>CM068706.1:19827392-21054829 GCA_035079005.1 Fraxinus americana
TCAAAAATCTCCTTTGGAGTAAAAATGAATGCAACAAAAAGAAAAGAAGTATTCAATGCCACTAAATTTCAAATCTATTGTTAGAAAACAGTACTTAGGCTGAAGCATCAATACAAAGGGAGGAAATATTTTTAGAAGACCTTTTTCTGAAGGCCAAGACGAAAATGGGTGCCTTTTTAAAAATTTTTTCATAGCCTTCTTCTCACTTAATGAGTCACAAAATGCCTATTTTACTTTTCTCCCCCTCTTCTCCACCCTTCACATACACACAGGAAAAAACAATAGTTCTACTCTATAAATCTATTTCTTGCATTCACATCGTCCTAGTTACTATATCTCATGAAGCATATGTTTCGGATAGAAGCTGAAAATGAAGGACCAAGAAATTCTTCATCTTTAAACACAGGAACAATTTTGAATTATTAAAATTGACTGTAAAGGAAAATGAAATCGGTTACCATTACCCAGTAACCATAAACTTAAAAATACCTCACATTCTTCACTGTACGCCGGACGGGAGGATACGGATGGGGATTGTAAAACCGTTGCGCGTACGTCGGCGCCGCCGTGGAGCAGATCGGTGGAGGGAAGTCTTAGGTTAATTTTGGATCTTTGATTCGTGTTGAGTGTTGACGCTTAGGACATTAGGTATTTAGGTTAATGGTTACTGGGTATTGGGTAATGGGAATGATTACTGGGTAGTGGGCTCAATTATAGGATTCTAATTACTGGGCTCAATTATAGGACCCTAATTACTACATGAATTGTTATTTATCATGGGTTTGTCCAAAAAAAAAAAAATTAAAATTGAAATTGTCCAATTAAATTTCTTTTTAGCGGGTAATCAGTTCGGGGCGGGGCACTGTTGTTAAATACTATACCCACCCCACAACAAATCGGTTCGTTAAAATCAAAACCATAACCGCCCCATTGCACCATCGGTTCGGTTTTTTTCGCCCCATTCAGTTCTGTTAACCGCGGTTTTCGGTTTTCACAGTTCAAATTGCCATCCCTAGGTAAAAGTAAATCATTTTGGATTTCGGTGGCTTTTCTTCTCTTAGTCGAACATTTTCTCTTTCTTGATATTCATCTTGTGGATCTTCCTTATGATGATCTTGAATAGTCATTTGTTCAAATGTAGTTTCCAACCCTACATCAATATCAAAACCTTTCTCACGATCAAGAGAATTAGTTTCATCGAAAGTGACATGCATGATTTCTTCAACGACTAGAGTTATTTTGTTGAAAACTCTATAAACTTTACTAGTCGATGAATATCCTAGATAAATTCAAACGTCGGATTTGAATCAAAATTTCCCAAGTTTTCTTTTGTATTCGAGATAAAGTATTTGCACCCAAAGACTTTGAAATAATCAATATTGAGAATTCTATTTTTCCAAAGTTCATATGAAGTTTTGGTTTTCTTTCGACTAATTAAAACTCTATTAACAATATAGCAAGCGGTGTTAACGACTTCGACCCAAAAATATTTTGGCATGGTCCTAGCCATTTCATGCAATGTACGATTCTTCTTTTCTACTACACAATTTTGTTGAGGAGTTCTATGAGCCTAGAAATTATGTTCATACCCATTTACATTACAAAACTCATCAAAAGTGAGATTATCAAATTCTCTACCATGATCACTTATAATGGTTGTTATGGAGTATCATTTTTCATTTTGAACTTTTTTGCAAAAATGTTTAAAGGTTTTTGGAGCTTCATCTTTGAGACTTAAGAAAAGAACCTAAGTGAATCTAGAGATCATCACCAATGACAAAAGCATAGTATTTTCCACCTAAACTAGCAGTTCTAGATGGTCCAAAAAGATCAATGTGGAGTAATTGAAGTGGTTTTGTAGTAGATGAGTGTAATTTGAGTTTGAATGAACTTTTTACTTGTTACCAAATTGACATGCATCGTAAATTTTGTCTTTTTCAAACTTCAAATTTGGTAAAACCTTTGACAAAACCATTTTTGGAGATTTTTTTAAAGAAGTTCCATGCCAACATAACCTAATCTCCTATGCCATAACCAAGTATCCCATTTCAAACTCACTAAACATTTTTCATTATTTTCAAAATCGATATTTATGTTATAAACGTCTCTGCTTCGCCTTACTATAAACAATACATATTTAGATGTAGCATCCTTAATGAGACATTTAGAAGAATCGAATTTAATATGATAGCCTTTGTCACATAATTGACTAATACTAAGTAAATTATATTTGAGGTTATTTACTAATAGTACATACTCAACGAACTGGGAGAGATGATTACCAATGTTTTCAATTCCGATGATTTTCCCTTTACATTATCTCCAAATGTGACATGACCTCTATCCTTCTTTTTGAAATTCGATAGTAAAGTTCTATCTTCGGTCATGAGCTTTGAACACTCGCTATCGAAGAACCATTTGCTCGTCATCTTCTTCGGTACCTACAATAATAATTCAAATTTTGATTTTTGGTACCTTATAGAAGCTTGGGTCCTTGGTAGTTAGATTTAGTGGATCCTCGAGTCCACTTGTTTTTACTTTCAAAGTGTAGCTTCATTTTGGTTAAAAAATTGTAGGCAATATGTTCATCCTTGTTGCAAAAGCTACAAGTAGTTTTTTAGGGAATTGTATTTGAAGCTTTGACGAATAAAGTTTTGAGCTATTTTTGTTTCAAAAAAAGTTTATATCCAATGCCTCCTTTATCAAAAATACATTTTTGATCACCGAGTATTAAATCAAAAGTTTTCTTCCCTTGAGTTAATTTAAAAATAATTTTTTTCAAGTCTCAACTTTTTCTTTCAAAGAACAATTTTCTTTATACAATAAATCATAATTAACATTTTCCTTTTTAGTTTCTAAAATTTTTTCCATTTCACTTTTTAATAATTTATATTTCTTTTTAAGAATAGAATGATTAAGAGCTAGTTTTTCAAATTCTTCTAAAATTTCTTCATAAGAAGAAGATAAATGATCATATGAGAATTTTTTCATAGAATTTACCTCATCATCGATTGCCATGAAGTACATGTTGGCGATCTGTTCTTGACTTTCATTTTCATCACGATCATCACCGTCCCCATGTTTTGGAGTGCATTTTTCATGAAATTTCTCTTTTTCTTTGGACACTCGATTATCTCGTGACTGGGTTTGTCACAATCATAACAAATAATTTTCTTACTTCTTTCTTCCCTCTTTTCTTCTTTCTTTTGAAACTTTCGATTATTTCGAAAACCTTTCCATTTTTTGACAAGAAGCACAATATCATCAATCTCTTCATCACTCATATGTTTACTTGTAGTTCCTTTTTCAATTGCCGATTTGAGAGAAATTTGATGCCTATGAGGCTCTTTTGATTCTTCATTGCTTTCCCTCGTCTTCTCCTTGATTTTGGCTTGTTGAGCTCATATGTCATCAAAGTTCCATAGAGTTCCTCCAAAAGATAAGAGTTGATATCTTTGGTGTTCTCTATCAACATTCTTAATGAGCTCCAATCTTCCAAAAGCAACCTATGCATTTTACTTACAAGCTCACCACAATAAATTTATGATCAAAGCCCTTGAGGCCATTAACAATATCAGTGAAGCGAGTAATCATGTCAACAATAGGTTATTATTGTTTCACGAAAAAATTTTCAAATTCTTTGACCGAGATATTAATCTTGGTTTCTTTTACCTTACTAGTGCCAACATGAGTGACTTCTAAAACATGCCATATATCATATACGGAGTCACATGTGCTAATACGATTAAACTCGTTTCTATATATGGCACAATAAAGTAGGTTTTTGACTCTAGTATTCAAGGACAATTTTCTTTTATCATCTTCATGATATTCCTCTCTAGGTTTAGGAATAGCTTGATCGGTTTTTTCATCAATTTTAATAATCTTGGTGGGCACATAGGAACCATATTCAATGACTTCCCAAATATTATAATCTATTGATTGAATGTAAATCATCATTCTAGTTTTTCAATAATTATAATGTATGCCATCAAAGAAGGGAGGTCGATTTGTGAAATGCCCTATGAGATTTTGAAGGTAGTTGTGGTTAGCCATTACTCGAGATTGTAAAATCTTAATTTTAAATGAGTACCTTGCTCTGATACCAATTGATAGCCCAAGAATAGCTAACCAAGAGGGGAGTGAATTAGTTTTTAAAACTTTTTTGAAAATTTAATCTATAATCAAGCACATAATAACTAGATAGAATGATTCAAATAATAATAAGAACGAATATGAAAGTAATAAATAAAGAGGGATAGAGAATGTAAATGATATAATTATGGAGGTTTGATCCAACGCAATAATTTACGTCCTTTGTTACTTAGCTCCCCGGCACGAGTAAAACCAATTTCACTATGTTGATTGACTTGTGATGCAATCCAACCTTTTACAAAGCTTCCGGTGACTTACAAACAAGGAGTATCGATCTTTATACAACGTTGAGTTTTACGGGGACCTCAACACGACCCACAAGTTTAAAGAAAATTGATTTTACAAATTGAAACTTTTCTCGTAATAAATATATGATCACAATTAAGTACCAACAGAGAAATAAGGTAACATTTTAATAAATAGCAATGAATGAAGGTCATGTGTTAGGTATAAAAAACTTTGATGTGTATAATGATTTTTCAAAGTTAATTTGATCAAAAGTTTTTCAAAACTAAAATGATTTAATAATAATAAATGATATAAGAAATCAATACAATTTTGCTTAAAAGATTCTCACTTGATTGGTCTTAAGTTGTATTAATGAATGGTAATTGAGTTGATATTTATAGCAGTTGAAAACGTGAAATTCTTTGCCGAACTAGACCATCATCCGGACATCTGGAATAGTACTGAACGACTAAATAGCCGTTACTTAGTTAGAAATCAGAACGATCGAAAACTCGACCGTTGGAGGTGAAAAAGATGTAGTTCTAATATCTTCAATTGATTTGGCGTGAGTGTATGATTTGTTGTTTGATTTTGAATTTGGCGTGAGTGCTCAATTTGTCTTCGAATGTTTTTGCACGAGTGCTTGATTGAGAATGCTTGATTTTCAAGCTCGATTGTGAATATTTTATTTCCATCTTGAGATTTCTTGATCTTCACCTTCGCATCCTTTGGTGGCAATTGTTTTCTCTCCAATTTGATCAAGTTCACAACACGTAAAAATAAAGACTCAAATACAAATGTTAGAGATGAAAATACTTTGTTTGTTATAATCAAAACATAAAATCGATTATAGGTCAACAAGTCTGTGATATTGCCTATTTCTTCTTTTACGGTGGGAGCTTGCAAAAAAATTCCTTATCTCTTACTTGCATAAAGACTCCTTAAAGAGAAATATTGAATTAATGGTACTATTAGAATCTTTTCGGGTAAAGGCAGGGACGCTATGCCTCTCTTTACTCTTTTCTCCATTCTTGAACAGGTCTATTGTTTGGCTTCTTTTCCTTTAGATGAGCTATAACTCTAAATTCAATATTTTCCTCTTCCTCATGTGAGGTAGCTTCTCTTACTCCTATGTGCTTTTCAGCTCTGCTCAAGAACTCATGATAATTCGTTGACCCATCTTCAAGGACAAACCATCAGAATCTCATCTATGGTCTCAACCCAAATATGGCTGCCATTGGGCGAATTACCGAAAAAAATTTCAACATCTATGATCTACTTGTTAAATTGATTGAGAAGACTTCAAGGACTTCTTGCATCTTTGTTAGAAACTTACCAAATACTCATTTGATGTAGTTCAGACTCTAATCTAATAAACTGGGCCAAGAAAATAGTTGCTAGGTCATTCCAACTTCTAACAAACCTCTGGGCTAATTTTCAAAACCACTTTTAGGCATTATCACCAAGGGTTAGGAAAAAACTCTACACATTATAGCATCACTGTCCACTTGAAGCTAATGGGATCACCTTCTTCGTCGTATCCAGTGAGTCGTGGCATCACTACAAAAAAAATGGGCACCACCGACCAAGGATTAATCAGCGACCAATCAAAAATGGTTGCTATAAGAACTATTACTGACCACACCATGGTTGGTAAAAGTTTTGTTCTGTTTATAGTAGACTATGTTTTTATGATCTTCGACGACCAATATTTTGGTCGCTGATGCAACGTATCAACAATCATACATTCAGTTGGTTGCTAAAGATTAGGGTGGGAAATAGAGCCATATTTTTCCCATGTAGTAGGCACCTACAGAGACCAAACTTTGGTCACCGTTGTTATATTTCAGAGACCACATCTCCAATGGTTGCTAAACCACCTGGCGGGAATTCCTGCACAGTTTCCCGATTGCGACCAACCTATGGTTGCTAAAACACCTAAAGCACCTGGCGGGAATTCCTGCACAGTTTCCCGATTGTTTTAGCGACCACCTATGGTCACTAAAACACCTATTGGGAAAAGATTCACATTTTTTTGTTGTTTTAGCAACCGATTGATGTGGTTGTTGAATGCGTAAAAACTACGACGACCAAAGTTTGGTCGTTGCCCTCATCTTTTGGTGACCAAGCCTCCAATGGTCACGGAAACCGTTGGCGGGAAAATTCCCGCTTGTTTTCCCGATTCTTTTAGCGATGAACAATGTGGTCGCGAAACGTTATGCCACCACAACGACCATCATTTGGTTGCTGGTACTAGTTTTTTGTAACCAATAGTTTCTTGGTAGTTAAAACACTTGGCACAATAAAAATTCCACATTTGTTTTCAATTGACTATGGCATATGTCAGCGACCAAACTAATGGTCGCTGAATACTACACTGCTCCAACAACCACTATATGGTTGCTTGTACTAGTTTTCTGCATGTCCCACATTTTTTTCGATTGGATTTTCTAGCGACCATTGGTGGTTGTCACTGAATATTACACCACTCGATGGTACTAGTTATTTGGAACCAACCATTATAATAAATCGATGAGATTTTCGTGAGATATGACGGCATTATAGGAGAACACCTAAAGTGTATTTTTGAAAAGATAGAACTATTTCATATGCAATCTAAGTTTTGAATTTTAAATATGTTATGAATAGATGAATTATAGGATTACTCTAAATTTTAGTTATTCTTTGTCCAAGTTAGAATCTGCACGCTTAATGTCCAAGTTTCAAATTTTAGATGATTTAAATACATCATCCTTTACTAGTTGATTTTGGTTAGGTGAAATTCGAACCGATCTACGATAATTCGAAATGAAACAAATTGAGACCATGTTTCGTTATCGATTCTTTTGATTCTAATTAGTGGTTCGGGCTTGGCCCAAAATCAATTAACTATCAAAAAAATCTCAGAATGAATCCATTTTAACAGCAATACAATATCTCGATTAAAAAGGAAAAAGAAAAATAGCATTATAACATAATGAATCTCATCTTCTATCTATTTTAATACATTGTAAAGATGAAAGATTTGAATCTTAATATGAGGTGACAAACTTAGAGAAACGAACAGAGTCATGACGACAGCGAATAGAAACAATAGGAGACTCTAATTTAAGTGCTAAGATTCTTTTTCATCTTCATTCTGAAGAGAGGCAGGGACTTTAGTTTAAGTTTTTTGATTTTGTAGTCGTTTTTATTTAATTAAGTTACATATGTTTAAAACTTAAAATGATTGAATAAATAAAAAATCTACTGATTCAGTTTGGGACAAGTCTTATAAGGTTGGTTATATGGGCCACAACCCAACCTAATCTTACCCAACGACTCGACTATTGATATCTTCCTTATCAAATTGCATTATGAATGGAAATTGATTGGATCAGAATACGACAAAAATGACATTTTGCAACCAACAAAACTAGACTCTTTAATATTCATAATCAATCCTAAATAAATGGAATTAAAATTTGAATTTATTAAATAAAACAAAATTATCCAAAATATGGAAAAACATATTTGCGGAGTCCTAAATGACGAAATTTGGCCAAAACATGTCGAACATCAAGGCAAAGTACTTAGTTTTGCTTATTGGTCGTTTACACTCAAAATAAACCACTAAATTCTTCAAAAAAAAAAAAAAAAGGACCTTCCAAAAAATTACATGTTTCGATGTTGGTTTGACTTCTTCACGAAATCTTTTTGTTGGTATTGCATTATATTTAAAATCAGATTTTTAGTAATTTTTTATAAAAATCGACGGGATATGTGATTGAAAAGTTATAACTTATAGAATACATATTTAAAAGTAATTATTGACTTTGATTTGAATTAAAATTTAAATTGTCGAGACTTAATCAACTTAGCCCAATTAAAATTGATATGCGTAAAATAAATAAATACCAATTGTAAAGATGAAGAGAATTGTGAATTGATAAATGACAGAACAAGAAGAAAAGGTGGGAAAGGTATTATGAAATTGATTTCATTCAATTCAACTGAAATTTACAGCAAGTATCTATATATATACAGCTCTACAAATGGGTTCAAGTTTTGGAGATGAAAGCTATGTACAATTACATAAATATCCTTATCTAAAATATGCTCAACACTTCCCCTCAAGATGTGGAGTATATATTCAATATTTCCATCTTGCATAACAGAAACTTGAACTTAGTTCCACCTAGAGCTTTAGTCAGTAAGTCTGCCACTTGATTTTGTGATGTGGTATATAGCATCTTCACTTCACCTGACTAAACTTTGTCTCTTACCAAATGACTATCTATCTCAATATGCTTCGTCCTTTCATGAAATACCGGGTTACTTGCTATGTGGATTGCAGATTGGTTGTCACAAAATAACAAGGCTGGTTTGGACTTAGATCACTGAGAAAGTTTTTCAGCCAACTTAATTCACATACAGAAGTTGCCATTGATCTGTACTCTGCTTCAGCAGATGAACTCGATATCGTATGCTGCTTTTTTGGATTTCCAAGATATCAAAGAGTTCCCCAAGAAAACACAATATCCGGTAATGGACCTTCTAGTAATAGAGCAAGCTACCCAATCTGCATCACAATACCCTTTCAATTGTAAGTCCAGTTTGCTTTCAAAGAACAAACCTTGTCCTGGTGTGCCTTTTAGATACCTTAGAACATGATGTACAGCTTCCATATGAGGCTGCTTTGGTGACTGTAAGAACTGGCTCAGCATTTGCACTACAAAGGATAAGTCTGGCCTTGTAATGGTTAAGTAAAGTAGTCTCCCCACTAGCCTCCTATATTCACTAACATCCTGCACATCATCTCATTGATCCTGCGTAGTTTTGGATTATGTGGTAGAGGATTAGCTATAGGTTTGGCCCCTAAATAGCCTGCATCAGATAGGACCTCCAAGGCATATTTTCTTTGGCATATGGAGATGTTTTTCTCTGTTCTAGCAACTTCAAGGCTAAGAAAATATTTAAGAATTCCCAGATCTCTCAACTTGAACTGATTATTTAGTTCATCTTTGAATTGATCAATGTATATCAAATCATTTCCACCAATGATTATATCATCTACATATATCAATAAAACCGTAAATGAGTAGCCATTGTGTTTGCAACACAAAGAATAATCAGCCTTTGATTGTACAAATCCCTGTGACAGAATGTACGAAGTGAGTTTGGCATTCCATTGTCTTGATGCCTGTTTAAGTCCATAGATGGACTTAATAAGTTGGCAAACCAGTTGTTTCCCACTCTTCCCCTGCTGTTCATAACCAAGAGGCATCAACATGTACACCTCTTCATCCAAATCGCCATGGAGAAAGGCATTGCTAATATCCAATTGATGCAAGTGCCACTTCAACTGGGCTACAACAGCCAACAGAGTCTTAACTGTTACTAAATTAGCAACTGGGGAGAAAGTCTCCTCATAATCCAATCCTACTTGTTGGGTAAAAACTTTGGCAATTAAGCGAGCCTTCTTTCTTTCCTCAGTCCCATCTGATCGAAGTTTAACTTTGAAAACCCATTTACATGCGATAGGTTTCGTGTTGTCTGGAAGCTGAACCACATCCCAAGTATGATTTGAAACTAGTGCTCTATATTTCAAATCCATTGCTTGACACCATTCAGGGAATTTAAAAGCTTCACCATATGATTGAGACTCAAAAACAGTAGATAGAGCCCAGGAATATTGCTTATGTGCAGGTGACAGTTGATCATAATTCAAATGATCAGACAAAGGATATTTCTTACCTGATGCAGAACCTTTATCCATATAATTTGATTGAGGAGTATAAACTTGAGAGGCCAGATTACAATGATAATCAAGGAGGTAAGAAGGCAATTTAGTGGTTCTTTTTTATTTTTGAATAGGTAATGGAGGTGTAGGAGTTAAAATTATTGGAGCATGTATATTAGTGGAAGGATTAGAATCAAATATTGGAGGTATATCAGTAAGATGATCAAAAGTATTATGAGATGATAGAAAATTTCCAGTGGAAATGGATTCTAAAGGTGGAAAAGAAGGATCAATATTGGAAAATGGCTGAGTTGGAAAGAGAGTACGGGTTGGCTGTGAAATGCATCCAAGGCTGGATAATGAATGAAGGAAATAAGGATGTCTGAATGGAAAGATGTTCTCATGAAAAATAACATCTCTAGAGTTAAAAGTGGTATTGGTATGAAGATTATAAAGTCTATAGGCTTTCATACCTTAAGGATAGCCAATGAGAATGCAAGGTGAGGCTCGATGATCAAACTTTGTTCTATTTCGTTTCAGAGTAGTTGCATAGCAGAGGCAGCCAAAGGCCTTCAGATGTGTATAGGATGGAGCAGCTTGGTAAAGTATTTCATAGGGTGATTTGTCATTTAGAATGGACGTAGGAGTTCTGTTTATGAGATGAGTGGTAGTTAGAATACACTCACCCCAAAAATTTATGTGGTAGGTTAGCTTGGAATTTGATAGCTCTAGCAATGTTCAAAATGTGTTGGTGTTTTCTCTCAACTATACCATTTTGCTGTGGAGTTTCTACACAGCTGACTTGATGTATAATACCTCTGGAATTAAAATAATTTATCATGAGAAACTCAATTCCATTGTCAAATCTCAACATTTTGATATTGCTATGGAAATGTGTTTGAATCAAGGAGTAAAATGACTGAATTATAGGTCTAGTTTGAGATTTGTTTTTCATGAGATAAGTCCATGTCACCCTATTGTAATCATCTACAATAGTGAGGAAATATTGAGATCCATCTAAAGAGGGAATGGAATAGGGCCCCCATATATCACAATGAATAATATCAAAGGCTTTGGAGGCTCTTGTTTCACTATCAGGAAAGGGAAGCCTGTGTTGTTTGGCCAAAGGACAAATAGAACAATGCAAAAATTTATTGAATTTTATAGTTGGAACATATTGATGTAAGATAGGCAATTTTGAAACAGGTACATGACCCAAACGGTAGTACCACAAATCAATCTGGTTACTGATATTGCTATTGTTTGATGAATTACAAGAAGTGTTGAGAGCTTTATTACAATGAAAATCAGAAATGAGATTACAACTAGCATTAGGGGAGATAACATGTTTGATGGAAGGTGAAATGATCTTGAAAGTTTTGTTGAATGATTTTCTACTGGATTGATGATCAGGTAATTGGAAATGATATAGGCCATTCTCAAGTCTTCCTTCCCCAATCGTCTTCCATGTCAAAAGATCATGTATAAGACAAGAATTATTCATGAAAATTAGGAAGCAATTATGTCTGCAAACTAAGTTACTGACAGATATGAGATTGAATGTAAAGGATGGCACCACAAGAACGTTCGTCAACATCAATTCATTAGACAATCTTACTGTGCCAACACTTGTTATAGCAACCTGATCTCCATTTGGAAGTCTAAGAGAGGCATTAGATTTAGCTGTGACATAGGTTAGATACTTAATGGAGCAAACCATATGTTCAGATGCTCCAGTATCTAAGATCCACTTAATTTCAGTAATAACACCATTGTGATTCATATGTTTGCCTAAAAAAGTAGAGTTTTCAGGAACAACTGATGAGACAGTGTCAGGTCTTGTGGTTTAGAGGTGTTAGTGGATAATTGTGCTCTCAATTGTGGAACTAGCATGGCCAAAATTTGCTAACATTGATCTGAAGTGATAGTCACATTTGGTTGAGAGTTAACAATCTCAATTTTGTTACCAACAGAAGCTTGAGTAACAGCATTAACCATATGCATCTTCCCTCTGGCAAAACGATAGCCTACGATCTTGAAACATTTGCTTTTGAGATGTTCAGGCATGCCACAATGACTACAAATAGGTCTATCTCTGAAAAGTCTGAGTCACTGGATATGTTCAAAGCGTTTAAAATTGAGGTTGAGAATCAACTCAACAAAAGAATAAAAAGCGTTAGGTCTGACTGTGCTGATAAGTAATACAACAGAAATGACAATTCAGGTAAACAATGTCCAGGACCATTTTCTAAATACCTAGAGGAATGTGGAATCGTCCCACAATACACCATGCTAGGATCACCTAGCATGAATGGTGTAGTTGAGAGGCAAAATAAAACTCTTAAGGATATGGTAAGTAGTATGATTAGTCATTCCACCTTACCAAAATTACTATTAAAGACCGCAGCTTATATTCTGAACAGAGTACCAACTAAGGCTGCTGCCAAAACACCTTATGAGCTTTTGACAGGTAGAAAGTCTAGTCTAAAGCATTTTCACATCTGGGGATGTCCAGCTGAGGCTAGGCCTTATAGACCACATGAAAAGAAATTGGACTCCAAAACAGTTAGCATCTACTTTATTGGTTATTCTGAGCGATCAAGAGGCTATAAATTCTATGATCCCACACTTAAGTCAATTTTTGAAACGGGAACTACAACATTTTTTGAGGATGTTTAGTTTGGGGGGAGAAATAAGGTTAGAGACATAATCTTTGAGGAAGAAGTTGAGGAAGGATCCATTTCAATTCCTACTACTGCTTTTGATAATGTACAGGTATATATACTGTTATTGATCAAGAAGTATATCCAAACCTCAACAAGACAATGTTGAACCTCCCATCCAAAATCAGGTAATTATTCTAGATGTACAAACTCAACAACCTCAAGAACCAATACCTTTAAGGAGATCCACGAAAGAAAGGAAAAATACTATTTTGGATGATTTTATAGTATTTCTCCAAGAACATGAGAAAAATAATGGATTGATGGAAGATGATCCAATCCACTTCCGTCAGGCCATGCAGGGTTCTAACTCTCAAAAGTGGATTGATACCATGAATGAAGAGTATAAGTTTATGCAAGACAATAAAGTTTGGGATCTTGTCACGTTACTAGAAGGTGCGAAGCCCATTGGTTGCAAATGAATTTTTAAAACCAAGAGGGATTCGAAAGGTAATTTGAAAAGATATAAGACTCATCTTGTAGTTAAAGGCTTTACCCAAAAGGAAGGTATTGACTTCAAAGATATTTTCTCTCCAATTTCAACGAAAGACTCTTTCAGGATAATTATGACACTTTTTGTGCATTTAGACCTTGAGTTACATCAGATAGATGTTAAGACGGCGTTTCTCAATGACGACATTGATGAGACGATCTATATGGTACAACCAAAAAACTTTGTATCAGGAAACTCGAAGAATATGGTTTACAAATTAACGAAATCCATCTATGGGCTCAAGCGAGCTTCCCGTCAATGGTACTACAAATTTTATCAACTAATTATCTCGTTTGGTTTTGAGATGAATGCTGTTGATGATTGTGTGTATCACGAGTTTAGTGGGTGTAAGTATATTTTCTTGGTTTTATATGCTGATGACATACTACTTACCATTAATGATATAGGCACGTTGCACGAAATTAAGAGATTTTTATCAAGAAATTTTGAGATGAAAGATCTTAGTGACGCCTCTTTTGTATTAGGGATTCAGGTACATTGAGATCGCTCTCGAGGTATTCTTGGATTGTCACAAAAGAGCTATATCGATAAAGTACTTAAGATGTTTGGTATGCAAGACTGTAAACGTCGCTAAGGGAGACAAATTTAGTCTCAAACAATACCTGCAAAATAACCTTGAAGTTAAGGAAATGCAGAAGATTCCCTATGCATCAGCTGTTGGGAGTCATATGTATGCTCAAATTTGTATACGTCCAGAAATAGCATTCATTGTTAGAATGTTAGGCAGATATTTGAGCAACCCTGGAATGGATCATTGGAAAGCAGCTAAAAGGGTTATGAGGTATTTGAAGAAAACAAAGGACTACATGCTCACATATGTCAGATCTGATCAGTTAGAGATTATAGGGTACTCCGATTCTTATTTTGTTGGATGTCAAGATAGTGGGAGATCCACATCAGACTATATCTATCTGCTACTGGAGAAGCTATTTCTTAGAAGAGTGCCAAACAGACACTCATAGCTTCTTCTACCAATTTGTAGCATTCTATGAAGCATTTAATCATGGAATATGGCTACGAAATTTTGTCACTGGAATCTGAATGGCGTAGAAAGACCACTAAGGTTATATTGTAACAATAACTCAGCAGTTCTATATTCCAATAACAACAGGAGTTCATCTAAGTCAAAACACATTGAAATTAAGTTCCTGGTTGTGAAGGAAAGAGTACAGAGTGGACAGATTTCCATAGAGCACATTGGGACAAACTCTATGATTACGGATCCGCTTACTAAGGGATTGACACTCACGGTCTTTCAGGAGCACACTACTCGTATGGGTGTTGTATATCATGAGGATATTATATTTTAGTGGGAGTTTGTATTTTCATTGCTTTATGTTTTGGACACAGTTGTGTATTTGGATATTATTCTATATAGAAATAAAGTATTCAGTTCATTTCACTTTGTTATTATGTTCAGTATTGATCTAACTTAAGAAATAAGATTGGACCAGTTGGAAATAGACATGTTTGGATCACATAACATGTAATTTCCATGTTACACTCCCATGATTGATCTATGTCATTTGGTTGTATGGGTGTATGTAACCATTGATGGATTTAGTCATGTTAAATGTGATGAAAATCGCTTTGATCCTATATTAATATGACTAATGGACAAGATTGCTTGATAATACCCATAAGAATGATAGCAAAATCTTGAGCTCATAAGGTTGTGCACATTTATAAGATTATATGTATGGTCCAGTGAGAGATTGTTGGATAATTTCAACATATTTGGGGCCACACATTGTATATTAAAATGTGTGGTTATATTATTTACAGGATATTGTCAATTAAAGTGATCCGTTAAAACTGTATTGTGACTAATGGGTATTAGATTTCATGGAAATAAAGTGTAGAGATCGAATGTTGTTTTAAACTGATGAGAGACCAATTTGAAGCAACTAAAAGATAGTGACTATTCAGTTACTATTATTTTATATGGTTATGGTCCCCATTTGTTTGTGTTCTTGAGATTCTCTACATCCCCATCAACAGAGAGTGAAAATCAAGAGGAGATCACCAATCAATTGGAATATCATAACCTATCCAAACAAACAATCTGACATCCATGGATCCAGGTATGTTTGTAGCTTTGTTATTTTCTCATATTCAACATGGAGTATGAATTTTAGGGTTTAGAAAAGGATTTGATTAAAGGATTTGAATATGTAATCCCTTTATTATGTTTTCTATCAACCACCACTTTAGAAATTGCATAAATTTGTCCCTCAGACCTTCATCTCGTGTTTTCTCAATTTTTTTCTTCTGATTTTCATATAAATTTCCCAAACTTTTATGTGAAATTGACTTCAATAGAGGAGTTTATGGGTATTTTGGTGGTGACCAGTGTATCATTGGATTGAGGCATTTGATTGCATATTATGAGTATAAGAAGAATTTTGTCAAATAAGTAAATACATGAGCTATTTTTTAGTATTCCCTCTTTCATAGTTTATGGGGATTAATTTTCTCATAACTACCAAAACCATCATGGCATGTTATGCAGGTAAAATCGTGTGGATTTGGTGTATTTGATTATCAATTACATGCTTGTCAAGTATTCTACGTGGATGATTATAAGATGGGTCAAAATTGGAAAGTAGTTCAAAAGTTTCATCATCGTCATTTGTGGGATGTTCCAGACATATTGGATGAAGGAGATGGCAATGAAAATATTACCAAGTATGGTGAAAGTTGGTGTTATATGGTTATTTTAGAGGTATTATGAACATATTCTTACACTCATGTTGCATTATCTTATGATTTTCTACTGATTGTTGGCACTCATAGACTTAAAACTTATACTGCACTATGGGCAGATTTTTTAGCAAAATGCTGCACTGT
Organism: Fraxinus americana; assembly: GCA_035079005.1. Taxonomy (NCBI): domain Eukaryota; kingdom Viridiplantae; phylum Streptophyta; class Magnoliopsida; order Lamiales; family Oleaceae; genus Fraxinus; species Fraxinus americana. Next base: position 19,843,585 of record CM068706.1, read on the forward strand.
TAGATTTAAAAAAAACTGACATTGCATTATGACATAATGTTTAAGTAAATTATTAACAGGATGCAAACAACCTCCTATGAATCTTGTAAGTATTTAGCATGGAATGCAAGAGTTGTTGTGTTTTTTATATCACAAGTGTCCGATATCGTAACAAGCAGTACAGTTGACCTTTGAATCCAGATATCATTCTAACGAGGACTGGACTTCAGTACTTAATTTAATTTTTCTAACTCCTATTTGATAAAAGCAAGTAAAGAATTATGATAGTGGTGATTATTTTTTTTCTAACTACTTTAAACTACTTGAAAATATCAAAATTTTGCAAACAACGATTGATTGAAGATTCAAATATGGGATAAATATGAGGGCATAACAATTTCATCCATTAATCACCTTAATTCTTAATTCAAAATTCATAATCTAATGTAGTGTTCGATCGATTTTTTCTATTGTATTCAATTTACCCATCTCGAGTTCTTATTAAACATATTTAACTAATTAAATTATATATCTCTATCTGAATCAACCTTACTTAAACGAAACAACAGTTCTAAGAATTCATATTATGACCGCAATAGTTAGTACACTACAACAAAAATTGGCTTTTGCAACGTTTGAAAAACGTTGCTAAAACCTTTTTGCAACGTTTGTGCATGTGTTGCGGGCTTCAGTGTTGCCGTAGACCATAAGGATACGGCAACGTTTATACAACGTTGCAAAAGCTAAATACAAACGTTGTGGAAAGTCATTTGCAACGTTTTTTAAATGTTGCGGAAATTCAAGTTTTTGCAACGTTTGAGAAACGTTGCAAATGACTTTCCGCAACATTTTTTAAACGTTGCAAATAACTTTCCGCAACATTTTTTAATTGTCGCCGTTACTCTTTCGCAACGTTTTTAAAGTGTTGCCGTTACCCTTCCGCAACATTTTTTCAATGTTGTCGTTCCTCTACTACAACGTTTTTTAAATGTTATCGTTCCTCTTTTGCAACATTTTATAAATGTTGTCTTAAATCAATTTATAAATTGAACGTACTTCTGTAAAACATTGTTTTAACGTTGTCAATTCTTTTGTCCTTAGTTTTTGCAACATTTTATAAACGTTGCTAAATGTCTTCTTTTTTTTTTTTTTGCAATTGTCATTTTTTTTTTTTATAATAACCAATATACGTAAAAACATTTTTATAGTAAAATACGCAAATTTAGTAAACAATATTGTACAAGAAAAATAATAATAAACATTAGCAGTCATCTACTCTAAAAAATAATAATAATAATGGCCAAATTTATTAATCCCTGGTAGAGCACATAATAACGAGACAATAGAAAGCTAAAGCAACATTAATGCGTTGATTTCACCTTAATTTGTTGCATAAAAACTACATATGAAAGGTTTAAAGTCTATCCAATAAAGAAGAGTAATTAAAAATTTCGTGTCATACATCAACTACGTAGTGAACAAGAACTTCAAAATGATAACCATCCGCAAAATTCTTCCACAATCAAAAGTAGATCCACCCTTTCCTATATGGGCTTGCTACCTGCATCATTTTAATTATCATTTAGCATACTACAAAAGGACCACAATATACTATAGCTAACAAAATTAACCTCCATCTTTGCTAAACGGAAAAATAAGATGCTAGATATGAATATAGCTAACAAATGTAACTAGCCTTCTTTTCTTTCTTTTCTTCTCAGTCACTCTCTACCTTTGTTAAGAAATGTCCCTCTTGTTATCAAATATCCTTCTTCTTTTCTCAATTTTAAGTTTCAGTTATATATCCACAATGGTTAAGTTTAAGTTTCGGTCAATTTTCCTAACATAGTCATCACTGCAGACAATATTTAATAGTTTATGAATGAGAAGCCTGACACTAGACATAAGCATCATTACTTGCAAAATCACAACGCACAATAGGAACTCACATTGATTTGATCCAATAAAGAAGCTCTCTGTCTGAAGTTTGTTTTTCTTTACATAATCAACAAAGACTTAGTTCAATTGGATCAGCTTGTATGCCCTCTTGCTCAGCTCTACAAAATAGAAGACGAAGCTTTAAAATTGGGGCTCCCAGCAGTCGGTAGAAATACAATATTGAAGCATAAATGCAAGTAGTGGGATCTCACATAAAAGTATTTATTTTGGGATCGCAAATTAAAATATTTATTTTTGTAGGGACAGAGAAATGTCCCTACAAAAAAAATGTTTCCAGCAAAAATAAAATAAAAACTTAAAGAAATGTCAACCAACCTTTCATCCTTCCAGAATGAATGGTGATCCAATTCTGGCACGACTAAAGTAGCATTTAGTATCCTAGCAACAACTACAGCATCAGTTATCTGAAGAATCATAAACAAATTATAAATTTTAGTTCCTTCATAGAGTGATTTAAAAAAAAAAATTGGAGAAAATACTAACACGCACATATATTCGACTTTCGTGGCTTATAAAGTATATACAGAGAAGAGAGCAAGAAAACACTAACTCTAGTTCTTTGTTGATTGAGTCCTCCACTGGTTGCAATAAGAAACTAACCATTTGACAATCGCTCACGGACAGCAGCTACAGATTATAGTTAGTAGTTTTAGAGGTGATTTTTTAGTACTTGCAAATTAGAAGAGTAATTTAGGGGTGTCAATGGAGCATAGCCAAGGGTTAGGCTCTCAAGCTTGATCAGTGCATCTCACAAGCTGTGTATGTCTTAATCTTGGTTTGTTTATCTTTCAAGTTGATTTTGAACAAGCTTTTTTATCAAGCCTAATCTGAACAAAGCATGTATATATAGATAAAGAATAGAGTATTTAAATGCTATTTTGTTTATCGAGTTGGACTCAACCCAACGTCCATTTCTTGACTGGATTAAGACTGCATTCAAGCTCAACTCATCTTATCTTATCTTAGGAGCCAGAGATACAAACAAGACATGCCAATACAAGCTCGAGCAAATTCTACATTCCTCAAGTAAACAATGTAAATAATTAGTTCTTCACAGTATTTGTGAAGAAGCAATTCAATAAATCTGCAGAAAACAACGAGTTGGTTACATGAATATAGCATTGAGAACATGAATATACTTAAATCCTTTGAAACAGGAAGTAACCAAAAGGGAAACATTCAGAGCACTCTGCAAAAATAAACTGAACAGGTTACAGTGACAACCTGGTTTACAACCAAGATGGTATCGAAGCAATTATATGCATATTAGAAATTCTATATTCTGGACCTTCGAAGCCTATAACAAGCTTCTTAGACATGTATCACTGATACTGCAGCAGTTCCTCATCTATCATTAACCCATAATAACATTGAAAAAAATTAAGGTGCAAGTACTAAACAACAAAATCCATCCTTCAGCCAAGAAATGAGAAGCACCTAAATATCAATTGGAATGACTTTGAATCAAAGATGAGATCTCAAAACCTTAGGACTATATGTTCCCGTAAGTAAATAGGAAAAAGTTCCCTTTCCTGCACATTCAAAACTAGTAGCCACACAACTAATCATATCATATGTAACATTCTTGCTCTCTTTCGGATGAGAAATTCTGTTAGTCTATTAAAAATGTAACTCAGCCCATTTTATTATAGCCAAAAGAAAAATTTTAGTCAGCCCGATCAAGATCAATTGTCCGGAATGTTCTTTTTCTCTACCTCCCCCTCTTTACTAGTTAAAATTTTGTTCTTTTCCACCTAATTTGAAAAGCGTTCAAGCCTCCCGCCATTACTATTTTTAAAATTTATCCTTCCCCGCCTAATTTAAAATTTGACAAGCACAAGCACACATGCTTAAGCCATACACCTCCCAGAAATGTAGTCTTACTCTGAGAATTGCACAGTTTAGGGTTTCTAAAAATGGCACCAATCCCCAATATGCAAAAATAAAAGATCCTTTCACATAAGAAACCAAGAAACGATCAATGGTATCAAAAAATCCGGTTTTTACTTACATCAAAACCAACAAAGCTTTTTCTCCATCCAAGCCCAAATACTGCAGAGCCCTCCTCCCACTTTCTACAGCAGTAACTGCAAAAAAATAAAAAATCTCAATCAAAATTACAAACAGTATCGTCAATCTCATGGGTGTTCTCTATGGTTCGAGGAATTTTCTTTGGAGGAAGCTCCTCGCCGAGCTCCAGAGCTCTTTTCTCATCAGCTTCGCGAACCTTAGTTTTCTTCCGTTTGTCCACCTTCTTCTGGTGCTTAAGCTTCCCTCCCATTCTGAAACTCGTAGCCGAATTGTGTTCCCCCCCCCCCCAAGAGTATTAGATACAATCAACTAGGACAACAACACAAGTGAGGAAATTTGCACGAATCTAAGCTCCCAATTGAAGAAGATAGAGATTTGGGGGAAGAAGAGAGGAGAGGCGCAGACGAGAGGAGGAAAAGTGAGGGGTTAGGGTTGATTTAAAGGGGTGTGGAAACGTTGCAAAAATCAGAAAAAAAATTTAAACGTTACGAAAGGTAGCGAAAAACGGCTTTTTTGCAACATTTGTTGAAATGTTGCAAAATTCAGGAAAAAAAATTGCGAAAAGCATTTTTCGCAACGTTTAAAAAACGTTGCGAAAAACGTCTTTTTTGCAACGTTTAAAAAACGTTGCGAAAGACACTTTTTGCAACGTTTTTTAAGCGTTGCGAAAAGTTTTGTCTTCCGCAACGTTTAAAAAACGTTGCAAAAAATAAAAAAATTCGCAACATTGAAAAAACGTTGCAAAAAGTCAACGTTAGCAACATTCATTTAAAAAATGTTGCCAAAGCTCAATTTTGTTAGGCAATGGCAACATTCACGTATTAGAATGTTGCGATAGACCCTTTTAGCAACATTTAACCACCGAATGTTGTCTTTTATGTGTTGCAAATGGTGTTTTTTGGTGTAGTGGTAAAAGTATCTCTACATGTTATACTACTTTACCAAATTTTACTATATGGTCTAAATCTCAAACTCACATCTCTATTCGTAAGAGACTCACATAATCATTAAATTAGTGATCAATTAATTAAATGCATTAACTCATAGTAAAACCAAAACATATATGAATAAATCACAGAAATCTTGAATAAAATAATAAAGGTTCACAAATGGACTAAATTGTTTGTCCTAATATGAAAATTAGGTACTCATAATGTAAAAATAAACACAAAAATTTGTCTTTGAATATATCACCGGATTATTTGAATAAATCCTCCTCCTTGCAGCCGCCTTTTTCGCGCGCGTGTGTGTATTGTATTATATTTTCAGCCACCGTTTTTTGACTTCCTCTCCTATTTCTTCTTCCTGTCTTCTTTTCCTGTCTCTTCTCTCCGTCCCTTCTCTGTCTCCTCCCCATCTCCGTTTCTTCTCTGTGTATATATAATCACCCTTCACAGCTGCCAACTTGTGGGAAGAGGAGTCCAGCCCAAGTAGCCTTTTATTCACATTCCAAATCCAAGTGAAAAAGCCCAATTAGATTAATTTCCCTTTTAATTTAAATTTATCTCCAAGGTTTCCTTTTTTCCAAATAATGCAATTTAGTCCTTTAGCCCATTCAATTGTACAGTCCATGTCTTCTTCAATTCAATTGAAGCCCTTCAATTTTCAAAGTCTGGAATTTGATCCTCAAACTTTCATCCAGTGGCCAATTGATCATTCTTTCATTTCCAATTGCTTCAAAATGGGTCTAACACCCTGATCGTTACGCAGGTGAATTTCGAATTCCTCCTTAGTATATAAATCCATTGGTGATCAAGTGCATTCTTTTGCATTCTTCATTGAACAAGCCATTTTTTTTTAGCTATTTTGCATTCTTATCTTCAATTCTTCATTAAACATAAAGTTTTACCTACAAAATGCAATATAACATAAATTAGGTAGAATTTTACCCAAAAGACGATAAAATATCATCATTTAGGGTCTCGAATAGGTGTAAAAAAATACACTAATCAAGTACATTAAACTGCTCTTGCTGCTGCTTTCGCTAATAAAATGTAGTTGCTTTTTTAATATATCATTTTTGCTGGTTTTTACAGTTTTACATCTGAAGAATAATTGAAATATAACTTCAACAGGTGAAACAGAAAAAGCCATGGCAAGCTGTTGAGAGGGCTATAAAATAATCTTCTTTATTCTTGAGGGAATGAGCTACTTTATCAGGCTACTCGATCCTGTCATTGACTGCATGGAGTTGGTTACTTTATTAAGCTTGAGTATACATCCTATTAATTAAAATCACATCATAGACATATTTTCATGTCCTCGAATAGGTGTACTCACCAATATTGCTCAAATTGTTTACAAGGAATACAAATCCTGAGCAATTTAAAACTTATTGAGTTTCAAAAGTGTCATATTTTTCGTATTCTCTCCCGGTCAGTGCAAGAGGTAATGGTCATGTAAGATATCATGTTCAAAATTGATTTAACCAAGTATTCATGCTCATACTATTCTAGTAACAATTTTCTTTCTATATTGATCTCATTGTTGGTTTTTTTAATGTTCATACAGATGCCACCAAAAAGAAAGTCGAAGCACGTGCCACATGCTATTCCTCCAAACTCCAACAATGGAAGCCCATCTTCTTGTGGACAAGGACAACACTCTAATCAATTACACATTCGTGTCTCAACACCTTCGACAGCTCAATCTGTTGTAAACATGGCAACTTAATCTAGTGTTGAAGTTACAATTTTTATTTTTGTGGTTAAATTTTAGACATTAGGGTTATATATCGACTATTAGTACCTGTTACATGTGCAATACAATTTTACTTTTGCATTGATATGTTTCTTGTTAATTTTTTTTCGATTATCGAAATTTCTAATTTCAATTGTCTTCGTGGTTGTTGAAAATTGAAATATTAGACAAAATATAAGGAACAAAAAATATCACTTGTTAAAATATTGATATCAATGTTCACCAGTCAAAGTTTGTTGCAAACGGGAGTAAATCTACCAATTTTAAAACATTATCAGCTGCCAAAATGATTTTCTTCAACAACAATAGTTTGGTCACTGTATGTTATATATATATATTAACGACCACGTGTATTGGTTGCTAAAGACGTTCACTCAACATCTTGGTAGTGGGTTGTTATATATTTAGCGACCATGTAATTGGTTGCAAAAGATATTCACATCGACGAATCAACCAATTTTTCACTCTTACCAGCCAAAGTCATTTAGCTACCAAAATATGGTCACTGTATGTTACTGATAAGTGTATTTTATACACTTATTCGGACTCTAAAATATTGACATCTCATTATTTTTTAATGAAATTATAGCCTAAGTTATTATATAATGTGTTATTATGTGAAACTTGATGAATGGAAGTTGATTTGAAAGAAATAAGTGAAACTTGACAAAAAAAGGGTAAGATCCGAAGTTTGGGGACTAAAGTGTAAATACTCAAAAGTTGTGCCGAAGTTCACGATGAAGATTCGAGAATACTAGGGGTCAAATGGATACAATTAGAAGTCAAAAGGAGTTAAATATGACCAAAATATTTTCACAAATCAATTTTAAACCGCACAAGGATGTTCTAGATTTTTTGCCGGAGATTGAGACTCATTTTTGGCCTAGTAAATGTTCGAATTGGAAAACATCTACTGGTAAAGTTGTATCCCTTTGAATTATCTTGACAACCCAATTTGAATCGCCTCAATTGGATATTGGAAGAGAAAGTTATGATGAAAATATTAAAGGAAGTGTAGTGCAGTTTTTCTCCCGAAAAGTGGCACTGTGGTGCCGAAGCACCAGCACTTTACATTCCCATGGCACTAAGGCGCTGCCTGGGTACATCTAGGGCTCGTTTTTGGTCTGTTTTGAAACCTATAAAAACCCTACATTGGACACAAATGTGAGGATGAGTATAAATACAAGAGTTTCATACAATTTGAGGGGGAGCACAAATTGAGAGAAATAGAATATAATGAGAGATTGAAGAACGCAATTCAAGGGAGGAAAACATCAAGAAATTCGTGATTTGAAGCATTGAATGGAAGAGGAAGTACATTTTGGTACAAATTATATTCAAAATCCGACGATGTATTAAATAACAACTTCTTGTTTTTCTTCTTCATTTATTATAATAGCTAATTTTATATTAGGGAAAACGATGTAATCTACTTGAGACCCTTTATGTCTTCTATTCAAGATTCTTGTGATTTTATCATACATGTGTTGATTTTGATATAGTTTAATGCATTAAATTATTTGATCACTAGTTTAATGATTTTATGAATCTTTTACGAATCGAGAGGTAAGTTTGAGATTTAGACCATATAGTAAAATTTAGTATATTATACTTAATGTGTAGAGATACCTATACTAAATATTGCGATCATCATATGAATTCTTAGAACCAATATTTCATGAGTTTAATGCATTAAATTACTTGGCTCCCAGTGGGAAAAATAATTCAGACTCAAACGTCCAATGTATTACTTGTTACGATATCGTACACTTGCGATATGAAAAAAATGCAACAAGTTTTGGCACCGTTGCTGGGGACTATTTACTTTTAGTCTTAATTTAATTTATTTTTAATTGTTATTTGATTTGTTTATTTTTTTATTAACAGATAAAAAGTGTTCGTTGTATGCTCCATTCCCAAAGTATTGATCTTGAACCCTTTGATTAAAAAATAAAACGTCCTTCAGACGGAGACGCAAAGAACACAAACAAAAATAACAACATCAAATAGCTAACGATCAAAATATCCCTATTCCTATACAGCCAATTAGACAAGTTGTCAAAAGAGTAGCTGCACCACAGGACAAGCAACATGAACGAGTTGAAATTAATGAACGGGACTTTCCATTTCAATGTTCTTTACGCCCATAGCAGCACTCGCGTGCTTCAGTATAGTATGTCCAGATTTTGGGGTAAACAACTTTCAGATAAGGGCAAATTAGATCAACTTGACCAGCAACATTCTCCAATTTTATGGTCTACCTCATGAAAATCCGAAAACACATATCTCCAGATTCCTCAGAAATTGCTAGAATTTTCATGCTCTAGGGGTTAATGAAGACGTGATCAAATTGAGGTTATTTTAATATACATTGCGATATGCAATATTAGAATGGTTAGATGCTGAACCTCATGGAAATAAGTAACATGGGAGGAACTAACTAGAAAATTCTGTAACAAAATTTTCCCACCGGCAATAGTAACAAAAATCATATTGGAAATTCACACGTTCCAACAGAAAGATGGGGAGAGCTATTACGAGGTATGAAACAGATTCAATGAGTTAATGAGAAAGTGTCTAAATTATCGGGTCACCTTACGTAATCAAGTACAATACTTCTACACCGGACTATCACCATTGTCAAAATCTCTAGTGGATTCCTCTACTTGTGGATCGATCATTGAAAAATCCGTACACTAATGCATGGATTTGTTTGAGTTAATCGCCATGAAACATTCAATGTTTTCATCAGAAAGAGTGGTACCACAGAAAGCGGCTGGAATTTATGAGTTGGACAGCACAACATCTACCAATGCACAGATTGCTACTTTAACGAAGCAGGTGGAGTTACTTGTAAAATTGCAAACCCATGGAGCAAATGCAGTGATGGCCAATTTACCATGTGAGAATTGTGAGAGAAATCACACTATAGAAAATTGCTTGATACTTGCTACTTCAGAGGAACAAGTAAACTTTATTCAAAATGGTTCCCGCAATTTCAGCACATATGGGAATAATTTCCAACAAGAGAGAAGATCAAGTTTTGGGGAGATGTTTCATTAATATGTGCAGAAAATAGACAAAGTATTTCAACAAATTAATACTAATTTTTAAAATCAGCAAGCATCTATCAAAAATTTGAAGACACAAATTGGTCAGATAGCTCAACTACTTGCAGAACGTCTCCAGGGATCATAAAGAGCAAGTGATGGTAATAAGAGTAGCGAAAAACGATTCACCCAGGCTCCTGTAAAGTTAAATCATATGTACCTCCACTTCCATTCTCCCAAAGACTTCGAAATAAGTCGATGGAAGAAAATATTCATTCTATAACTACAAGGAGTGGGGTACAATGTAACGCCCCAAATTCTCGGAACTCGAAGCGTTAAAAGAAAAAATTATTCTTCTTTGTTTGAACCCTTAAATGTTAACCAAAATAAGTTTTAAATGATAAAAATTTTGAAATCCGAAACATATAGGAAGATGTAATGGAAAACCTTTGTTCATATAGATTTGGACAATTCGGTGAAATTTTATTTTGGAGAACATTTGGAGGAAATTCAGCGAAATACCGGTTGCGCAGCAGCAGAAAGGAAAATATGTTTGACCTAGCAAACGTTGTCAAAAATTTGTGAAATTTTAACGAAGACTATAAAATTCATACATGTACAACATATAAAAATTTGGGGTCTGGACGAAAATGTTTGAAGTACGAAAATACTGCACGACTATGCTGGACAGAAAATCCGAAATAGTCCCAACGTAGTTTACTAAAACGGCCATAACTTTTTCTCTAGACACTATTTTAAGGTAATTCGAAAGACCACTATTAGAAGACTCATAGGCCTTTCAAACGCCACTGATTTCACTCTAAAACATGCAGTATAGCCCAAGTTATACTATTTTCAAATTTAACAGCAGAATCTGAAATTCAAAACAGCAGTAGATAAACTTCATGCGTTGTCAATTCAACATTTGTAAATTATCGTTGACATGGAAAGTACATGAAACTGAACGAGATAAAGATTAAGAACATTGTTAAGAGTGTCATCTAAACATTTATAAAAAGGTTTACACGACCAGAAATTTTTACTAGAAAGTTGAAAGCAATTTCAAATTTGCTGAGCACTCGCCACCATGCCAATCCACTGCCATTCCTCGATTTAACCTGTGAAATTTTAATAGGGATGAGTATCATAAATAATACTCAGTAGGAAGACACTTAAGTAATTGGTAAAAATAAATGTATTTTCAGAAATGCAAACTTTAGTTATTTGTGTCACCGTCATTCTCTAGCAAACCGGTGATCAGTCAGTCCGCTTATTCTCGAGTTTAGATAACTCGTTCTCGAGTTTGATAACTCGTTTCATCATCTCTTTATCTCTTATTTGAACCACCCAAAGGGTGCTTCCGTCATCAGTAACACAATAACACGTTAATGCAAACCGAAAACAAATCATTTTATTCTACTTTACAAAAGTGTCGTAAAACACCCCTACCTTGAATGTTTGGAGTTTGAATAACCTTTGATGACCAAATTTGTAAAGAAAAAATGCAACGTGCTCCTTAGCTTATCCTTCAAATATTTTCTAGATTCAAAAGTGCTTTATGACTATGAGAAAGAGGGCAAAACAACTTTATGTATAAGTATAATAGTTTGGAAAATGAAATCACTTTGTAAGTGCAGTGTATGTGTATGCAATTGTAAGAAATGAAGTTATGTTTTGTTTTAAAAAGAAAACTCTTAACATATATAAAATAAATACATGTAACTCCAATGAAACAAAAAGACTTTTCGGTTAACTCTTAAATTTCCAAACGTATTCCATGTAAACTAAAAGTTTAATGGGATTAATGATGGGTATAAGTGGTGAATTAATTAAGTTAAGTGGTGGAAGTGATTGTGTAGGTTACTCTTGTGCAAATGAAACGGTTTCTCTTCTCTTTTTCTTATTCGCTGAAAATTGGAACCAAACATAGGAAAAAAAATATATTAATGTAAAAAGTGTGTCGTCAAAATAATGTAATTGAATAAATTAAAGAAATTTGTCATTTAAAAGAGATTTCAACGACTTACAAAATTTTAAGAGAAGCGCACACAACTTTACTATTGTGACCAAAAATTCTAACTCTTAGGAATGGTCGTAGCGACGTCATAATATAATTCAAATTATTTTCGAGTTATACAAGAAAATTTTATTTGAAAACAACATAACATTTTTTTTTCTTGGTCGCTACAACTCTCCCCACTTAAAATAATTTCGTCCTCGAAATTTAACTTACTTATTTAAGGAGGTCGGGATACTTGGCTAAGATGTCTTCCTCCCTTTCCCAAGTAGCCTCATCTTTACCATGTTTATCCCATTGGACTTTGACTAATGGAACCCTTCGATTTCTCAGAATGTGCTCCTTTCTCTCTAGAATCAACTCGGGGAGCTTCTTCGTACGTCATATCACTTTGGACATCAAGTGATCGGACATTCACCACATGACTAGGATCCATAATGTATTTTCTCAACATAGAAATGTGAAATACGTTGTGCACTGCTGAAAGTTCGGGTGGCAACGCTAAACGATATGCCACATTCCCAATTTTTTCAATAATCTCAAATGGACCGATAAATCTAGGACTTAGTTTTCCTTTCTTTCCAAATCGTAGTATTCCCTTCATCGGTGCCACTTTGAGAAATACTTTATCTCCAACTTCAAAACTCAATTCTTTTCTCCTTTTGTCGGCATAGCTCTTCTGACAATCTTGGGCAGTCTTAATTCTTGATCTAATTTTATATATAGCATCTACAGTCTTCTCAACCAATTCTGGACCCAAGATTCTCCTTTCACCAACTTCATCCCAATATAATGGCGAACGACATCGTCGACCATACAAAGCCTCATACGGTGTCATACCAATAGTGGCTTGAAAACTATTATTGTACGCAAATTCAACCAATGGCAAATGATCTTCCCACTTACCACCTAGATCTAGGACACAAGCTCTTAACATATCCTCAAGGATCTGGATAGGTCGTTCAGATTGTCCCGTCGATCCCGAGGATGATAAGCAGTACTAAATGTTAACTTGGTACCCATAGCTTTTTGAAGGCTTATCCAAAACTTAGAAGTAAACCTTTGGTCTCTATCTGATACTATAGAAACTGGAATACCATGAAGCCGCATAATTTCTCTAACATAAATCTGTGCGAGTTGTTCTAAACTATAGGTAGTCCGAACTGGCAAGAAATGAGCAGATTTTGTCAGCCGATCTACAATCACCCAGATTGCATCATGACCTCTCACTGACCTAGGAAAATCGACGACGAGATCCATTGCAATCTTCTCCCATTTCCATTCGGGTATATCCATGGGATTCAATAACCCTGACGGTTTCTGATGCTCAGCCTTTACCTGCTGACAAACCATACATTTGGACACAAACATAGCTATCATGCCCTTCATATTTCTCCACCAAAATGTGTCACGCAAATCTTTATACATATTAGTTCCGCTTGGGTGCCTGCATAAGGAGCGGCATGAGCTTCAGTCATAATCTCATTCCTCAATACTTCATCCTTCGGCACGCATAATCGACCCTTAAACATCAGGGCTTTATCCTCGGCTATTTCAAATCCTTTTCTCTTCTCAGTTCCTACCTCAACCCTGATCTTTTCCAAAAAGGGATCATCTTTTTGAATAGCTACTATTATGTCCCTGAGGTTTGGTTTCACAGTAAAACTTGCTAATATTGTCGATGTCCTTACTGGAGAAGTTAATACCTCAATTCTCATGTTCTCGAATTCTTTAATTAATTGATCTTGTCTTGTACACAACACTGACAACTATCCCATGTTCTTTCTACTCAACGCATCTGCGACTACATTAGCCTTACCCGGGTGGTACGAAATAGTACAATCATAATCCTTCACCAATTCTAACCATCGTAGTTGTCTCATATTTAACTCCTTCTGGGTGAAGAAGTATTTGAGACTCTTGTGATCGGTGTAGATCTCACATTTGCTCCCGTATAGGTAGTGGCGCCAAATCTTCAAGGCATGCACTACTGCTGCTAGTTCGAGATCATGTGTAGGGTAATTCTGTTCATATTGCTTCAATTGCCTTGAAGCATAAGCTATCACTTTCAAATGTTGCATCAAAACACATCCTATACCAAGTTTAGATGCATCACTGTAAATCACAAAACCTTCCGAACCGTCGGGGATAGTGGCTCAACAGTGCGGATACGAGCACAGTCTTTAACTCTTGAAAACTCTGCTCGCACTTCTCCGTCCATACGAACTTAGTACCCTTCCGAGTCAACTAAGTCATAGGACTTGCTATCTTGGAAAATCCTTCAATAAATCGTCGATAATAGCCAGCTAAACCTAGAAAACTCCTCATTTCTCCGACGTTTGTAGGTTTTCGCCAATTGGTCACAGCTTCAACTTTGGATTGATCCACCTCAATTCCTTGTGCTGAAACAGTATGGCCTAGAAATCCCACTCGGTCTAACCAAAATTCACATTTCTTGAATTTGGCATATAGCTTCTCCTTACGCAGTGTTCCCAACACTATCCTCAGATGTTCTTCGTGTTGATGAGAATCTCTCGAGTATACCAGTATGTCATCAATAAATACAATGACAAACACGTCCAAATACTGATGAAATACCCTATTCATCAAGTCCATAAACACTACAGGAGCATTCGTCAAGCCAAAAGGCATCACCGTAAATTCATAATGCCCATATCGAGTCCTAAATGCCGTCTTTGGTATATCATCCAACTTAATCTTCAATTGATGGTAACCCGACCTTAAATCAATTTTGGAAAACATGGATGCGCCCTTCAGTTGATCAAATAGATCCTCAATCCTAGGAAGGGGATACTTATTCTTGATTGTTAACTTGTTTAGTTCACGGTAGTCGATGCACATCCTCATAGTACCATCTTTCTTCTTTACAAAGAGTACCGGAGCTCCCCATGGAGATACACTTGGTCTAATGAACCCTTTGTCTAGAAGTTCTTCCAACTGTGTCTTCAACTCTTTTAATTCCTTTGGTGCCATTCGGTATGGGGCTTTAGATATAGGAGTAGCTCCAGGTACTAGGTCTATCATGAATTCCACTTGTCTATCAGGTGGAGTACCCGGCAGATCATCGGGAAACAAGTCAGCATACTCTCGTACTATTGGCACATCATCTAATACTTTCTCTTCAGATGAGGTGCTAGTAATACTAACAAGATATCCCTGACAATCAGGCTTCCTCAACATGCTCTCAGCCTTTAAGGCAGAGATAACGCGAGGAAGTGCCTTAATCTTCGACCCATAAAATTTGAACTCCTCTTTTCCTGGTCTTCGAAAAATTACCTCTTTCTCAAAACATACAATCGTGGCTCGATTTTTACCTAACCAATCCATACCTAAAATAATATCAAAATCCTTCATCTCTATAACATACAAGTCGGCCCCTAGAGTCAATCCATCAAAATTTATCTGTACCCCCTTAGCTATCCTGTTTGAAATAATAGTTCCCCCTGATGGCATACTAACTTCTAGTACACTATCATACTTCTGACATGAAGCATTAATCTTAGCTAAACATGCACTAGATATGAACGAATGTGTAGCACCAGAATCAATTAGGACGTAAACGGGAATACTAGAGATCGATAAAATACCTGTGATCACGTCCGGTTTTCAAGGCGACCTCATCACGAGTCAAAGCAAACACCCTTGCTTTTCCTTTCTTCTCTTGCTCGGGTTTCTTAATCAATAGACATGAGGAAACCATATAACCAGGTTGACCACACTTATAGCAAACATACTTTCCCAACAAACACTCTCCGCTGTGCAACCTGTTACACTTAGGACACGGGGGTATAGGATTGCTCGTCTGGCCTGCAAGTGTCTGTTTCTTAAACTGTCCATTATTCTTCTTCTTATCCTGCCATTTTCTTTTTCCAAAGTTATTGTGTTGTCCCTGATTTACCAACTTCACACCCAAGTAGGCCATTATCCGAGCTTTCTTTACCACTGCTTGAAAAGTGGTGAGATCATGTGAACTCACAATTTGCCTGATCTATGGACGCAGGCCTCTCTCGTAACGTTTTGCCTTCATGAGTTCAGTACTTACAAGATGTGGGGCATATCGGGATAATTTCTTGAACTTGTTCTCATACTCAGAGATTTCCATATCTCGCTGTACCAGTCTTAAAAATTCCGCCTCTTTGTAGTCTCGTAGAGCCTGTGGGAAAAACTTTTCGGTTAGCTCCATCTTGAACTGAATCCAAGTTAGATTATGTTGTTCCTCCTCTGTACAGGTGCGTGATGCAGATTCCCACCAATGGTCAGCTCTTCCAGTTAGCATGAACTCGGCACATAATACTTTTTGATTTTCTGGACAAGTGATGTGATGGAAGATCTTCTCTATGTTATGCAACCACTCGTCAACTGCCAGAGGGTCTTTTCCACCATCAAAGGTAGGGGGTCGATATCTACGAAATTGTTCTACCGTCGAAATAGGTGGTGCAATTGGGTATGCCGGTCGTGTTGGTGGTGCTTGGGGAGCTAGAGGTGGTTGGGGAGCTGGCGGTGCTTGGGGAATTAGTGGAGCTTGAGGTGCTGGAGGTGTAGCCTGAGCAGCTAAGGCCTGTCTCAACTCATCAATCTCTCGCCTTAACTCCTTAATTGTCCTTACTTGGGCCATATTCCTATATACCAGAATAATCGCAATCTCGTTTAGATACTTAAGCAACCAAGGAAAAAAAAAGGTTTATAGTGCAACATTTATTATTATTATCTCTAAATAAATCCTTCAGGAGGAATACGGGCAAAATAAATCCCTACTACTAAAATTCCACTCCTTTATTCATCATAGCCATCATTGTCACTACAGCCTTCCTGAATCCTAGGTTTCTTAGAAGGCTAAGCCTCATCGTCTGAAATGGGAGGAGGTGCATCCTCACGAATGTACATCTCAATAGGTACACTATTGTCTTCAGGGGTTGCAAGTGCATCATCTCGTGCCTCTTTCCACTGCGCGTCAGCTCTAAGCAGAAAGCCTCATAGTCAATCTCTCGGGGTAAGGTAGGCACGGTAATTTCCCCTAAATAAAGGTAAATCGATTCGGCCAACTCAAGCCATTCTTCTAGTAAGGTATCAATAAGAAGGCGAGTAGCCCGACGACCCGTTACCATATTCATTCTATAACTACAAGGAGTGGGGTACAATGTAACGCCCCAAATTCTCGAAACTCGAAGCGTTAAAAGAAAAAATTATTCTTCTTTGTTTGAACCCTTAAATGTTAACCAAAATAAGTTTTAAATGATAAAAGTTTTGAAATCCGAAACATATAGGAAGATGTAATGGAAAACTTTTGTTCATATAGATTTGGACAATTCGGTGAAATTTTATTTTGGAGAATATTTGGAGGAAATTCAGCGAAATACCGGTTGCGCAGCAGCAGAAAGGAAAATATGTTTGACCTAGCAAACGTTGTCAAAAATTTGTGAAATTTTAACGAAGACTATAAAATTCATACATGTACAACATATAAAAATTTGGGGTCTGGACGAAAATGTTTGAAGCACGAAAATACTGCACGACTACGCTGGACAGAAAATCCGAAACAGTCCCAATGCAGTTTACTAAAACGGCCATAACTTTTTCTCTAGACACTATTTTAAGGTAATTCGAAAGACCACTATTAGAAGACTCATAGGCCTTTCAAACGCCACTGATTTCGCTCTAAAACATGCAGTATAGCCCAAGTTATACTATTTTCAAATTTAATAGCAGAATCTGAAATTCAAAACAGCAGTAGATAAACTTCATGCGTTGTCAATTCAACATTTGTAAATTATCGTTGACAAGGAAAGTACATGAAACTGAACGAGATAAAGTTTAAGAACATTGTTAAGAGTGTCATCTGAACATTTATAAAAAGGTTTACGCAACCAGAAATTTTTACTAGAAAGTTGAAAGCAATTTCAAATTTGCTGAGCACTCGCCACCATGCCAATCCACTGCCATTCCTCGATTTAACCTGTGAAATTTTAATAGGGATGAGTATCATAAATAATACTCAGTAGGAAGACACTTAAGTAATTGGTAAAAATAAATGTATTTTCAGAAATGCAAACTTTGGTTATTTGTGTCACAGTCATTCTCTAGCAAACCGGTGATCAGTCAGTCCGCTTATTCTCGAGTTTTGATAACTCATTCTCGAGTTTGATAACTCGTTTCATAATCTCTTTATCTCTTATTTGAACCACCCAAAGGGTGCTTCCGTCATCAGTAACACAATAACATGTAAATGCAAACCGAAAACAAATCATTTTATTCTACTTTACAAAAGTGTCGTAAAACACGCCTACCTTGAATGCTTGGAGTTTGAATAACCTTTGATGACCAAATTTGTAAAGAAAAAATGCAACGTGCTCTTTAGCTTATCCTTCAAATATTTTCTAGATTTAAAAGTGCTTTATGACTATGAGAAAGAGGGCAAAACAACTTTATGTATAAGTATAATAGTTTGGAAAATGAAATCACTTTGTAAGTGCAGTGTATGTGTATGCAATTGTAAGAAATGAAGTTATGTTTTGTTTTAAAAAGAAAACTCTTAACATATATAAAATAAATACATGTAACTCCAATGAAACAAAAAGACGTTTCGGTTAACTCTTAAATTTCCAAACGTATTCCATGTAAACTAAAAGTTTAATGGGATTAATGATGGGTATAAGTGGTGAATTAATTAAGTTTTTAAGTGGTGGAAGTGATTGTGTAGGTTACTCTTGTGCAAATGAAATGGTTTCTCTTCTCTTTTTCTTATTCGCTGAAAATTGGAACCAAACATAGGAAAAAAAATATTAATGTAAAAAGTGTGTCGTCAAAATAATGTAATTGAATAAATTAAAGAAATTTGTCATTTAAAAGAGATTTCAACGACTTACAAAATTTTAAGAGAAGCGCACACAACTTTACTATTGTGACCAAAAATTCTAACTCTTAGGAATGGTCGTAGCGACGTCATAATATAATTCAAATTATTTTCGAGTTATACAAGAAAATTTTATTTGAAAACAACATAACATTTTTTTTCGTGGTCGCTACATACAATTACCAGAAATTACTGCGAAACGACGAGAAAAATAGATGACCAGGAAGATGTTGACGAAGCCATAATGGAAGAAAAATGTGCACCGTCTCAATTGAGAATAAAGAAAGTACAAAAGCATCCACTACCAAGGCATATGCGCCTACCATTCATTTTCTTCAAAGGCTCAAGAAGAACAAATAAGACACAAAATTTGAAAAATTTCTTGATGTTCTTAAGAAGCTCCAAATCAATATTCTGTTGATTGATGAGATATTACAAATTTCAAGCTACATAAATTTTTGAAAGATATGTTGACAAAGAAAAGAAAGCATTCAGAGTTTGAAATTGTAGCATTAACGGAGGAAAGTAGTGCAAGAGTGCAAAACAAATTGCCTCATAAGTTGAAGAATCCAGGGAATTTTACTTTACCTATTTCAATTGGAAATTCTTGTGCTATTAATGCATTGTGTGACACAAGTGCTAGTATAAATCTAATGTCATATTCCATTTAAAGGGAATTGGGATTGGGTGAAGTCAAATCAACATCAATAACGCTCTGACACAATAATTTCAAAATCACGTGGCAAAGTTGAGGATCTGCTCATAAAAGTAATATATTCGATGGGTTTCATTGTGTTGGACATACCAGAAGATTGAGACATTCCAGTTATATTAGGTCGGCCATTCTTAGCAACGGGCTGAACCCTGATGACATGGAGAAGTGTGAGCTAATATTGAGGGTGGAGGACAAACACAAGATATTTAATATTTATACCCCATTTGAGAAATCTTCCAACAAAAATAATTGTTGTAGAATTGATGAAGAAGAGCTCATGATCAACGAAGCTATCAGAATAGAAAATCAAATTTCGGTGGACTTCTTGGTAGAGATGAAAATGGAAATATCAAAATATTGAGAGCAAAAAAATGGTGCATAAACGAAAATTGCACTAAGTGCAATGATGACATAATTTGATTCGAGCCACCATAATCAAATATGGGAAAAAGTCAAGCTAATGACTTTAAATAAGCTCTTCTTGAGAGACAAACCAAGCTCTATTCCTTTCTTATTACTTGGTTTTTAGTTTTAGAACTGTTTATTTTGTTGTTGTAACATTCTAGTTGTGTTGGTTGTAGGTTCTCAAGGTTGTGAAACATTGTAGTTAGAAAGCCAACTCATAAAAAAAAAGTATTTACATATTACATGCCTTAATTAAGTCTCAAACGCTTATTTGAAAAAGTTAGATCTTTGACAAGAGATTATTAGCCTAGTTGAGTCTTGGAGGTTGAAGTAATCAAAATTTGGAGAATCCTTATTTGTTGAAATATCAATTTGTAATTAGTGAGATCCATTTAAATTAAAGAGGGTGAGGAGTTTATATAAAGATTCAACCTTAGTTCACACACTGGAATGAGTAAAACAAAAAAAGAATAAATTTGGGGGTGTGTGAATCTTAGAGTGATGAAAGTAAAAATTTGACCATCGATGGTCGGGAATCGAAACAACTCGTGAATTTATAGTGCTTTACTTAATTCTTACACACACACACACACACACACACACACATCAATTTTGCATTGGAAAAGTAGATATTGATTTTGGTAATATGACCTTGAAGTTGTTTATAGATTTAATACAATGATTTCAATCATGATACAAAATGGAGGGTTCTCTAACGAAAACATTTTGCATGTTTGTGTGTTTGCTAAGTTAGGTTATGATTTTGTTTGAAGACAAATAAATGTTTAAGTTTTGGGTGTTTGATAAGTGTATTTTATACACTTATTCGAGCTCTAAAATATTGACATTTCGTAATTCTTTTAATGGAATTATAGCCTAATTTATTATATAATGTGTTATTGGTGAAACTCAACGAATGTAAGTGGATTTGAAAGAAGGAAGTAAAAATTGGTAAAAAAAGGGCAAGATCCAACGTTTTGGGATTAAAGTGTAAATACTCAAATATTGTGCCAAAACTCATGATAAAGATTCGAGAATGTTAGCTTGTCAAATGGATGCAATTAGAAGTCAAAATGAGTGAAATATGACCAAAATATTTTCACAAATCAAATTTCAACCGCACAAGGATGTTCCAGATTTTTAGTCAAAGATTGAGACCCATTTTTGTCCTAGTAAACGTTCGAATTGGAAAACAGCTACATCTAGTATAGTTGTAGTCCTTTAAGTTATCTTTACAAACCATATGAATCGCCTCAATCGGATATTAGGAGAGAAAGTTATGAGGAAAATACTAAAGGAAGTGTAGTGCAGTGCAGTTTTTCTCACAAAAGGTGGCACCGCGACGCCACCATCATGGCGCCAAAGCGCCACCACTCTATCTCCGCGGCGTCAGGCTAGGGTGCATTTTTGGTCCGTTTTGAAACCCATAAAAACCCTACATTGGACACAAACATGGGGAGAAGTATAAATACAAGAGTTTCACATAATTTGAGGGGGAGCACAAATTGAGAGAAAGTGAATACAACGAGAGATTGAAGAACGCAATTTAAGGGAGGAAAATATCAAGAAATTCACATTTTAAAGTATTGATTGGAAGATGAAGTACATCTTGGTGCAAGATTTATTTCTTTTTCTACATCTATATTCAAAATTCGGTGATGTATTCAATAACAAATTTTTGTTTTTCTTCTTCATTTATTATGAGTAGCTAATTTTATATTAGGGCTAACAATGCAATCTACTTGAGACCCTTTTTATGTCATCTATTCAAGATTTTTGTGATTTTATCATACAAAAAAATGCGCATTTTTTTAACGACCTGACCTTATGTCAGAGCCGTTATTATATCGTACGCACTGTCCGCTTTAGGAGAGCTTAGGCTCATCTTACCCCTCACAGCTTTCTGACACGTCCCCTTAGGATTCGAACCCAAGACCTCCATCATATTTTTGTAACGACCGACCTTATGGAGGTCTTGGGTTCAAATCCTAAGGGATGGGTCAAAAAGCCTTGAGGGATAAAATGGGCCTAGGCTCTCCCACAGTGGACAGTACGTACGATATGATAATGGCTTCGATGCGAGGTCGGGTAATTACAAAAAAATGTGCATTTTTTTTAACGACCCGACCTCGCACCGGAGCCGTTATCATATCGTACGTACTGTCCGCTTTGGGAGAACTTAGGCCCATTTCACTTGCCCAATTAATACCAGGATTTGACTTAAGTCTCCAATATGATGTAGGTCTTAGGTTCGAATCTTGGGGGATGCATCAGAAAGCCATGATGGGTAAGATAGGCCTAGGCTCTCACAAAGCGGACAGTACGTACGATATGATAACAACTCTGGCACAAGCTCGAGCCGTTACAATACTCGTCGAACACTCGAATTGAGTTTTGCTTGAGAAAATGGAACTTTAAAGAAAATTTTGCACAAAGTAATGGGGGAGGAGGATTGTTGCCTTATATAGGCGAAGCCTAATGCATCTGGGCCTTTGGATAAAAAGATCTCAGTAGGACACGGTAATCCAAACTGTTAGAAAGAAAATAACGATATTTGAAACTGAATGGAGGGGCCAGATTAATGTTCCATCTATCTTACTTTTCTCCGTATTCATTGAGTGACGGCTAAATCATGATTGCAACATTTTGTAATTCCCTACCACTTTAATCATGATTTTCACCTTAATCAATGTGCACGGTCGTATAGCTCTTGGAAACTATACATCTTCCCCAGCACGTTTCCATCTTTACCATTAGGGAGCTGCCACATGGATGACTTAGTCTTTTTACCCGACATATATCTTTATTTTAAGTCCTGTGCATAACACGAAATATTAAGCCTGGACTTGGAGGACATTGTTTTACTTATCCTAGAGTGCTTTGTGTTATATCATTGCAAAATTCGAACCCTAACGCATGAAGATTACAGAATGATGATCACAAAATTTGGAAATAAGTTTGCAGCAAACGACATATACTTGAACAAATATCAAATTAGAAAAATTCCCACACCACAATGAACTCTTTCACCTAATACGAATATAAGTGTCATGGGCAGCAGCTTTACTTAAGCCCCATGATCCTATCGCAGCTGCAGTTTACCCAACTTCGGTCGCACATTGTAAATATTTTACTTCAATTGTAAAATAGTTAGAAATTAGAAAATTTAAGTATGATTCTAGAGACTTTAAACGTCTACTCCCGTCAAATGTGTTTTTGTTGCTAAGTCTACTATAGGGGGTATTAGTCTTTCAAACATCTTTCAAACTTTCTAGTGTTCGCCCCCTGCACTAGACATTGTAATTTTCTGCTTTCGTCTATTGTAATGTTCAGTTTTCAAGCAATCAATGATCAAGTTTATTTCAATGCATTTCAATTTCATGTTGTAAGCTTTCTTTAAATTGTGATCAAATTTACTTTCGTCCCGAAACGACCGAGAGAAGGCGGAAGGTAGTCTAGCGAAGCAGACTACTGTTGCACGGTGTTCCTTTCTATGCTAAAAAGAAAGGTAACTCGTGAAAGTTGGTATCAAAGTTGAGGCTCAAGACCCTCAATAAGAAAGCTATGGATCAAATGGAATCGAACACCATGGAGGTGGTAGATCCTCAAAAGAGGAACATGAAACAGGGTTTGGAGGTGCTTGAGGTGACAAACACTAGGTTGTGTTTTGCCATGGAGGGCCTCGGAAAAAAGGTAGAGGTGGCAGAGACGGAAACTCGGGAATTACGCATCCAACTGGATGAATGCCAGAAGCTTGCGCAGCTATGACTAAAGCTGTTGCTATCATAATTGATCTACAGGATGAGGTGGGAGCGTTGAGAGCTCAATTACTAGTTCTCCAACGCACGGTTGGCAATGGGCAAGCCACCGCACAAGAGCCTGTGCATAGGCTTTCCAGATCCATGTTACCTACGGAGGGGCACACGATGCTAAAGAAGTTGAGAACTTCTTGTTCGACATAGAACAATACTTTCTTGCTGCTTCGATCTAAGACGAAGTGAGAAAGGTTACAACAGCTACCATGTATCTAGGTGGAGATGCAAAGCCATTGTGGCGGATGAAGTATGCTGATATTCAGGCCAATAGGGTCCAAATAGATTCTTGGGTTCTTCTCAAGGAAGGAATCAGATCTCAGTTTTTCCCAGAGAATGTGGAATATGAGGCACATCGGGCCTTACGAGAACAGAAACACACAAGCTCCATCAGGGAGTACATGAAAGCGTTTACAGGACATATACTGAATAATCGAGATATGTCAGAGAAGGACAAGCTATTCACCTTCATGGAAGGGTTAGAACAGTGGATACACATGAAACTTCAGAGATAGAAGGTCACTGATTTGAGCACGGCTATGGGAGCTGCTGAATGTTTAAGTGACTATCAACTGGAATCGAGAGAGGATCAACCTTCGGGAAATATTCAATATGTTGAAGGTGGAAGGAGACCTTACAGACCCAGCTCAAACTCAATTGGGGAAGAACGTTACTCTCAGAATAGGGGAGGAACCTATCAAGGCTACCGTCAGAGTAACTTAAAAGGAAGCTACAACCGTAGCAACAGTAACAACTGGAACAAGAGAAAAGCAACGAAGGGCAGATCGGATGTCGCTCCTAAATTGAAATTTTTTTATGTGAAGGACCACATCGTGTGGCAGAGTGTCCTTAGAAGCGGATGGTGAATTCCTATTGCCAACTAGCAAGTGGTAGATCGAGTTCAAAGCAAGATGCCCCACAAGCTAGCTATCATGGCGAGACCAAATTTGAAGAGGACGAGGATGTAGTTGGTGCATTCTCACATCGGTGCGATACACTATCACACCGAGTTACTAAAAGGGAAGATGGTCCCTCGAAAGAGCCGAAGATGGAAGAATCGAAGGCTCGAACTTGTAGGGCGAAAGGCTTGATGTACATTAATGTGAAGATCAATGGAAAGCCAATCAGGGCTATGATAGATACCGGTGCTACCCACAACTATGTTGCAAGTACCAAAGTAAAGCGGCTTGGACTTGCTCTAGGAGAAGGTAAATGAAAGGTTAAAGCAATCAACTTCGCTGCTCAACCAATAACGAGAGTAGTGAAATCTATGTCGATCAAAGTAGGTCCTTTTGAGGGAAGGATGAATTTTTTGGCAGTTCAGATGGATGATTTCAAACTCATTTTGGGATTGAAATTTCTTCGGGATACGAGAACAGCAGTGTTACCGCATTCCGACTAGTTAATAATGATGGGTAGTAAACCATACGTTATCCCTACACAAGTTGTGAAAGCAGGCGACAAGGGTATCTCGGCCATGCAATATAGTAAGGGTTTCAAGAGGAATGAACCCTCATTTTTGTGCACTCTTCGACTGGAAAAGATTGAAGAGGTGACTGGTCCAATTCCAAAACTTGTCGGAAGGCTTGTTAAGGAATTTGAGGACATCAAGCCGAATGAGTTACCAAAGAAATTGTCACAAATGTGGGAAATTGATCATGAGATTGACTTGTTCAGGGTGTCAAACCTCCCACTAAGGTACCAGACCGTATGGCTTAGCCGAAGCTTGAAGAGCTTCGAAAACAAATGGGAGAAGTGTTGGGAAGTGGGACTATTGTGGAGCACACTTCTGCACTACTACAACATGCATACTACTGGCCATAGAGGCGGGACAACATTGCAAGTTATGTGAAAACTTGTCTTGTTCGTTAGCAAGATATGGCTGATCATCAGAAAAAGGCAGGCTTATTGGAGCTCCTTTTCATCCCGAATAGACCAGTCGAGAGTGGATCGATAGACTACATTGGTGGATTGCCAAAATTGGGAGATTTTGGCACTATCACGGTTGAGATTGACTGTTTATCTAAAGATGCAACCTTTACCACATCGCTTAAGTATGTATCAGCCGAAGACACAACTCAACTCTTCTTCAAATATATTGTCAAATACTGGGAACTGCCTGAGAACATCGTCAGTGATCGGGATTCTCGATTTACTGGCATACTTTGGACTGAGTTGTTCAAACTTTTTGGTTCAACTTTGAGCATGAATTCTAGTTTTCACCCACAATCTGACGAACAGACAGAGCGCTTCAATTCTATGCTGGAAGACTATTTTCGGCACTTTATCTCTGCTTCGGATGTGGCTCGGATGTGTTTCAACTCTCAGGAGAGCTCTTCTCCTAATAAGAGCTCTTCTCCTAATAAGAGTCCTTTTGAGATTACTACAGGCTAGCAACCGTTACTCCCTCATACTGTAGATATCGATCAGAAACAGTACGAGAAGTTTGCAGATCTGAAGTGACCTGTGTTTAAATTGAAAAGATCAGAAACGAAGGTTGCTGAAAAGATTTTTGGCCATCGAGCCTCTAGGAAATATCTTCGAGTGTACTTGGTCAAATGGAGTGGATGCAACAATGAGAAGAATAATCAGTAGCTCTGAGGACGTCGCCAAAGCAAATGGGGGAAAATGTCACGGGTAGCAGCTTTACTTAAGCCCTGTGATCCTATCACAGCCGCAGTTTGCCTAATTTCGACTTCACATTGTAAATATTTTATTTCAATTGTAAAATAGTTAGAAATTAGAAAATTTTAATATGCTTCTAGAGACTTTAAATGTCTACTCCCGTCATATGAGTTTTTGTTGCTAAGTCTATTATGGGGGTATTAGTCTTTCAAATATCTTTCAAACTTTCTAGTATTCGCCCCCTGCACTAGACATTGTAATTTTCTGCTTTCGTCTATTGTAATGTTCAACTTTCAAGTAACCAATGATCAAGTTTATAAAAGAAAAAACGTTCATACATTTCAATTTTTTGTATTTTCACCTCTATTTTCATGTGTCATTGTGGATTTCGTCATTTTTATTCATTTTCTCAATAAAAAACTATAAAAATGACAAATATACCATCACATTTAAATAAAACAAAAATAAAAGAAAAATAAAGAATAAATTGCAACCATGCTCTCAAATTTTTCAATAAAATACAAATAAATCCTAAATTAAAAATTAAACATCAATAATAAGAAAACAAAGATCACTTTCTTTCCTCTTCCACCACCACCACTGTCGCCTTTGGCGCTATGAAACCACCAACCAACTGTGTGAAAGATGTGAAGTTGGGTATTATATAACCCCACCATTCAACTCGCCGATCGAACCCCAACCAACCGCTAACCACGCCAAATAAACAGTCCACATAATCCCTACTTTCAGTCTATCGACACGGTCTCTGTAATTTTCAACAAACCCTTATATACAGTTCATTCACCAAAATCATTCAAGTTCCCACATCAGTTACCACCTTCAAGTTTGGAATTCGAATCTCAAATCTGCCACCCCCACGCAGTAACTCATAGCTGAAATTGAATAATTTGTTGTGTAATTGATGCAATTGACAGTTTACCTGGATGCTTGTGTTTCAATTTGAATTCTCCCATATTGTAACATACAGAACCCATCAATTATTTTAATCTAAAAATTGAATCAATTGAGAGGATAATTGGAACAACTGGATCATTACCCTCTATCGATTGGGGTTGTCAGAGGTTTGATTGAGGCCAATTTGGATTACCAATGCTTTGGGCGACGAGAATTGAAGGAGGTGGATTTAGTTCTTCGCTGATCGTGATTGTAAAAAAGAATTTTAAGGCATGGCAGATCAATTGAAGGTTGTTTTGGTTGATGTTTGACAATGGTTTAGGTCGTTTTGATGAGGGGAACCTGTTTGTAGTAAGCCACGACCATGAAAGTCACTGGAAGCCATGGTGCCGCCGGGTTTAGTGCTTGCAAGTCGGAGGTTTTGGATGCCAATTGCAATCAAGTGTTGTGGGATTTGGGGGAAGCAGATTGATGCATTGTGACAGCAGAATGGAGGGCTGTATGGTGGTGTGGTTCTCGATGGCTAAGGTGGCAGTTGGGTGGTGTTTCTGGCAAGTGAAAGTAGCGATAGAAGAGAAAGGGGATGATTTTTGATTTTTTAATTATTTATTTGGGATTTATTTGTATTTTATTGAAAATTTTGGGAGTATGGTTGCAATTTATTCTTTATTTTTATTTTTGTTTTATTTAAATAGGAGGGTGTATTTGTCATTTTAGAATCTTTTATTGAGAAAATGAATTAAAATTGATGAAAATGATGATTTTCACAATGAAACATGAAAATAAGGGCGAAAATGTAAAAAAATGAAACATGGGGACGTTTTACACACTGAACGTCAAATGTAGGGACATTTTGTGCTAATAACCCTAATTTTCTCTATAACGTTCAGAAAACAATAGTAGCAACTTTCCCATCTCTTGTAATTATACCAGCTTGTGTTGCTTCACTTCTTGAGATTTGAGGCCCCCCTTTCCAAAATTTTCTAAAAGTATTTTTCGATGTTTTACTTCATGTGATAGCTACTATCTCAATTGGAACATGAATTCTTCTCTCTTTTGTAACCCAAACTCGAGATAATATAATAACTTTCTAATTGTTTCTAAAAAAATATAATTATTATCACTTCTCAAGTGTATAGCAATGCAACATTATATTTTGCTAATTAGTATTTTTTACAAAGTTAATGCTAAAAGGCAAAAATACAAGAATAGTGTTACCCAGTTAGCGAACGTAGGATACCATTTTATACTGGTCAAAAGATATCAAAGAATAAAGAAGGCAAAAATAACTGATCCATTTGCCACAAGAATTGACAACGGGACCTAAAATTAATGGTTAAATATGTTGGGAATTTACTTAACATGCACGGTAGAATTTAAATAAATATTTCAATTTTCACCAAAGATCTTTTTTGTGTTTAGAAAGAAATTGTGGTAGAAATTATACATTTGTTGAATTATGCAAATTCTTTTGCTTGTCTTTAACAAGAATAATCGCGATCTACAATCTACATATGTCAAATTGTTTAGCCTCAAATGAAAATCCACACATGGAACAATAATGAAAGAATTGTGATTTTCTATTTTCTTGTGCGAGTAAAATAATGAATTGTCTAGTTATAATTTCTCAAACCTTAATAACTTATTAATAGAAGTTTAAGTGGACTTGACCCATCCTTAAACTTAACCCGATTCAAAATTTAATTAATCTAATTAATTAAACATGGTCTATTAATTAATTAATTAGATTAATTAACTTGAGCCTTTTGACAAGCAGCCCAATTAATTAATTATACAATTGTCAATTAATTAATTAATGATATAATTTTTCTAGTTCTCATTTTGTGTGTGGCACATTAGGTTCTCAATCACGATGCCTAACGACAAAATTATTATTTTGATCTAATCAAAATAAAATAAATTAAAATACCCTTTTAATTTATCATTAATTCACGTAGACTAATCAATTTACATTCATCGTCCCATATTGAAATCTGCAATATGTCGGACAACAAATATGACAAGAAATGTCATGTGGTATGACAACCAAACTTATTTGATTACTGTAAAAATATAATCCCTTTGTCAATATAATTCAATCAATTACGAGATATGAAATGCCAATCTCAATTATCAATCATATCTTTCATTCCACTATTAAGTTAATGCAAGTCAAAAACTCTTTTCGACTTAAGAGTACACCTTAGTCAAAGATTTCATTATCATTTTAACTGAATGAAATATAGATCACAATATCTTATTATCTAAGAGTGACGAATCCTATATTGATCATTCACAACCCTTCTATGATTCTTAATATATCCGAACAACGTCCTATTAATGACTCTTAACAGAACAACTTCCAACATCACCAAAGCATGATCGTCTCTATAAAAGGTACTATGATGATCTGAAGTCAAATGATTAATTCCATTATCGAATATTAGGGATTAACCACTGACACCCAGATAGTTATTTATGTAGAATTTCTTCAACGGGTCTCCAATATTTTATTCTATAACAAAACATAGGTGTTCAATTAAGTGTCACTAGACTCATTACACTTTAGTTTGTGAGATCAGTTACTTACTTCATAAGTAAGAAAGGTCACACATGATGGTCTATCCGTAATAATGATATTCGTATCTCATTATCACTTATGAGCACAAATGATTTAAGATTCAGTCATATGTAATTTGTATCTCACAATCACAACTCCACGTGATTAACAAATTACTAAGACTTGAATCTACGGATTCTATTATTAATTTACTAGAATAGTAATTCAAATAAATAATAGATTTTGTCATTAATAAAATGCATTAATTATATATTAAGAGTGTTCATGTCCAAAATCGATTGGACCTAGGGTATAACACTTATAAAATATATGGTCTTCATAATTCATATGCTAGCCAAAACTCGCTTTCCATAAATAAAAATTGCTACATAACATTGATGTAATTATGAAAGTAACTATTCCCCTACGATTCGTATATGATGACTTGTGCAAGCAGCTCATATCACCTTGTTGGAGCATAAGTCTCCCCAGGAACCAATTTAGCATGGGATAGTGGGGTCAGCTGCCTTCATACTAAATTTCAAATTTTACCCTAAATTTTTACCAAATTTTCAAAAAAAAATCCTTATAGTTTTCAATTTTTGTCCCCACAATTAAAATTTTATTAAAATTGCCTCCACAATTTTTTATCGTAGCTCCACCCTTTGAGTCTCTCTAAGGATCAAGTCAAGCCCAAGTAAGGCTTAATCTCGACCATAGTTTATCTTAAGTTACAACCTCATTCAAGCATAATTCCCTTATAAAAGCTTAGTCGAGCCAAGCTGAGTTTCTATATCGACCGACCATGATTTATCATAAGGGCCAAGTTGAGACGAGTGATTTATCGTCATATCAAGTCTCGAGTACGTCTTGACTTCATTTGAGATTAATTCCCTTTGAAGGTTGAGTTTCCCTTTGAAGGTTGAGTCAAGCCCAAATCTTGACCTCATACAAGAAGATATCATCTTATGAGACTCACTTACCAAGAATATAGTCAAGCCCGCACGAGTCTTGACCCGATTCCTATCATTTTCATGAGACTCACTTACCAAGTTTGAGCATATTCCCTCGCAAAGGCTGAGTTGAGCCCTTGCAACTCTTGATCTTATTTGAGATTTTATTGGTTGAGTCAAGCCTAAGCGAGTCTTGACCCTATTCATATAATTTTCATAAGACTCACTTACCAAGTTCGAGCATATTCCCTTGCAAAGACGGAGTTTAGACCTTTTGACTCATGACCTCATTTGGGTACTAACGTTGAGTTGAGTCCATAATCTCAATCTTGTTCGAGCAACACTGATTTGAAGGAGAGATTCAAGCATGAGGGTAGAGGTGTCAATCCGGGAGGTCCGGGCAGAATCGGCCCGTCAATATATGAGCCCGTGAACGGCCCGCATGAAAAAAAAAAGCATGCCCGCTACGGGTTCCGAGTCGGCCCACAAATTTTGGACTACAACCCAGGCCCACCCGCTGACCCATCCAGGTCGAGCCCATGCGGGTCACGGGTCGCAGTTTGTTCCGATTTGTCCCGTATTATTGTATAAATAAAATTATAAAAATATAAAAATTTTCATATTTATAGCAAAAAAATATCTTTTTTTGTTAAATTTAAACTAAGAATTGAAAAAAATGATAAATTCATATTTATACCAAGAAATATTTACATAGAATTCAAATTTAATATTACATAAATTATTTATAACTTTGTAAAGTTAAATTTAACTTAAACAAATAACAACTAAATGCATTTCTAATTACTATTATCAAATATTTATAGTATAAGTACATCTCAACTAGGTTGGCACCTACTTTTATTATAATTTATAGTTTAAGTACATCTCAACTAGATTGGCACCTACTTAAATCTTAACTATAATTTAGTTGTTCAAAAATTATATATTTTAATATATGTTTTCCAATCAATCTTCAGAAACTGCAAGATTTTTGAAGTTTTCAGCAATATCATCAATAATTTTATCTTACTCTCTCCCCCCCTTTTTTTGGTCAAATTTTTTTTAAAAAAGAAAAAAATTCACGGGCCAGCGGGTTAACCGCGGCCCGTGAAAGTGCAACCCGCGAAACCCGCGAGTCACACCTCCTTGACCCGTGAACCGTCCCCTCGGGTCATGGGTCGGCTCGCGGTCCCGGGTCGATCCGGGCTATTTTCACGGGTCTGGCCGGCCCATCCGTCTTGACACCTTTACATGAGGGACTCTCGACCTTGTTTGAGCATAATGACAGTAAAGTTCAGTTGAGCAAAAGCAAATCTTCAATGTTGTTTGAGAACAATTTATCATAAGGCTAATCTCATTATCATGTTTAATTACTACTTAAAATTTTAATTAAAAGATTATAATAATAAAAAGGAATAGGGAAACAATTATCGGGAGAAGCATTGGCCCTTTGTCCGGAGGCAACACAGTATGTATTAGTGCTTAAAATAAAGTCTCAGTTGTATTTGCAATATTACAATAAGAAGAGCAAACCAACCCAAGGTCGAGGGAGTTTTAGAACATTGCATTCCACTTGAAAAACTGCCAAACTACAGAGCAAAAGAAAGGTAAAATCAATGAACTCAAAAGAAATACTCATATACTAGATTATTGACAATAATGAGATCGTGGGAATTAGTAAGAAATAGACCCAGAAAAAAAAATGAAAATTAACATAATCTTCCATGCATATTGAGTGTTGAGTTTTGATTTCTCATTACCAAGAACCAAGAAATGATCGTATCTAAGGCTTCAAGTAAGTGTATTTTCCAGCAATAGGATTCAAGTAGTAGGTTAAAAGATTAAAAGATTACACATCTAATCATTCCAGCAAATTCCATGTGGTGTTGTTTTTATAGGAACACCAATTCTTCAAGCATCACTTGCGAATAAACACATTCATTCCTTAATTGCAGTGCAATTCTGCATGCATATAACATTGTTGAAGTTAGTATCGTCATCAGAACACACAAAGGATTGAAAGTGAGAAATATTAATTGTTAGAATTTGAGTGTGACAAGAGTTCTATTTGAAAGATAGTTGTGAATTCTAATTAAAGTCAACTTAAAAATAATTATATTTGGAATGCTATTTTGGAATCATATTCGAAATCTATTTAGCAAATTCTAATTGAAATTCTATTTAGAAGCCCAATTAGAAGTTGAAATTTATGTTAGACTTGAAAATGACAAAATATGGGCTTTCCATTCCATCTAGAACTCTATTTCTATTTCTATGTCTTGGATTGTTTCCTATATATATTTGGCTCTTTTATACAATTTAGATAGGTTGTTTAACCTCATTACAAGTTACAAAAAGTTGTAAACGTAAAATCTTTATATTATTTCTCCATATTATAATAAATTCTCATTTCCTCTGCCAATTATTTTGTTATTGTATTATTGTGATAAATTACTTCATATTGCGCTATATTTTCTTTTCTCACCTATTATTATAACAAATTGATATTAGGGAAATTTGATATCTTCTTCGTTGTTTATTTCAATTGGTATCAGAGCAAAAGTTTTATTCATAGGGAGATTTTAATTTTCGGATGGTAACCATGAAATTTAATATTCCGCTATTAGATCGTAGTACAAGATTTTTGTTGTGGCAGAATAGGATGTGAGCAGTGCTCGCTTCTATGAGATTGATTTTGTTGTGTTTTTTGCTCACTTCATATTTGTTGTTCAGATATACGATTTTATATAGTCGCGATATTCTCACAACTGAAGAAGCCTATGATGCTCAATTTTCAAAGAAGAAGATGAAGCATATTGTTGAGGTTCATGGAGATGATCTTGTTCTTGATGATGGTTGTACAAGAGACACATTAAGGTCTAATTTCAAAATTTATTGCAAGAATTTAGGGCGCTTAATTAAGGATTGCTATAAGTTGCAGAACTTTTCAAAAGGGAAAGCAATTAAATACTTCAGGTGAAGCCATTGTTGTAGAAACTTTCGACAATGATGGAGAACATTTAATTATTTCTAACTACGACTCAAAACCTTACGAAAATTGAACTCTTGATACAACTTGCATTTTTCATGTGTCCCAATTGTGATTCGTTTTGAACATATGAAGCAGTTTCAGAAGGTGTTGTGGTAATGGAAAATAATACACCTTGTAGGATAACAGGTATTGGTTGGGTCAGAATAAAGATATTTATGGAACGATTAAAGCACTCGATTCAAAAAGATATAAGTACACAAGTGAAAATTGAGTCTTGAAGGTTCGTAGAAGAGCCCATGTTTTGTTAAGTGTTACACAGAATCTTTGATGAATCAGCATATTTGAAGGACTCAGGGGTGAATTTAGAGTTAGATTATGTACCGTTGGAATCTAATTTGATATCTTTTTTGAAGAATACATCTCAGTTAAGTTTAGAAGTTATGAATAATGCTACTTTGTCACCATTATCGGTAGTGCCATTGTATTCAATTGCTAGTAAAAAAATCATTTTTTATCATAAGCCTTCACATAGGTACGATACTGCGATTTAGTTAATGGTTTGAATGCGGTTTCAATTGTCATGATTTTGTTATAGGACTTGTTTTCAGTCTTGTCTGATGATTATTAATCATATTTGATTTTGTTGCTCATGAGTCGAGCTACTTTGATGTCCAAAGTATTTCTTGAAATTTTGTTAATACTCAGTTATTGAGTTTTGCCCTAATTGATTAACAAAATTTTGGAGAATATTTCCAATTAAAAATTTTGATGGAAAATTTTGTTTTGTGTTTTTTATGGAGAGTTGAAGATTATTCATTGTACTGGAATTTGTCTCCAAGTGGAGAATCTTTGAGGTTTCATTCATTGCAGTGGAATTTGTATCAATGTGGATTTTGTTAGAATTTGGGTATGATTCGAATTCTATTTTGAAGATAATTGAAAATTCTAATTAAAGTCAACTTAAGAAGAATTTTATTTGGAAACCAAATTGAGAGTTAGAATTTGTGTTTGATTTGAAAAAGATAAGTTATGGGCATCCCATTCCATCTACAATTCTTAGTGTTTAAATTGTTCCTTATATATATTTAACTCTTCTTTACAATTTAGATATGTTGTTTAATCTCATTACAAGTTGTATAAAGTTTTAAACATAAAATCCTTGTATTCTTTCTTCATATTATTACAAATTCTCCTTTTCTCTACTAATTATTTTGTTCTTATGTCATTGTGATCAATTACTTCATATTGTGCCATATTTTCTTTTCTTGCCTATTATTAAAACAAATTAGTATAGGAGAAATCAGGTATCCTATTCGTTGTTTATTTTGTTAATTATGATAATGTGTGGCGAGTAGTTCGTCTCCCCGTGACATTCAGGAGAAACAGAAATAGCCACAACCTTTCAACTTTTTAAAAGTATAGCAGCTACTACTCCCAGCAATCCATATGCTGGATATTGACACAATACTTATTGCAAGAAAATGAGCCCAATTAGAGGCTTTTGATTCATAAAAATCTTTTACGCAAGTCCAAACTAACAAATTCCTAAGATAGAAAATCATCTGTTTGCTATGAGAACCCATGCAACGTAAGTTAGAATTGAGTAAATGCTGATTAGTAGAGGACGGCAGAACAATTTCAGTATTCAGAAGTCTCCTATTGCAGTATAGCAACTCCTCTAGCATCCATGTATGCTGACGCTATTGACAAAACACTAATTAGGAAGGAAATTTTTGTTGCCTGTGGCTGTTGGTTCTCGAAATTAAATATGATGTGGTTATTACGCTGTGAAACACTTCAAACGCTTCCACATCCTTACCCCAATTAAAAATAAAAATAAAAATTAGAGAGCTTAAACGAAGTGAGTCTCATTTTATAGACCTTTTAGCGCCTATTTGGTCCGCATTAAAATCTATTTTTATTAGATTTTGAGATTTTCCTAATGTGGAATTTGTCACTCATGAGATAAGTTAAAGGCCACACGTGGCGCTGATTAAACTACGTGGCAGACAGTGAGGGCCTCACTCCTTACACAGCAACATGGACAACCTTTTTATATGTATGGAGGCGACCCTTCCCCAATGGAACGAAATCAGATCGACCCCATTTGGACAGATGCCCAGGCAAGAGCCGGTCCTGACGAGGCAATGGCAAGATCCTTAATAGATCTTGTGGTGAAATGATTGACAAGACAATTCACTACCAACACCGCCTCTGTACACTTACATAGTCAAATCCTAATTGCAAAAGCGAGGACTTATGGATACGAAATGGGTCCAAGCATTTAATACCTTGATTGATTGATTAATGTGTGCAACAAGAAGGGTCAATCGATCTAATGAGGCCACGTGCGCTATCAACCGACGGGCCTCGTTTATGTTACCCAAGTATAAAATATCACACTTTGTGTCATTCAAGGCTAATGGAAGTTTAGACTATTAAAGCTATATTCTTGCTACATATATTTTCAGCTATCTACATTTTCAGCCATCTACTCCCAAGCCGACCCCATTTTGATTGATTGGAGGTTCACATTCTAATCTATCCCACACCCAAAATCATTCATCTAGTTGACTTGACCGTCGGTGAAGGCCACGTGCCACCAACGGTTTGTCTAGGTGTGCCAGAACTCAGCTTGCATGGACGTGAGAGGTTTTGGGATATGTTGGCCACATCATTGGTACATTTTTTTGGGTCAACATATTGGCGTCGTCTGTGGAAACCTACAATACCATAACCACAAACATCCTTGTGGTAAAAGCCATTTGAAACAAGGCCTTGGAAAAAGGTTGGTTCTGGAATAAAGAACCACAGAAAAGAAAGGACATCTTGAACACTTACTGCTAACTCAAAATTGAATACTCGCGATGAGTTCCACCACCAAGGATCGCATGGTACAAACATGCAGCAAGAGGCCTCTGAAGAAGAGGTCCTCTGCACAAGCACCGCCTCCATCACCAACACAGGCGGGCAGTACCATAGCACGCCTAGCCAGAGAAGGGAAAGTGGCTACAAATTTGAGAAACATAGCCTAACAAAACGCCGCCATGCAGCAGTTACTCATGCAAATACATCAGCAGTCAGGATCCTAGGTGCCTCAACATGGAACTTTTCCCCAAGAAGGTGAGGAGAATGACACAACAGCATATCCTCAAATGTATGGCAAGGGTGGCAGACCAGCGGAGAGGGAGGTGGAAGTAGATACCTCCACCAATTACGTTACGAGCCAACCCGACGATAACATACCACAATAGGGAAACTTTCCACCAGAATACACTCGAGAGTATGAAACTCAAAGGTCCAACAATGTCTTCGATCGAATTGGACCTTCAAGGCCTAGATATAGGTCCCATCAGCCACCCCATGTTCAAAGAGGATAAGATCAATACCAAGGATATGAACCTCAAGGGATTTCACCTCCACCTAGAAATAGGCGAGAGAGGAGGGACAAGGCGAACTTAAGGAATCAACCAGAAACGTCGCAACCCCCTCGTTATCAAGTAGAGGAAAATGACTCTTATGGCCCATGTAGATCATTCAAGTTGGATGATGACGACGAAAGCTTGCCCTTCTCCCAAGAATTGAGAAGCGTCCCGATCCCAAGCCACTTTGTACCCCCAAAGATACCAAAATACGAGGAGAAAGGTGATCCGACAAAGCACCTCAACAACTATAAGACCCACATGTCTCTACGAGCAGCCTCGTCGACTCTAAAATATAGAGCTTTTCACCTCACGCTAACGGAGACTACAGAAATTTGGTACAGCCGCATCCCAGCGCGCAGCATCAGAAGTTAGCCAGACCTCAAAAATGCCTTTTGAACCAATGCCTATCTATTAAAGAAGGAGAAGCCCCCATCCAACGGCTACAAGACATAAGGTAGCAAGCAGGTAAAACTTTGAAAAGCTACTTAGCTCATTTCACATATGAAATGACCTATTGCGAGCAGGTTACGGATAGAGATGCCCTTTCAACATGAACACCCTATTCTGGAGGGACGTGCGAAACAGGAATCCCACTTCTTATGATACTTGGGTGGAGATGATGAGAAACGAAATCGTTAATGAGGAGATGATTGATCACCTCAATAGAACCTCACTGGGACTTCCACTACCTCAAAGGTAGCAAAGAGGCCCATATCCCACATGGTGGACCAGCAGTGGACCCAAGCAAGATACACGATAGCCCCCACCTTAGGCCAAGCGTTGGCCACAGCCACGGTAAATGCAGTGCCTTCTTTAGCGTATGAAGAGGTTGGACTCGAAGCTCAAAGGCAACCAAACTCATCCATAGAAAGAGGCAGGGGAGAAACATGGATCCTCGAGATAGGCAATACTACACATATCATCTAACTAATAGCCACAGTACTGAGAACTGCCTATCCAGGCCGTATCATGAAGAACCAACTGGCCCCCGTATTGAGGGTAGAAATGTCCGTCAAAGACAAAGAAGTGCACCCCAGCCTAGGTAAGAGAGAGAGCCTAGGCATAAAGAGGCGAGGAGGCACTGTAGGAACGAATCACCTCAGCGAGAGCATAAGGAAGTCAGAAACACGGCAAGGGGCAGAGGCCCAGCAGAGAGGCTCCAGCAAATGCTGATAACGCTCCCATCAGAGAAATCGACAACATCATAAGTGGTCCACACGTAAGGAATGATTCCAAGAACACCCCGAGGAACTACACAAGAGAAGCGAAAGACCCTTACATTGCGAGCTACTTGATCAATAGCACGAGCGGCGATCTGGGAACACCCCACCAATCACTTTCTCCCCAGCGGACACTGTGGGAGTTCATTATCTACAATGTGACACACTGGTGGTATGAGCATAGCCAGGAATGGACTGAGACGTATGTTGGTGGACAATGGGATTTTCGTTAATATCCTGTTCGGAACGACCTTCAACAAGATGATGGTGGACCACGAACTCACCCCATGATCGCTCACTTATATGGCTTTACTGGTGATATCATCATCCTCAGAAGGAGGACCGCATTGGCATTGGAAATGGGGGAGCCCCCATTTAAGGCTCATCACTTCATGGAGTTCCTCATTGTAGACCACCGATCCGCCTACCATGGAGTATTGGGGCAACCTGCCTTAAAAGAACTCGAGGCTGTAACATCCATACATCACTTATGTACGAAGTTTCCTACCAAAGAAGGAGTTGCCACAGTGCGAGGGGATCAGATGGGATCAAGGGAATTCTAACTTAGCTCTTTATGGAAATTCGAGCACCGTAGTGTAAATATGGTTTTGAGGGATGCTGAAATGGTTGACGCACCTGAAGAAGGTCCTATCCCTGAACAAGAGGAAGACTTCAAAATGATAGATGTCCCTAAAGAATGGATCATTGAAGTGGATTTAGAGCCCAGGGTCATAGAACCAAACTCACAGGCAACCCCGGTAGAACAACTTGAATCTTTCCATGTGAACTCACATGACCCCACGAGGGTGTTACAAATAGGGAATGAGCTCGAATCTGAAGAAAAAAACTAGGCTTAAGGAATTGCTACTTAACAACTTAGATATATTTGCATGGAAACACGAGGATTGGTAGGCACTGATCCCAGGGTCAGTTGCCACCGACTTAATGTGGACCCAAAGTTCACTCCTCACAGGTGAAAAATGAGAGCCCTAAACCTAGAGAGATACATAGCCCTAAAAGAGGAGGTGTAAAAACTCATATCTAATGGGTTCATCAAAGAGGTAGTATACCTAAAATGGATATCCAAATCTGCCTTGGTTAAGAAAGCCAATGGCAAATGAAGGGTCTGTATAGATCTCTCCAACCTTAACCAAGTTTGCCCAAAAGAGAGTTTTCCACTTCCAAGAATCGACCAGCTAGTTGATTCTACTGCAGGCCACAAACTCTTGAGTTTCATGGATGCATACTCAGGATATAACTAGATCCCCATACACCCAACAGATGAGGAAAACACCTCGTTCATCACTGATAGAGGCCTCTACTGCTACAAGGTCATGCCGTTTGGTTTGAAAAATGCTGGCGCAACCTATCAACGGCGTCAATAAAATATTTTCCGACCTCATGGCAAAATGATGGAGGTATACATCGATGACATGCTCATAAAGAGCCTCAGGTCTGTAGACCACTTTGAACACGTAAGGGCTACCTTCAAGGTCTTGAGGGAATACCAGATGGAGCTGAATCCATTGAAATGCACCTTTGGCGTCACTTCTGGAAAGTTCTTGGGCTATATGGTTAACCAGCGAGGTATTGAGGCGAACCTTGAGAAAATTAAGGCCTTGCTGGACATGAAATTCCCCCAGTAAGTCCAAGGAAGTGCAATGTTTTGATAGTGCGTTTGGCAGCACTAAATCGTTTCATCTCTAAAGCTACGGATATATGCCTTCCTTTCTTTAAAATCTTGAAAGGAAAGAAAAGGTTCTAGTGGAATGAAGAATGTGAAGATGCATTCCAAGGGCTGAAGAAGCACTTGGGCCAAGCCCCCCTCTCTTGAAGCCCAAGGATAGAGAAGTATTGCAATTATATATGGCTGTAAGTGTCGATGCTGTGAGTTTGGTGCTGGTAAGAGAAGAAGACGACACTCAATTACCTGTCTACTACGTAAGCAAGGCCATCCTGCCAGCTAAAACACGTTATACTAATATGGAAAAGCTTTCTTTGTGCCTTATAATCGCTTTCTAGGAAGATGAGGCCTTACTTAAAGGCCCATAGCATAGGTGTATTAATGATCCTCCTCCTCGAACAAGTGCTCCAAAAGCCGACACATCAGGGAGACTATTGAAAGGGGCTGTGGAATTAAGCGAATTTGACATTTCATATCAACCAAGAACCTTAATGAAGGGACAACCTGTGGTAGATTTCATAGCAGAATTCACAAAGGCAACAAATATCAATGTAAAGATGGAACCGACAAACCCCCTTAGCCTGAAAATTGTTTATTGACAAATCCGCCAGAGAAATGGGATGAGGGGCTGGTGTACTGCTAGAAAGTCCAGAAGGCCACAAGCTTAATTGTGATGTGAGGTTTGTCTTTAAGACCTCCAACAATGTAGTTAAGTATGAGGTACTTTTAGAGGGCCTCAAATTGGCCAAAGAAATTTAGGTCAAAAACTTAGCAATTCGCAGCGACTCCCAGCTGGTTGTAAGCCAGGTCAGCAGCATTTTTATAGCTAAAGATAAAGGTATGGCAGCATACCTGAAGAAGGTTATGGACGTGATCCCATGCTTTGAAAAGTTTGAGTTGACCCAATCCCAAGAACGGAAAACATGCAAACGGACACCCTATCGAAATTGGCCAGTAGCAAAGACTCAGAATTGCTTAAAATTATACCAGTTGAATACCTTTCCACGCCCTCCACAGCCAAAGTAGAAGAGGTGATATGGGTTGGAGAAACCCCACAGTGGATGCAACCTATTATAGCTTACCTCAAAGATCATATCTTGCCGAAAAGTAACGAAGAGGCCTACAAGCTCAGACGAAGGGCCGCCCACTATGTACTCCGACATAAAGTACTTTACAAAATGGGCTTCTCATCCCCCTCCTATGGTGCACTGGAGAAAAAGAGGCTAACTACATCCTACGAGAAATCCACAAAGGAATCTGTGGCAACCACACGGAGGGTCCAGTATTGGCCCATAAAGTATTAAGGCAAGGGTATTAGTGGCCAACCTTGAAAAAGGATGATGTGCAATTCGTGAAAAGGTGCGACAAGTGTCATTGCTTCTCCTCCATTTAAAGATAGCCATCCCAACCATAGTATCCAGTCCCTGGCCCTTGGCCAAATGGAGGGTCGACCTAATAAGGCCTATGCCAAAAGAAAAAGACTCGCAAGCTATGTGATTGTCGCCATTGATTACTTCACCAAGTGGGTCGAGGCAGAACCATTAGCTAAAATAACTGAAGCAAACACTTCCCAGTTCATTTGGAAAAATATCATATGTCAGTTCGGAATTCCCCACTCAATAGTTACAGATAACGGGCAGCAGTTCGACAACAAGAACTCAGAGACCTATGTAATGAATTGGGTATCAAAAATCACTTTTCCTCCCCTCACCAACCCCAAGCAAATGGCTAGATCGAGGCAGTGAACAAAACTATAAAGCACCTCTTGAAGAAGAAACTTGATGCATCGAAGGGGGCGTGGATAGACGAGCTCTCCCATGTGTTGTGGGCAATTCGCACCACCATTCGAACCGCAACAGAGAGACCCCTTTCTCCATGGCATATGGGGTCGAAGCCATGTGCCCAGTCGAAGTGGGCCTTTCTTTACCTCGTCTCTTGCAATTCAACGAAGTATCAAATGATGAGTTAAGGCGATACGAGCTTGATTTCCTTGAAAAAATGAGAGATGATTCACAAATAAAGCTGGCCTCCTATCAAAAACAAATGCTAAGGTACTACAACGCCAAGGTCAAGAAGAAATTATTTAGAAGAGGCGATCTTATGCTCAGAAGGATTTTTCTGTCTTCTAAGAGCCTGACGTTGGCACTTTAGGCCTGAACTGGGAAGGCCCCTACCGTATATCAGTCGACGTTAGGCCATGAATCTTTTTAATTGAGAACTTGGATGGAAATGCGTAGCCCCACCATTGGAATGTCGAACATTTAAGGATGTATTATCAGTAAAAGTCCCGATCATTGCTTATGTACCTCTTATGACTAATGCATTTACCTTTTTATTTTTTACTATGACAAGCACATATGTTAAGTATGACAAGCTCATACCCTGTTGATCAACTACAATGATTACAATGAGCTCATGTTATTTCTTCCAATCCATCTATAGCGAATCTATGTGTCAAATCAGCTATCCATGAGATGAGCTCATGCGTTCTCATTGTTTATCAAGTTTAATTATGAAGAGCCCATAAATTAATTTATGTATGACGAGCTCATACGTTCTCATTGTTTATCAAATTCAATTACGACGAGCCTATAAATTAACTTATGTATGACGAGCTCATGCGTTCTCACTATTTATCAAATTCAGTTACGGTGAGCCCATAATTAACTTATGTATGACGAGCTCATACGTTCTCATTGTTTATCAAATTCAATTACGACAAGCCCATAAATGAACTTATGTATGATGAGCTCATGCATTCTCCTTGTTTATCAAATTTAATTATTGCGAGCCCATAAATTAACTTATGTATGATAGACTCGTGCGTTCACATTGTTTATCAAATTCACATATGACGAGCCCATTAATGGTAACTTACTGATTAAAAGTGATGAGCCCATAAAATCGTTAAAATCCATTCAAATTGAGAGTTGAAAAGGCTTATCTATTCAAATTGATTCAAATCCATTACAAGGAGAAAGAGGAGGGAGCCATTACAAAACAGTTACAAAAATAAAGGCCTAGTCTATACAGCAGCATCCTGTAGGGCCTCCTTATGGGCACTCACTTCATCCACAGAATCCTCTTCTTCAATAGTAGGGGTGGAAGGGTCGTCTGACAGAAACTTTCTCTTTCTGAATTCTCCATACTTGTTAAAACATTCACCTCGGCCTTGCAAATGTGGACTTCCTTC
This sequence comes from Fraxinus americana, assembly GCA_035079005.1. Classification (NCBI taxonomy): domain Eukaryota; kingdom Viridiplantae; phylum Streptophyta; class Magnoliopsida; order Lamiales; family Oleaceae; genus Fraxinus; species Fraxinus americana. Next base: position 19,886,691 of record CM068706.1, read on the forward strand.
TTTAATTCATCATTCTCCTTAACAATTGCGTCCACTCTTGACTTCGGCTTGACTTGCTTAACCTTGGAGGTCTCCATGGCTTCATTGGTTGAAGATGCCTCAGCCTTGGCCTTATTCAGCTCCACCTTAGCATCCTTTGCCTTGGCAAGATAATCTTTATTGAGGACCCGCAGTCGCATCAGCTCCATTTGAACATTTAAAAAGAATCCTTGAGAGCGAGACCCGCCTCCACCATGTCACTGCATTGCAGGTTTCGGCGTATGAGGAATACTTGTCAGTCTGATATTTGTGATGAACCCTTGTAGCCCCTTGAACCTCGGCAGGAAGCATCTCCATCACTGTGGAGAAAATTTCATCCAACTTCCCTCAAAGGAAATTTTGAACCATCCCTCCAGAGGGAGGACTCTGGCCTCCTTTCCACGCCTTCGCTTAATGATGCCAACCTCCTCCTCGGCCACCTCTTCATCCACAATTTTCACTGAGGATATGGGTTCTGCTATAATGGGTCGCTGTAGAGACTCCCCAATGGTTGTGGCACTTCGGGGCATGAAGAGGCTTAATATTCTTTGACAAGACCAACTTCATTTTTGGGGGCCTTTCCAGGGAAAGGTCGTCTTCATTCCATTTCTCTCATTTTTCTCCTTTCTTCTCTGGAGGAGGTAGAGGGTTCACCTTTGAAAGGTGGGCCAGCTCGTCACATTCGTTCTTGTAAGTCGAGGAGTTGGGGCCCAAGGGTTTCTTATTTTTCGCCTGTCCTAGGTTCCTAAGGAAAAGTACATCAAGCTTGACATATTCCTTCTTGTCATGTTGACCTACGGATAAAGAGCGAAGAGTTAGTAATCAAGTTCAGGAAAATACACTTCACATAATAAAGAGATTGAGTAAAACCTTACTTACCCTTAGTAGCCATCAGCCCATGTGTGACAAACAGATTTTGCTTGCTGATGATGTTCTTAAAAAGACCTCATTTCTAAAGGTAATTCGTAAATAGCCTTTATAATGCTCCACTCAAACAGCTCGAGCTTGAACCGGTTGACTGCAGCTGCGTAAAGTTTACTATAAGCCAAAAATTTTCTATAGAAGAAGGGATGGGAGAACAAGAGCATAAGGTAAATGTTACTAGGTGAAGGTTCGACTTACTATACTCGTGATACTGGGTCGGCACGGTGATCTTTAGGACCGTATCTTCCTCCATTGTTTGCCAGTGACTTTTAACCTAAAACCATGACGACTTCCAATTCTTAGTAGAGGTTGGGGTTCCCCAGATAAAGAGAGAGTGTGGGCCACAGGGATTCATGCAATACCACCTCTTACAATCACTCTCCCCACTAGAGGCCCGAGGTTGAAAAAGGGTCTAATAAACGTGTAATGGAATATCCTCGCCAAGAATGACCTCCTTCCAAACAAGAAAGGCCTCTGCTAATTAGCTCCATGCATTTGGCACTAGGTGGGTAGGGGCTAAGTTGTAGTGCCTAAGGATAGACATAAAGAACGGGTGTAAGAGCAACTTCATCCCCTTGCCTAAGATGGCCTCATTAACTGCTGCGCACCCTTCCCTAGGAAAACAAGCCCTATCATCAGGGGTCAGCACAAACATTTCTAAGTTATCAGGAATCCTAAACCTCTCCTTAAATTTCTCTAACTCATCCTCTTTAATATATGTGGGCCACAAAGAAGCCCCTTGCTTTACACTAAAATCTATAGGACCCTCTGGCATCATCCATGCACTATGAGGGGCACCCATAGCCTCCATAATCCTTTCAGTAGGGATTATAGGGGTCATACGTGCCTCGACACAAATTAATGTCATGTCTACTTTAGAAGATTCCCCATAGACATAAATTAATGCCATTTTAATGTAAATAAATTGGACAATTTGAAGATATTTGGGTACTTACACGGTCTTGGATGCCGAAAAGTAGGAAAAACAGAGTTGCTCGCCAGACAATGAAAAATGGAGGTTATGGAAAATTACAAAGGATTTCAGCACTTGAACTTTTGATTTTTGCAAAGTGAAAAAATGGGAAAAAGTAGTGTTTCAGCTTTTTATATAGGTGTGGTGAATGAACACTCACTGTTGGATCCTTTTCTATTTTAATCTAGGCCATCCACCTGTAATCTCATCTGTCACGTTAATATCAAAGAGCGCTTGATAAAAATTCAAACCAAGGGCCCATATGGAGTCGTGCTGAACCCGCGTCATAAACCTGCGTAGGCCCTGCCATATGTGAGATATCATCATTATTACAAATTAAATATGCACGTAGCTCGAGCCTAGGAAATTACAACACCACCTACATGTTTTTATTGGGAATCAATGTGTCCTTCAAATCATTAGAGCACGCCACCTGGCAAACTTCAGCTCCTAAAAGGGCTCGATATATGCTTCAAGGGCCTCGTCCAGTGCTTTTCAGCCTTATCACAGGCTTCAGCTCCTAAAAAGGGCTCGATATATGCTTCAAGGGCCTCACCCAGTACCTTTCAGCCTTATCACAGGCTTCAGCTCCTAAAAGGGCTCAATATATACTTCAAAGGGCCTCGCCCAGTGCCTTTCAGCCTTATCACAGGCTTCAGCTCCTAAAAGGGCTCGATCAAGGGCCTCACCTAGCACCCTTCAGCCTTATCACAAGATTCAGCCATCAAATAGGCTTACCTTTTACTTGTAGAGCCTCACCACATATCCCTCAGTCCCGTCGCAAGCTTTAGTTAACGAAATCTTTTTTCTTTCTTAGACTAGAAAGTCCACGCATCATATAAATAATCATACTTGAACTTCTGGGACTGTTGTTACTTATGAGATAAGTTAAAGGCCACACGTGGTACTGATTAAACTACGTGACAGACGGTGAGGGCCCCACACGTTACACAACAACATGGACGACCCTGTTATATGTATGAAGGCAACCCTTTCCCAATGGAATGAAATCAGACCAACCCTATTTGGGCAGACGCCCCAGGCAGGAGTCGATCCTGACGAGGCAATGGCAAGATCCTTAACAGATCTTGTGGTGAAATGATTGACAAGATAATTCACTACCAACGCCGCATCTGTACACCTACACTGTCAAATCCCAATTGCAAAAGCCAGGACTTATGGCTACGAAAGGGGTCCAAGCATTTAATGCCTTGATTGATTAATCGATGTCTGCAACAAGAAGGGTCAATCGATTTGATGAGGCCACGTGCCCTATCAATCGACAGGCCTTGTTTATCTTACCCAAATATAAAAGCTTACACTTAGTATCATTCAAGGCTAATGCAAGTTTAGACTATTAAAGCTATATTCTTGCTACTATCTACTCCTAAGCCGACCCCCTTGTGATTGATTGGAGGCTCATGTTCCAAGCTATCCCACACCTAAAATCATTCATCTAGTTGACTTGATCGTCGAAGAAGGCCACGTACCACCAACGATTTGTCCAAGTGTGCTGGAACTCATCTTGCATGGATGTAAGAGGTCTTGGGATCTGTTGACCACATCATTGGTACATTTTTTGGGATCAACAAAATTAATATAAAATTCTTGCAAAATTCTGATATGTTGGTGAAATTACCCCTTATGTCATTCTTCTTGACATCTGTACAATTATTTTCTGCAAAAGTAATATGAAGGGTAAAATGGGAATAGTGAAATGAACCTACACAATGGGAATAGTAACATTATTGATCATGTTTGAAAAGATCAATGATCAGATTTGTCCTAACACAAAAAACAAGGTAAGTAATGTACAATGGATCCACTTTTTGAAAATGAGATAGATTTTTTTTTCACAATGACGATCAAGTGGATGCTTAATATATTACAGCCACAGTCCCCAACTTATTCAACTTTGACACTTCTAACTGGGTCCTGTATTTCTTGAAATTAAGCTCCTCGACCTATAAAATATAGGTGCGAGTGTTCCGCAATGACCATTCCCGTCCAAAATATCCATTGAGTTGACAAACAAAGTGTTGTAATATTATCCTTCAAGTGGAATGGAAAAGAGAACAAAGGAAGAATCAAGAACACCAAAATATGGTAGAAAGAATCGAACACGAGATCGTTATCCTCAAACAATAATTGCCCCATCTATGATTTAAATGATACTTAAAGGGACTCTTAGCAAATGGTTTGTAGGATTGATCGAGTCTTGAAAAAGAAAATACTTAAACAATAGTGTTTTATTTCCAAAATTTGTAAAACACGAAGGGGATTTTGAATATGTATTGAGAATAATGATAATCCTTGATATTATGGAATTGTTGTTTTCTAGTTTTTAGAAATGAAAAAATATCACATATTTATAGTTTTTTTTTTATCATCACTTCATGAAATGGTGCCAAATTTTCATGAAAAGTTGGAAACTTTTTACCAAAATTTGACATTGAGAACTAGCATTAACGACTACTTTTTAACCCATGCGTATGCAAGATAAAAGCAATTTAACACCAATTTCCGCATAAACAAGCCATGCGTATGCATGGGCAAAATTGCTTTTAGCCCATTTTATTCTTTCCAATTATTATCATTGAAGGCTTATTAAATCAACCCACTTAATTAATTGATTTTGAATAAATACAATAGTCCCCCACTTGTTCAAAATAAGTATCAATCACATATTCAAAATAGCAAAACTTATGCATAAGGATTAGATATCTTTCGATTTGAAACTAACCATAGTGTAATGTTTACAAAGTATCATCGAAAATTCAGGTAACATGATAGCTTTGAACCAGTTATTTCTCATCATAATACCACTGAAAACATACACATAAGTATCATATATTCATAAGTTCCTCAATCCCCCTTAGCGCTAATATGGTCTTGCATTCATCCTATTTGTTGAATTTTTAAGAGATATACTCCAACTCTCTATTGAGGTGGCACCACCTCGAAGTTTAACTAGGTAAGGTACTTCCAGTATCTTTGTTAAATTTAGAAATACTTGTACTTAGTACTGAATTTCATTAAGAGTTTGAAAACTCAACCATTATTTAAGACTCAACCATCATTATATAATTAGCATATGGTTCTTGCGAAATTTTTAATGTTGAAACTATCCACTTATCGAATAACTTGTTATTACCCTTTAAACCCGTTGAATACTGTTTTATAATGATAGGTAGGGTTGCAATCATTGCTGGATCTTTTTAGTTTAGGATTTTCAACCCCATCCTACTCGAAGTAGATATTACTAAATATTTCTTTATTAAGAGGTTTAGTTAGAAGATCCACTAGGTTCTCATTTAACTTAATGTAATTTAGAGAAATTATTCCATTATTGATTAATTTTTTTACGTAGTCATGTCTTACACTCATATGTCTAGACTTCCTGTTGCATATCTTATTGTATGCTTCAGCTAATGTTACTTGACTATTACACATGATAGATATCGAAGATATATTCTTGGATCCCAAAGGTAATTTATGTAGTAAATCCTTAAGTCACTCAACTTCTTTCTTGGTATTGGCTAATGCTACAAATTTAGATTTCATGGTTGAATGTGTTATGCTCGTTTGTTTCTTTGATTTCCAAGAAACTGCATATCTTCTAAGACTAAATACCCAACTCGAAGTAGATTTACTCTTACAGTGCTGGATATCCAACTAGCATCAGTAAATACTTCCAATACAGCCATGAATTTGGAATATTGTAAACCTAAGTTTATGTTTTCTTTGAGTAACAAGAACTCTCCCAATAACATTCCAATGTTCCTTGCTTGGGTTACTAGTATACCTACTAAGTTTACTGATTACAAATGCTATGTCCGTTCTTGTGCATTGATCTGCATACACATGACTCCCTATAACACTTGCATATTCCAATTGAGCAATAGTTTTTCCATCATTCTTCATAAGTTTAGAACTTAGATCAAGAGGGGTATTATACTCTTTTATATTCAAATGATTGAACTTATTTGTCACATTCTCTATATAATGTGATTGACTCAAATGGTAACCATCGCTAGTTTTAGTAACTTTGATACACAAAATGGTATCTACTTGTCCAAAATCCTTCATCTTGAATGTGGAAGGTAGAAACCTCTTCGTTTTTTTTATTCCATCTACATGATTACTCAAAATAAGCACATCATCAACTTACAAGCCAATAAATAATACACAATTATCACATAATTTGGAATACAAGTAGTTATCTACACTATTATGTTTGAAGCCAAATGAAATAACTGCTAAATCAAATTTCGCATGCCAATTCTTAGGTGTTTATTTTATTCCGTATACTGATTTTACTAACTTGCGTCCCTTGTGTTCATTTCTAGGTAAAGCAAAACCTTCAGGTTATTTTATATAAACCTCTTCATCGAAATCCCCATTTAAGAATGCCGTTTTGACATCCATTTGATGAATATGCAAGTCATATATGAATGCTAATGTGAATAATATCCTAATTAATGTTATTCTAGTTATTGGTGCATACATATCGAAATAATCTATTCCTTCCTTTTATCGATAACCTTTAGCTACTAATCTAGTTTTAAAGGTATTAAAAGAACCATCTACATTATATTTTCTCTTGAACACCCATTTACAATCGACCGTTTAGACTTGGGTGATAAATCGACAAGTTCCCATGTATCGTCTAATAGAATTGAATCAATTTCATCTTTAATTGCATCTTTCCAAAAGATACTATCAGGAGAAGCGATAGCTTTATAGGTTTTAGGATCGGTTTCCACTAGTAGAACAAAATGTATTGTTCTTACAACATTTCTCTCATTTTTCTATACTAAGTAAAGTGAAATAAGTTGAGAATCAATTTCATCCATTCCTAAAGTATTTTCTATCAGAGTTCTTTTTCTTCTTTGAGGTTGGTTCACTACATTCTTTAACATCTTCAGAAGATGTTTCATCTTGTATTCACCACTAGAGTTAGGAATATTTTATGAGTTTCCCTTAATTCATTATCCGAAAATAGTGAATTCTCAAAGAACTTCACGTCATTCGATTCAATTATCGTATTGGTCCCCAAATTCAATAATTTATATGATTTTCTATTACTAGCATATCCAAAAAGGCATATCTGATACTTCTTGGACCCAACTTGGTCATTTTAGGGTCCATGTTCTTACAATATGCAAGATACCCCCATACTTTGAAGTATCAAATATTTGATTTTCTTCCTTCCCACAATTCACAAGGAGAAACCTTTGTAAATTTTGAAAGAATCTTATTTAATGTTCTACACGGACTCAACAAGGCTTCATCCCACAAGTTAAATGGCAACTTAGTATATGTTAACATGGCATTTATCATTTCAACTAATGTTCTATTTTTTTTCTTTTAACTAAGCCATTTTGGTCCTAAAACTTGTGCATTATCTGTCAACTAATAAATCATGCTCGGGCTTTCTTGTGATCATTTCGAAGAATACCCACTTCGCAGGTATGTTCCCATGCATACTCGTGACTATAAAGAACACATTCGTATCCATCTTTGTCACTTGCAAACACCAACGACAACTGTCATCAACTCAGATAATTGTGTACGTTGACTAGTTTGATTTCTTCACTTTACAAATATGTGTTTCAATGCAATCTGATACACGGCTTCCTACAAATCTTTTGTTGTTTCAAATAGTTGCTCGACATGCAAATTTTCATCAACTGGAACCACACGTGAACAATTAGAGGAGTGGACTGTGTACTCATTCCAGCTTGTGAGCTCCCACTGATTCATGTCTCTGATGGAATAAAGCAATCAAATCTTCATTTGTAAATTCATTTTCATTCTCATTATCTGGAACTACCAAGGAAATTCTGTGCGTAGCAGTGAGATTATGGTGAGGAGCAACTATTTCGAGAATAGTCACATCATCATCGCGAGCTATCTCCAATGTGTCCCAAAAATCATTTACATTACGATTCCCTCCATAGGAATCTTCGTGTTCACTCTTGGGATATTATTCCTCACTAAAGTTACACAATAAGAGTCGTGCAATTTTGGTTCAATTCAATTAGAAGTTTCATTTCAGCTTCAAAAGGAACCTTTACAAGTGAAATTGAAATAGATGTATGATCGTTGAATAGAAATTCCAATTCCACATTGTACTAAGAGGGATCGACGTTGAACTTGTTCTGTAAATCATGATACATTAGTGCATATGATGTACTCGATGTTATCACAATTCCAATAGCACCACGTCTTTCTCTCAATTTCCATACTCATTGATTATTTTCATTAATTTCAAATTCACTAAAGTAACAAATTGAGATTGCAGCTGATCTCATATTTGCATTATGAAATAGATTTTTTTTAAAAATCTAGATGATGATGATGATGATAATAATAATAATAATAATAATAATAATAATAATAATAATAATAATAATAATAAATCGACTGGACTAACTATTCTTCGTGCTCAGATGGTTGAGTCGGCGATTTTATAGACGATCATGAATTTGTCGAAAATAATATAAATGTAGATGAATTTTTTTCTCGTTAAAACAATATACTAATTTAACGAAAATGAAATTAAACAAATGAAAAATAAGAGTTTTTATCTGCGTTGGATTAAACGGATAAAAAAGTGACTTGATTTTGAGATTTTATGTGAGAAGTGATTGATTTTTACTTTGTAACTTAAAGGATATTATTATATTTTAAACAACACCATATTTTTGTAATTATATAACATATTTAAAGTTATATTTGTTATTAAGGCCATTGTGGTGAATGACAGAGAAAATTGGATAATGCTATTTGTACAATGAATTGTGACAACATTATTGACAAGGATTAATAGCAGAAAATTTCCTTAAAAACGTTTCAATTTGCGATATACATCCTTACCTATTGAAAATCGCAGAAAATTCCCCTTTTTGAAACATTTTGTGCGAAAAGCCCCCTACCATCAACATCCATCAAATTTGCAGTTAAAAAAAATGCCAAAATTAAAAAGTGAAAATTGCAATTTTAGTACCCAACTTTACTTTTTTACAAATTAAATCCAAATATTTTATGTGTCACCCATAATTCCAAATCTTTAAAATTTTATTTTTCACCCCACTCCATTCCAACCCACTTCATCTTCTTCCCCAAAAAATCATTTTTTTTATTTTTCACATAAAAATCAATTAATTTAAAATAATTAAATCAAAGATAAAAAAAGAAGAAGAAGAAACCCCACCAAACTCCCAAAATCTGCGACCGCCACTCTCCACCACCAAATCCCGAGTATACCAGTTCACTATCTACACTAATAGAAGCCGGATGAGTGGTGGTTGCGAGCGACTTTGAGATTGGATCTCTAGTTCCGCAGCTACAAATTGAGAGGTAATGGGTCGTGGTGACGAGCAACTACGAGCGGCAAGGACGATTGGTGGTGGGGGTGTGACGACCAACAATGTTGTTTAGTTCTAATTGGATTAATTATAGACCTATTGGCTTTTGAATTTGAGAAAATATTAAGTTGAAAGTTGGGAGTTTATAGGTGATGGTGAGAGTGGCTGCGGCGGATCATGGCGAGTGAATGGTGAAGGTGGAATTTGACGTGGATATGTGACTTTGGTAAAAATAAATAAATGTGGGGTGGGATGAGGTGTAATATATACCTGATTTTTTTAAATAGTAAACTTAAATTCTGATTTTTGAAATGGTAATTTAAACAACAAGGGTAGATGTAACTTCCTCATAGCAAATTAATAACAAACATAGAGCCAGAGTCAACAAGTGAATTTGGTGTGTTGGTGATGGGGTGCGTGGGGTTGGGGGTGAGTGGGTGGGAAAAGGAAGAAGAATAAATTTTATTTTTTGTTTTTTTATCTTTGATTTAATTATTTTAAACTAAGGCCGTGCTTGATAGGCCGTGTTTTCCGGGGAAGTAGGAAAATATTTTCCACTTTCCACTTTTTTGGCTGTTTGATATGCGAAATTTTCCACGGAAAATATTTTCCTACTTTTCCTCACACGTGTGCATTTTCCCGATTTTTGATGAAAATGTTTTTCCGCCTTTTTGGTGGGAAAATATTTTCCCGGCTGGCTGGAATTATTATTATTATTTTTTTAATGGAAACAAATGTCATAACCAATGGTAAAAAAAAATTTCACTTTAATGGACAATTTTTATGCAAAACAAAGTCAAACGAATACTAAACTTTGATTAAAAAAATGATTTTTTAGGAAACAATTTTTTTTCCCTTTTTTTTTTTTACTTTTTGGCAATGGAAACAAATTTTATAACCAATTGTGGAAAAAAATATCACTTTAATGAACAATTTTCATGTAAAATAAAGCCAAACGAATAGAAAATTTAAAAATTTTTCGGGTGGAAAATTATACCAATCAAACACACTTGAATTGATTTTCCCTACAAAACATTTTTTTGGCAAATCTTTTCTCAGTAAAACATTTTCTTTTCACCCATTTTTCACCCTTGCAATCAAACGCACCCTAATTGATTTTTATGTGGAAAAAAAAGGATTTTTGGAGAAGAAGATGAAGTGGGGTAGAATATAGTATGGTGAAAAATAAAGTTTTAAAGATTTGAAATTGTGGGTGATACATATAAAAGCATTTTGATTTAATTTGTAAAAAATAGAAGTTCGGGTACTAAAATTACAATTTTTCTCTTTTTAATTTTGACATTTTTTACTGTTTTTAACGGCAAATTTAACGGATGTTGACGGTAAGAGTTTTTCGCACAAAATGTTTCAAATGTGGGGGTTCTTTACTATTTCCAATAGGTATATCGCAAATTGAAACATTTTTAGGGGAGTTTTCTGCTATTAATCCTTATTGACAATGTTGTATATGTTAAAAAAATGTTGGTTAAAAAGATAAAAATTGTACACCAAACATGATTGAAAAAATTGGATCACGTTGAAAATAGTTATGTTGGATATCGCGTGTTTTAAAAGTACCATCATCAATGTGTGATTTTTTAATTAAAATTGTACACCAATTGGAAAAAATTGGGTCATATTTATGTTGGACATCGCGTGTTTTAAAAGTACCCTCATCGAAGTGTGATTTTTTAAGCTGGAATGGATCCCAATTGACGGATATGATTTCAAGTAATGTACGAAATTCATTCATAGATACAATTCGGATCCGTTTGATTGCAAATGTGGAAAATGAGTGAAAATAAAATATTTTACTGGGAATTGAATTGTCTAGAATTTGTTTTACTGGAAATTGTAATTAATTGTGTTTGATTGGTATAATTTTCCACCTGAAAAATATTGAAAGTTTGGTGTCCGTTTGGTTTCGCTGTTTTATGGAAATTGTCCATTAAAGTGATAATTTTTTCTACCATTGCGTCTAGAATTTGTTCTAATTACCAAAAAGTGATTTTTTTTTTTAAATTAAAAAAAATTACCATACCGAATAACATTCGTTTGACTTTATTTTGTATATAATTTGTCAACAAAAGTGCAAATTCTTTTTACAAGGGATGATAGAATTTGTTGTCATTACTAAAAAAAAAAAAGCAAAATAAAAAAAGGTGGAAATTGATTTTCCACCTATTAATAAAATCAAATAAATGTGTATTAAAGGGGTGTACATAGAAAATGGTAGAAAACAAAAGCCAGACAAATTTGTCCTATCAAATACCATTCGCTAAAGTTGGAGAACATTTTCTTGGCCTTCATTCACATTTTGCAGAACACAATTTGGATCGACTGAACTCTCTAACCAAATCGGATCTCTAATTGCTCGGGTTTCAGTGCTCAAATCAAGCGGAGCGCATCGAGTGATCATGATCTCTCAGTTCTTCGTGCTTTCTCAGAGAGGCGACAACATAGTCTTCCGAGATTGTGAGTCCCCCATATATGAATCCAATGCAAATATCAGATCCTGTAAAATTAGAAGTCATTCCGCGAATTATTTCTATTGTGTTTTTAATTTTGATTCGGAAGAGTGCTTATTTCCATGGTAGCTTTTATCCAACTTCGTAATTTTGTCACGGTTGATAAGCATGGTACAGTAGCTTGCAGTTTCAGTTGAAGTGGAATGGCTTAACAGGATCTAAGTACTCTCTAGATGAGGAGAGATCGATTTATTTTTGATATGTAGGGTTTTGTTTGTCAAGATGCTTTATTCACAGTAGAGTATTTATGATGGAAAAGGATGACATACTGGCATTTCGTTTTTCATTCTCCTTTTAATACTGAGATTAAATGACTTGACAATGTAAAGACCTATGGTGGGTTATGAGCGCGAAACTTCAGTAGGGGAAGACTTTGTTTCGACTTTCGGATGTGTGTATTTCCTGATTATATCTGGACAAAGCTTCTGCATCTTTCCCCAACTACAAATAAAAAAGCTTTGCTTGCTTCTACCTGTCCTAAGTTAGCGAAGTTCCTCTTCACATAAGTAGCGACCTACATGATTATTCCTTTGAAGTTTGAATCATTAATTTTGTCTACCAAGCTTGTCAATGATATGTTATTTAACTAAAATGCTTGCAACTTATGTAACATGCCTGTCCTTCCCCTTGTCTACAGTGGGATTTTTCATTGTTTTGGCAAAAGCCATCTGTACCTAGGTTGGGGTTCGTAAGGTGGGGGCTTTTGACATATTAAACCTTACAATTTGGTGCATCTGAGAAGGTGATGATTCAATGGCGTCTAGATGGTCGCAATTAATGAGACTCCATTAATTCAAAAAATAAGGAAAGTGAAAAGGTTTCACAGCTTTGAGAGCATTTATTCAAAATTGTACTGATAATCAGCATTCAGTTGGTGGCTACTGTTATTTTTTTCCCTAACATTGATAAGCCGTTTGAAACCTGATTTTAATTATGTCTTCTAAGATATACAACATTATCCTATATATTATCCGAAGTTGATCACACAACTGTGCCTGACTATGACTAGGATGTGCAGATGTAGAAAGCCTGATATGGTCCCCCCCCCCCGTTGAACACTTTCTTCATATGTTTTCTACAATTTTAACTTTTTCCTGATTATATTATCGCAAAAGTGCAGATCGAGGTGATATACAGAAAGGAAGTGCAGAGATATTCTTCCGTAAAGTGAAGTTCTGGAAAGAAGATGGCATAGAGGAAGCACCACCTGTCTTTGTAGGTATTTTATGCTATTGAACAAGACACTAATATGAATTTTCTTTGATTATACTTTAATTATAATATTGATAAAGAAAACATATTTGTGTCTCATGAGCAACTTCAGTCATTTTCGGCTAATTCATTTGTATAGAAAGGTTTGTACATCTATGTGAATATTTTCATAAAATTGCTTTTAAAGCAAGAATTTTTTTTTTTTTTTTTTTTTTGGTGCTCATTTTCTTTAGCACTTCAAAACTAGAAACATCAAATTTGACTTTCTTGCTGTGGGGTCTATTTGATTAACCAGAATTGTTTCTCCTAATTATTAGTTATTTTCCATGTCTTTCATTTTTTAGTGTGCTATAGATAGATGATTTGCAGTGATGAATTGTAAATATTAACCGTGCAACTCCTTTTCATCCTTTCAGAATTTGGATGGTGTAAACTACATTCATGTGAAGTTGGTTGGCTTGCTTTTCGTTGCAACTACAAGGAACAATCTGCCACCTTCCCTTGTACTGGAGCTCCTACAAAGGATTGCTCGTGTCATCAAAGATTACCTTGGTGTTCTTAATGAAGAGTCATTACGAAAAAATTTTGTGCTTGTTTACGAGCTGCTTGATGAAGTTATTGTAAGTTTTATGGAAAGTGGAAGATATCGTGACTCCACATTTTCCGACAGCATGATGCACATAGCACAATGATGCAAGTAACACAATCAACCTCATCATTCAATTAATTATCCTTCACTGAACTTTGGCATTTTTTAGTTCATCATTGATGTTTAGGTAAAGTATAGCAACACATGCAAATTTATCAGATATTTCTTTTCATGCTATTTCACTCTCAAATCTGTAGTTGCTTGCTATTCTATATGTTCTTAATGTCTTGATTTCATGTCTAAGATGACAGTACGTATTCTTCTTGTGCCAGGATTTTGGTTATGTTCAAACAACATCTACTGAACTCTTGAAGTCTTACATATTTAATGAGCCAATTGTGGTAGATACTGGACGCTTGTCATCCCTTGGTCCTGCTGCCTTATTTATGGTATCGAGTTGTTTAATAAATATATTCACTGTACACATAAAATAGAATGCAAGAAGAATTAACCTCAGTTAAAAACTAGTTAACAATTACGATGTATAAGTGTTATTACTCAACTTTAATTCATGCAGCAAGGGAACACGCGAATGCCCGGGACAGCTGTTACAAAATCTGTTGTGGCACAAGAACCAAGGGGTAGGAAGAGGGAGGAAATCTTTGTGGATGTAATTGAAAAAATAAGTGTCACATTCAGCTCCAGTGTGAGTAATTTGTAATACTTATTGAATGACAAATATCCATATATCTGAGTTATACAACCATAGAGATTCTTCATTTAACAGTCTAATCTAATTCCTTGGCTGTATCTAGTACCATGTTTTCTCCTTGATTATTAATTAGAAGTAAAGATGGGATGCAGAAAATTGTCTTATGCTTTGCATGTGAAGAACAAATTTTAAATTTGATGCAGCCCCAGAACTTTATGATGCTCCATATATCTCTTCAGCATTTGGGGCTAGGAGGATGGTCTCATGATGTAGACTATAGCATAAAGGGCAAAATATGCCAGTTCTTTTATTATCTTTTTGAACTGCTACTTTTCTTGGACAAAGAAGTGTTTTTAGTCCTTTGCATGTTATATTGACATTTCCATCGAGCAACAGGACTATGTGAGTTATGTGTGTTTGGATTAAGATCTTGACCACATTATAACTATTTTTAGCTGTTTACCTACTACAAAGGAAGAAATAATGTGGGTGTGATCTCATTTAAATATCTTCGCTTCATCACTTGTTCACTTATTAGATGGTCTAGATGCTAGTAATCTATATTATGCGAATTTTCTGTATATTCATCCCTCAAAGAAGCAAACTTTCATTACAACTGATGAAAATAATTCTCGAGCAGGGATATATATTGACTTCAGAAATTGATGGGACTATTCAAATGAAGAGCTATCTAAGTGGAAATCCAGAAATCAGAGTAGCTTTTAATGATGACCTGACCATTGGAAGAGGCGGGAGCTCCATTTATGGTATTATCATGTTTTCTCTGTATTGAATTAGTGAAATGGAATAAACTTGTTTGCTTTTGACGTAGATTATATTAATGTGGCCTTTGAACTATATTCTGAATAGATATTTGACAATCTTCTAAGTTTAATTTCTCATAATTGTCATATGCAATTCTGCAGTAGTTGTGAAAGCCAATAGCTGATCAGAATTAATTTCGTACAGATTATAGTGGTTCTTCTGGGTCAGGATCTGTAATTTTGGATGATTGCAATTTCCATGAATCTGTACATCTGGATAGTTTTGATGTGGACAGAACCTTGTCTCTGGTGGGTGATGCAAAATTGTATAAGGCTTGTGATCCATTTGATTGGTCTTTTCGGATTCTATCCATTCATAAAGTTGTTTCATTCTATTGTGCATATTAGGTACCTCCGGATGGTGAATTTCCTGTCATGAATTACCGGATTACCCAGGAATTCAAGCCTCCTTTCCGTATTAACACCTTGATTGAAGAATCTGGAAATTATAAGGTAGATCACATTTTCCCCCTTAATTTGGTGCTTCATCGTTTATTAAAATATTTCCAGTGTAAAATTTTGCTTGTACTTACGAGAATGCCTGTGTGAGTGGAATGGCCACAAACATGGCCATAATTTTTGGTTTTTTTCTGGTATCTATCCACATTTGTTGTGCCTACTACACTGGCAATCTATCTGTAAATAACATTTTTGGAAGGATTTTGCAAACTGGTCCAAAATTTTGTTTTCTTCTCTGTTAGGCTGAAGTGATCCTGAAAATCCGTGCCGAGTTCCCCTCAAGTGTCACTGCTAATACAATTGCAATAGAGATGCCACTCCCAACATACACAACCAGGTAAAGTTTTATGTGGTCAGTTTCCCAGTGAATCCTATTTTTCAAGGCTAAGCAGAGTGAAAAGGGTTTTCCATGAGATGGGAGATGAAAAGTATTAGTCCCTCACGAAGTTTGTGAATAAGTGGCTTGATAGTTGAATTTATTTTGATTCTTTTATTTAGCACTAGAAGTTATCAAAAATTAGATTCAATTTACTCTTTCTATATTATGCATTAAGGAATATTTGGCTACAGCTATGAGAACATCTGTCAACAAAATTATGTATAGACATTTAGCAAGAAAGTGACTGATAGATAAAATGGTAATTGGCAAAGCATAGGAGAATTAGTTGGAAACGGGCCAGCACAAGTTAAGAGTCCTGTTTGAGGTTCTCATCTGATGGCATGCAAATTATGACATATATATATGCTGATTAAAGCAGTAAATAAATAAATAACACCAAATATGATCACGAAGGAAAAGACTTGAAGAACTCTTCACTGGAATTAAAAACTGGAGGCAAACTTGCTAGTAAAATCAACTAGAAAAGTTAACTTCCAATTAGTGCACATATTGTTAAACCTTGGCTGACTCGACCACTTAACTTGTAAATCACCAAGGAAATCCTTTGGTTGTACACACCCGCACTTCTTGGAAGTCTAACTTTGAACTACTTATCTTTCCACGTAGATCAACAAGAACTAACCTCGTCCTTGAGCGTCGAAACTCCAAGGGCTCTTCCCAAAACTCTAGAACTCTGAAGGCTAATTGACGAAAGTAGGGTTTTGTTTTGGTGTTTGATCAAATGATCTTTTTGTGTTTTGATTTGATGCAAGAAATATTGAAATATGTATTTAGCTTTCAAAAACCAAACTCCTGACTTACAACAAGGCTCTACTAATGATGGATCAATACATGGGATGAACAATGAACAATTTAATCTTGTGTTGAATCTAAGAATCAATGAAAGTATGTTTGGATCTTCTATAATATGATCTCTAAAATAATATAATGATTTAACACATTTTGTGACGGATCATAGGCTGTATATTTATAATTGATAGTATTTGGAGTGAAAAGGGATTGAAAATCACAGTTAAAATCGAATTAGGATTCTGGCCAGATAATACCGCCGCTCGAGTGCCAGGTGGGCGCCAAGCGAGTGCCAGCGTTTTGCTTCAATTTTTTTTTCAGTGCTCGAGTGCTAAGTGGGTGCAAAGCGAACGATGCAAAGTTCTTTTTTTTGCTCTACTTTTTGAAGTCCGAATCTTGATCTTCTTCTTGTATTTTTTTGACATCTTTTTGGACTCTATTAACCCCCAAACTATTTTTGCTATAACTAAGATTCAATAAATCATATTTTGACTTTGATTACAACTTGATTAACTCCTAATAAAATTCAACTAAAACATGATTTGGACTAAGGAATTTGCTAATTACAAACTTGGAAATTGTTAAATATATAATTTGAACCTAACAGTTTTGACATCGATTCCTGTCACTGTTACAATCAGCAACTTTCGTTACTTATACGCTGTCAAATTATAGCTTAAAAACATGTCAAAATTAATTTGTTCCAAATTTGACTGAATTAAAAGATTCTAAACATGCACAAGGTATGTAGATGCTGAATTTGTTTTTCATTTTTTATTTTTAGATGAAATATGAGTTGTTTATTAGTTATTCTTGAAATATATAGTTTACCTCAATTTTACAAGAAAATATTTGTTTATTACGTACTGTTTTTCCTAATGAAATTTGTTATTTATCTTTCTCTTTATGGTTTTTGACTTTTCATGAGAATGTACTTCTTTATAATTTGATAGTTTACATATGGTCGTGGTTGCAAGTCACATTGTTATATCGAACTCGAAAATACTAAATAGACGTGAATTTCACACGTACAACCATAAACTAACAAGTTAAATGCTTTTTAAGAATTTTTTTTATTGTCCGTGTTGATGATTACGTCTCAATACACCCTCGCCTCTTAAAGGCATCGCTTATCAGTCCCTTTTAATGCCTTTTAAAACATTGATGTTAAGCTTACTTGATTATCTAATTCTTAGACATGAGACACCATGGTCCTATATATAAATTGTTAAGGTTTATTATGCCTAATCATTTGTCGTGACCTCATGCTTATTAAGTAAGCCATATTAGTCACACATTCGTGCATGGGGATATTTTTTTATAGTTTTGAATCCACCATCTTGATTGGATAAGGAACATGACCTATGAGATTTTCTATCAAACTAAGCATAGCATAGATTGCTCGTATGATTGAATTTGTAGATTTGATAATTACCATGATCTTCTTTGAATCCAGAGAATGTCAAGTCAAAGTCTTGTATTTGTTGAAGCCTTGATTAGTTTTTTTGTGGGTATAGTAGTTCTATGATGCTCGGATTCGAGTATGGGTATCGTATACGAGTATGTATGTAAGTTTCAGGTCTTTTATTTTCTAAATTGTAGAATACGGGGATATGGCTAAAAAAAGTCCAAATTTTGGACACGGGTACGTGAATACGTCTTTCACACTTCAATTTTTATTTTTCAAAAAATTCACATGTAAAAAGTTAAATAATAATTAAGTGACAAATAGTTAAAAGATAGAACATGTCAATTAAACCAACTAGAAATTTATACTAAAAGTCTAAAACATCAAAAAGGGCATAAATTTGCATACAAAACACAAATTAAAATAAAAGTTAGAGATGAAATGATTAATTACAATTGCTATGCCCACTTGAAAATTAAAGGATCCGCCCCATATTTCATACATATACCCATGTCGTGTCGTGTCGTGTATGCCGGCTAGAGTACTAAGTCCGAGCATCACAGTGGTAGCTTTAGTTAGTGATTTGTCATCATTATCTCTCTACTTCAATCTCATCTCCAACCGTCATTTTATTAACATTTTTTTAGCGACTTATTTATCAATTAGCAAATGTAGAATTTCTCATGGAAATCATACAAGCCGGACACTTAAAAAAGTTCATTTGAGAATTTTCCTTCAAGCTAATCTAGATATGATTTTTTTGGAGTCACATGTAGTTGAATTATGACCATCAGTCTTAACTGTACTTGGGAAGAATAAAGCATTTACATTTGTTGTTAAAATTATTCAGTTTAAAGTTGCTGCTATCCATTTCACACCTTGAAGGAGGTACGTGTTGAAAATCCTGGTAAATAAATTGATTTAGAATTAGGTGCAAATATTTTGTTGAGTCACACTGCGACCAAGTAATACGAAGTGTGATACTGCTCTCATTCCTTGAAATTATTGTATTTGCCATGTGACATGATTTGGCGTTCTCTACTTTAGCATAGTAATTGATCGTATATTCATGGCATTCACACTAACGTTGGCAAATATATCTAAAAATATATCCAAAATTGCAGTCTAATTATTAATATTATAGGACTTTTCTCTAGTGGTAAAGAACAATGAGAATTAGTAATTTTGGGATTTGAATGGCGTTGGCTCCTAAAGTCTTATTAACTGTGATATATTATAACTTGTTTTGGTATTAATTATTAGTGCCAACCTTCTAATTCTGACAGAATTCTTGAGACATTATTAATGACTACTTTCTTAGCTCAAAAGTTTTAGAAAAGGAAGAATTCTAGTGTGACTGCAGAACCATATTAGCCATTCTTCATGGGGTGATTTCTTGTAGATGGCTCTTTGTTTAGGTGTTTTACTAAGGAATGGGCCTTTATCTGGTTGAATTTCAGAGTTAATTTTGAATTGGAACCTGGAGCAGTGGGACAGAGGACTGATTTCAAGGAATCAAACAAGAGGCTTGAGTGGAATCTGAAGAAGGCAATTCTCTTTCTTTCACACTGCTGAATTAGCATTAGATTAAACTTATTTTAATGCCAGCATAATTAAAGAAGTTGCTAATAGGTGTGATATGCAACAGATTGTTGGGGAGTCTGAACACACTTTACGCGTGAAACTAACATTTCCACAGGAGTTGCATGGTATGATTGAAGTGGCTTGAAATATTTTATATTGAAATTTGTTGCCCAACCTTATGATTTGGCCGATATTGTGATCATTGCTTGGTTACATAGGAAATATCACAAAGGAAGCTGGACCTGTCAGCATGACCTTCACCATACCTATGTATAATCCTTCAAGGCTTCAGGTAAAGTTTTTGAATGACTCAGCCTAAAAACAAATTGTCAATTGTTGTTGGTACACTCTTTGAAGTTCTAGTGGTTGGGAAACTTCTCAGGGCCCTATCTATTATTCAGCTAAGTTTCTGCAGAATATGATGTATAAGTCTACATATATGATCAAATCTGGAAAAATAAATTTATAGCCTTTAATGTGGCAGGGGGCATCATTTTTGTTTGCCTCTATAATTTCACCCTCAAGAGAAGGAAAATATGGAATTCTACAGTCTTTGTAGGCATTATTCAAAGGTTAACAGTACACGGCAGCACTGTCTATACATGTTATGTCTCCCAAAAAATTTATTACATTCAACAAAAATAAGTGGAAGAGAAATCGAACATTTACTAAATCCTTATTTGGTTTCACAGTGCATTTTTTTTCACCTCTAGAATGAAAGGCAGGAGAGAAGGGATGATAGAGACAGAAATACACATGACTACATTCTGGGATTTTGTTTATTTTCCAATATTCTTGTGCAAGTCTCAACTAGTTTATGCTTTTTGCAGGTAAAGTATTTACAGATCTCCAAGAAAACCAAGACTTACAACCCATATCGTTGGGTGAGATATGTCACTCAGGCCAATTCTTATGTTGCTCGTATATGATTTGTCATGTATACAATTCGGTTCATTCCTTTGTTCTTGAGTTTCTTTTTGGACTTTAAAGTTTTTTTGATCGTGAAGAGGAACGTACCTTTTTGCTAGAGCTAGTGTTTCTTATAATTCTGTTAAAAGAAATATATTGTTACTTCCAATTATATCTATTATTTCTTTTCATCAAATCCAATTTTCATTACAGAATCAAAGACTAGTGTTGTCATTGTCTGCTGTGATGATGGGTTGTGATAATGGATAACAGTAACATCCTTATCCTATTATAGTTATGAATACAGTTGGTTCATGTGGTACATGGATATACCTATTTTGCCAGAATGATTTGACAGGATGCTTGACATAATTGCATGTGCCAATAGATGATCAGATGGAAAAAGCTGACTATATTTTAAACTATTTAATGATAGAATGTTACGTGACATTATTTCAAATTTTATGTCAACCTTGATATTCATATAGCATGATTTGGGGTATAATGTACTATAAATTATATGTTATGAAGCAAAGGCACTGGATTTAGAGATTACGGGTCGATATAATTAATTAATAGCCGTCATTGGGAGTTTTTCATTTATTTATTTTTGAAGTACGTTTGATCTTCACGAGTCACAGTGAGAAGCAAGGAAGTGACCTAATAGAATGGCCTGAATTGAAATAAATATAAAGTTTGATGACTTGATTGAGACTTTTTAAATTTGGTTACGACTTTACTGAAAGTTAGGTGACCTGCATTAAAATTTACCCTTTATTTTGATAAATATCTTTCCTTAAAATTGCAATTATCTTTTCATTAAAACTTCAATTTTCTTAACACGCTTTATATTCCATATGTTGAAAACTTCAAATGTATCAATTAATTGAAATTGCATTTTATAGAAATATAAAAAAGTGGGATGTGAGTGCAAGAAATAAAATTTAGTTCATGTTTGGTTTTGTTGAAAATTATTTTTTTAGTAGATTTTGATAAAAGTTGACAAAATGCATGGTTAAAAAGTTGACAAAAATTTGTAATTCCCATAAAATGTATGATGAATTTTAGAAAATGAGAATTAAATAGGGGGCTTAATTATCAATTGTATGCATGTCGTATCTCTATATCTAGTAAGGTTGTCCTTTCATTTTTATTGTTAAGATTATTTTGAAGTTGACAAACAAAAAACAACAAACAAATAATATACAAATTATAAAAGAAAAAGGAGATTAAAAAGAATAATGTAATTTATCATTATAAAGATTGAATAGCAGTGACGTGACAATCTAAGGGCCTGTTTGATAGGTCTTTATTTTCATTGGAAGTTGAAATTAAAATTCTATTTCATACTTTTGTCATGTTTGATGGTACCTTTTTTTTTTCCCATGGAATTGGTTTTCCGCATTTCCTAGTTTTCTTGGTTTTAGTTGAATTGAAATTCTTACCTTTTAGGTGATTATTGAAATTCCATCTTTTTTTTTTTTTTTTTTTTTTTCTATAGAAACAAATTCTATCAGCAATTGTTAAAAAAAAAAAAAAAAAAAAATATATATATATATATATATATATATATATATATATATATATATATATATATATATATATATACGAAATGATCTAATGAGACTGCTCATTTTATCCTAAACACTAATGAGTTGGCATATTAATTCATTGGTGGATTGGAACTCACAAAATCTTTATCCACCAATGAATTAATGTGCCAACTCATTGGTGCTTAGGATAAGATGAGCACCGGTGCTCATTAGATCATTTCTGTATATATATATATATATATATTCCTTTAATTGACAATTTTCATGTAAAATAAAGTCAAACGAACGGCAAAAATTTTTCATTTTTTTTGGCAATCCAAACAAATTATATCCCCAATTGTAAGAAATGGTATTCCTTTAATTGACAATTTTTATGAAAAACAAAACCAAACAAATACTAAAAGATAGAAAATTTCAATATTTTCTAGGTGAAAAAGTATACCAATCAAACACAATTAATTGACAATTTCCAGTAAAACAAATTTTAGACAATTTAATTCCCTGTAATTCGTTTTCTTTCCAGCCAAATTCCATCTTTGAATCAAACGGACCCCAAGTGAAATAATGGGAGATTGCAGTTCAATTTTTATGAGAGATGAGGAGGAAACGTGGTCTCAAGAGAGAAATGGAATGAATATAAGTTGTTACATTATCGTTATTTCTTCATTATAATAATAAATAACATTATTCGATTAAAAATGACAACCAAGAGGAGAGGACTTGGAAAGAAAGTTCAAAATAGAATTAGAACAACGAAATGGGTAAATCTGCAGAAAAGTAAATGAACTCAAGAGATTTTTCGGCCGAAGCCCCAAATGTTCCGTATACACCTAATCCCTTGTTGAGCATCCACAAAATGATAACGTTCGATTGCACTATACTGCCGTAAAACTGGCAACGAAGGTTACAAATGGTTCAATCAACACAAAGAATACAGATTAGAGACTTATCTCTTCAGGGATTCAACAGATCTTGGTTGAATCACACAAGAATAACCAGATCGAAGCTATCAACAATTACAGCAGACAGAATCCACTCACCAACAGATTTCCATACTTGGAAATCATGTATTCTAAGGCTAACGCTCGTAAATCATACAAGAGAACAAAAAGATTTACTCTAAACAAATTAGACGAAAACCCTAAATACAAAGAACTCTCTCGAAACTCTCTCAAAACCCTAATCTCAAACGTGAGAATGAAAAGTGTAGTGAACAGTCAACTTCCACTTATTTATACTTCATATCAGATTTTATCCAACGGCCAGCAGTGAAGACAGATGTCAGCAGATTAAGAAACCAGCATATTAAGTAAAACCGTGTTTCCCAGAAACACGACTTTAAGTGAAAATATAAGGTAGCACTACAATCATGGTTCAAATCTCCAACAATTCGTGAAAAAAGTGATTTGTCAAAAATTAAAAGGTCAAAAACTTAAGGGCTTTAAATATTTTTTCTATGATAAAAAAAATTGAAATTTCAAAAACTTAGTAGGAGCAATTGCTACCCCCTATTCCTTACGTGGCACCGTTACTACCCGTGCAAAATTAGTTGAATTCACTCTTTACTCTGTGGAGTGATTATTAAGGTAATTGATAATTTTTTTTGTACGCTTATTAGTGGCCTAAAATGTAGATATTTGACAATTATTTTGACAAAATATATTCTAAATTGTTGTATTTTATGTTATATAGGTTAAACTCAATGGTTGAACGAGTAATTGGAAGAAACAAAAATCAAGGAAAAATGGCAAAGTCTAAAGTTTGAGGACCAAAATTGAAAATAGTCAATAGTTGATTCAGACCACAAGATGATACTTTGAATATTGTTGGAGACAACTGGATAGAATTTGAACTCAAAAAGGAATGGAATATGATCAAAATCAATTTCCAATCGCACAAGTTATATTCTAGATTTTTAGTCGAAGGTTGAAATCCATTTTTGATATAATAAACGTCCAAATTGGGAAAATTCTATTTCACACAAAATTGTAACCATTTGAGTTATATTTTCAATGTATTTTGAATCGTCTCAATCGGATATCGGGAGAGATAGTTATGGCCAAAATTCTGACTACCATGTAGAGATAAAAAAATCCGCGCGTAAATAAAATTTTCCTTACTCGATTAGAACTCGTTTGAAAATCAATTTGGACTTGATTTTCAACCAATTTTTTACTCCTACAAATACCTAAAAGCAGAATACATATTAGAGACCTCTCATATACATCTCATACTCCAATATTCATAAATTATTATCATTAAAGGAAGAAAATTCATAATTTTTGTGAGATGATTGAAGGGGGCTTGCAAGAATTCAATAAAGTTGAGATTCAAACTTGATTTTTGTGTAAAGAAGAGAAGACGCAAGTGGAGATTTATCAAGAAACTATTGAAGAGATTCAAAATTTCAAGATTCATCTTCATCTTCTCAATTTATCAAAAATCCGGGTTATGTCTTTTCACTTAAATATGATTTCTTGTAATTTCGATATGTTAGACTAATTTTATACATTGTTAAGATGAGATAAACCCATTGTTATGATATTTTTAGTTTTTAATGAATTATTTTGATTTTAATTTGATTTGATTTGTGGATTACTATTATTATTTTATCATTCTTTTCAATTGTTTGATCACCAATTGAATTGTTAGTGGATTTTATTGTTATCGAGAGAGACAATATGATTTAAGTATATTATAATAAATATTGTAAGATTTGATAGAGGATATAGATGTATATCTGTGCTTTGTAAATGCATTTATCCTGTTTGCATTTTTCATCGAGTGATAAAAGGGTCACGTGAGGGAAATAAATTTGATAACTATCCAAAGAGGCTTTTAATTAAATTAGAAATATTGACCAACATGAATGATTTCAAATTGTTACTTTAATTGTTACATTAAAAATAGAATAATAAGGGAGATTCGACATCTTAACAATGCATCTCGCACATTTGAAAACACATTTACTTACTTTCATTAGTTTAATTGATAATTTATGGATTAATATAAAAAAAAAATCACAAAATTTGTTTTCTATTCGGTTAAAGTTGCAATTAATTTTAATTCGATCAAATGCGTAGTCCTCGTAGGTTCGACACTCTATTTACTACTTTATTATTTGCTCATGATTCCGTTCACTTGCGGGAAATCAATTGATCAGTAATTGGGAGTTTTTTTATTTTATTAAGGGCATGTTTGATGTAGAAAATTATTTTATTGTGAGAATGTATTAAACAAATTCGAAAAAAAAAAAGAAAAGAATTTTAAAGAATCACTATCAAACATGATTAAATTTATCTTTTTTATTCTGAAGATGTCTGCAATGTGATACCTACTTTTAAGGCATTGGGCAATTTTGACGAATAGTGTCACTAAAGAGTAGTTCTATTACTTCTAATATACATTTAGATTTTTATTTAGTATAGTAAATAATTGAGATCTATTTATTTATGCATTCCAAGGTATGTAACATAATGTTTATATATTATTGTAGAGCATATTATTTTTGGAAACTCTGGTTGAACATATTCTTGATATCCCTAGTTATATGAGAAACTATGAATTATGCACGTAAAATAATACAAGGAAGAAATAATTCATAACCTAAACAATTTTTTATGATTGGTAAATGAAATTTGATGTTTTATTTTATAAGATCAAAGTATAATATACTTTACAATTGAGTGAATGACTTACCTTCGCTATATGAGGTCAATTTGTTCCAAGTATCTTGTGTAGCTTGGCCAACTCCAAGTGCTCGAGACAAGCTGGCCATGCAGACTGTAGGAGATATTACACCGATAATGTGAATATTATATTAATCAAGTGAAATCGAAATATCATTCTTTTACCGAAATCTGATTTGCGAAGACAAAATAGTGATTACCGACTTCCAATATATGAATATGGATTTATCACTTTTCAATCTTGAACGCGTGTTATTCTTAAAACATGGAATGGAATAATATAGAACTATCAATTGAATTGTTCCTCTTTCTTGTTGTTAATCCAAACACATGGGGATCTATATATATAGTAGTTGGAACATCCATACCAAGAGACACATCTCTTGGAATTTAAATCTCTCCATAAAGAGGCACAATTACATCTCTACATAAAGAGACCATTATTGAAAAATAATGCCAAGAGTCATGATCTCCAAGAGTCATGATCCATATGAAAAGACTCATCTTTTCATCTACTCATTCTCTAGAATATTCCACAATATTCTATACAATTTCCAACAATTTCAAACATTTTAAGTTTGGCTTAATTTCTCATTCACCAAACAAAAAATTCCACTTAAACAATCACTTAAATTGGTCACAACCAATTTCGAATTTTCCAACAATCCCCCACATGAATGAAAATTAATATAAATGACTATGAGACACTAGTAGAGAGAGGGTAGAAAACACTGCATTAGAGAAGGCAGCTTTTGGTTTTGAACCTCCCTTAGTGAAATACTATCGGACTTACTGGCTAATTGGTGAACGTGATGTCTTGAACCATTCAACCGTTGGTGTAAGCCAAGACAACAGTACTCACACAATGTCTTTCCTAAACCGTTCATGGTTCTCATGATTGTGTCCATTTTGACCCTGGACCACTCTTGGTTTCATAAGTGTTTAGAGAATTTTAGCCTCGAACTGTGGAGATTTGAGGCTTCAATCAACAACAAACCAGGCTCAGATTAAACCACCAATCAACACCACAATACAAACCAATCGATCCCAAACCGGCACCACCTTCCCAAACCCGGTTGCTCAAGGATTTCTACAGCCCACTAAGGACTAAGGTGAGAAGATTACAGCCAAGAAGAGCCACAAAGGCTAGGTAGAGAAGAAGAACCAAGCACAAAGCTCAAATTGGAGAAGGCAAGAGGCAAGAACCGGTTTTTCTCTTCTTCACAATATACACGGCTGCTCAAAATAATTTCCCACACCATAATTGTAATTAAGAACTCACTTAAATAGGTTTAAGAGTAGGTTTAGGGTTTAGGCTTTTTAGGTCAAACAAACAGGGCCCAATAACAGATAGAGTAAGTGGGCTAACCCTGAAAGCCATCCAAAACGTTCGGGTCGGGCCATGAGCAACACTAATACAATTAGGCTACTTCGAATGGCCCAAGTGGGTTACGCGATTCGATTGGTCCGATTGTGGTGTCATCATATCATTTCAATCATCGGCCGAGGCCTATGAAATATTATCCAACTAAAATACCGATTTAACATCATAGCCCGGATTTATTGGGTATCAAAACCCAACACGAACAATTCTCATTGAAGCGGCCCCACTTCACACTTACATAGGTAATCTCCTATTAAGAGTATCTTAACTTACTCTACTTAAATTAATCAAGATATAAGAATCATTAAAAGCATAGCTTAACCTCACACTTTGCAGAAAACACTGTAATTATCATAGGAATGAGTAGGAATAATTTTTTAAGTGTTTCATGGAATCTTCATAATTTAGTTGTCCCTTTGAACCAAGATCTTGGAATCTCCAGTCAACAAGGTAGGGTTACCATTACAAAGACTCTTACGTAGTAGGCTTTAATCTCATTCCTCTCGATATGCAGTATTCTTGATCTCTCGATAAATCTCTTAAAGGTACGACGAGTTTACACCATTGAGATCGACTGCTTAAACGGTATTATGTCTACGTCTAGACTTACCATTACATGTGACTTAGTATCTCATCAAATATAGCTAGCCAATGATCAATTGATTTAATAGATACAACATGTCACCATCAAGAAATCCTCTCCTGAAGCTACATGCTTCTAACTAGCTTTATCTAAAACTTTATAAATTCCAAACAACAATGTTAGAGGATTTCTATCACGCACTACACTAGTCCATCACTTTTACTAGTGGATTTCAGAAACATGGGTATTCAATACCATTATTGAAATGTTATAATGCATTTCAACTTTATGAATATTCTTCAAATATTCCAATTGATCTTGGAATATCCAAACAAACGACATATTTGGCATTCATCTCATTTCATCCACTTTAGACTCAGTGTATATCATCTTTATAATTAGTATAAGGATTTTCTACCTTTTCACCTTCATAGATATATTTCTATGATTATAAGGTATACAGATTTGTAACTTTTAAATATAAGTTACCCCCCACAATTTCTCAATCAGGAATGCATGTCCAACTAATAATGTTGCATCTACAAGTCTTGAACTTTTCATATAAGTTTGTAAGCATTGATGTTAACCCCCACATTTTTGAGTTACCCTTGAACTTAGAGTTCATCAACTCTTTCGTAGTTCAACACATTTATCGAATAGATAATGTTCATATCGAATGCTTTGTGAAAGTTTAAGTACTTTCAAAATAGTGGTAGTCAACCCACAATTTATTTCAATTGAAATTGTATAAAATATATTTCAATCCAACTTTCTTCAATTTGATCACACACAATTTGATCAAGGTCATTACATAGACCAACAATGCTCTCAAACATATATCAATTTAATTGGTTCCACAATTGAAATCGAATTCAACAATGAAGAAGACTAAGCATCTTGATTCACAAGAATTGCAACTTCTCTCAACATATGCAACATATCACAATTGTGACATTTCACAAGATAATATTATTACATGTTAAATAATACTTATTCACCACGTTCAAATTTAATGAACGAATCATCTATCGATTCGATAGTAGTGTTCTCAAAAGATACAACCCAACGAGAGGACATGCCTCTTCGAATAAATCTCTATGAAGAGATACACCAATTGGAAATTAATTATACCAAGGTCATGATTTTTCATATGAAAAGACATATCTATCCATCTAAATCGATTCTAGAATATTTCAAAATATTCTACCAATTCCAAGTAATTAAGTGGCTTAAATCTCATTATCAAATAATGATTTCCACTTAATACAATTACAACAAATCGTATTTTGTCATATTCTCATGCACATATAGTTTTGCGTAAATCATCTCATTTAATTTCATAGATTTAATTGAGACTATCACCATTAAAAATTTAGCATAATTTCAACAAGATATGAAATTTCAACCAACTAATTTTACCATATTCCGATCGAAAGAATAGTTATGAAAGTTCATATACTTTCTTCACATAAATTTAACACTTTAGATTTATCTCATACCCATATGCTTAGCAATTCATGTTATAGAGAATAATCTGAATAAACACAATTTTCCACACTAGAAATTGGTCACTAGTATCTTTCCATCATGATAATTCAATCAGAAATTCTTGCAAGGTTTTTACTGCACAAAATTTGATTTCACACCAAGCAACTACATGCACTCGTAGCCATACATATATGACTACTCAACCATAGAACCATTAATTATGAACTTTTCAAAAGTCATGCACATACTTTATTCAAATGAATCGACAAGGAAACTTGTCCTATAACCATTCATAAAAACATTATAATAACAGGGTCATTGTATTTCCATCTTTATAGACTTAATGGTTAGGGTAATAAAAGAAGAACCCCTTCATGTATATAATGGACAGGAAAATCTCAGGCAATTGACATTTTCTTATCTTTCATTATTCCATTGAAAATGACATAACGATTATATCAATATATGCATTTAATTATATTCCACCAGCAATTACTATTTGCCATTACAAATTCTTCATTCCAATTGCTGAATAGACGTGAAATTAACTGCCTCAATGCACAATTATTTTATGTTATGGAAACATGCAATTGAAACAAATTTAAAAGGTCATGTTTTGTCATTTTACATTGCCAACCACATGGCCTTTTATGCATATAATTATATACTTGCATAAAACAACCAAAAACTCTGATTAATTTCACTTATAATACACACACATCAAAATTCATCTTATAGGAGATATTACACCTGTTAGGCAAATTGTTGTCAAACGACCTCCCCGGGCAATGATGAAAGAATTGTTTAGTTCAGTTGGCTTCAACCAAATGACTGAAGGTATATCGACACCACAATTTGGTAGACCAACCATATAACCTAGATGGGCCATTGGAAGCAACCTAATCTTAATTAGTGCTGCTCATAGCCCAACCCAAACTTGGAGGGCTCTTATATGTTGACAGCCCACTTATTGTTCCTATTTGGGCCTTATCATTCCTTATTGGACTTAAACTAAGGTCATACCTAATTCCTATATATTCCCTATGCCCGTTACTGTTGCTTGTGAGTGAGAATTATTTTGATAGCCCCTATTGAGAGAAAACCGGAGGTTCTTGGCTTTGTGCTTCCTGCTTCTCTAAGTGGCTGTGTGCTACTTCATCTTCTTCTCTCTTTTGCCTTTGTGGCAAACCAGTGGCTATATTATTCTCCATCCAAAGTTCCTTTTGTGGGCATAAACGAAGAGCAACCGTTTGGGCAAGGTTTTGGTTTTGGGTTTTCTCATTGTGGTGTCAATCCGAAATTCTGAGCCCGGATTCTTGGTGTAAAGCAAGAGGTTTATCTTCACATTTGGTATCAAAGCCTGGTTTGGTGTAAAACCAGGTGAGATCGACGGAGATGAAGAAGGCTGCTAGCGATTTTTTCGAGAAAACCGAGCCAGTTTTCTTCAATTCCAGCCAAACCCTTGACCTGCTGGAAAATCTGACCATAGACCCACTCTGTGCAGACCAAGGCGCACCTGGTGGTGGTGCGTATGGACTCCAGCGACGGCGCGTGGGATTCGGGAGGCGACGTGTGGGCGGCGCGTGACGGGCTATTCCGGCCAGAATTTTTTGAGCAGTTTGTTTATTTTATCCATCTGAACGTACTGATATTGTTATTTTAGTGTTTCAGGTTCTGCATAAAATATTGGACAATTCTGCCCTTTGGTGATTAAGACAGATTCGAGGCAGCGATTGCAAAAATATTTACTGAATTAATTTAGGTCGAAAATTGAGGCCTAAAGCAGTAAATTCGCAACTCTCAAAAATTACGGACTCAGACAAGTCCGCTCTGGTAAATTGGCTGATCCTCTTTTAATTTCAGCACTAGCGCGTCATCGTGTGAGGTGACAATAAGATTGGGGTTACCGTGTGGGGTAACCATTGTTTGTGCTAGAAATTAGGAATTAACTGTTCTTGTTTGCTACGTGTTTGACATTTGCTCTTTTGATCAATTACAGCATATTATCATTTGTGATATATTGTGAGTGAAACTATTTTTGTTGATTATCCTCCCGCTGCATTGATAAGTCCCTAGAATACCTAGACCTTACCCGTTTGAAAATTTCCTTGATCTAAGATCGTGAATCTTACGAAACCCTGGAAATTTTAAAACGGTGTATATTTGCGAATCTAGGTCTACTTTGTGTGGTTTAATTGTGACTTTGCATTTCTTGTTTGAAAATGACAACGCACAATTTTGATTTGGGAACTTTTACTGAAAAATGTGATTTTTCTATTTGGCAACAGAAAATGCGAGGTATTTTGGTTCAACAAAAAGTTTCGAAAGCCATTGATGACAATTTTCCCGCTGATTTTTCAAAAGAACAAAAAGAAGAAGCTGATGAGCTTGCTTACACCTCTATTATTTTACACTTGTCTGACGCAGTTTTGAGAAAAGTGGGTAAACTGAAAACCACTAAAGTACATTGGCAAAAATTGGAAGATTTGTATTTGCCTAAATTTACTCCCAACAAGCTTTACTTACTTGAGCGTTTTTTCAGTTTCAAAATGGATTTTTCAAAAGAACTTGATGACAATTTAGATGTGTTTAACAAACTTGTTCAAGATATTGTTAATTGTAGAGAGTCGGTGCTTGGAACCTACAAAGCTATTATCCTGCTGAATGTTATACCTGATATTTATCGTGAAGTGAAAAATGCTATTAAGTATGGTAGGGACACCTTGACACCTGAAATTGTCGTTGACTCCTTTAGAAGTAAAGAGATGGAGATGAGGGCCGAAAAACATGATAGGAAGAGCGGTGAGATTCACATGATGAGGGGTAGAACTCAGTTTAGGCAAAACAGTCATAATGGTTACCAAAGTAATGGCGAGTCTAGTAGTAATGGACATAGAAGGAAAAGCAAGGGTAAGCCTAGATCCAAATCTAGGATTAAGGAAAGGAAATGCTATGGCTATGGGAACACGGGGCATTTTATAAAAGATTGCTATAAAGAGAAAAATAAGCAAAATGGTAGAGATAGAGATGAGGCGAATGTGTTGTCTTCTGATTCTGGTAATTGTTATGGTGAAGTCTATATGATTACCGTTCTGTTGTTTCTTCAGCTGAATTAAACTTAACTGCAAATTCTCGTTTTCATGAGTAGATTCTTGATTCTGGTGCATCTTTTCATGTGACATCACATAAAGATTGGTTTGAAAATTTGTATGAATCAAATGATGGGCATGTTGTGTTGTGTGACAATTCTGCTTACAATGTTGTTGGCATGGGTGATATTACTTTGAAGTTTGATACTGGTTTTGTGCATACTTTAAAAGACGTTAGATATATCCCTGAATTGTCTAGAAACTTAATTTCAGTAGGAAGACTTGAGAAATCTGATTTCACTGGTAAAATTGGAAATGGGATTTTGAAATTGATTAAATGTGCACTTGTCTCTATTAAGGGTATTAGAAAAAATGATATTTACATAACCACTGGGGAAGTGATGAGAGGCTTAAACTCCTCTATCTCTTCCGCTAAGTCTGATCACACACACAAATGGCACAATAGACTTGTACATGTGGGTATTAAGGGGATTAAGCTTCTTCATGATAAAGGTGCTTTTGGAAATGACTGTGTGTCTGATTTGTCTTTCTGTGACCATTGTGTGCTTGGTAAACATCATAAAATTACATTCTCCACGAGTATTCATAAAACTAAAGGCGTGCGTGAATATGTGCATTCGGACCTATGGGGTCCATCTAGCACTCCCACCTCAGGTGGGAATAAGTATTTCTTGTCTATTATTGATGACTACACTAGGAAAGTGTGGGTTTATCTCTTAAAGGATAAGTCCGACACTTTTCGTAACTTTGATAATTGGAAAAGACAAGTTGAAAACCAAACTGGTAAGAAAATCAAGTTTTTGAGAACTGATAACGGCCTAGAGTTTTGCAACACTAAATTTGATAATATGTGCAAGGAAAATGGAATAACAAGACATAAAACGGTTCCTTACACTCCCCAACAAAATGGGGTAGCGGAAAGGATGAATAGAACCATACTTGATAAAATGCGTTGCATGATGTTAAGTTCTGGAGTCCCGAAGTCTTTTTGGGATGAAGCTGTTGTGACTGCTTGTTATTTGATTAATTTGACTCCATTTGCTGCATTGAATGGTGATACTCCGCATGAAAAATGGTTTGGTAAACTAAGTGATTACTCCATGCTTAGAACTTTTGGCTGCACTGCTTTTTCTCATCAGAGTGAGGGAAAGCTTGAACCTAGAGCTAGGAAATGTGTTGTTCTAGGTTACCCCGAAGGTGTCAAGGGGTATAGGTTGTGGGATAGGGGCCAGAAAGGAGTTAAAATCATTGTGAGTAGAGATGTTACATTCAATGAAAGCGAAATGCCATGTTTGAAAGCTGAAACTGAACCTGTGAGGGAGGAAATACAAGGTGAAGGAAATACAAGGAAATTCAACAACTGCACTATTCATTATCATCCAGGTAAGGCTAATGTTGTTGCGGACGCTCTAAGTAGAAAGTCGATGGGAAAGTTGGCATCATTACCTACTATTCAGAAGGAGTTGATCAAAGACTTGGAAAATTTGCGAATTGAAATGGTTACTACATCAGAGCAAAGTATAGCTCGTTTAGCAACTTTGGTGGTTCGACCAACTCTCAGAGATCGGATCATAGAAGCACAGGATAAAGATCCATTTTTGCAGAAGATCAGGAAAGAAATTGGCACTGATAGGAGGAAGGATTTTGGAATAGCTTCGGATCGGGCACTGATGTTTAAAGGAAGAATTTGTGTGCCTAAAGATGAAGTTTTGAGGAATGAGATATTAGAAGAGGCTCATTTCACCCCGTACACCGCACATCCTGGTGGTACGAAAATGTATCGAGATCTTCGAGATACATTTTGGTGGAGGAATATGAAAAGAAGTATAGGTCTATTTGTGGCAAAATGTATAGTGTGTCAACAAGTTAAAGCAGAACATCAAAGACCAACAGGGTTGTTAAATCCATTGGACATACCTGAATGGAAGTGGGAGAAAAAGTTTTTCCGAAAGTGTCACCAATGAAAGGTGTACTTAGGTTCGGCAAGAAAGGAAAACTACGACCTCGTTATATTGGACCATTTGAAATACTTGATAGGGTCGGAAATGTAGCTTATCGATTAGCTTTGCCGCCCGAACTATCAGCAGTTCATAACGTGTTTCATATATCGATAATCCGAAAGTATATGCACGATCCCGATCACGTGGTCAATTCTCAATCTCTAGAAGTACTGAAAGATTTATCCTACGAGGAATTTCCGATTTCAATACTAGATCGAAAGGTGCATAAGTTACGGAACAAAGAGATTCAACTGATCAAGGTACAATGGAGTAATCATAGAGTAGAAGAAGCTACTTGGGAAAGAGAAGAAGATGTTAAAGACAAATACCCAACACTATTTACTAGATCATAAGGTAAATTTCGAGGACGAAATTTTATTTAAGGTATGAGGGATGTAATGTCCCAGATTTTATATTCTTAATTTGGTTGGTATAGTCAATTTAAGAAATAAGCTTGGCCCATTTAAGGTTATGAAAGTACAAGCCATAAGTTATTTATTAGCCCAATACTTTAAGACATTAAGTTTAAGTAAATTTGATTTCAAAGATTTAATGAATAACTGGGTTGACACAATGGTCATTTGCATGGTATTTCCTATTGGCCACCCAGGTTCGATTCATCATGCAGATATTTTTATGAAGTATTTTTATAAAATTATTTGTTGGGCTTAAAACTCTTCAAATTCCTAGTTAAAGACTCAATTTAACAAGATTAATGATAATATAACTCTTCCATTTAGTTTTCCATTAAAAAGGGAGGTTACAAGAAGAGGAAAAGCATTTTTTAACTACACCTTTCCTCAAATCCGAGATTACACTTATTTTCTCTAAAAAAAAAAAATTTTTATGTTAAGTAAAGTTTGAAAGAATAGCTTGAAAGAATAGCAAGGGTGTGAAGGAGAGTGCACACTTTGATCAAGGAAATTTTTTTTCAAAAGAATAGGAGAGGATCATATTTCTAAAAGTTTTGATACCATCGGGAAGCAACAACAATCATCCAACATTATACTTTCAAAAGCTTTTAACAAAGGTAGGTAGAGGTGCAAGTGTTGGTTTCGTTTTCAAGTTATGATTTTCCATTTAAAAGTATGAATGTAATGGTACCTTCGGGTACGGTGTTTCGGCACCACTATAGTTGAATGATCATTCTCCGGTTCTATGCGTTATGTTAAATCATAACTCCACAGAAATTGGATTTTGTCGGAAATCCCTCTACGTGCGACGGTATGAATCTATAGTTCGAAATTTTATAATTTGTTAACGAAACGCACCAATGACATCTATTGAGTTTCAAACTCATGGGTTAATTCCCTCTCTACAGGTTGATTTGATATGATTTGCTTGGGACGTGGATGATGGTAAAGAATGATGCAACGTGCTATGGAGAGGCCGGTGATTTAATGTTTTCAATTTTACTACGAAAATGTTTACTTTAAATCATTTGTTTCCTATGAAATGTTGTTTATGGAACTATTCTAAACACATTTATTTATGAATAAGTTATGCATTATGGAAATTATCTTACAAGTAACTGGTTTATATTTTAAAAAAAGATGTTAGCAAAGTAACGTTGCTGTTTTTCTAGAAATTTCATTTCTGACTTGACTTCAAAAATCCGTAACTTAGTCGTTACTTGGAATTTTTCAATGAAACCAGTGGCGTTTGATAGCCTCATTGGTTAGCTACGAAATAAACTTGGGATCAAGTCAATCCAATGTCGGTAAAATTTTATAGGTCACTTAGAGTAAACTGCACTAGAAAGTGTTGCTGGGTTTCCAGTTTCTGTAGTTGATTTCAAGCAATCATAACTCACTCATTATTTTGAAATTTTAGACAAAATCAGTGGCATTGGATAAACTTACATGTTAGCAACTGAATGAACTTGAAATCATGTCAATCTGATGTTAGTAGGATTTTATATGTCATGTTAAGTAAACTGCACGGGTGAGTGTTGCTGTTTTTCAGTTTCTGCTCTTGGCTTCAAAAATTTATATCTCACCCGTTACTTGATGTTTTTGGACAAAAGAAATTGGATATGATAGTCTCAGGGGCTAGCTACTGGATATAGCTAAATTCATGTCAGTTTGATTTGTGTAAAATTTTATATGATATTTTAAGTGAACTGTGCTGGGTTTCCTCCCAACCCGAGTTGCTGTGTGGATTCGAAAAATATTTTAATGCCCTATCTGTTGCCGACGGAGCCCAATTTTTGGATGTCATATTATAAAGAATTTTCTACCTTATATTAAAGGTTCACGAAGTTTCGAGGTCAATAGTTATGCAAACGAATTTATTTTGTCACTACCCATATGAGATAGAAAAAAAAAACAGCAACATTATTTTTAAAGTTTTGCCTAAAATTTGACGTCAATTGTGGTTGCATACACGGAAGATATTCTAAAGACATTTTTGAATTGTTTTGTTTATAGTATTGAATTATTTTCTTTTAACAAATTATGTTGATTTAAATTTCATAAATTAAATGTTTAAGCTTTCCGCTAAGGGTAAGGTTAATTCTATTAAGTCAACGGCTAAAGTATAGTTAATCTAGTGATATTCCGATCCATGCGGGTCGGGGCGTTACAGCGTGGTATCAGAGTCACAGGTTTAGTCGATTCTGTAGACTCGACATTTTTTTTTTTTTTTGGAAATTTTTTTTATGAATGTGTATTTTAAGTACAAGTACGAAAGTTAAAATTGGATGATAAAATAATTACGGCTCTCCATAGCGTCTTGCATCCATTAGTCGACCTCATCCTACGGCCCAGGTATGTTTAACTAAGCAAAGTTTAAATTCTTGTTATGAAAACGTTATGATTCTATAGTTATGTTTTCCATGTTTCGCTACGTTTTACATTTTTCATTATGTATATCTTATATGCAAAGATAAATGTACTATGAAAAGAAAAAGTGTTATTCAAAAGACATGTATTGGGTTAGAACTTAAGGTTGTGGACTGCATATGGCAAGGAAAGACAAATTCTAGGGAAAGGAGTCATATTAGTCAATAAGAGATAGATATTCGAGCTTACCTAGATTTTGAGGTAGATGAATCTATAGACTTTGACAATCACATGCGAAGTATGTACTAGTATTGAAAAAAAATACATGTATATAATTCTAAAGAAGTTGAGAAATAATTCTCTATTTTTCTTAGTATTCTAGTACTGGTAGATGAAATTAAGGAGATATATTATTCTTATCTCAAAGGAAAAGTCTCGAGCAAATCAGAACAACTTGATAAGGGACCTCCTGCAAGCAGTTTAAGATCTTGGCAGGCAGAATCAGAATCAACCTCCACCCTTACCACCAGCTCCTGTAGCTCACCCAACCCATGCCTCGATTGTTGAGTTATTTCGAAGGCATAAGCCCCCTACTTTCGATGGAGCATCTGGTCCACTGGTAGTCGAGGAATGGCTTTGTAAGTTGGAACGAATTTTTCGGCTTATAAATTGTACTGATGCTCAAAAAGTCCAATGTGCAGAGTTTATGTTTACCGGCGATGCAAGTCACTGGTGGGATTCGATGTCTCGAACTAGGACCCCGGAGCAGCATTTGGCGTTAACTTGGGAGCAGTTCAAGGAGGAAGTGATGGATAAGTATTTTCCTCAGTCTCTAAGAGATTTCAAGGAAAGCGAATTCTTTCAGCTTAAGCAAGGTAATATGTCCCTGACTGATTACGAGCGGAAGTTTGATCAACTCTCAAGGTTTGCTCCACACCTGGTTGACTCGGAAATTCAGAAGACTCGAAGGTCTGAGCAAGGGTTAAACCCAGACATAAGCATGATTCTTATGTCACATCGTTTTACATCATACCGTGAAATGTTAGAACGAGCTCATGCTATTTGGTATCAAAAGGCTAATGTAGAGTAACACAGTCAATTGTTCGGCCAGCAGGATAAAGGACAAGCTGGGAAGAGAAAGTGGAATAGTCAAGAAAAAGAAAAGGGTAAGTGGCAAAATAAGAAAACCAATATTAGACCTGGTGCAAGTAAGGACATAGTACCTGTAGTAGCATCGTGCCCTAAGTGTGGTAAGCATCATCGTGGTGAATGTTTGTTCGGGAAGAATGCCTATTTTCGATGTGGTAAACCAGGGCATATTGCTAAGGATTGTCCCACCTTTACTCAAAAGAAGGATGATAACAATGATCAGAACAAGAAGGGCAAAGCACGAGTCTTTACGCTCACTCAGAAGGATGCAGAGGAGAACTCAAACGTAATAGCAGGTATTTTACTCATATCCAATACACCTGATTATGTACCGTTTGATTCGGGAGCTACTCACTCTATTGTATCAACGTCTTTCATTACTAAAGCTAGTATTAGTTGTGATAAGTCAGAGAGTACACTAGAAGTTAGCATTCCTTCGGGCGAAACACTGACCACTGAGAAGTTAGCCAAGTCGATGAATCTTGAAATTGAGGGAACAATATTAGAAGCTAATTTATATCTGATAGAGATGAAAGACTTTGATGTGATTTTGGGTATGGATTGGTTGAGACATAATTATGCAACCATTCGTTGTAGAGAAAAGGAAGTGTCTTTCCAAAAACCAGGAGAAGAACAATTTTCTTTCCCTGGAATAAAGACCAAATCCAATCTCCAACTGGTATCTACCTTGCAAGCCGAAAGAATGTTGAGAGAAGAAACATCTCAAAGGTTACTAGTGAACATCTCAGGAGAAAAACAAGCGACGATAAAGATTGAGGATGTACCAGTGGTACAAAAATTTATAGATGTGTTTCCTGAAGATCTACCTGGTATCCCACCGGATAGACAAGTAGAGTTTACCATAGATCTGGTTCCTGGAGCGGCACCAGTATCTAAAGCTCCATACAGAATGGCTCCAAAGGAACTTCAAGAGTTGAAAGTTCAGTTACAAGAATTGTTAGACAATGACTTTATCCGACCAAGTGTATCTCCTTGGGGCGCACCAGTGTTATTTGTAAAGAAGAAAGATGGAAGTTTGAGGATGTGTATCAACTATCGGGAGTTGAACCTTATGACCATCAAGAATAAGTATCCTGTCCCGAGAATTGAGGATTTGTTTGATCAATTAAAAGGGGCTAAAGTATTTTCCAAGATCGACTTACGATCTGGATATCATCAATTGAAGGTTAAGGCTAGTGATATACCCAAGACAACTTTCAGAATTCGTTATGGACATTATGAGTTCACAGTCATGCCATTGGGGTTGACAAATGCTCCCGCAATATTCATGGATTTAATGAATCGTATTTTTCACAAGTATTTAGATCAATTTATCATAGTCTTCATCGATGACATTTTGATATACTCTAAGAGTACAGATCAGCATGAGGAACATCTTAGAATAGCGTTAGAAATACTGCACAAGGAAAAGTTATATACAAAATTTAAAAAGTGTGAATTTTAGCTTGAGCAAGTTGGGTTCCTCGGTCATGTAGTTATTGCCCAAGGAATTGAAGTAGATCCAGTAAAAGTGGAAGCGGCAACTAACTGGAAGACACCGACTAAAGCTGGTGAAGTTCGGAGTTTTCTAGGATTGGCCGGGTACTATCGGAGATTTATTGAAGGATTCTCCAAAATATCTGGACCAATGACGTAATTGACAAGGAAAGGGGTAAAGTTTCTATGGACATATAAGTGTGAGCAAAGCTTTCAAGAGCTAAAGCAACGATTGATTACAGCACCGGTGTTAACTATACCCGAAGGTTCAGAAGGGTTTGTTATATATAGTGATGCATCCAAACAAGGTTTGGGATGTGTGTTAATGCAACACGGAAAAGTGATTGCATATGCATCAAGGCAATTGAAGCAACATGAACAGAACTACCCGACGCATGATCTAGAACTTGCAGCGGTAGTTCATGCATTAAAGATATGGCGCCATTACTTATATGGAGGAAAGTGCGACATTTACACAGATCATAAGAGTCTCAAATATTTCTTCACACAGAAGGAACTGAATATGAGACAGAGGCGATGGTTGGAGCTAGTAAAGGATTATGACTGCACTATTCATTATCATCCAGGTAAGGCTAATGTTGTTGCGGACGCTCTAAGTAGAAAGTCGATGGGAAAGTTGGCATCATTACCTACTATTCAGAAGGAGTTGATCAAAGACTTGGAAAATTTGCGAATTGAAGTGGTTACTACATCAGAGCAAAGTATAGCTCGTTTAGCAACTTTGGTGGTTCGACCAACTCTCAGAGATCGGATCATAGAAGCACAGGATAAAGATCCATTTTTGCAGAAGATCAGGAAAGAAATTGGCACTGATAGGAGGAAGGATTTTGGAATAGCTTCGGATCGGGCACTGATGTTTAAAGGAAGAATTTGTGTGCCTAAAGATGAAGTTTTGAGGAATGAGATATTAGAAGAGGCTCATTTCACCCCGTACACCGCACATCCTGGTGGTACGAAAATGTATCGAGATCTTCGAGATACATTTTGGTGGAGGAATATGAAAAGAAGTATAGGTCTATTTGTGGCAAAATGTATAGTGTGTCAACAAGTTAAAGCAGAACATCAAAGACCAGCAGGGTTGTTAAATCCATTGGACATACCTGAATGGAAGTGGGAGAAAAAGTTTTTCTGAAAGTGTCACCAATGAAAGGTGTACTTAGGTTCGGCAAGAAAGGAAAACTACGACCTCGTTATATTGGACCATTTGAAATACTTGATAGGGTTGGAAATGTAGCTTATCGATTAGCTTTGTCGCCCGAACTATCAGCAGTTCATAACGTGTTTCATATATCGATGATCCGAAAGTATATGCATGATCCCGATCACGTGGTCAATTCTCAATCTCTAGAAGTACATAAAGATTTATCATACGAGAAATTTCCGATTTCAATACTAGATCGAAAGGTGCATAAGTTACGGAACAAAGAGATTCAACTGATCAATGTACAATGGAGTAATCATAGAGTAGAAGAAGCTACTTGGGAAAGAGAAGAAGATGTTAAAGACAAATACCCAACACTATTTACTAGATCATAAGGTAAATTTCGAGGACGAAATTTTATTTAAGGTATGAGGGATGTAAT
This sequence comes from Fraxinus americana, assembly GCA_035079005.1. Lineage (NCBI taxonomy): Eukaryota > Viridiplantae > Streptophyta > Magnoliopsida > Lamiales > Oleaceae > Fraxinus > Fraxinus americana. Next base: position 19,928,233 of record CM068706.1, read on the forward strand.
GTCCCAGATTTTATATTCTTAATTTGGTTGGTATAGTCAATTTAAGAAATAAGCTTGGCCCATTTAAGGTTATGAAAGTACAAGCCATAAGTTATTTATTAGCCCAATACTTTAAGACATTAAGTTTAAGTAAATTTGATTTCAAAGATTTAATGAATAATTGGGTTTCCACAATGGTCATCTGCATGGTATTTCCTATTGGCCACCCAGGTTCGAACCATCATGCAGATGTTTTTATGAAGTATTTTTATAAAATTATTTGTTGGGCTTAAAACTCTTCAAATTCCTAGTTAAAGACTCAATTTAACAAGATTAATGATAATATAACTCTTCCATTTAGTTTTCCATTAAAAAGGGAGGTTACAAGAAGAGGAAAAACATTTTTTAACTACACCTTTCCTCAAATCCGAGATTACACTTATTTTCTCTTAAAAAAAAAAAAAATCTTTATGTTAAGTAAAGTTGAAAGAATAGCAAGGGTGTGAAGGAGAGTGCACACTTTGATCAAGGAAAAAGATTTTCAAAAGAATAGGAGAGGATCATATTTCTAAAAGTTTTGATACCATCGGGAAGCAACAACAATCATCCAACATTATACTTTCAAAAACTTTTAACAAAGGTAGGTAGAGGTGCAAGTGTTGGTTTCGTTTTCAAGTTATGATTTTCCATTTTAAAGTATGAATGTAATGGTACCTTCGGGTACGGTGTTTCGGCACCACTATAGTTGAATGATCATTCTCCGGTTCTATGCGTTATGTTAAATCATAACTCCACAGAAATTGGATTTTGCCGGAAATCCCTCTACGTGCGACGGTATGAATCTATAGTTCGAAATTTTATAATTTGTTAACGAAACGCACCAATGACATCTATTGAGTTTCAAACTCATGGGTTAATTCCCTATCTACAGGTTGATTTGATATGATTTGCTTGGGACGTGGATGATGGTAAAGAATGATGCAACGTGCTATGGAGAGGCCGGTGATTTAATGTTTTCAATTTTACTACAAAAATGTTTACTTTAAATCATTTGTTTCCTATGAAATGTTGTTTATGGAACTATTCTAAACACATTTATTTATGAATAAGTTATGCATTATGGAAATTATCTTACAAGTCGCTGGTTTATATTTTTAAAAAAGATGTTAGCAAAGTAACGTTGCTGTTTTTCTAGAAATTTCGTTTCTGACTTGACTTCAAAAATTCGTAACTTAGTCATCACTTGGATTTTTTCAATGAAACCAGTGGCGTTTGATAGCCTCATAGGTTAGCTACGAAATAAACTTGGAATCAAGTCAATCCAATATCGGTAAAATTTTATAGGTCACTTAGAGTAAACTGCACTAGAAAGTGTTGCTGGGTTTCCAGTTTCTGTAGTTGATTTCAAGCAATCATAACTCACTCATTATTTGGAAATTTTAGACAAAATCAGTGGCATTGGATAAACTTACATGTTAGCTACTGAATGAACTTGAAATCATGTCAATCTGATGTTAGTAGGATTTTATATGTCATGTTAAGTAAACTGCACGGGTGAGTGTTGCTGTTTTTCAGTTTCTGCTCTTGGCTTCAAAAATTTATATCTCACCTATTACTTGATGTTTTTGGACAAAAGAAATTGGATATGATAGTTTCAGGGGCTAGCTACTGGATATAGCTAAATTCATGTCAGTTCGATTTGTGTAAAATTTTATATGATATTTTAAGTGAACTGTGCTGGGTTTCCTCCCAACCCAAGTTGCTGTGTGGATTCGAAAAATATTTTAATGCCCTATCTGTTGCCGACGGAGCCCAATTTTTGGATGTCATATTATAAAGAGTTTTCTATCTTGTATTAAAGGTTCATGAAGTTTCGAGGTCAATAGTTATGCAAACGAATTTATTTTGTCACTACCATATGAGATAGAAAAAAAAAACAGCAACATTATTTTTAAAGTTTTGCCTAAAATTTGACGTCAATTGTGGATGCATGCACGGAAGATATTCTAAAGACATTTTTGAATTATTTTGTTTATAGTATTGAATTATTTTCTTTTAACAAATTATGTTGATTTAAATTTCATAAATTAAATGTTTAAGCTTTCCGCTAAGGGTAAGGTTAATTCTATTAAGTCAACGGCTAAAGTATAGTTAATCTAATGATATTCCGATCCATGCGGGTCGTGGCGTTACAGAACAATCCGAAGAGTGGTTTAAGGCAATGAAAGATGAGATGAGTTCTTTAGAGAAGAATCAAACTTGGAAATTAGTACCAAACCTAAAGATAAATCTACTGTTGACTGTAGGTGGGTTTTTAAGGTTAAGAAGGGTACTAGTGCTTCTGAACCCTTAATGTTTAAGGTTAGGTTAGTGGCGAAAGGATACACTCAGAAAGAGGGGGTTGATTACTATGAGATTTTTTCACTAGTTGTTAAGTACACTACTATTAGGGTCATACTTGCATTGGTTACACATTTTGACTGGGAACTTGAACAACTTGATGTAAAAATTGCCTTTTTACATAGTGAACTTGATGAGCAAATCTTTATAAATCAACCAAGAGGTTTTGAAGACAAATTAAAATCTGATTATGTGTGTTTCTTGAAAAGATCGTTATATGGCCTAAAACAATCACCTAGACAGTGGTATAAAAGATTTGATTCTTTTGTGCTATCTATAGGGTTTCATCGTAGCAAGTTTGATCATTGCCTTTACTTCCAACATAATGATGCTAGTAATGATTACTTGTTCTCATTACTTTATGTGGATGATATGCTCTTAGTTGGTTCATCACCTAAATGGATAAGTGATATAAAAATAAGTTTGAATGGTGAATTTGACATGAAAGATCTAGGAAAGGTTAAAAGAATCCTAGGTATAGAAATTGAAAGAGATAGGTCAAATTCTATTTTGTTTTTACATCAATCCTCATATGTTTCAAAAGTGTTGAAGAAATTTGGCATGCATGATTGCAAATTTGTTACATTACCTTTAGCTAGTCACTTTGTATTATCTAAAGATCAAGCTCCATGCAATGAAAAGGAAGTAGAATACATGAGTAGAATTCCTTATTCAAATGTGATTGGTTCTATTATGTACTTGATGGTTTGCACTAGACCTGATTTAGCTTTCGCTGTGAGTACCCTTAGTAGATATATGTCTAATCCTGGCTCTGAGCACTGGGAAGCCTTAAAATGGATGTTAAGGTATTTAAAGGGTACATGTAATGTAGGTCTAAAGTTTGGTGTTAATAACGATGGTGTTAAACTGAAGGGATATGTTGATGCTGACTATACTGGGGATAGGGATAACAGGAAATCCACATCTGCTTATGTGTTTACTTTGTCTAATTCTTGTGTTAGTTGGAAATCATAGTTACAACACATAGTTGCACTATCCACGACAGAATCTGAATACATTGCTACTACTGAAGCTATTAAAGAAGATTTATGGCTTAGAGGTCTTTTGCATGAACTGTGTGTTCTAAATGATTATGTGGTAGTATATTCAGATAGTCAGTCTTCCATACATCTATGTAAGAATCCTGTTTTTCACGAACGCACCAAACACATTGATGTTAGACTACATTTCATTAGAGATATTGTGTCTCAAGAAGTTGTGAGGCTTGAGAAAATACACACAATATAATCCTTCAGATATGGGTATTAAAGTACTGCCGTTGGTAAAGTTTAGAAGTTGCAAAGATCTTCTAAATATCGGTAGAGGTAAATGATTTCCAATTTTATTGGTTCTCCATTTTTGATTATTACTAATGCTTAGTAGTTTCTTCTTTGCTAGTCCTTTAACACCAAGGTGGAGGTTTGTTTGGCAAATTGTTGTCAAACGACCTCCCCGGACGATGATGAAAGAATTGTTTAGTTCAGTCGACTTTGACCAAATGACTGAAGGTATATCGACACCACAATTTGGTAGACCAACCATGTAACCTAGTTGGGCCATTGGAAGCAGCCTAATCTTAATTAGTGCTGCTCATGGCCCAACCCAAACTTGGAGGGCTCTTATATGTTGACAGCCCACTTATTGTTCCTATTTGGGCCTTATCATTCCTTATTGGACTTAACCTAAGGTCATACCTAATTCCTATATATTCCCTATGCCCGTTACTGTTGCTCGTGTGTGAGAATTATTTTGATAGCCCCTATTGAGAGAAAACCGGCGGTTCTTGGCTTTGTGCTTCCTGCTTCTCTAAGTGGCTGTGTGCTACTTCATCTTCTTCTCTCTTTCGCCTTTGTGGCAAACCAGTGACTATATTATTCTCCATCCAAAGTTCATTTTGTGGGCATAAACGAAGAGCAACCGTTTGGGCAAGGTTTTGGTTTTGGGGTTTCTCATTGTGGTGTCAATACAAAATTCTGAGCCCGGATTGTTGGTGCAAAGCAAGAGGTTTATCTTCACAACACCGATAATTTGCATATTATATTAATCAAGTGAAATCAAAATATCATTCGATTTACCGAAATGTGATTTGAGAAGACAAAATAGTGATTACCGACTTCCAATATATGAATATGGATTCATCACTTTTCAATCTTGAACGCGTGTCATTCTTTAATTTAAACCTTGCATGAAATCAAAAGAATATTAGTTACTCTCCGAAATCAAAATACTAAGCCCCCGTTTGACTCCCATTCTTTTCCCATTCTCTTTCTCATTTTTTTCTCTTTCTTCATTTCAACCACACATTCTATTAATAAAATAATATTACACATAAACCTAAAATTTTTTCTTATTTTTCAACCACACATTCTTCCCATCAATCACTATTCCAAAATTTATTCTTCACCAAAATGGGTGTCAAACACACCCTAAATTAGAAATAAATCGGAAAAGAAAGATGAGATGCAAGTGATCCGATCGGTCGAGGCAAGTGTTTGACACTTTGTCCTTAAGATGAATTTGCCCCACATCGGTGCTAACGGTTTCTCGGCAATCATCTCCCAAGATACAACGACCACGTCAAGCCATAGGAGCACTCCAAATGACTTAGACCAACGAACTCGAACGGAGTTCCCTCTCTACCATAACCATGATTTTGATGTAAGAAATAATCACTTCTACAAAGTGGTTTATGCAGAATTAAAGTAAAACATGAATGGAATGATATGAAACTATCAATTGAATTGTTCTTCTTTCTTGTTGTTAAATCCAAACACATGGGGATCTATAGTAGTTGGAACATCCATACCAAGAGACACATCTTTTGAATTTAAATCTCTCCATAAAGAGGCACAATTACATCTCTACGTAAAGAGACCATTATTAAAAATATTACAAGAGTCATGATCTCCAAGAGTCATGATCCATATGAAAAGACTCATCTTGTCATCTACTCATTTTCTAGAATATTCCACAATATTCTATATAATTTCCAACAATTTCAAACATTTTAAGTTTGGCTTAATTTCTCATTCACCAAACAAAAAATTCCACTTAAACAATCACTTAAATTGATCACAACCAATTTCGAATTTTTCAACACGGACCTCTTGTAAGTCAATGGTGTCATAAGAAGAGGCATGGTTCTGCCACCTCTATGTCAAATACTTGTAGCAGATTGTGACAATTGTGATAGCCTCAGGCCCTCAGATGGAAGCATTTGAGTGGCTTCGAGGACAAGTTCCTCTTCATTGACCCTAGAAAGTTTCGGGCCTTGTCACTTCACTTCCCATTAGCAAGCCTTTTCTGCCTTGTCAAAGACTAAGGCCTCACCTTAATCTTGTCCTCATTAATAATAACCTCGGAAAGACAAAAGGGATGACTTGAAGCGAAGGCTGAGCAATAGTGGGAACAATAGAGGAGAGGCCACAGCACCTTGGGAGCTTTTCTTTTCTTTATCCTCGACAGGGGTACCTCTCCAATAGTCGCCTTAGTAGGTTGCCCCTTGTTGACCCATTTGAGTCAATCTCTCTAGTCCCTATAAGTAGTAGTAGACATCTTAAGCTTTCGGGCTGTAGCGCTAGCTTGGTGGATTGGCGGTATATTTGGCTTCGGGAAAATTTTCTTGGAAAAGTCCTTTGTTAAATGGAAGTAAAAACGTAAAAACAAAGATTCGAAGCAAAGGGCAGGCTCATTACCTGTGTTGGCCATCAAAAACGTTTTGATGCAAAGAGTGTGTTCATCAATAAGCTAGGATAAGTGCCTCGCCTGAGTTGAAAGTTGGTAAATTTCTTTGATGATGTCTTACTTTGACACGGATATTTCACATCGACAAACACTATAAGTAAAAGTAAAGAGAACTATAAGCACATGATTAAAATGGGGTCTGTTGACCCTCTTTTTTACACGGTTGAGGTGGCTACAGATCCCGAGTCCTCTCTTATCCGTATAAGCCTTTGCCCTACACACTTGGACAAATCGTGAATTGTGCATGGGTAAACTCCAAAGTGGGGGAGGAGGCCACGTACACTCCAACAGTCAAGTCAGTCAAAGTTTGAATGAAGGGAATGTGGGACATGCTATAGACGTGAGCCACTAAGTATTAAAGTGTTGGATTCAGGAGGTGTATAGAAAATTTAAAGAGAGCAAAGCTCATAGTTTCAAAGTCTAAAGTTGCACTACCCATAAATGGCACAACATGTGAGTTTTTATAGAGGGAGAGGCACAATAAAGGCCGATGGAATAGAAGACGCATGGCCTTATCGTGACAATTGACTTGTCATATGTTCTCTCATAGGCTAACTGCATTTATGGGCATTTGATGTTTCTGAAAAGCTACCATCCTAAACCTTAGGCTTGACCTCTGATTCATAGATTGAAAATTTGACCTTAAAGTGATCGCTGCAGTGAGTTGTCACATCAAGTAGCCATTTGATAGATTTGTATGGAAGATCTCTCTAGTGGGATGTGAATTGGAAGATGCTTTGTGTGAATGGGAGGCTAGGAGCCTCGTATATCTTCTTTACATCGTGGTTTCACCTAGCCTTGATTGTGAAGGGTTGCCTACCAGATGCCTTGGCTCAAGGGGCCTCAATTTAAGTTCCCATTCACCTCAGCTACTAGGTAAGGGTGACATGGAGTGTAGGCCCTAGAGACTTTGTTTAGTGGCCGCTACTTGGTTTATGAAAAGGCGTAACAGGGTCTTTCCACATCCACTTTGGTAAGTAACTAACTGGCATCTACATATTTAATAGGGACGATCAAAGTCAGATCTACTGTAGAGCCCAATGATGAAGCCCCAAATTTTGACAACCCATTTACTTGTTTTAAGTGTGACTCGGTTTGGCCCACTTATGTGTTCATTCTTGCATTTCTGTTATGTGACTTTGGTTCTATTAAGTAAACTTGCTAAGATTGTGACACGTGGTAGTGGCAGGATTGTTGGATGCATGATGACTCTACATATTCGAGACTCTTCCATTTTGGCTGTAATTTGATTATTTTATGGTTTGGCTCTCGTTGATATTTTCTCTCTGTAGGCTTTCTCTCTTGATGAAAACCTTTGGTTTTCATATGTAATCTTGAGGTTAGATAATCTTGGTGATGTCTTTGTATAGATTACAGTTCTGGTTATGATTCATGTGTTCTTGGTGAGCTGAAATCCGGGTTACTGTGTGTAATCTGTAATAGGAGAGAAATAGAGAGATAGGGGATGAGGGTTGAGTCGAGTGGTTCTTTTGGGTCTCTGATCTGTACTTGATAAACTTTTGTTGGTTTCTAGTGGATTAGAGCGATAATCACTTCGGTGTATGCTCAACGAGTGAATAGCCATTTTTGTGGTGAACATCCGAGCCTAAGGGCGAAAAATCGTTTGTGTTGTGTTTGTTCTTGTTATTTTGGTTATTCTTGGGACTGTTTAATACCAACAGTGGTATCAGAGCTCTCGATCTGTTCTTGGAGACCTCTGATCTGAAACCCTTGGGCATTCTTCTGGAATCTGGTAGCTGATCCTTTAAGGATCTATTCAGAGGAGACTGGATCTTCGACTTTTGTTGAAAGTAAAATAGTCTGGTGTTCACTATTTTACACTATTGCATTGAGACGCGTATGGTAACAAATTTCTAAACCCTAACTTAATTGTTATTTTTTTAAACATTAGTTGTCTGTGTCTTCTTGGTTGGAACCCACTTTGATCCTCCTTTGTCTAGGGTTTCATAAGAGAACCCTAGAATCTGAGGGGACAAGGTTTAACGGTTCCTTCAAGATTATCATCCACCTATGTTTTTCGAAAACTGATAAAACTCCGTGATTTGTTTGTTACATGACAATTTGCTCTCTCTGTTCACATGCATAAGTGTTTTTCCTGTGTGAAGATTATCTGTATTTTTTAAACACTTGGTGTGTACTCTGTTATAAACTCATACTATCTTGATACTTGTTACTACTGTTTGCATCACACTATAAATAATATGACTAGTTCAAAGATTGACATAGAAATTTGGAATGCTAAGGGTGATTTTAGTCTTTGGAGTAAAAAAAATGAAGGCCTTATTGTTACAACAAAAATATACTAAAGCCTTAGATGAGACTTGGGGTGATGAAACCACTCAAACCAAAAGGACTGAACAAACTGAAATTGCTTGGAGTACTATATTTCTGCATTTATCAGACAATGTGATTAGAGAAGTAGGTGACATTACTACTGCAGCTGAAATTTGGACTAAACTTGATTCTTTATACAAAACCAAAACTCTTTCCAATAAATGTTACTTGTGGAAACAATTTTTCAGTTTTAAATTTGACTCTAATTGTGTTCTTGAAACAAACTTGGACATATTAATAAATTGACCCAAGATCTCACAAACAGTGGTGAGACTCTATCTGATAATCAGAAATCAGTAGCCTTATTATCATCTTTATCTGAAAAATATAAGGAACTTAAGAATGCTTTTGAATATGAGAGAACCTCTATTACTGTTGATGATGTTGTGCCTTCTTTAAGGAATAAAGAACTTGAATTCAAAAGTGAATCAAAACCTCCAATACTGGAGTTGGGTACAACATAAAAGGCAATTACCCCTTCAAGAAGAACAACAATCAATTTTCAAATAAAAATTCTTGGAAATCAAAAGAGCATACTGGAAACTTTTCAAAAAGCAAAACTAAATTCAATAAATTTGATAATAAGGCTAAAGGAAAAATATGTTATTTCTGTGGAAAATGGGTCACTATATTAAATATTGTCTCAAGAGAATGGATGAATTGAAAAACTGTAATAAAATTGAGGGTGGAGCTGCAATAGTTTATAAAGAAGCTGCAGCCACAAATGGACAAGTCTATGTGACATGTCAATCAGCCACTGAAGATGAGTGGATCTTAGATTCATGATGTACTTTTCACATGACCCCATGTAAGAAGTATTTCACCGAATTCTTAGAGACAGATGGAGGACAAGTAATAATGGGAAATGATTTTTCTTGCAAAATTAAAGGTATTGGTAAGATTGTTTTGAAACTTAACAATGGAAATGAACTGGTCCTGAACAAAACCAGATACATTCCCAGCTTAAAGAGAAATTTAATCTCTTTAGGCACTCTTGATGATGAAGGTTTTAACACAACTATTAATCAAGGCACTTTGATGCTTCAAAAGAATTTTTCAAAACTTCTTCAAGTTGAAAAATCAAATGGGATCTATATTTTGAAAGTTATATATCAAAAGAAACATGACATTACTGCCACTGTCACACTGTCTGATAAATCTGAAATTTGGCATAAAAGGTTAGGACACATTAGTGATAAGAATCTGCATATTCTTAAGAAACAAGGACTCTTGAGAAATGAAAAGATTGAAAAGGTATCTTTTTGTGAGCATTGCATATACGGTAAGTAGAAGAAACTGCCTTTTGTTGCAGGTACGCATAAGTCAAAATTTATACTTGATTATCTGCATGCTAATCTTTGGGGACTAGCCTCTGTGAATACTTATTCTGGTTTTAAGTACTATTTTCTAATTGTTGATGATTTGTCTAGGAAAAGTTTGGTCATTCTTTTGAAAAATAAATCTGATACTTTTCAAAACTTTGTTCCTTGGAAAACTCTTGTTGAAAATCAAGTAAATAAGAAGGTTGAAACCCTTAGAACTGATAGTGGCCTTGAATTTTGCAATGAGGAGTTTGATAAATATTGCAAAGACAATGAGATTCTTAGACATAGAACTGTCACCTATACCCCCACAACAGAATGGTCTAGCTGAGAAGATGAATATGACACTTTTAGAGAGCGTTAGGTGTATGTTAACTAGTTCAGGTCTTCTAAAACTTTTTTGGGAAGAAGCTGTCAAAACTGCCTCATAACTTGTAAACAAATGTCCTACAAAATCCCTGAACTATGACACACCTGACCAGGTTTGGAATGGTCAACCTGCTGACTACTCTAAACTTAAAACTTTTGGCTGTGCTGCCTATGTACATCAAAATGAAGGTAAACTAGAGCCTAGGTCCATAAAAGGTGTTTTCTTGGGGTATGGGGAAGGTGTGAAAGGTTATAGGGTTTGGCTGAAGGATCAGGGAGGTTATAGAGTCACTATAAGTAGAAATGTTGTCTTTAATGAGTTAGACATGCCCTGCCTTAAAGGAAAAGTGACTGCTCCAACTGAAATTGATCAAAATATAAACACTATTCAAACAGAACTTTCTCCAGCTGATTTCAATACTGGAAATGAAGATCAGTTTGAGGTGGAGCATAAAACTGAACAAGTGACTACTGAACCTGACCTTGAAACTGAACATGATCATCATATAAACCCTTTAGAAGACTATCATTTGGCTAGAGATAGAACCAAAAGGGAAATAAGACCACCTGCTAGGTACAATGAACCTGATTTTATCACTGCCTTTAACATTCAAGGTTTCTTGGAAGGTGATCCTACCTCTTATGAAGAGGTTGTTGAAGGAAAAAATGCTACTATGTGACTTGAAGCTATGCAAGATGAAATGTTGTCTTTAGAAAAGAATAAGACTTGGGTTTTAGTCAATAAACCAAAAGGAGTTAAAGTCATTGATTGCAAATGGATCTATAAGATCAAGGAAGGTGACCCTAAGGATGGAAGTGTTAGATTTAAGGCCAGGCTGGTTGCTAAGGGTTTTCTTACAAACCCTAACAGCATATTACAAACCCTAACAGCTTATTAATATAAGCCCAAGTGGGTTTGGCCCATCTCTAAAATTAACCCGGTCCGATATTTAATTAATCAAATTAATTAAATCCGGTCCATGAATTAATTAATCCAATTAATTAATTCGGGCCTATTAATAAACAACACAATTAATTAATTATCCAACACTTGTCAATTAATTAATTGGTAAATCTCATTCTTCTGATTCTCTTTTGTGTGTGACCCATTAGGTTCCCGATCACGATGCCGAACGACGTGAATTATTATTTTGATCTAATCAAAATCGATAAATTAAAACGCCCCTTTTAATTTATCACTAATTCATTTTCGTTGTCCCAGATTGACATCTAGCAATGTATCAGGGCAATACATGTGACGGGAAATATCACCTAGCATGACAAAACCAAACTTGTTCGTTTACTGTGAAACTATAATCCTTTCGTCAATATGATCCGATCAATTATGAGATATGGATATGTGTCAATCTCAATTATCGATCATATCTTTTATCCCACTGTTAAGTCAATGTACGTCGAAAACTCTTTCCGACTTATGAGTTCACCTTGGCCAAGGATTTCATTATCAACTTAACTGGATAAAATGTAGATCATAATCTCTTACTATTTAAGAGTGACGAATCCTCTATTGATCATTCACAACCTTCATATGATTCTTGACATACCCGAACGATGCTGTATTAGCGACCCTTGACAGAGCAACATCCAACATCACCAAAGTATGACTGCCCTCATATAAGGTACTATGATGACCTCAAGTCAAAGGACCAATTCCACTACCGAACGTTAGAGATTAACCACTAACACTTAGATAGTTATCCATGTGGAATCTCTCAGCGGGTCTCCAATGTTTTGTTCTATAACAAAACATTCACGTGTTCATTCAAGCGTCACTACACTTTAGCTTGTGAGATCAGCTACTTACTTCACAAGTAAGAATGCCACACGCGATAGTCTATCCGTAATAACGATATCCGTATCTCGTTATTACCTCGAACACGGACGATTTAAGATTCAGTCATATGTAATTTGTATCTCACAATCACAACTCCTTGTGATTAACAAATCACCAAGATTTGAATCTACGGATTCTATTATTTAATTTGTTAGAATATTAATTCAATTAAATAATAGATATTGCCATACATATGCATTGATTATATATATTCAAAGTGTTTATGTCCAAAGTTGATTGGACCTAGGGCATAACACTTACAAACTCCCACTTGCACTAGATCCAATCACTTATGTATCTTATACCATAAGAGTCTACATGACGATCATGTTTATGCTGCGACAACTCTTTGTCAGTGGATCTGCAATAACTTGTGGGAATTAGTTCTTTATTTACGTCATTTCATTGTATTATCTTTCCAATGAGATAATACTGCCTTAACATATGTTTGGATCATTGATGAGACCTTAGTTCCTTCGCTTGCGCGATGGCTCTATTGTTATCACAATGCATAAGCTGTGATCAACAATGTTAGGAACTACTCTAAGTTCAGTAATGAACTTCCTGATCCAGACCACAACTTTTGTTGCTTTGTAAAGCAATGATGTATGAGGCTTCCATTATTGAATCAACGGTTATTTGAAAAATTTCCAACACACCGCTTAAGAGTAAACCAATATCATATTTGAGATGTGCTATTATTCCAGTCTGACTAGAAGTTAGCATCATTCTATCCATGAACTCTCAGTTCATTTTCTCCATATAAAATCTTCTCGAGATTTTATCTGTATAGATTGGGATGAGTTAAGCAATCTTCTGGATCTATCTCTATAGATCAACTTGCTTCTCCCACATCCATCACGAAGAAATTATTTGACAACCATAATTTCAACAATTGAAATATAGAGACGTCGTTTCCTATAATATGTCTCATATATATAATATCAGGAATGCGACAATGATCCCACTATCTTCTTGTAAACGCACAATTCGTCTTCATTTTTGATAAAATCAAATATTTTGACTTTTTGCATCAAATCGAAGATTCCAACTCCAAGAGGCTTGTTTCAATCTATATCGACATTTTCTTGTAAACTCATTTACAACCTATGGGTTCTAATCCATTAGGCAAGTCGACCAAGGTCAAACCTTGGTTACATACAACAAGTTTATCTCTTTAAGTCAACACTTGACTTTATTTCTATGTAATTAGTAGGTTCATTATCCCTAATTAGTAATCATGGATTCATACCTTTTAGGAGGTCAAATGATCCTACAAAACTTACACTGAGCTAACGTGTCTTCAGAAGTCTCCACTTCCTGATCAAGAGTATGTCCCTCAGCTGGTGTGGGATAAGACTCAGGTTCATCTATTCGGTCAATTATATCCGTGGACTTTTGAACTCTTTCAAGATTTATTCTACTCCCACTGTCTCTCTTAGAGTAAACACTTTCTCTAAGAGTACGACATGTCTTGAGATGAACATCTTCTTCTCAACGGGATTATAGAATTGATATTCAATTATCTCTTGAATATCCACAAATATATAATTATCGAATTTAGTGTCAAACTTATCCGATTCAGTGCGCTTCACATAAGTGTCACAACCCAAACGTTCATATAAGATATGTTGGGCCATTCCATAACTCGTATGGAGTTTTTGTCAACCCATTTAGATGGGGCACGATTTAGTGTGCAGCACGTGGCAATCAGTGCATGATCTTAAAATGATTTTTGAATGCTTGCATGGCTTGTTCTCAATTGCACTATATCTAATAGTGTACTATTCCTCATTTCAGATGCATCATTATGTTGCAATGTATGTGGAGGAATCCACTGCATGAGAATCTAATTCTCTTTTAGATAATCTAAAATTCTCCATTTTAGATATTCTTTACCTCGAACAAGTCTTAGTGTAAGAATATATTTACCTATTTGTTTATCAACTTTTAGTTTGAATCCTTTGAACATTTCAAGAGATTCATGCTTGAATTTCATCAAATATATATGATCATTTCTGAAGTGATCATTAGTAAATGTGATGAGATAAGATAAACTTTACCTAACATTAATTGATATGGATCTACATACATCACTATGTATTAGACCTAATAATTGTGCAGATCATTTTCCTTTTCAAGTAAAATGAGATTTGGTCACAGTGTCTTACAGACATGATTCGCATTTGTCAAATGATTCAAAATTATTTGACCCAAATATACATCTCCATGTAAGTTTGGAATTGCATTCTCATTTATGTGATCAAATCTGCAATGCCAGATATAGGTGTTATTCAGATTATCATTTTTATGCCTTTCAATTTCTATACTCATTATAGAACACTTAACATTTAGAATATAAATGTCATTTTGTAATTTACCATAACCATTAAGATCTTATCAAGATAAAAAGGAACAACAATTGTCCTTAACATTAGAATAATTCATGTCAAAACATGAAATTTATTTAATGCTCTTGGTAATGGTGAAAACAAAATTAACATTTCTCTAATTCTAATATCAAACATAAAGGCAATGGCAAGAAATATGCTTCTACAGGCAATGTAACAACTTTTGCTTATTTTCAACATGTAGGTCAACTTCTCCCTTTTGCAGCGATCTACTTTTATTTAGTTTCTGCATATTTATACAAATATGAGATCCATATCTAGTATCTAATACCCATGAAACTAAGGAAGTAGATATAAGCCTTACAATTTCATTTCCAATGATCTACCATTCCAAAATGATAATAAGGATCATCAGATTTGGTATTATCCTTATTTGCTTTAACCGTCCTAGTCATCTTGGTTGCTTTCCTAAAGCATCCTTTAGACTTCCATATAGGAATTTATGACTAGATTTGTCCACTACAAACACAGATGTTGGACTTAACAGTTTTAAGCATGTTCAGCATCTCAATGAGCATGCTTCGAGTTTATTCATGTTAAATTCATAATTAGTTATGAATAACTCTCTGACAGAGATTGCAGAACCAAATCTATACTTAGTTCATTGTTCATGACTGAACGCAATCAAGACAATTCTCAAAGTAGTCTGCATCTTCAGCACACGAGCACTGACTGAAGATTCTTCTGCCATTGTGCACCGGTATAGTTACTAGGAAATATCATATCTTTCCACATGTGATTGTTCATCATTCAACACATTGAGATGAAAAATCATGTGTTAACATCTATACTTTTATGTTGCTTTGTAACTCAGGTGACATAGTCGCAAACATCACACATGTTGCAGTACTATAATCATCACTGTGTTTATTATAGTAGCCACTTCTTCCTTTGTCGAGTCATCAGCAAGTGTCTCTAGAAAAGGGCTACTCAAGGACACAACAAATTTTTCAGGCCTGAGAACAATTCTCAGATTGCGGCGTCAATCAAGAAAATTTGTTTTGGTTGTTGGCATACAATATGCCTCTCAAATTTATGTGGTTACTTATGATTCAATAAATGTAAACGACGAAAAGTAAAGAAATAATATATATAATGCATGAATTAATTTAACAAGGTCTTTTATTAAATTAATTTCGCTCCCACTGTTTAACTCAAAATTTATGACCCTCTCACATAAATTTATGGAATCCGTACTTGATTCCCAGTGGGTTGGGATCCCATTTGTTATATTAAAACCTTGAGTGTACTCAACAATCCCTAATAAAACATTTGGGTAGATACTATTATCAATTGTATCTCCATACAACTCCCAGATCATTAAGCCAACAACTCTTTGTCTTCACACATCTTATGTGTTAGCTTAACATGCCTCTAAGATTTATATCCTTGAGTGTACTCAACAAGAGATAAATATTAGTTAAGTCAAATCCATCATTCAGAAATATCTAAGATTTCATAGTGTCAAACATATCCCTAATAGACCAGCCTTGAGTGTACTCAACAAGTTAAGATCGATTTAGGACTCTCGTTTTTCACTATAATGAAGGAAGGCTAATATAAATATGACTTAATATTTTAACATGCCTCTAAAATTTATCTTCTTGAGTGTACTCAACAAAAGATAAATATTAGTTAAGTCAAACCCATCATTCAGAAATATCTAATATTTCATAGTGTCAAACATATCCCTAATGGACCAGCCTTGAGTGTACTCAACAAGCTAAGATCGATTTAGGACTCTCGTTTTTCACTATAATGATGGCAGACAAATAACAAATTGACTTAATATTTTTAACGAGGGTTTTTCATGCAAAAGGTCTCATCGTAATAATTATATATATTTTATTATACATCTAACATGCAAATAAACATACATATAATAGTGTGGACGATTATGGACTTATACTATCTAGTCTTCCCGAGCCATAAGGAAGACTAGTCGGTCAGTTCCTAGGGGGTATCACATTGATTCATACAATGCTCCATCTCTATGGTCTCTTCCTCTTCTTGTATCTTCAATTAGTCCAGCTGCAACTTGTATCCTATACTAGTTGGCACGCAGGTCTAAATAATATTGGACACGCAGGCCCATAATAATAACAACGGACTCGCAGGTCCAAAATAAATAAGAGCTCGCAGGCCCATAAAACAACAAAAATAAAACTAACCATTCAACACATCCACATGGTCGAATCCATGATCATCCACTAATAAAACATTCATCGTATAAATGCATTCCTATATAATATCTAATATTATATGCAAACATGTTTCAAATTTCTAGCAATTAAAGTCGTCTAAACTAATTTATACAAATGGATCGGAACAATTAAATAATTAATTAATGAAATTAATTAATTAATTTAATTAGCGGACTTATTTAATTAAAATCAAATTTCAATTAAATATCAAATTAGAGTCCAAATCTAATTCTACATATATAGGGCGGGACTATTTAATTAAAATCAAATTTTAATTAAATACCAAATTAGAGTCCAACTCTAATTCCAATAAAATTTTAGGGCAAGACAATTTAATTAAAATCAAATTTTAATTAAATGTCAAATTAAAGTCCAACTCTAATTATAATCAAATTAATAAGGTTGAATTTAATTAAAATCAAATTTTAATTAAATACAAAACAAGAGTCAAACTCTAATTCAAATATATTAGGACGAATATATTTAATTAAAATCAAATCTTAATTAAATACTAAATTAGAGTCTAACTCTAATTTTAAGAAGCATTTAGGGCGAGACAATTTAATTAAAATCAAATTTCAATTAAATGTCAAATTAGAGTCCAACTCTAATTTTAACAATATACTAGGGTGGATAATTTAATTAAAATCAAATTTTAATTAAATATTAAATTAAAGTCCAACTCTAATTTAAAATTGAATTAACATTTTAATTTAGGATAAAACTCCTAAATAAAATAAAATTCAATTTAGGGTCAAAGTTTAATATTTAAGTTAAAATCCAATTTTAACGAAAATATAAAAATCGTTAATTTTTAAATAAAATTTTAAACGGGTCAATATTGAAATTTTAGGTCAAACCATTTGAAAATCAACTTAAAAACCATTTTAATATTTAAATTCAAAACTATTTTGAAAATTGCAAATTGACCCCTAATCATAATTGGAGACAGGGGCTCGAAATATCACAAATTGCATGACAAGCCCCCGTCCACAAATCTTCCAACCCGTAACAAAAACCCTAAAATCGCCCCCCATCCTCTCACCGGCGCTTCTTCACTGGCGAGTCCCGGACTCGCCGCCTGCAGTGGAATAGCGGTGGTGCACGGTCACTCATCGCTATTGCAAGATCGCGCGGCGCCGCAATACCAGCAAGCAGCTAGCCGCTCAACACGCAGCAATGCACCGTTCTGTCTTGCGAACCAGCAGCGAGGTCGCTGCTGTGACACGCAGCAGTGACCTCGCTGTTGCGTGCAAGTCGAGGCAACGCGCTGCAGCCGCCTTGGCCTGGCGGCGCCACCGCCGGGTCCGGGCAATACCCAAGAAGCGCCGCGGCCTAACACACGCAGCAGCCGACCGTTGCTGCGAACCGGACGAGGTCGGCCGCGACACGCAAAGCATGACCTCGCTGCTGCGTGCAAGTCGAGGCAGCGCGCTGCAGCCGCCTTGGCCTGGCGGCGCCACCGCCAGGTCCGGAAGCGGCGCCATGCCGCCGATTTTTCAAGATCCAATTTTTTTTTTTATTTAAAACAGATTCAACAATTAGAAAATCAAATTTTCTCAATTGCTAGAAGCAAGAAAAACAATAACAATCAACTTTTGATTGTTACAAGATGCAAAACAATTTCTAACAAACACAAAGTAGGCTCTGATACCACTGTTGGGAATTTACTTAATCATGCACAGCGGAAATAAAACAATTTTCAATTCCCAAACGAGGATCTGCAATGTGTTTAGATAGAAACTGTGATGAGAATGATACCTTTGATGAATTCCACAAACTCTTTTGCTTTTTCTTGAACTCCAATGATCGCGATCTGCAATCCATGCTGTCCAATTGTCCAGCCTCCAATGGTGATCCACACAGAGAACAAGAATGACGGCTAGGGTTTTCTTTTCTTGTGCTAGCAAGAATAATGAAAATTCCATACATATTACAAACCCTAACAGCTTATTAATATAAGCTCAAGTGGGCTTGGCCCATCTCTAAACTTAACCCGGTCCGATATTTAATTAATCAAATTAATTAAATCGGTCCATGAATTAATTAATCCAATTAATTAATTCGGGCCTATTAATAAACAACTCAATTAATTAATTATCCAACACTTGTCAATTAATTAATTGGTAAATCTCATTCTTCTGATTCTCTTTTGTGTGTGACCCATTAGGTTCCCGATCACGATGCCGAACGACGTGAATTATTATTTTGATCTAATCAAAATTGATAAATTAAAACGCCCATTTTAATTTATCACTAATTCATTTTCGTTGTCCCAGATTGACATCTAGCAATGTATCAGGGCAATACATGTGACGGGAAATATCACGTAGCATGACAAAACCAAACTTGTTCGTTTACCGTGAAACTATAATCCTTTCGTCAATATGATCCGATCAATTATGAGATATGGATATGTGTCAATCTCAATTATCGATCATATCTTTTATCCCACTGTTAAGTCAATGTACGTCGAAAACTCTTTTCCGACTTATGAGTTCACCTTGGCCAAGGATTTCATTATCAACTTAACTGGATAAAATGTAGATCATAATCTCTTACTATCTAAGAGTGACGAATCCTCTATTGATCATTCACAACCTTCATATGATTCTTGACATACCCGAACGATGCTGTATTAGCGACCCTTGACAGAGCAACATCCAACATCACCAAAGTATGACTGCCCTCATATAAGGTATTATGATGACCTCAAGTCAAAGGACCAATTCCACTACCGAACGTTAGAGATTAACCACTAACACTTAGATAGTTATCCATGTGGAATCTCTCAGCGGGTCTCCAATGTTTTGTTCTATAACAAAACATCCACGTGTTCATTCAAGCGTCACCACACTTTAGCTTGTGAGATCAGCTACTTACGTCACAAGTAAGAATGCCACACGCGATAGTCTATCCGTAATAACGATATCCGTATCTCATTATTACCTCGACCACGGACGATTTAAGATTCAGTCATATGTAATTTGTATCTCACAATCACAACTCCTTGTGATTAACAAATCACCAAGATTTGAATCTACGGATTCTATTATTTAATTTATTAGAATATTAATTCAATTAAATAATAGATATTGCCATACATATGCATTGATTATATATATTCAAAGTGTTTATGTCCAAAGTTGATTGGACGTAAGGCATAACACTTACAGCTGGCTGGCTGTGATGTTGATGAAATTAATAACATCAAGCAAAAACTTAAGCAAGAATTTGAAATGAATGAACTAGGTTCTGCTAAAAGGATCCTAGGTATGGAGATTAGAAGAAACAGATCTGATCACACACTATTTCTCACACAACAGGCTTATATTTTAAAGATGTTAACTAGATTTTCTATGAATGAGACTAAAGGTGTTACTTTACCACTTGCCAATCACTTTAAATTTTCTGTGGAACAATGCCCTAAATCTTAAATTGAAAGAAGTAGAATGGATAAAGTCCCTTTATGCAAATGCACAAGACCTGATCTTGCTTTTACCATAAGTACTTTAACTAGATATATGAGCAATCCTGGTGAATATATTGGGAAGCATTAAAATGGTTGCTGAAATACTTAAAAGGAACTTCTAATCTGGGTTTAATATTCTGTAAAAGTGAAACTGGAATTCAATTTAAAGGTTTTGTTGATTCTGACTTTGCTGGTAATTGTGACAATAGAAAATCTATTTCTGCCTATGTTTTTACTGTTAATAACACCTGTATAAGCTGGAAATCACAGCTGCAATAAATTGTAGCTCTTTCTACCACATAGGCTGAATACATTGTAGCCTCAGATGCAATAAAGAAAGGTATTTTGTTGAAAAATTTATTGGATGAAATTGGCTTCTCTGGTAATAATGCTACTGTTTACTCTGATAGTCAATCTGCAATACAGTTTAGTAGAAATCCAGTTTTTCATAATAGAACAAAACATATAGATGTTAAATTCCATTTCATAAGAGATATTATAGAAAATGAAATTATCAAAATGGAGAAGATTTCTACTAAGTGTAATCCAGCAGATATGGGAACTAAAATACTTCCTTTATATAAATTTAGGGATTGTTTAAATCTCCTAAATGTCATTACTGATTAATACTTTTGCATGTACCTGAGCAAATGAAACCGGAGGATATGTTAACCTCTAATCCATACGAAACCCGAAGATGTAAAGCAATGTGGAGATTGTTAATATATATGTTTAACATCTACTGTAGAGCCCAATGACGAAGCCCCAAATTTTGACAACCCATTTACTTGTTTTGAGTGTGACTCGGTTTGGCCTACTCATGTGTTCATTCTCGCATTTCTGTTATGCGACTTTGGTTCTTTTAAGTAAACTGGCTAAGATTGTGACACGTGGTAGTGGCCGGATCGTTGGATGCATGATGACTCTACATATTCGAGACTCTTCCATTTTGGCTGTAATTCGATTATTCTAGGGTTTGGCTCTCATTGATATTTTCTCTCTGTAGCTTTTCCCTCTTGATGAAAACCTTTGATCTTCATCTGTAATCTTGAGGTTAGATAATCTTGGTGTTGTCTTCGTATAGATTATAGTTCTGGTTATGATTCATGTGTTCTTGGTGAGCTGAAATCCGGGTTACTGTGTGTAATCTGTAATAGGAGAAAAATAGAGAGATAGGGGCTGAGGGTTGAGTCGAGTGATTCTTTTGGGTCTCTGATTTGTACTTGATAAACTTTTGTTGGTTTCTAGTGGATTAGAGCGATAATCACTTCGGTGTATGCTCAACAGGTGAGTAGTCATTTTTGTGGTGAACATCCGGGCCTAAGGGCGAAAAATAGTTTGTGTTGTGTTTGTTCTTGTTATTTTGGTTATTCTTGGGACTGTTTACCAACAGTCCTCATCCTTACAAAATGGGACTTCGCCTCTATATTTATGCTTCACCCTTACTAAACGGGACTTTACCTGTGCAGTTATGCTTCGCCTATGCTAATTGGCTCCATCCTTACAAAATAGGACTTCACTGCGGTACTCATTACCCCGATACACAGGCTTCATTAACAATCAAAGTCCATGTCTTATATAAATATCCACGCCTAGACTTGAAAGACTACACTTATAGAGCTTCGGAATGATTATCACCAAATAGCCTACCACTTATTCAAACTGTAGACCTATGATATAGGGTGGCAAATTTTCACCCCATTTAAGATGACCATAGGCCTAAGACATCTAGGATTGATTCATGTCGAGCTTGACCCCTGTGCATCGCTCAGATGAGACAACGTGTTAAGAATCCAATGGACACCACCTTTTCCTCCTACTACAAAAGCTCATACATATTGTCTTCCGAAGGTAATGCAATTTTATATACCATCTGTATATTGCAAACTTGGTACTCTCTTCAACTCATATCCTATTTACTCACGTCCATTCTCTTCCCACACCCAACACCTTCTATATCATTGACTTACTTGAGTGTTGGAGTGTCCGCAGTTGCCTCCCCGCACTAGAGATACAACCACATGAACTTAGCGCTTTGTCCAAGTGTGAAGATAAAATACGTGTGGACGGATGTGGAGTCGAGATCTGTTGACCATGTGTCTTGCCAAATTTTGAGGTTAACATTTACTTAACACTAATTCTTTTTTCAACATAGCAAAAGCCGATTCTTTTAAAATCACATCAATACAAAATCAAACCTACATGATCGCAAAATTCGGAAGTAACAGTCCCGCTAGAAAAAAAAAAAAAAAACTAAAAATAAAAGTTGCGCATTGAAGTGCGAAAGGTGTCAAAATTAGAGAGGTGCTGCAATTTTCCCCAAGTCAAATGCGTCCTTTACCTCCCACTCGCCGTTATCAATTAAGTGTTGAAAATACTGCAATTTAGAATATCGTTTTTCTACTATTTCTAGTGAATCATTACATCAATCTTGCTGTCAGACGCCATCGAGCCTTGTGGTAAGAAGGAACAACAATTGGGTTTGGTCCACTTCGACTAAAAATGGTTAGACAGCAAAGAAAAGCCAGGCAAGGCAAGGCAAGGCAAGGCAAGATTTATCATTTTCCTCATTACTCAAGTTCCATCACAAATAATTAAATAAATAAATAAATAATGGGCGTGACCAATCATCAAGTACTGTTTAATCACATTAATACTCCATGATAAACATAAATTTATGATCCTGTGCATTATCATGACTAGAGATCATATACAGTTCTACTAGAAGTAGTATACTTGAAAAATTGCTATACACACATTGATGACGTGTAAGGATGAGCAAATTGAGATCTAGAGTCCCGAATTAGCTGTCCCCTAGTACATTTTTAAAACTTCTACACATCCATCTTCTAAGCAAATGAAAATTAACCAAGGTATGACATACCCAAGTGTCAAATATTGGTGACATTTCCATTTGCTAAGAGATCATGCGTTGAGGTGTAACAATGCATATTAGGAAGATAGATACATGGATCCACAAGGAGAACGTGAAATCTTGAGACCGGCCAATGGAAGTCCTGCCTTATACTTGTACAATGCTTTCCCCACTATTAATGGGGGCCTCACCATCATCCTGATCATTACATATTTCACAGAAAAAAGGCAAGACGCTCTAGAAACTTCCAA
The DNA here is from genome assembly GCA_035079005.1 of Fraxinus americana. Classification (NCBI taxonomy): domain Eukaryota; kingdom Viridiplantae; phylum Streptophyta; class Magnoliopsida; order Lamiales; family Oleaceae; genus Fraxinus; species Fraxinus americana. The sequence goes on from CM068706.1 coordinate 19,951,470, forward strand.
TTAAAGCATTTATTGTTGTCTCAAATCTCTAACAATAACAATAATAATACAGCAAACTGCTAAGAACAATACAACTCAACCCAACTCAACTCAACATAACAAACAGTAGTTATAACCGCCTAAAGTTTCGATGCTTCAAACTATGATTTGGATACAAATAAGCAGATTTAATTCTACTGAAGAAAATACTTGATGCTGCACTACCCAGTGCACAGAAGCAACTACTTGGACCAAATGATACATAGATGTGCTGATAAATAACCCCTCTTTCAGTACCTCCAAAGTTTGTGAAAGGAATATGAAGATCTCAGGAGAACATGAATAAAAGAGCATTAAATTGTTACAACTTGCATGGGAAAGAAGTCTTCCAACAATCCAATCATGTAGACCATACAAGATTAAACGCCAATATGATATTCTGCTCAATAGGGCTGGTGGAGGCTTCTAATGGGTTCTAAAACTTAATATGTAAAACAACACATCCCACGAAAGAAGAGTTAATCATTTTTCCATTTCAAAGACAATAGATCGTTCTCTTCTAAGAATGTCACAAAATATGCACAAACCTTGGTGCATCAGCTCTCGGCCTATCAAGAGAGCGATAAAGGTACATTGTATCAACATATTCATTTGTTTCCTTATCTTCCTCATTCAAAGCAATCACTTCTACTACCAGACCAGGCAATTGGCGTGCAACCTCCTCGCAGCCATGACGGGTTACTTTACAAGACGACAACCACATGAATCTCATGTTGTAATAATGATGCAAACCAGCAAACAAAGCTGAATCTCCAAAGGGACTATCCCTGATCTCAAGCTTCAGCAACTTAGGGCAGCCCTCCAGTAAATACTTGAGACCCAAGTCAGTGTTCCCAGCAAAAGCAACTGACAAGGTTCGCAGTAGCTTTCCATACTGTCCAATGTAATTGAAAGCTCTATCAGTCAAAAGACCAGATACAGCAAGTCGGGTAAGCTTCTTGCAATTCTTAACAATGGCTCCAAAGCCTTCATCCATTGGCTCACCAGTGACATGGTCAGGCCTATGTCGTCCCATTATGCAGAGACGGAACACCACAAGATCTGGGCAATTCTTTGACATGGCAACAACTGCAGCATTGGTCATTCTCTGACAAAAGTATAAAATAGACTGCAATTTCCTACAACCCTCAGAAATTGCAAGCAGACCAACTTCAGACACGGGGCCCTCAGCATCTTCTAAAGCCTCAACGGGGAAAACCCGAAGCTCTCTTAGGTCCTTGCATGCTGCAGAAACTGCCTGAAGTCCTTCATCACTAACTGAATCAAGTGCCTGCAGAAAATAAATAAAAGCTCTAAATATATAATTCAACAACAAAGTTACAACATCTCTTCCTTTACTAGAATGCATCACGTACCCAAAATGTCTGGAGCTTATGACACTGACAAATTACTGGTTTCAATTGTTCTGCACTGATGTTTGCATAGCTCAGATTTAGGGATGTGAGGTTACCACATACTGGATATATTGCAGATAGATATTCTGGATTAATGTCCTTGAACCCAGAGAGACAAATGAGTGATTTGCAAGCAGCAAATGCAGAAATGTAATCTGGTTCCTGTTCACCCTGAGCAACAATCTCTAATGTACTAAAGGAACCTGTTCCCAGATGGGTGAGCTGTGGAGCACGAATCATCAAGCAGTAAAGCTGCCTTATGGAGATATAGCTATTTAACCTAAGTTTCTTCAAGGAAGGTGACCTTGCCACCAGCCGCTCCAATGCCTCAAAGTTAATAGGGGACTCCACACAGTCAAAAATCAAAGACTCGAGACAGGTTACGTCATCAGGAAAACATGAAATCCAATCCACTTCATCGTCTGTAATGTCAGAGTCCACCAGTTCAAGCACCCTAATATGCCTGAGACAAAAAATAAAGAAATAACCCAATCATGCTTGGGAAAAATAACAATGCCCTGATCCCAAATTTTACTTCACTCAATCTCAACTTAAGTCAGTTTTTCGTTCAAGACAGTTTCCAAAAAATTCGCACACACATACCCCCTTGAATTCTCCATATCATAAATTTCTCGTAACAATAAATGCAAAATCAAAACGTAAAAGAACAGCTATCAAATACGAATAAAAATATAAAATTAAATCTTCGCCTTTGAAGGACAAACCCCATTTTGTGAGGTCGATCCATCCATATAATAATGTTCAGCTCAAAACTGCAGAAGCTCATCAAAGTTATCCCCTTGACAACCAGATCTGAACCCAATGTTTCACCCCAACAAGAAAGAATATATTATATCGTCAGCTAACCTGCATTCACGGGCAACAATAGCAAGTCCATCAGTTCCAAACCCTTCACAACAAACCAAAACGAGCTCTTTCAAAATCGGGAAAGAGTGAGCAGCAATCGCCAGATCCTCATCTGAAACACACATACGCTTTAAGTACACCTTCTCAAGCGCACGGTAAGAAACCGCCATAGCCCTCAACCAGGGGGCAAAGTGCGCACCCCAGTCCGGTGGCAACAAGCTGAAGTCCGAGAATCTGGGTTTCCCTTTGATTGCAATCGCTTTGATTAGCTTGAATCGGTTCGTGACTCGGCAAGGTGACACCGAGTAGCAGTTTCCGATGAACAGCTCGGATCTAGTGAGGGCCTCCGCATGGTACCACGATTTGCAAACAAGGGACGCAGCGTTGCGGTCATGCCGTGAGGTCAAGAAGTAAAGAACGTTCTCGATGACGTTTTCCAGAACTTGATCTGGGCTTGGCGATACATAGTTCTGATCTCCTCCTCCGCTGACGGCCGTGGAGTTGCTACTACGGGTAGAGCCACCCACCAGATCCGGCAGTTCTTCGTCCTCCGACATTTCGGAACGACTGTCACTACCACTCATGTGATTGAGTAGCTTAAGATTTATTGAAAAATCCCCCAAATTACTGGATATTCACTAGTATGGTTTATGGGTTTTCTAATTTTGGGATTTTCAATTTATTTTGTGTATTGATTCGCAGGTAGCGGCAGAGAGCGGGTGAGATATTGGGTATAGTACACCAACTGCAGCATTGTTTCTCTCTCTATCTGTATCTATCCATCTCCATCGATTATTATCACCGTCTATATGAGAGATAGTGTGGGGTGGGACATTGGTATCCACTATACTTTATTCTGAACACATGACACATTTAGCCCTATTTGTCCATCAAATAAAAAGTAAGAACACGAGTTTTGAAATAGTAAATTTTAAAAATGTGTAACTGAAAAATAGAAAAAGAAAATTTGAATTTTTGTGAAAAATATTTTATTATGAGTATGTATGATTAAAACTTAAATTTTTTTTTTTAAAAATAGTGATAGACAAACAGAAACTCATGTGGAGGTAGATTTACAGTGGGTCACTTGCCCCACAGAAAATCTGAAAATTATTTTGCCCAAATTTTTGCCAAGATTTTCAAATATTCTCTTGTAATTTTCAATTTTTGCCATCACAATTAAAATTTTGTATAATTTGCCCCTACAAATCTTATCTTCTAGCTATGCCCTTGGACTTGAGCACTTCTATCTACTTTCTCACAAAAAAATAAAGGGTTAGTAACCATTCATCCACTTCTAAAAAAAGTTATTCATCCATCATCTATTTCAATTGAATAATGCTAAGTGTACACAATCTTTTACTCAATTTTTTAACCCACCTCACATAGAGGGGGCCCACACATAATAAAATAATCGTGGATCCCCCTCCATATGAGAGATGTGTAAAGTGTGTGTGTACATGTAGCATTACTCATTTCAATTACACCCATCCACCTATGAAAAAAAGTCCACATGGTATATGAAAATCTCACATGGCGATCGACGGCATTAAAAATCAATACATGGACAAAACTCATTCCAATAACAACATTTTCTCTTGAAAAAATGGAAGAATAGTTTTTTTCTTCTCTTACAAATTTTTGATTTTTTTTCCTAATTTTCACTGTTTGAAAACCTAATCAATTTTCATTCCAATCAAACTCAATCAATTTCTTTCCCCAAATCGTTTTCCTTCCCAAATCAAGAAATTGTCTCCTCCCAAACAAATATTCTCAGTCAATATAGAACTTCAAATCACCCTTAAATTGAAACGGTCTTTAGAGAAAATTCATAATTTTTACCTCTTTATATAAATTTTTTAATCGACAATTTGGAATTCTGAACAAATTTTATGTCACTATTTTGAAGAACTATCACCTAGACTTCATGGAGGGAGAATAATCTGAGAAGACTATTTTGGGATGTAGATACTACGGATGGCCACATGCTTGTAACTTTTTTTGGGGTTGACCTACCTGTTCATCCACGCTACAAGACTATAATAAATGGCTTCATCTACTAGTCGAACGATATGCAATATAGGGAATGTATGATGAGCAGATCGATGAAGCTATATCAAGTAGGTTTGGGCATTCTACTAATTTACAACATTATTGACCTTTATGTGTTTAATGGGTTCAGCTACATATCGAAGTAAATACTGTAGAATTTGCTTAAAACTTTGTTGGACCTAAATTTCTAGTCGAATGATGGATCCACTTACAATATTGGCAGCCCAAATACAATTGACGCCCAAACTTGGTTGCCTCCCACATTTGTGCATTCTCGCATTTTTGAAATGCGACTATAAGTTCGTTTTAGATCAATGGCTAAGATGGTTCCATGTGGTTGATTGGTGGCCTTTGTATGAAACTAATTGCTAAATCCTTATATTCTAGATCTTTTGATTGGCTTGGCTGTTCAAACCATTTCTAGGGTTTTCTCTTTGCTCTTGTTTTTTCTCTCTCTGAAAAACCTTCTGGGTTTCACTTGTTATTTGGCGTAATCGTTTTGAGAGAGATCTTGAGAGAAAATAGTGGTCTAAGGGAAAAAAATTGATGAATCTCTGAGTGTTGATTCTTGTACTATTATCTTTGGTGATTTCTAGTGGATTTAGAGAAATAATCATTTTGTGGATGTTCAACATGGTGTGTAGAACATTTAGCTAAACATTCGGGCTTTAGAGTGAAAAATCTCCATGTTCTTTAATTTTCTGTTGATTGACTTTGTGTCCTTTAGACAAATTTATCAACAAGTGGTATCAGAGCACTTCGATCTGGTCTTTCTGGTTGTTCTTGGAGGCTAAATCCCTAGATCTTCATAGATATGTACTTTTAAGGGTTTGATCTTGCTCGCAGAAGTAGTAAAACAATTTTCTGCTATTCACTGTTTTACACTTTATGATCTTTGATCTTCTAGTAATGATTTCTAACCCCGTACTATATATAATCCTTCGATCTGGTAAATTTCTTAATCTCTTGAGAGAAACCCTCTTGAATCTTCCTTTGTCTGGGGTTTCATGTGAGATCCCTAGAATCTGAGGGGACTGAGAACTGGTTTCTTCAAGATTACATATTATTTACTATTTATAGTTTTGATCATCGATTGTGATATATACTGTATGTACTTTGATTGAAAGTTACCTGATTGCTCTTAGGCCCTGTTTGATACACCAAATTTTTTAGGGAACTAGGAAAATATTTTCCACTTTCCACTTTTTTGGCTGTTTGATAGGCGAAATTTTCCACGGAAAATATTTTCTTTCTTTCCTCCACACGTGTGCTTTTCGATGAAAATTTTTTCCCACCGTTTTGGTGGGAAAAAATTTTCCAGGCTGGTTGGAAAAAAAAAAATCTTTTTTTTTTTAGCAATGGAAACAAATGTTATAACCAATGCTAAAATTTTTTTTCATTTTAATGGATAATTTCCATGTAGAACTAAGTCAAACGAACACTAAACTTTGATAAAAAAATGATTTTTTAGGAAACAATTTTTTTTCCTTTTTTTTTTACTTTTTGGCAATGGAAACAAATTTTATAGCCAATTGTGGAAAAAATTATCACTTTAACAAACACTTTCCATGCAAAACAAAGTCAAACGAATAGAAAATTTAAAAAATTTTCGAGTGGAAAATTATACCAATCAAACACACTTGAAATCATTTTCCTTGCAAAACATTTTCTATGCAAATCTTTTCCCAGTAAAATATTTTCTTTCCACCCATTTTCCACCCTTGTAATCAAACGCACCGTTAGTGATACCATATATTTGTGAAAATTATCATCACATTAACACTCTATTTGTGTTTATAATTTTTGAAAAACCTCTGCACTGTTCCTTGAAAACAGGACAAACTTTCTATTCTTAGACCCTGTTTGATCCACATTATTTTTTTCATTCTCATTCTTTTATTCATTTTTAACCACACATTTTTCAATAAAATAATATTTTTCATCATATCAATAATTTTTTCTTCTTTTTCAACCACATATTCCCCATCACATCAACAGTAAAAATACATTCTTTTTCCAAAAATGTGCTCCAAACGGGGGCCTAATCTCTTCTTAAAACTGTTGAAAGAAAATCTTGTTTTGTTTTCAAAGTTTTTAAAATGGGAAGTGTTAAAGTTGATGTTGAGATTTGGAATGGTAAAGGAAATTTTAGTATCTAAAATTGGAAAATAAAAGCCCTTTTTTTTGCAACAAAGGTGTGCAAAAGCCCTTGATGAATCTTGGGGGTAAAGAAATTGATGATTCTAAAAGAACTAAACAAACTGAAATTGCTTGGAATACTATATTTTTGCATTGATCTAATAATGTCATTAGAGAATTAGGAAAGACTGAGGTTGTTCCAAAATTTTGGGTTAAACTAGAATCCCTTTATAAAACTAAAACTCTTCCAAATAAATGTTACTTTAAATTTGATTCCAACTCTGATCTCGAGATAAACTTGGACATATCAATTAACTGTCTCAAGATCTCACCAATACTGTTGAGACTCTCTTAGATGATCAACAATCTGCAATCTTACTATCACCTTTACCTAAAAGTATAAAGACTTGAAAAATGTCCTTGAATATAGAAGAACTTCCATCTCTGTTGATATTATTGTTTCTTCTTTAAGAAATAAGGAACTTGAATTTAAAAGTGAGTCGAAGAATTCCTCCAGTGGAGTTACTTTGATAGTAAAAGGAAAGAGTTTTCCTAGAGGATACAATAATAACTTTTCAAATAAAAGTTTTGAAAAAAGAAGAGAATTTTCAGATAAATTTGAAAATAGTAAATACAAACCAAATAAGAATAACAACAATGCAAAAGGAAAGAAATGTTATTTTTGTCGAAAGATGGGACTTTCATAAAATATTATTTTAAAAGAATTGAAGAGTCGAAAAATGCTAATAACATTGAAGGTGGAGCTACAATGACTTATGAAGAAGCTACATCCTCAAATGGTTGAGCCTATACGATTTGCCAATCTTCGGTTAAAAATGAATGGATTCTTGATTCAGGGCGTGCTTTTCACATGACAACCTATAAATAACATTTTACTGAATTTTTGGAAATTAATGGAGGACAAGTAACTATGGGAAATGGTTTCTCCTGCAAAAGTAAAGAATCGGAAGAATTGTTTTAAAACTCAAAAATGGAAATGTACTTACTTTAGGAAAAATAAAATACATTCCTAGTTTAAAGAGAAACTTAGTCTCTTTAGGTACCCTTGATGATGAAGGATATGAGACCTTCATCAATAAGGGAATTTTGACCCTTCAAAGGAATTTTGAAAAAAATTATTCAGGTCCATAAAACTAATGGGAATATGTTTTAAAATATTCATCCTTGGTGGATAATCCACTAGCTACAAAAGTCTCACAACTTGATAAATCTGAAATTTGGCACAAAAGATCTGGACATAAAAGTAATAAGAATTTGCACATTTTAAAGAAACAACGTCTTTTAGGTGTTGAAAGAATAGAAAAGTTATCTTTTGTTTAACGCTACATTTATGGGAGGCAAAAGAAATTACCTTTTACTGCAGGCATTCATAAATCCAAAGAATACTTGATTACCTTTATGCTGATCAAACGGTCAAAGTGAAATTCATTTTCCTCGGATGTGACATTTTCCATGAAAAATGTGGCAATCAAATAGGGCCTAAATGAATTTACAAAATAAAAAAGGTGAATCAAAAGATGAAAATGTAAGATTCAAGGTCGGGTTAGTTACTATAGGTTTTACCCAAAGAGAAAGAATTGACTACAATGAAATATTTTCGCTTGTAGTCAAATATACCTCTATAAGAGTTTAACTATCTCGTGTCACAATTTGATTTTGAATTGGAATAATTATATGTAAAAACTGTTTTCTTAAATAAAAACTTAGATGAAAAATTTATATGATTCAACAAAAGGGGTTTGAACAAAAAAGAAAAGAAATATGCGTGTGTCTTTTACGAAAATCTCTGTATGGCCTAAAACAAGTTCCCAAGCAAGTATATCAGATTTGATACTTTTATCAAGGGACTTGATTTCAATATAAGTCAGTATGATCAATGTTTCTATTTAATGGTAATCGATGTCCAAATTCTTATTATCTTTCGTTACGCGTTGATGATATATATTACTTACTGTGTGTAATGTAACTAAGATAAATAAGATAAAACAAAAGCTAAAACTTGAATGTGAAATGAAAGGCACAGGGCCTACTAGAAGGACTTTAGGGATGGAGATTAGGAGAGATAAAATTAAAAATAAACTGTTTATAACTCAACAATCCTATGGCTCTAAAATATTAGGAAGCTTTTCAAAGAATGAGGCTAAGGAGGCCAGTCTTTTCTTAGCTAGTCACTTTAAACTGTCTGTAGATCGATGCCCTAAATCTGAAGAAGAAAAAGAATAGGATGAACAAATTTTCATATGCAAATATTGTTGGTTCAGTCATGTATATTATGTTCTGCACTAGATCTAATCTTGCTTTTGCTGTAAGTGTTCTCATGAGTAATCAAAGAGAATGTCATTGGAAAGCCATTAAATGATTATTAAGTTATCTAAAAAGAACTATTAACTTGGGTTAATGTTTAATAAAAGTAAAACTAGAATCAAACTAAAATGCTTTGTTGATTCTGATTTTGCTGGTAGTGATAATAGAAAATCCACATCTACATGTGTTTTTACTTTAAGTAACGCTTGCATAAGCTGGAAATCTTAGCTGCAAAAGATTGTAACTCTGCCATCAACATAAGTTAAATATATTGAGCTACATATGTTGTAAAAGAATATATTTGGAAAGGTTTGTTTGATGAAATTGGGTTTTATGACAATAGTACAATTTGGTATTCTAACAGTCAATCTGTAATTCATTAAGTAGGAATTTTTTCATGATAGAACTAAACATATGGATGTTAAATTTCACTTTATAAGAGATGTTTTAGAAAAGAAAATCATAAAAATAGAAAAGGTATCTACTAGATGTAATCCTGCAGATATGGCTAGAAAAATACTTCATTTACATAAATTTAGGGATTGTTTCAATCTCCTAAATGCCAATATTGATTAAAAAATTTTTTGTAGGAACATAGAGTAAATGAAACAAAAGGAGGCGTTAACCTGTAAGTCTTTATGAAACAACGAAGATGTCAAGCAAAGTGGAGATTGTTGGATTTCCTTGACACTTTGTTGGACCCAAATTTCTAGATCGATGATGGATTCACCTATAATATTGGTAGCCCAAATACAATTGAAGCCCAAAACCGTTTGCCTCCCACATATGTGCATTCTCGCATTTATGAAATGCAACTTATAAGTTCGTTTTATATCAATGACCGAGATGATGCCATGTTAGTTGATTGGTGGCCCTTGGTGAGATCTGTTATGGAGTTTTTGTAATGGTTACTAGTATGTTCTTTGGTGAGCAGCAACCACAAGTTACTTGGTCTTGAGAAAAAAAATGGTCTATGTACGTACAAAAAAATGGTTTGATGGCCTGGCCTCAGGATGCAAAATCTACGCGTTCTTTGATTTTCTGTCAATTTACTTTGTGTTCTTGAGACAAATTTACCAACAAAGACTGTTATAAATTTGTGTCTTTTAGTTAGTAGAATATTGTTTGTGAATGGAATTGTAGGAAAAAAGTAATAGGTTGGTATGGTGTTTTGAATTTGTAGTTGGTAGGTTGTTATTGGTGTTTTGGTAGTTATATGTTGGTGATGTAGTAATGTTGATGGTGTTGTGTAAGTGTAGATGGTTTTAGAATCGTATCTATGGAAACCATATGTTTTTTTACAGTTTTTAAGTAAATGGGTTCCTGTTTGTTTACCATCTGCTATTATCTCCCTTCTACTTTCCAATTGATGAATTATGGTTTGTTATGCATTATTTGTTTCCTGTTTCATACAGTTGAGAGTTCACACTATTGATGAAGCATCTTAAGTTTCTAATGAAATAAGGTGCATGTTTTGAAGATGAATTGATATTCATTAATTTTTTTCTTGAACTTTTCAATATTTGGTTTTTCTAGGTCTTAAGCATCTTAAGTTTCATGAACTAATATGCTTTTAAAAAATGAAACTTGGGTGAATTATTTTAATCCTTTCAGGTTTATTTGAAGAGATAACGAGAGATTATAAAAGATGTGCGCACCTAAAATAAATTGACAAGCCTGTTCTTCAAGTTTATTATGCATTGAATAACTCCAAATGAAGGTACCAAGAATAAACAAGCGGAACCCAGCAAAATTAAGTGGCTGTCTGGGACAGATTTTTCAGCCTAAAATAATTCATTTTTATACCGTTAAGTTGAAAAGCAGCCGCCCTTTTTGACCACATGTGAGACAGGTGGGACCCAAATTTGAATAGTTAACGGTAGAAATTACAATTTCTAGTGCTCGCAGACATGGTATAAGCCTAATTGAGGCCTCTATTTTATGGCATATTCCATCCTAAAAACCTTCTTCATTATCTAACCTTGTTTGACATTAATAGTTATACACTTGAACATGGTACTCTTATGACCTGTGACAAATAGATTGGAGATGACTAACAAGCTCTCCAATAAGTAGACTGATTGATGCCATAAAAATGGGAGCAGCCCAACAGCTATGACATTACTGGATGAGTTCTCTAAGAAATTACATCCACACTAGGTTTTTTTCTTCTTTTTTTTGAGGAAGGAGGGCGGTACCTCCAACATTTTATTAATATGTCCTCACTTGTGGTGGAGGAATCTCATGGTTACAAATGAAATCAAGAACATCAATAAATGAGGAAGTACTACTTCCCTTACAGTGAAAGTAAAGAATAATAGGAAAGCAATAAAAAATGAGTACTACCTCCCTTAAAAAAAGCATACTTGTAAGCAAAAGTAAGAAAATAAAAGATAAATACTTAAACTCTAATGTTGGGCAAGCCATATCTGTCAATCAGAACAAGTGCCCTGATGTGTCGTGGTAGGTCGGCTGGTTCATATTCCTGGTATGCACGATGATGCCAACCCTCTGAAGCAAGAGGATCTACAACTTGGTTCCACTCTCTAAAGATGTGGGAAACCATATCTCTGTTAAATGAAACAATATCTGCAATATGTCTGAGTATCCCCTGAATATGCCACGGTCCGCCACCTTTGGCCACAATCGAGTTACCTCAACCCAAATATCTGGCAATCCAAGATCTTTAGACAGTAGTATCCCATCACGAATAGCTCTGAGTTCTGCCTCTAGTATCATACACTGTCCATAAGAAACCGAGAAAGCCCTGATATAGTTTCCTGCGTGATCCCTAATGATGCCTCCCTCACTCGCAAACCCATCCTTGACGCAACCATCGGTGTTGATCTTGACAAATCCAACTGGTGGAGTACACCACCAAACCATAGTAGGGGGAGGAGATGAAGGCAGAGTTAAAGAAATACCAAAACATGGAGCAAGCTGCATGTCGTCACGCCAATGTTCCGGCCGAAATAATCCACCAATATGGAGGAATGATATCATACGGTATACTTTCCAGATGATCCGTCTCGAGCTCATACGTATGTCTCTATGCTTTGCATCATTTCTCTCGGTCCAAAGAAACCAGAAAATGAATAGAGGAATAATGATGCGAACGTGCCCGATCCTTGCAAACCGACCAGAATACCTCCATCTCAGAAATCTCTGTCTGACACTCTCTCCTGCGCTCATGGTAATCTAAAATAAAGCCCCAAAATGTTGCCAAATATGATCTGAAATGCTGCTACCAGTAAAAATATGAGTGATGATCTCAATCTCTGAACAACACTGACATCGAGAAGCTAGTTGACTACCTATCCTCCTCTGGATAATAACATCAACTGGTATTAAATCCTACCACAATCTCCAACAGAAGAAAGAAATGGTAGGAGGTATGATAGCGCTCCACAGTAGGCGAAATGAATCTTGTACTGGTCTACTAGAGCGGATGAGCTGCCATGCTGATTTAGTGATAAATCTACCATCTGATGTAGCCCTCCAGAAAATACGATCCGAGACATCAATACATAGTGGTATGGCCGCAATCTGCTCTGCCATAGCTGATGGAAGAGCCTGTAACAATCGCCCAAAATCCCATCCAGTATCCTCGAAAAAGTCTTGCACCCTCGTAGATGTATGCTGTCTGTGTGGGAAACCGGATGCCAAAGTAGAATCATCCATCCAACAGTCATGCCAAAAAAAGATCTGTCCTATCCCAAGGCGCCACGCAATGTGTGTCTCGGCACAAGGTCCAAATCTCTTCACTCTCTTCCAAATAGGAGATGCCGATTGAGGAACTGATGCAAGTGACGGATGTGTCCCTCTACAATATTTGCCCAGTAGAAACTGAGCCCAAAGAGAACTTTGAGACCTGAACAACCACCAAAGCTTCAATGAAAATGTGTCCACCGTATCCTGTAGTCGTCTAAATCCCAAGCCTCCCTCGTCAACAGGAAGGCAAATCGCTTTCCAACTCCGCCAATGTAGACGACGTGCATGATCCTTAGTATCCCATAAGAATCACGCAAATATACTCTCCAACTTTTTCAAAATGACCTTAGGTGGTCGCATAATCTGGAAAAGATATAGTGGTATAGAGGAAAGAACAGACCTCAGTAGAATAATCCTACCACCAGGAGAAAGAAGGCGGGAAGCCCATCCAGAAATCTTACTCCTAACCTTCATAATGAGGTCATCATAAAGAAACTCTTCTTAGCCCCTTTAAACAAAGGGGCACCCAAATATGTGAACGGTTGTCCCTAATGTAAAAATCCAGTCAAGGTCACTAGCCTCCGTATCTGAATATCAGATGCCCGCCTGGGCAATATAAGACCACTCTTTTCTCCATTCACCAATTAGCCAGAGACCCCCTCATAGTGCTCCAAACAATCGATACATCCACACTACGTTGGTTCAAGAAAGGTATAGGGAAAGGATTGAAATAATTGTTCGGGGAATTACACCAATATGTGCAATCAATATATTCTACAACATATCTGTATTATAAACATGAAATCTGTTAGGTTTTAATTATGTTATTTGCTATTATGTAAACAAAAGGGATTTAATTGTAAATGATGTAAAAAGTCAAGGAGTAATGTGCAATTATATGAAAATAAGTTTATTAGGTCTAGGGTTCGAGTATGGCAAAAGAAGGAAAATGTGATGCAGATTTTCGTTTGATTGTCGCCATGGATTGGTTCAAGTGTAAAAAACAAAACCTTCAACGCTTGACTGTCGCTATGCCTTAGGTCGAGCGACAGTCTGTCGCTCGACTATCGCTGAGCTCTCGCTCGAGCGACATGGTTGTTTTGGAAATTTTTATTTAGCGATTTAAAGCCTTTTTCCTTGGCGCATTACTTTTCTAATCTACCTATAAATACCAAAACACATCTGAACGTGAAAAACAATGTTGATCATTGAGAGAACTTCATCAGAGAGAATACCATCATATTCCTACTTTTAGCCTTCATCTTGTGAGTTTATTTTGGTGAGAAAAACATCAATTTCGTAATCCAAATACCAAACTATTCTTTCCATCACATTTGTCAGATTTGCTAAAGATCGATGGAAGTTGACTGGAAGTTCCAGTCGTTGAACAACGCAGTATTCTTCGTGGATCCACAGGAGATAAACGATTTCACAAAGTTGGAACTTGTTGCAAGAGAGCACAATCTAGGAGAGCTTTGGAAACTACAGCTGTGAGTGGTGTAGAAGCACAGAATCCAGGAAAGTTGTTGAAATTGTAGTCAGGAGATCAGATAGTACGTGTCGTCGACTGGACTAGTAGATTGTAAGTTACAAATCGTTTTTAGTGGATTGTTGAATGCAAAGTGCCCGGAGTTTTTACCTAGTTGGGGTTTCTCCGTAATCATATCGTGTGCTCTTACTGCTTTCATTATTGATTATATTAACTGTGATATTTAAACATAGGTTAAATATACTTGTATGCTTAATCATATAGAGATAATTAATTTGTGACATGTTTCTAATTAATTAATATTTTTAATTCCGCATAAAATACCTATTCACCCTTTCTATGTATTGTTAAGGTCGAATTGCTTAACTTTCAATTGGTATCAGAGCCTTAATTCGATTCCTCACCCTTTATAACAACTAAATAAGTCAGTCATTGTCTGTGCTTCCATTTTTCGACGGAAGCAACTATGCCTACTGGAAAGTTCGAATGAGAGCCTTCCTTAAATCTTTGGATGAACGTATTTGGATTAGCGTTCAAAATGGGTGGGCTCTACCCCAACAACCGTTGCTAATGTAGTCACACTCACTGATATCTCTCTAAGGACTAAAATTAACCTAGATGAATGCAACTGGAACAGTTTGAGATACTCTGTTCATGACTGTGTCTGCTGAAGAATTTAGGATAGTCTCGGTGTGTGAAACTGACAAGGAAGTTTGAGATATTTTAGAAACCACACACGAGAGAACTAAAATGGTTAATAATTCTAAAATACAGATGTTAACCACTAGGTTTGAAGAGATTAGGATGAAGGATGATGAATCATTCGATGAATTCTATGCGAAGCTAAATGATACAGTGAATTCGAGCTTTAACTTAGGTAAAAGGATTTTCGAGTCCAAAATCAATAGAAAAGCCCTTAGATCACTACCTGAGAGGTTTAGACCTAAAGTTATTGCGATAGAAGAAAGTAAGGACTTAGATACTGTTAAGATAGAAGAACTTGTAGGATCTTTTCAAACTTATGAACTCAGCGTCTCTCAACCTCAAAAGGTTAAATCCATCGCCATGAACATCATTAGAAAATAAGAGAGCGAGTCTACCGATGCTGAGTCACTTAGGGACGACGAAATAGCTTATTTTGTTAAAAAATTTCAGAAAGTGATAAGGAATAGGAGAAAACCTCAAAAATGGAAAAATGGATTCCCTAGTAAATTCGTGAAAGATAATCGTGAAAAGAGTGACTCTAGGACTGCTAATAAGAAAGCCCAATTTGTTAGATACCAGGAGTGTCAGGGTTATGGTCACTATAGGAATGAGTGTCCTAACTTGAAAAAGAGTTCTAATAATGGTAGACGTAAGGATTTAGCAATGACTTTAAGCGATGATGATTTAGATTCTAGTGCTCAGAGTGATACTTTTGGTGGTGAATATAATCAAAAGTTCACGGCCTTCACATCTATAGCTACTATAGAATCTAATAAGGAAATTGATAAGATTGAAAATGATAATGATAGTGAGAAATCTGAGGATGAACCTGACATTCACGAATCTTATCGTGAACTATTTGATGAGAGTTTTAAGATTAAGAAGATCGATCAAGCTATTTTGAAGAAGGTTAATGAACTTGAAAAAGAAAGAGAGAAACTCATAGGTGACCTTCAGGACTCTACCAAAAGACTGAGTGAGTTAAAGCTTGTTAACGAAAATCTGGAAGACAAAATTAAATCATTAACAAATGATCTTGAAAAATCCAGTACTCAACTCTAATAATTTATGAGTGGTTCGCAGAAGCTTGATAATTTGTTGGGGATGAACAAGCCTGCTGGAGATAGGCATGGTCTGGGTTATGTTCATAATGGTAATACTACTGCCAGTACATCTAAGACCACATTTGTTCCAGCCACTAACAAAGCTCGAAACATTGTTTAACCCGAACCAAAGGGCAAAAATGACTTAGGATCAAGACCTAGTAGACAATGTAGGGTAAATCGTCATACTTATCGGCAACAATCACCGAACATGGTTGAATGTAGGTTTATTCCCACATGTCACCATTGTGGTGCACTGGGATATACAAGACCTAGGTGTTGTAAACTCATGACTAGAAATCAAAGTCAGGATATCTAGAACACAGTTAACTACCTCACCAATCAAGTTAGCCACTTAACTGAGATGATGACGCGGTTAACTAAAATCACTTCTGTAATGACCCGGGTCCCACTTAACGGGCTGTCCTGGCCGTTAGATCGACGACGTACTGTCCCCACTGTACCAACATGGGTCTTTTCAGCATGCTTTGTCCTCACTCGCACGCTCCCCGAGAAAACTTCCCAGGGGGGTCACCCATCATAAAATTGCTCCAAGCCAAGCACGCTTAACTGTGGAGTTTCCAACGATGGACTTCCGGAAAAGAAGGTGCACCTTGTTGGTATGAGTAGTACCTATCAAATCTCTTAAACTTTCTTGGTCTGGGGTATTACAATCACCCCCCGTTAGACTCGCGACGTCCTCGTCGCGCTTAATCCATCTGAGGATCCGCTGTTGTGCTGGGATTCTAGAGGTGGCTCCTACGAGTTCAAGAGGTGGCTCCCGTCCTATGGCGTAGCACTTTGTCCCGCATAGCACTTAGTTCCCGATTTCCGACTGGCAAACGGCTCTGATACCAAACTGTAACGACCCAAAATTTTAAAGGTTTTCGAATCGCTACCAAAAGTTTCCTTTTATTAATCTAAAATCCAAATGACATTTGATGTACTATACCAAACATGAGTAAGTCAAATATTGACATTTAATGCTAAAGGACAACAATGTGATTCAATTGCGTTTAACAAAGCAGAGACGTGAACATCATTCCCTATTATTTCATCATGATTATTTCATACTAAGATAAAACTTGAATAGCAAGTAAATCACAAATATCCGAAACAAATTTAAAATTTCCAAATAAAATAAACTAGTTCAATAAATTGCTAAACTAAGATTTCTGCTAAAACTAAAATTCAAGGCACGTTACACCGGATTTGCTTTATTAATTCCAAACATCTGGCACAACGACTTCACCTCATCGCCCGCCATCCAACGACCCGATCTAATCTGTGAGATGTAGGAAAAAGGGTGAGTACTTCGAAATACTCAGTAGGATATAAAAAGAAATATGGTGCAATCCCGAATAAAATATTTAAATCATGCATCAAGAAAATCATACCGTCATCATATCTTTAGAAACCGGTAAGAGCTCATATCATATCATATCATATTATTTGTACCGGAATGGCCATAACATCATAACATAAAATATCATATCTTTAACTTTCATAAGTATAAAATTTCATCAACATGAAGAAAATATAATTTAATCGGGATAAATCAACTACACCTCTTTTCCTACCTTGTTAATTCAAATGAATTTTTGAAAGATGAAAACCCAAAAATCACGTTCCACAAAAATTTCCTTTTTCTGCCTCTGCTTGTGCCGTGCAAGTTTTTTTTTTTGTTTTTGGTTGTGTTTTCAAGCATATAGGTACATAGGCAATTAATAACCTAGATCCTAAGGAGTTGGTGTATAGTGGGAGTGTGAAGACGTGTTAAAGTGGTAGGAGTGTTTAAGAGATAACCTTTGACCAAGTCATGCCAACTAACCCCACTTCAAAATTCAAATGGTCACTGTTCACGGGATCACTGTTCACACGTGACTCGTGAACAGTAAAATTTTTTTTAAAAAAAATTTAAATATTTGAAATGATTGTTACTATATATGATTAATTATGTGAGAATTAAATTAATTTAAATCATTATGTGAATCAAGTACTTGTTTGTTTAATCTCATTGATCATGGTATGTGTTTAAATATATATATATATATGTACGAATACATATGTTGACGATGTTATATAAATATTGAATATTCGTGTTTTATTGTTATGTATAATAAAATGTTCATTCGCTTAAACCATTTCCATGTTTAATATTTGCAAAAAAAAAAAATTCTTGCACGCCACATGAACAGTGACAGCTACGGGTACTGTTCAAACAGTGATTGCTATTTTAAAGTGTACATTTTAATTTGTAATAGTGAACAGTTATTTGTTCTTTTAAATAATATATATTGACGTTAATTGTTATGTGTATTAAATGCTTATGTGTCTAACCTAGTATTTATAAATTCCTAGAGATAAATTTAAATATGAAAAAAAAAAAAATTCATGTATTTTACTTATTCTAATTTAAAGAAATTAAATTGTTTGTGCAATAATTATGCATTACTGAGCAGTTTCATTCATGTTACTAGATTCTTATGTGATAAATTGTAAACTTACGTGATGTTTATGACTAAATAAATTTTTTTTCATATACACCAAAAATTTTAAGATGTGATGTAAAGTTTCATTTGAATTCTTAAATATGTAAGAAGTTGAGAGGTTTTTGGCACTTAACGACCACCAATCGACCGCTTCAACGACCCTAAGGTATGTAAAGGGGTAAGAAGAATTTATTTAAGTCTTTTTGCATAACTTAAGTCTTTTGAAATGCTTCCGTTTAAATTCTTAAGACATGCGCTTATTTCTAACTCAATTTATGATATGTATTAGGATAATATAGGTAAAACATGTTAGACTTAGTACTAGTGTGTGACCGTGACCTTATATTAAATTTTTTTAGAAATGGCACCACCTACCCACACGAATTTGGTACGAATTATTGCGAATCTGCAAAGAGTTGGCTGCATGTAGAATGAAGCACCTCCACCACGTAATGCATGTACTCACAACGGATGCACTTCCGCATGGCCCTCGGGTGTCGTCCTCGGCAGGTTGAGCAATTTCGTGAGGTACAAACCTTCTACTTTCGACGGAAATTCCGACCCACTAGTCAGTCGAAGAATGGATAAGAGGTTTGGAGCGCATATTCGACACATTGCTTTTGTACGGATGAACAGAAGGTACTATGGCTCGAGTTCATGTTGATTGGAGCACCCGGTCACCGGTGGGGAATCGTTTCACGCACCGTAAACCGAAGAGCGCAGCAGCGTAACCTTACTTGGGAACAGCTTTAAGGATGAAGTAATGGCAAAGTACTTCCCACAAGCTTTAAGAGACTTCAAAGAATCGTAGTTTCAGCCTGCATATGGAAACATGTCGCGATCGATTACTTAGAGACGGTTTGAGCAACTCTCTAGATATGCCCCACACTTGGTGGATACCGGGTTAAGAAGATCAAAGAGGTTCGAAACGGACTACGCCGTAGATCGGGATGATCATTATGTCCCATCGTTTCACCTCATATCGTGAAATGTTAGAGAGGGCTCATGCTATTTCTTATCAGAGGACTACTTTCCAACAGTATGGCCAACAGGGCACGGAGTCGTTTCGAAAAAGGAAGTGGAACGATCAGGGTAAAGACCGACGCAATTGGCAAAATAAAAGACCAAGCACTGGAATTCATATTGGTGGGACGAGTGGGAGTGTTGCCCCTTGTCCTAAATGTAATAGACTCCACAGAGGTGAATGCTTATTTGGAAAGAACGCGTGCTTCCGATGTGGTAAGCCTGGACACATTGCTCCAAACTGCCGAGAGCCTCCAAAGAAGAGGGATGGTGATCAAGACCAGAACAAAAATGTGAAGGCTCGAGTTTTCGCACTGAATCAGCAGGAGGCAGATCAGAATCCGAATGTGATTGCAGGTATTTTATTATTATTTGAAATACATGTTTATGTCCTTGACTTTGCATCCTCCGTCGCCAAAGTTAACAATATAAATTCGAAAACAGGTATTCTGTTAATATCCGATGTACCTGCTTACGTACTTTTTGACTGAGCTACAAATTCTTTTATCTCAAAGATCCTTCGTAGCTAAGTCAAAATTTGCATGTGTGAAAACGAATAATGAATTAGAGGTCAAGATCCTTCGTAGAAGAACCCTTTGCACAAATCAGATGACCAAGGCTATGAAATTAGAGATTAACGGGAAAATATTACGAGCAGACTTATATCTTTTGGAGATGAAAGATTTTGATGTTATCTTAGGTATGGATTGGTTGGGACTCAATCATGCGACAATTCGATGTCACGAGAAAGAAGTATTGTTTCACATACCAGGAGAGGAAGAGTTTCGTTTCTTTGGAGCAAAATTCAAGTCTCTACCTCGACTTGTATCAGCTATAAAAGCGGAGAAGATGATGAGGAAAGAGTCATGTCAAGGATTCCTAGTTAATATTATCGGTTCCCAACATGCAGAAACGGCTATTGATGATATTAACGTCGTGCGAGAATTTACAGACGTATTCCCAGAAGATCTACCAGGTATTCCACAGGATAGACAAGTGGAATTTACAATTGATTTGGTTCCTCGAGCAAGAAAGACTCGTATCTAAAGCCCCTTATCGGATGGCACCAAAGGAACTCCAAGAATTGAAGTTACAATGGAGGAATTACTGAGAAAGGTTTCATTCGACCGAGTGTATCTCCTTCGGGGCGCTCCAGATTTTCGTGAAGAAGAAGGACGGGAGTATGCGGATGTGTATTGACTATAGGGAGTTGAATCATCCGACCACAAAAATAGATACCCACCGCCAAGAATAGAAGATTTATTCGACCAGCTAAAGGGTGCAACGAGTGTTTTCAAAAATCGACTTGAGGTCGGGGTATCATCAACTCGAAAGTTAAGGCAAGCGATATATCAAAAACTCGCTTAGACTCGTTACTTTACATTATGAATTCATTGTCATGCTCTTTCGGTTTAACCAATGCTCCAATGTATTTATGGATCTAATGAACCGAGTGTTCCATCAATACTTAGACCAATTCGTCATTGTATTTATTGACGACATACTTGTGTACTCCAAAGATAAGAAGCAAAGATGAAGAACAACTCCGAGTGGTACTTGAAACCTTGAGGAAGGAGAAATTATATGCCAAATTCAAGAAGTGTGAATTTTGGCTTGATCGAGTGGGTTTCCTTGGTCACGTGGTTACCGCCCTGTGGAATTGAGGTAGACCCGCCTAAAGTGGAAGCAAGAATTCAATCGGCCTAGTCCAACCAAAAGGTTTGAGAAGTTCGTAGTTTCTTAGGGTTGGTCGGTTATTATAGAAGATTTATTGAGGACTTCTCAAAAATAGCAGGTGACCGATGACTCGCTGACAAGAAAGGTGTGAAATTTCGTGGACGGAAAAATGTGAAAGGCGTTTCAAGAACTCAAGCAGAGATTGACCGCAGCCTCGTATTGACAATACCGATGGCTCGAAGGATTTGTGATTTACACCGACGCCTCCAAACAGGTTTGGGTCGTGTTTGATGCAACATGGAAAAGTAGTTGCTTATGCCTCGAGACAAGCTTGAAGCAATATGAACAGAACTATCCAACGCACGACATGGAACTTGCACGTAGTTCACGCCTTAAAGATATGGCGTCATTATCTCGTATGGTGGAAAGTGTGAAATCTATACAGACTCACAAGAGCCTCAAATATTTCTTCACGTTGGCATGAACTAAATATGAGACAGAGAAGATGGTTGGAACTAGTGAAAGATTATGATTGTACAATTCATTACCACCCGTGTAAGGCCAACGTAGTCGCAGATGCCTTGCTAGAAAGTGGGATCCCAGTCATTAGTCGCTTTACCCACTGGTGCAGAACAAGCTTGATAAAAGACTTTGAGAAACCGAGATTAGAAGTCATCACCCGCCCACCCAGCTACGGCAATAATAAAAGCGTTCATGATTAAGCCTACTCTTCGGGATCGAATCAAGGATGCACAGGATAAGGACCCATTTTTGCGTAAGATTGCGTCGAAGTTGGTACAAACAAATATAAAGGATTTGAAGTATCTGAAGATAACACACTGACTTTTAAAGGAAGGTTATGTGTACCTAAGGATGAGAGCATAAGGAACGAGATATTGGAAGAGGCTCACTTCACCCCTTATGCTGCACATCCAGGTGGCACCAAAATGTACCGAGACCTTCGAGATACATTTTGGTGGAGAAACATGAAGAGAGGAATTGGTCTATTCGTAGAGAAATGTATTGTCCGTCGCACAGGTCAAGGCACATCAAAGGCCATCGTGACTACTGAAATCGTTGGATATTCCGCAATGGAAATGGGAACACATAGCAATGGACTTCGTGGTAGGCCTTCCAAGGCCTGGCAAGTGGGTCATAATGCTATTTGGGTGGTAGTTGATCGTCCGACGAAGTCACCATTTTCTCGCCAATCAAAGTAAATTTCAAACATGGAACAGCTTCGCACAACTATACATCGTAGAGATAGTCGATTGCATGGAGTTCCAAATACCATTGTTTCTGATAGAGACCCGAGGTTCACATCTAAATTTTGGAATAGTTTGCAAGCAACCCATGGGGACGAAACCGAAATTTAGTACTCGTTTATCATCCTCGATGTGATGGGCTCGAGAAAGAACCATTCAAACTCTGGAAGATATGTTGAGGGCATGTGTTTTGGATCTTAGCGGTAATTGGGAAACACACCTACCGTTAGTGGAGTTTGCTTACAACAATAGCTTCCAGGCTACAATTGGTATGGCTCCATATGAAGCTCTTTATGGTAGGAAATGCAGATCTCCTATCCATTGGGACGAGGTTGGTGAGAAAAGAATTTTGGGTCCTGAAATCATTGAACGAACAGTTGAAGCAATTGACAAGATTAGAGCCAAAATAAAGGCAAAGACAAGACCGACGTAAAAGCAGGCCGATGGTAGAAGAAGAGATTTAGAATTTCAAGTGGATGACAAAGTTTTTCTGAAGGTAGCACCAATGAAGGGTGTTTTGAGATTTGGTAAGAAGGGGAAGTTGAGACCACGATTCGTTGGACCTTTCGAAATTCTTGAAAGGATTGGTAGTGTGGCTTACAGACTTGCCTTACCACCTGAACTGGCAGCAGTGCATAATGTATTCCATGTTTCGATGCTCAGAAAATATGTTCACGATCCTAATCATGTGGTGAGTTATCAAACATTAGAGGTACAAAAAGACTTATCTTATGAAGAAATCCCGACAACGATTTTGGACAGAAAAGTGCATCAACTCAGGAGGAAAGAAGTTCCATTAGTCAAGGTCCAATGGCGAAATCATGGACTTGATGAGTCAACTTTGGGAGAAGGAAGACGAGCTTAAAATCAAGTATCCGTAACTCTTCGATTAGCCAAGGTAAATTTTCGAGGACGAAAATATTTTATGGGGGGAAGATTGTAATGCCCCGAATATTTTTATAGAATAGAATTCAATTTTTATATACTATATTTTAATAATTTGAAAGTTATGGACTAAATGATACATTTATCAAATTATATTTTATTTGGGTCAAATATTTAAATATTGATAGAGTAATGATAAGTATATCAATATTGGGCTCATTGGATAGCTCGTGATTAATTATGAATATTAGGCTCGAGAAAATGTTAATTGAGTTAATCTGAGCCCAAATTATCGAAGTCGAAAGAATTACCCTTAAATTGTATTTTATAATTCTTGAATGGGGTTGCACACGTGTAGTCATTTTTGTTTGGTTGTATATTATATTAAATTCCATATTTTAGTTTTGTATTGTGGTTGTTGGGTGTGCCACCACGTGTATGAAAAGTATGGATTTTGAAGTGGGGTTAGTTGGCATGACTTGGTCAAAGGTTATCTCTTAAACACTCCTACCACTTTAACACGTCTTCACACTCCCACTATACACCAACTCCTTAGGATCTAGGTTATTAATTGCCTATGTACCTATATGCTTGAAAACACAACCAAAAACAAAAAAAAAACTTGCACGCACAAAGCAGAGGCGTAAAAAGGAAATTTTTGTGAACGTGATTTTTGGGTTTTCATCTTTCAAAAATTCATTTGAATTAACAAGGTAGGAAAAGAGGTGTAGTTGATTTATCCCGATTAAATTATATTTTCTTCATGTTGATGAAATTTTATACTTATGAAAGTTAAAGATATGATATTTTATGTTATGATGTTATGGCCATTCCGGTACAAATGATATGATATGATATGATATGATATGAGCTCTTACCGGTTTCTAAAGATATGATGACGGTATGATTTTCTTGATGCATGATTTAAATATTTTATTCTCGGATTGCACCATATTTCTTTTTATATCCTACCGAGTATTTTCAAGTACTCACCCTTTTCCTACATCTCACGTATTTAGACGGTCGTTGGATGGCGGGCGATGAGGTGAAGTCGTTGTGCCAGATGTTTGGAATTAATAAAGCAAATCCGGTGTAACGTGCCTTGAATTTTAGTTTTAGCAGAAATCTTAGTTTAGCAATTTATTGAACTAGTTTATTTTATTTGGAAATTTTAAATTTGTTTCGGATATTTGTGATTTACTTGCTATTCAAGTTTTATCTTAGTATGAAATAATCATGATGAAATAATAGGGAATGATGTTCACGTCTCTGCTTTGTTAAACGCAATTGAATCACATTGTTGTCCTTTAGCATTAAATGTCAATATTTGACTTACTCATGTTTGGTATAGTACATCAAATGTCATTTGGATTTTAGATTAATAAAAGGAAACTTTTGGTAGCGATTCGAAAACCTTTAAAATTTTGGGTCGTTACAGTTTGGTATCAGAGCCGTTTGCCAGTCGGAAATCGGGAACTAAGTGCTATGCGGGACAAAGTGCTACGCCATAGGACGGGAGCCACCTCTTGAACTCGTAGGAGCCACCTCTAGAATCCCAACGCCTGGCAACGGATCCTCAGATGGATTAAGCGCGACGAGGACGTCGCGAGTCTAACGGGGGGTGATTGTAATACCCCAGACCAAGAAAGTTTAAGAGATTTGATAGGTACTACTCATACCAACAAGGTGCACCTTCTTTTCCGGAAGTCCATCGTTGGAAACTCCACAGTTAAGCGTGCTTGGCTTGGAGCAATTCTATGATGGGTGACCCCCTGGGAAGTTTTCTGGGAGCGTGCAGTGAGGACAAAGCATGATGAAAAGACCCATGTTGGTACAAAGGGGGACAAGATGCCGCCGATCTAACGGCCAGGATGCCCGTTAAGTGGGACCCGGTCATTACAAATGGTATCAGAGCCGTTTGCCGCCTGGAAATCGGGAACTAAGTGCTGCGGGACAAAGTGCTACGCCATAGGACGGGAGCCACCTCTTGAACCCGTAGGAGCCACCTCTAGAATCTCAACGCCCGGCAACGGATCCTCGGATAGACTGAGCGCGACGAGGACGTCGCGAGTCTAACGGGGGGTGATTGTAATACCCCAGACCAAGAAAGTTTAAGAGATTTGATAGGTACTACTCATACCAACAAGGTGCACCTTCTTTTCCGGAAGTCCATCGTTGGAAACTCCACAGTTAAGCGTGCTGGCTTGGAGCAATTCTATGATGGGTGACCCCCTCGGGAAGTTTTCTGGGAGCGTGCGAGTGAGGACAAAGTATGCTTAAAAGACCTATGTTTGTACAAAGGAGGACAAGATGTCGCCGATCTAACGTCCGCCAAAGCCCGTTAAGTGGGACCCGGGTCGTTACAAATTCTACTTCTAAGCAAGCTTGTGTTAAGAGAAGTGATCTGGAAGGTCGTGAGTTTGATCATGCTCTTAAAGGTAAGAGCATCTATGGTTCTCGTGATTAGTTCCTTAGGTGCATGCATATGGAGTTCATTGAGTCCATTCATTCGTGCATGCATCTCATTTGTTTGAGTTTTGTTTTATTTCGGTTTGTATTTGTTCTTTTTGATATTGATTTTTTTTTAAATTTTTTTTTAAAAAATTTGGGTTCTAGGCAGTTTATGATGCTCTTCAACTTTGCGTGTGTGATCGAGTATGCCGTTACCTAATCTATACTGTTATTTTCATTACTTGGTTCGGTTTACTATGAAGAATTGAGTATATATTTTTTATGTACTATCTGCACAGCACACACCATAATCTTGACCGTGTGTGTGAGATTTGGGATAGCAGTCACATGTTAGTAGGGTGACCTCGAACGTGAATTGACCTACAACTAGATGACCTTGCTCGTGATGAGTCTCCCTGCATTGTTTGAAATAAAAAAATGAAATGAAAAAAAAAATACATACTTTTTTGGTTCATCTTATACTTTTGGTCGAAGCCTATTTGACTTGGGCAATTAAGCCCGATGTGTTTCTCATATCCTAGTGCATATGGTCATCTAACTTGGGTTTACCGGCCTAAAGCTCGCTACATGGGTCAATTTAGTCGCTTAATGGACAAGAGTCTGCACATAAGATGTATTTTACAAGAAAAGTATATAAGAAATTGCATGCTCATATTAAGGGGGAGAAATTAAAATTAGTCATGTACCTGACCTCGTTTTCAGGTCCTAACATTTCATTTGGGTTTGACGTTCATTAGTAGAGATCATATTTACCTAACAGTGATGTTTGCATGTCATTTTTCACAAATTTAAGGTTTGGAGTCATTTTCATGAGAAAATAGCGGCACTTTACACGCATGAGTCACTCATACACTTTACTCCATCTTGAACCTCATTGAGTACATGGAAAAGTCTTTACGGATAATGCTTGACTTGTGAATGCATGCATGGTTATGATCATCGGGTTGACAAGAGCTTAATTTATTTAATTTGACTTTTTTTTTAAAAAAAATGAGGGAAAAATAAAAATTGCTTAATTTGTTCAATTTAAGTATTATTAAAAAAAATTTAGTGTTATTTTTCTTAATTTTAAAAATTGAAGTGCTATTTCTGTCAATTTATTTTTCACCGTCCTATCACTGGAACTCACTCGAGTGACAGTAGCAGAAGCTGCCTCGCTCGCTTATTGCTCGACCTTCGCTCGAGCGACATGCCATAAATTTGAATTTTAAGGTTATTTTTCAAAGTTTTTCACACATTTCCCCCACTTTTTCCTTGTTTTCTTCAAAATCGTCATAATCCAAGCCAAATTAGAAGCCTACCTACCTTTTAAACACTCAAAATCTTTCCTTGAACATGGTATTTCATCAACACATCGAACTTCAAAGGTAAATTTCGAAAACTTTTATTTGGTTTGGTGTTTTCTCATTTTGGCAATCATGTTGTTGTTTTCTTGTTGCTTTGATCATTTTGCTTGAGTTTCTTGATAATGCATTACATGTTTTGAACATTGTCATCGATTGTCGTAAATAATCATGATATTTCAACAAGAATGCATTTTTGATGCAGTTTTGGCATTTTTTATGGTTTCTTGTGTGTTTTCACTTTAATCACTCTCATTGCATGTTTAGTTGATGTACATTGCCTTGGATATAGTGAATGGTTTGTGAGTTAGGTGGGTGTGGATGTAATTGTGGTTTGCATGATTTTTGATTGGTTTTTGCTCTCATGTCGTCTTTGGCCGTGTCAATTGTTTTGTGGTTTGGTTGTTTGGGATTTGGCTTAGTTTGTTGGAGTGTCGGGTTGGTCATTAGTTTGTTCGACGGTGTTTAACACACCGTTGGAGGGAGGTCCAGGTGCGATTCACACTGGGTCTCTTTCGATTGATCGCCAAATTCTGTTGCGCATCGTGTGCATGACTCTTTGGTCCGTGTCTCACACTTCTTCATTACCTATAGAGAAGACTCATTTTCTTTACGCCCTGCTGCGTGGCGATTCTATTGATTTGCCCTCTTTCATATAGCAACAGATTTTGCGGGCATTTTATGTCACGGGGATGAGGGTGGGGCTGCCTTATGCTTGCTTGATCTATAGGTTAGTGACAGCCCTAGGGGTTAGTTTCTAGGAGGGGGTACCGATCCGAGTTTCTCAGCAGATTGGCCATACTACCATTGCTCAGAGCGGTCTCATGCTTCATCTGAACCAGCACAACCCATTTACCTGACTGATCCTATTGATGACCTCATTTCTTTTGACCCCTCTAATTTTCCTTCGTTTTCTACTGCTCCTTCGCCCTCGACATCCCGTTGACTTCAACTTCAGCCCCTCTTCCTTCCCACTCACTACCTTCTATTTCTGCTCCCATTGATCCTTTGGTTGCTCTCTTGGGACATATGACCATGCTAATCGAGCAACATGCTTGGATGATGGCGGAGATCACACAACTGCGTGCTACCGTTAATCGACACATTGTC
This sequence comes from Fraxinus americana, assembly GCA_035079005.1. NCBI lineage: Eukaryota > Viridiplantae > Streptophyta > Magnoliopsida > Lamiales > Oleaceae > Fraxinus > Fraxinus americana. The sequence continues at coordinate 19,979,561 of CM068706.1, forward strand.
GAGTTCACTACACTTCAGGGTGCTGTTGGCTATATTCAGCGTACCCTTCGATGGATTCGCTGTCATTGGGACGACGATACTGATTCTGAGGAGAGGACAAATTCTAATGATGTAGCCGGCGATTCCTAGTATCTAGGTTTACCCCTTGTCATTTTGTGACAAAAATGAGGAGTAGTTATGTTCTTTATGTTAGATATGTTTTTGATGTAGTAGATAGTTTGCGTTTTAAATGGATGTATATATTTTTTATCTACTCGATGTATATAAAATTTTTTTGAGGTCGATTATATAATATATTCAAGTTATGCTAAATTAAATTTGATGTTTTAGTAGTATCATGTCTTCTTGGTATGTTGGGTTGCATTGGTACTATGTCTTGATTTAGCATGCATGATTGAAACTGAATAATACCATATGTTTCGTAGATTGCCTATATTCTATAAACTGCTTGAACTGCTTTACTTATACTGTTTTCCACACATTTCACACTAGGTGTTGAGTTGTCCATTTCAGGAAATAGGTACTGATTAAAATGTAGAATTCGTTCAAGTCAGTTAGTTGTGTCATAGGTGTTTGAGTGTGTATTTCATATTTGATTATTGCTTTGACTTTAGTTAGTAGTTTTGTCATAGAATGCCAAAGGGGGAGCTTGTTAGGTTTTCATTATGTTATTGGCGATTCTGTAAACAAAAGGGACTTAATTGTAAATGATGTAAAAAGTCAAGGAGTAATGTGCAATTATATGAAAATAAGTTTATTAGGTTTAGGGTTTGAGTATTGCAAAAGAAGGAAAATACGATGCGGATTTTCGCTTGACCATCGCCATGGATTGGCTTGAGCGTCAAAAACAGAATCTCCAACACTTGAATGTTGCCCTGCCTTAGCTCGAGTGACAACCTATCGCTGAGCTCTCGCTCAAGCGATAGGGTTGTTCGGGAAATTTTTATTTCGCGATTTAAAGGCTTTTTCCCTGGCCAATTACTTTTCTAACCTACCTATAAATACTAAAACACATTTGAATGTGAAAAACAAGTTTGATCATTAAGAGAACTTCATCAGAGAGAATACCATCATATTCTTACTTTCAACATTCATCTTGTGAGTTTGTTTGGGTGAGAAAAACATCAATTTCGTAATCCAAATACTAAACTGTTCTTTCCATCACATATATCAGAGTTGATGAAGATCGATGGAAGTTGACTGGAAGTTCCAGTCGTTGAAGAACACGATATTCTTCGTGGATCCACAGGAGATAAATGATTTCACAAAGTTGGGACTTGCTGCAGGAGAGCATAATCCAGTAGAGCTTTGGAAACTGCAGCTGAGAGTGGTGCAGGAGCACAAAATCTAGGAAAACTGTTGGAATTGCAGTCAGGAGATCAGATAGTACGTGTCGTCGTCCAGGCTGGTAGACTGTAAGTTACAAATCGTTTACAATGGATTGTTGACTGACAAAGTGCCCCGAGTATTTACCAGTTAAGGTTTCTCCGTGATCATACAGTGTGCTCTTACTGCTTTCATTATTGATTGTATTAACTGTGGTAATTAAAAATAGGTTAAATTGACTTGTATGCTTAACCATTTAGAGATAATTAATTGATGACATGTTGCTAATTAATTAATATTTTTAATTTCGTATGATATACCTATTCACCCCCCTCTAGGTATTGTTAGGGTCGAACTGCATAACTTTCAAAATCAAACAAAGTATTGATATACTGAACCGAATATATGAAGAAGAATTTGAGTCTTTCCATACTTCAATGAAGGCCATTTCGTTCTTCAATTCAATCCTTAGAATAAAACAATAGAATATTAGTCGTTCTGAAATCAAAACATAAGTTTAAAAGAAATTAGAAATAAAAATGCAAGTGATAGAATTGGTAAAGGCAAGTGTTTGACACTTTCTCCTTGTGACGAATTCGTCCCAGAGCGATGCTAATGGTTTCTAGCCCATCATTTCCCAAAATGCAACGACCGCACCTCGCAATAGGGGGACTCCAAATTATGTAGACCAACGAATTTGAAACGAAATTTTTTTATCTATCGAGAACATCATTATGATGCAAGAAAGAACCACTTTAATGAAGTATTTTTATGCAAATCAAAGAATGAATATTATATGGAATGATTTTGCAGCAACCAAGGGGATCAATTTATAGAAGGTGAGGGGTTGTGGTCGGAGAGAGGCACCCCAAAACTTGGTATCTTTCACCAAGGGTCGTAGCCCTTAGTGGCGCTCACCAACTGCACATTTGTCGCTTGAGTGCCAAAGGCAGAGTGTGCATCGTTCGCCTAGCGCTAGTCTGCTGCTCAAGCTGCAACCTTAGGGTGTTAAAATCAGATTTTTTCTTCCAACTTTGGATCACAATTTCTTATTCATCCGAAATTGATTTTAAGATTTCATATATACTACGATCATCTACTCGATGAGTACAACACATCAGTCTATTTATTTTCATAATTTGACTATCGGATCAAGTCCGAATATTTGGTCAAAGTTGACAAAAGTCAATTTTTGCTCACTTTTTCATGGTTTTATACTTAACCAATTTCCATCTCATTTTAACCAAATTCCAACAATCTCCTACTTGAATGGAAATTCCAAATATGCAAATGATAATGCAGACACTAGTAAAGAGATAAGTGAAAAAACATTGTATATGAGAGGTAACTTCTGGTCTTGAACCTTCCTTAGTAAAATGCTATCAGATTTATTTAGCTAATTCGTGAACGCGATGTCTTGAACCATTTAGTCATTGGTAAGATAACAGTACTCACACTATGTCTTTTCTAAACCGTTTCGGTTCTCATGATTATATTTATTTTGGCCCTAAACCACTTCTATATTTCATAAGTGTTTTCGAGATTTTTAGCCTCAACAATCCTCATAGAAGCCTCCCATCTTCACACTTACATAGGTGACCTGCTATTAAGAGCATTTTGCCTTACTCCACATGATTTAATTAAGTTATAGGAATTATTAAAAGCGTAACTTAACTTTGTGACACTTTGAAGAAAGCACTTTGATTATCGTAGGAATAAGTAAGAATTATTTCCTAAGTGCTTTATGAAATCTTCATGACTTAGTTGTTCCCTTAAATGAAAATCTTGGGATCGTCGGTCAACAAGGTAGGGTTAGCATTACAAAGACTCTTACATAGTAGGCTTTAATCTCATTCCCTTCGATATGCAGTATACTTGATCTCTCGGTAAACCTTTTAATGGATCCATGAGTTTACACTATTGAGATCAACAGTCTATGATACTGTATATATGACATATATGTCTAGACTTACCATTACACGTGACTCTGTATCTCATAAAAATGACTAACTATCACAATCAATTCACTTAATTATGGATGGCGAGGCAGGGAGTGGTGGGACGGTGGCTTTTCCCATTTGTTGCCCTATTTTGTTTCTCCGCTGCCGGCCGTCTCCTCCTCATCCTCCTCCTCTACAGGCTCTGCTACCATAGATCACGACAAACAGGTATGTTTTTGCGACAATAAATACCCTCCCCTACATCCCAATACCCAAGCTCCAACGTTCCTGGTTATTACCAGAAAAAACTAAGAAAAACCCTAACAAGGATCGCATTGCTGGTAAAATTCTTCAACATCTGCACACAAAAAATAGCAGGTAAAAAAACCCACATTAGACCAAAGGGAAAAAAATCTCACACGATAAAAGTGAGACAAAAATAAGAATTGAAGAGTGAAAATAATTTTTTTTTAAAACACATGTGGTTAGTGCTTTAATAAGGCCAGTTCGACGACCCTTGAAATCTCTAAAAACTTCTTCAACGATTCGAGGATTGTATAGTCCTCCGTCCATTTTTCCCCAAGTTCAACACTTCAACTTTAAAGAAATAAATAAAAAGATAGGGTACCCTAAAAACCCTTTGAAGTAGAGAAATTGGTTTTGGTGGAAAGACCGAGAGGGAAGTGAGAGAAGAAAAGCTGAAGAGAAAATTTTGAAATTAAGGGATGAGAAGAAGAAGAAAAATAGTGGGGAACATATGAAGATGGGTGGATTCGGGGACGAGTTTAACTTTAATTAATTTTTTTTTCCTTCACGGGGTGGGGCACCCTCGCCCCATGACCTGAGACAGGGCGCGTCGTCCCATTCCGCAAACCCGCTCGGGGCTAGGAAAATTGTTAACCCTACACTTAATAGATACAAACATCACCAGCTAAAAAATCCTCTCATGAAGCCACTTGCTTTTCACTTGCTTTATCTAAAGCTATATTATCTTCCGATATGGTTGGATAATTTCTAACAATATCATTTGCACTAGTCAAAAAATTTTACTAGTAGATTTCGAATCATGGGTATTCAATTTACAATTGAACCAATATAAACTACAATGTAGTTCAACTTATGAAAATTCTTCAAATATTTCAATGATTATTATTGCATATCCAGTACAAATGCAATAATCGATTTTCATCACATTTATCCCTTTGACTTATAGTGCATCACATTTGTAAACCATCCTTAAACTTCTAAAATTAGTATAAGCATTTCTTACCTTTTCTTCTTCATATAAAGTCTTATATGATTTATAATGTATATGGAATGTAACTTGTAAAATAAGTTACCCACACAATTCTTCAATTATGAATACATGTGCAACAAATGATGTTGCATCCACAAGTCTTGGCCTTTTCATATAAGTTTGCAAGCATTATAATAACCTCCCCACATTTTTGGGTTATATTTGAACTTAGAGTTCATCAATTCTTTTAAAGTTCAATTTATCCATTGTATATTTCATATAAAATGAAAGATTCTTTAGAGTCCATATACTTTCATAATAAGGTTGCCAACTCAAAAATCATTTTCATTTGTCAACATATAGACCCAAACGCAATTTAGGGTTTGTAAACCATGCTTTCAAAGCATATACCAATTTAATTGGTTCCAAGATAGAAGTTAATATGTTGCGTCAATCGCACATAATTATACTCACAATTAGAGTAGTATAGTACCAAGTATCTTGTATGCAACTTATCAATTTCGTGATACTTCACAAGATATGTGTCATTTCATATAAAAAAATAAGGCATCTATTCACAATAAAGAATAGTAATCTACCTTCAATGAAAGTTCATAAACTTTCACAATTATTTGGCATCCTTCAAACATTTATACATGTCCAATGATTAGGAGTAATTTTTCTCCTTTCTATCCATTCATTGTTTGACTCGAATTAGTCTCAACGATATCCATTTTTTTTACAACAGTAGATGTTATTCACAATCAAGGCATAGCAACGTATATTTCAAACATTTATACATCCATTGTAAACCATGTAACCACATAATTCATGGATTAAGGAATTGGAACACTTATCTCATAGTTAATATATCTCCAAAGGAAGCAAATGGGCTAACGCATCCATTCAAATTCTTGCATGTAAAACCAAGTATCATAGTAATTTGAGTGTTCATGTACACACACACACACACAAAACATACCTATATTATAAGCATGTACCGAAACATATGAAGACTAATTCGAGTATTTCCATACTTCAACGAAGACCATTTTGTTCAATTCAATCCTCAGAATAAAACAAAAGAATATTAGTCTTTCTAAAATCAAAACATAAGTTTACAAAGAAATCAGAAATAAAAATGCAAGTGATAGAATTGGTTGATGCAAGTGTTTGACACTTGATCCTTAAAACGAATTTACCCAACATTGGTGCTAACGGTTTTTGGCAATTGTCTTCTAAGATTTAACGATCATGTCTTACAATAGGAGCAGTCAAAATTACATAGACCAACGAACTTAAAACAAAAGTTATCTCTCTACCAAGAACATGATTTTGATCAAGAAAAAAAACCACTTTAATGAAGTGTTTTTATGCAAACCAAAGAATGAATATGATATGGAATGATTTTACAATAACCAAAGGGTCCAATTAGTTAGGGGTTGTGGTCAGAGACATACACCCCAATATCAGCATATTTCAATAAGGGTCGCAGCCCATAGTGGTGCTCCCCAATCACCCATTCGTTGTTCGAGTGCCAAAAATAGATTGCCTAGCGCTCATGTGGCGCAATTTGCTGCTCGAGCGACGACCTTTAGTACTGAAATCCAATTTTCCTTCCAAATTTGGATTACAATTTCTCATTCATCTAGAATTGGTTTTGAGATTTTCAAATATACTACCATCATTTACTCGACGAGTAGAATAAGTTAGTCTATTTATTTTCATAATTTGACTATCAGATCAACTTCGAATATTTGGCGAAGTTGACACAAAGTCAATTTTTTTCATGGTTATTTACGTTAACAATTTTCATATTAACCAAATTCCAACAGTAATTTTCCCATGGGAAAATATATGCTTTTCTACATCTATGAAATAATATCCAACAAGATTAGCTGATTTTAACCATTCCGTCAATCTATAGCTGCATAATATGCATTTAAAAAAAGAAACTTGGAAGACCACGTATGAAATGAAAACGATCGAAGAAAGAAACATCGGGAAGATTTTTGATGTTTTGTCTGCACCATGTACACGTAACCCTTTATTTCATATACTCCAAAAGCACGAAGACGATATAGATAATGCAATATCATTATCACTGTAGACATTAGCAAATCCATAATGCATCTTGAATAGTACTTTGCTGTGAATTTGTTTAATTGGAATTCATCAGCCATAAAAACTAGCTCTTTCATCTATAACAAATCAATCGTTCTGAATCATACACCTAACATTCTAGTACACTTAATTATAGACCAATATATAAAATTTCATTCAACCATACACCAAGCATAATTTGATTCAATTGTACATCAACAAGACCATAATTTCAATCAAATGTACACCAAAAAAATATTAAATTAGTTTTAGAGTTCTTATCTTCATAACCCAAATGATAGCCATGAAACAAAACTAATGTACTACTAAGTTGCTAAATCTTTCCTTATTCTTGGCGCTACATATAGAATTGATCACCGAACACCCCCTTTTTTTTTTCTTTTTTTTTATGGCTTCCCTCTTCTTTGGTTTTTCATGTTTCTCTATTTCTTGTAAATCTTCCACCAAGGTTTGGAGAGAGCTTTCCCTCTTCTTGAAATATGTGGTACTTTTGTGAAGGAACATAGTTGGTAAATTGTGTCACACTGGTTAAACCAATTCCATGTGTTGGAATGAACATAAAATTAGATGGTGTTTCCAATGATTGCACTTCAGATACAAGCATCTTCAATGGCCTTGGCATCCTCAATACATCAGATATGACTTAAAAACCTCATTTAACCAAATTTTCTAATTATAGGATATTGGGATAGATTTGGTCATCCTTGCGTTTTCACTCCCGAAGTGACTTGAGCTTTATTGATTTGTAGGATTTTCAGCCTTACAAGACCATTCCTATAATGAGCATATAAAACAAAGTACATTAGATTATATTCTACCAAGAAACAGAAAACACAATACAAAATCCATATATAAACAAACCTCGTGTGGTGCATTTGCCTTTTGATGTTACCTGTTGTTGTGCATTTGCCTTTTGATGTTACACTACAAGTAATCACCATGGTTCGCTTCTTATTCAACTTTGCTTTGAACCTAGAATAGGTTATAACAACCTCTTCTTATTGTCTTCATTCTTCTTCTATTTTCTTTCCATTTTAGGGACAATATTCTGGTGGTTTGATCGAGGGATTGTTACAACCCATTTTAATTAGTCAAAGTCATAGTCAAATTGGAATTAAATGAAGCAAATCATTTGATTGGCACTTATTCCATAATTGATAAAATATGAGGGTTAAGATGTATTAGGCGCGAAGTTGTGGATTTACTTATATATCCTTGAAAGTGAAGGGACTTCTTTTGCAAAAAGCCCCTTAGCTTGGGGGTTCTTTTAAAATTGGCCAGGTCAAAGGGGCCAAATTGAACTTTGACTTTTCCACTATTGAATATTACACAATTGGCATAATGGTGTTCAAAAGACAAAAATGCCTTTAAGTGAATAAAACAATTACAAAATATGATTTTATTAAAAAGACAATACTACCATTTTACTTAACAAATAAAAACCAAACACCCCTATATAAAATTACAAATTCAGTTCAAACACAGATAAAAACTCTCATCTTCTTCACTCTGAAAATCTCAAAAATATCGATAGCAGAAGGAAAAAATTGTTTTATGTCAATTACTACGAATCGGTAAGTATATTTTCGTATATTTAATTTCGTTATACTGAAATGTGTATGTTTTTTACTTGATAAATTAAGATTCGACATAGGTAATAGACAGAAATTTTTTTTAGTAGATCTGTATAATATTTTTAAGTGAATGGGAAAAAATTCATCTGCATAATTTTCCGCCTTAATGTTAAGAAAGCAACAGGCAAAATCGCTTGTTAACGACGAATTAGCCTGTTAACAGGCGAAAACAGGCGAATTAACATGTAAAATTAACCACTGTTTTGTTTTTTTAGTTTCTATTCCCAATTTAATCCGAATTTTCGAATGTTCATTTACAAATTCTGTTTTGCTATGCACAGATATGAGGCTTGTACTCCTGATTTGTTATTTTGGTGATTTTGAATTAGATGAAAATGATCGATGGTTGTGGAAATGGACGGATAACATAAAAGGTAGCAGACCAACACATATAACAGAGTCTACATTGTACGAGGAACTGTACCATGATATACAGAACAAGCTGAACGTCGATTCATCTCAATACAATATGGTACTAAGATATCAATATGGTGAGAATTTACCATATTCAATTCTACCTTTAAATGTTACATCTGATATTGACGTGAATTATCTGTATGACTTGAACAAAGTGCAACAGACACCAATTTTCGTGACTTTAGTGAGAAAGGAAGACGAGGAAGGTAGACATGAACATTCAGATGAACATGATAGTAATGCAAATGATTTTTGGGATACAGTGGAGATAGCTCACGATGATGACGCTGATATTCCCGAGATAATTGTTGTTCACCGTGACACCGCTGCGATGCACATACTTCAATCGGTAGTTCAGGACAGTGATGTAAATGAATTTACAAATGAGGATTTAATGGCTTTATCCCGTCAGAGACATGAGCTGGGTTAGAGCACAGGGGCCGGAACGAGCGGACCTTCATCTAATTCTTCACGTGTGGTTCCAAATGATGAAGATCTGGATGTTGAGCAACTGTTTGAAACGAAAAAAATTTGCAGGAAGCTGTGCACTTGCTGGCATTAAAATACAACTTTGAGTTCAAGGTAAAGAAATTAAACAAATCCTTATTGACACTTGTTTGCGCCGACGACAGTTTCCGTTGGCGGTTGCTTGTGACTAAGATGGACATGAATGGGATTTTAGTAGTTCGCAAGTATACACGGGAACATACTTGCGAGTTGGGGATTCGTCAAAACAATCACCTGCAAGCTCGATCATGGTTTATTGGTCGACAGATAATGCACAAGTATCAGGACCCACGGACGATCTACAGATCTTCAGACATCATTAATGACGTCCTGCGAGAGTACGGAGTGTTCATGAGCTACCGAAGGCCTGGAGGGCCAAAGAATGCGCGTTGGAGGATTTAATGGGCTCGACCGAGGAGAGTTATGCTAAATTGGCCAGATACTGCCATAATTTGGGGACAACTAATCACGATTCCACTTATTCCATTGAGATGGAAGGCGCGAATTGTTTTAAGTATTTATTCATGACTCTTAGACAATGCATTAGAGGATTTAAAAATGCGATGCGACCCGTAATTTTAGTTGACGGTACAACTCTGAAATTGAGATACAGGGGCAAGCTGATTATCGCTACATGTCAAGATCCTAACATCCAGATTTACCCACTTGCATTCGGCGTAGTCGACAACGAGAATGATCTGTCAATGCGTTGGTTCTTTACGAAGCTTAGAGAAGTGATCGGGGAAGTCGAAGATCATGCCTTTGTAACTGATCGGGTCAGTCTCTAATAAGTGTTATCGTTAAAGTTTTCCCCGAGGTACATCATGGGTACTGGATATACCATATACATGGTAATCTCAAGACTAGATACTGGGGCTAAGGCATTGTTTCATTGTTCAGGAGGGCGGCCGAAGCTTACAGTGTCGAGGAATATAATAAGTTTATGGCCGAGATAGGAAATAAGTCATTGTCGGCATGTGATTATTTTACAAAATTGAGGATAGAACATTGGGCGCGATCACATTTTCCAGGACGTTGGTACAACTTTATGATGTCAAACAACGTGGAGTCTCTGAATGCATTGTTGAAGAAGGATCAAGAGTTACCAATTCTCTCAATGATTGAGAACATCCGTACTAAGCTGCAACAGTGGTTTCACAACCGACGTGTTGAATCGCATAACTGCTCGAGTTGGCTAGCCTCGGCTCAAGAGGATAAATCATTCAAGGCCACAGAGATTGCGATGAAGTTGATTGTTGAACCGCTGGACGAGTCGCATACATGGTGGACTTGACGACAATACATGCACTTTTACTCGATTTCAGCTGGAGAGATTTTCATGTGAGCATGCAGTCGCAGTAGCTCTGAACAAAGGCTTTGCAGCAAGAACATTGTACTCTCATTATTACACGACTGATTGTTGGAGAGTTGCATATGCTGAGACTATATTTACCATACCGAATGAATCCGATTAGGAAGTCTCTGACTGTATTCTCCCACTTAATAGTTTGTCGCCACCGATAGTTGAACTGTGTGGCCCGGGCATCCACGAACTTTTAGAATACCCGATACTGGAGAGTTTTCTCAACCGCGTCGGTGCGACAGATGTAGAGTAGTCGGCCATACTCGTCAAACTTGTACGAGTCAGATTTCCCTGGATGGCAATTAGTCAAGTATGTAATGGTATTGCCAATAAATGAACAATATTTGGATAATCATTTTAGTGTAATTTGTTAAAAATGAACAAAATTCAATGATTTCATACAAATAAATGAACGAAATTCAATTTACAATTTTTACAAGTATTAAATAAATGAATCAATAATTAAATGTACAACGTTTACGGATCACACACGAATTCCCTCAAATCACAGGCTAATTTATTCCTCCAAATTTCTATCCATGCCTGGTTGATTCTATCAGCCTTCTGTCCTACACTCAAAAATTCAATGTATTTCATTGCAAAAATGCCGCAATCGCCCTTACAATGGAATAATAAACGTGTTAGTTCGATAAAAACTAAGTTTCAAAGTTAAAAAAAAAATATAAATACTTACGATCTCAACTGCCTCGCCGTCGTCTGGTCCTGCACGATGGCTAGTCTGTCATTAACATTCACGCCCGCTCGGGCAGCCATCAACGAAACGATCACTGCAAGCGGCTCGAAGAAAGTCTCGAGCCGGCATACCAACGTTTTGACTAGTTAATGATCACGTTGTCATATTTTGGAGCTACACACTACACAAATCATTTTATTATCTCACCTGAGGGTCGTCGAGGAGAGCTGATAACTATTCTTTCCTTGGATTTCCATTTGCTTGGGATGCTCGCCAATGATACATTCGAGGGCAACGTGTCTCCCATCGGCTCGCAAACCGGATACCTAGGACAGGGACCGTCTCGTACGCTCAGATCTACAGTACATACAATTATTATATTCATATTTATTGTAATCAATATTTTTATAATAAATTATGCCAATCATTTACCTGCACTGCCAGTGGCAATCCGTATGTATCGTATTTACGTAAGGCCCACTTCGGCCACGATGGTGATCTGGTGAAAACGTGCACCGTGTCCTCAAAACATCTCCGACCCCACGGATATGTGTTGAAGACATCAAGATCGTCGATGATCTGCAGATGGAATACGTCGATCCCAGTCCTCCTATGTTGATATCACAACATGCTCTTAAGGATGTAGACCAGGCCAAGCTTCAGTCTATCCAACATGTGGTCACACCTCCTGATCGCGTCCATTAGATCCGACAACGGCACCGTCCCCTGTTCCTGGAAGTAAGTCTCGTACAACCTGGTGCCTTTCTAAGTATCGGCATGGGGTGCATCATCACCCGTAACCTCCAGTCCAGTGCTTACGGCAAACTCGAACATGGAGAAACTGGCGACCTTGCCCGAGGTCAAAGTGGAGGGCATCGCCGTCAATTGGACTCAACAATCGACACAGTAGGGCATCGATGATCTGCCTCGAGTACTGTACATGTCTCAACTCGTATAGGGGCCAAAGAAATGAACGTCGTAGCATCTCTGCATGCTGCTCATCCAACAGCTCCAACAAGGCAGTGTAACTGCCAAAGTTACCGTTCCAGGTAGCTTTACCAAGCATCTGTCTCAACGTCAAATCCAAGTGATAATCTATGCTGCAAAAAATAATTTAAATATTAGCACATCGACATAAGATAATGGAATGTAGCATAATCTCATAAAATTAAGCGAACTGAATTGTAACGACTACACAAAAGAAATAATTACATAAAATATTTATTTTTCAATTATGTAAAATATTGAATTATATAAATTTTATTCAATTACGTAAAATATTTATTTATATAAATGTTTTTAAAATTCGATTTATTAAATTATTAATAAAATTTAAAAGAAAAAAATAATTTTCTAATTTGTTAAAATATAATTTTTAATATTGCTCGATACTCAAAAATTAAAATTATTAATTTAATTATATAAATATTATAGAATTACGTAAAATATTTAATTATATAAATATTTTTAATATTCGATTTATTAAATTATTAATAAAATTTAAAGCAAAGTATAAGAATTTTCTAATTTTTTAAAATATAATTTTAAAATATTGCTTTATACTCAAATTAAAATTATTAATTTAATTATCTAATTATTATAGAATTACCTAAAATATTTAATTATACAAATATTTTTCAATTTCGTAAAATATTGGATTATATAAATTTTTTTCAATTACCTAAAATATTTAATTATATAAATATTTTTTAATATTTGATTTATTTACTTATTAATAAAACTTAAAAAGAATAAGAATTTTCTAATATGTTAAAATATAATATTCAATATAGGTATTTATCAAATTGAAATTATTTATTTCATTATCTAAATATTATTCAATTTCGTAAAATATTTAATTATATAGATATCTTTAATATTCGATTTATTAAATTGTTAATAAAATTAAAAAGAAAAAATAATAATTTTCTAATTTGTTAAAATATAATTTTCAATATTGCTCGATACTCATATCAAAATTATTAATTTAATTATCTAAATATTATTCAATTGCTTAAAATATTTAATTATATAAATATTATAGAATTAGTAAAATATTTAATTATATAAATATTTTTCAATTTCGTAAATTATTGAAATATATAAAATTTACATAAATATTTATTTAATTTTTTAAAATTCATTTCTTAATAAAAAATTTTAAAAAAATTTCTGGGCCTTAACAGGCGACCTACTCTTATTTTAAAATTGAAAAACAATTGGGCCGCTGTTAAAGGCCCAAAAAAACGCTTTTAACAGTGGTTCCGGCACGTTTTAGCCGGAAATGGAGCCGGAAAATTGTATTTCTGGCCACCCAAGTTTCATAAATCCATTCAATATTACTAATAATGACCCTAATCACTTATTCTACCCGATCTACAACAAAATCAAACAAAATAAACTCAAACCATTTCAAAAAAATTCAAAGAAAATCACAACAATAGTTCAAAACTAACCTTTCTCGCCGATTCACGGTGTATGGAGGTCCCTTTTTTGCTCTTTTTTGGTCGGTTTATGACAAAAAAAATTTGGTCGGTTTTGTTGTCTTCTCTTTGATTTGGTCGGTTTCTTTGGTTTATTGGAGGAGGTTTCACGTGTAAAGGGGTATTTTTGCCTTTTTAGGTATTTCAAATTAGTTTTGGTTTTCTTTTTTAATGCTATTTCTTGGTCAAATGCTAAACTTGAATATTGGCCTTTTCAACCATCTATTCACGGGTATTTCGTCCATTAACTTGGCAATTGGCACCCAATTCTCATTTTTTTCACACACACACATGAGCTGAGAGAGAAAACAGAGAAATTGGAGTTGAAAACCGGGAAAAGGGAGGAAAAAGGAAGGAAAAGGGACAAGAAAGAAGAAGAAGGGGGGAATTGAGGTAGTTCAGCTTTTTTATTTTTTTATTTTCCCTTCTCTTTATTTTCTTCAAGAGTAGAGAAATTTCATACTAAAGTTGCTAGGGTTTAATTTGTTAGTTTAACTTTTGGAAGGAGAATAATTTCTTGCTCAAGTTATTTGATTGAGAAATTTTCAGTTGGATTATGGCAAGTTATACCATTTTTGGCAAACTCTAGAATTTTAATTGGGTTCTTGAGTATATAAAGTTTTGAGAAATGATGGTGTTGATGAAATATTCACTTGAAAGAATGATTTTATGGAACAAGATGTAAAATAAATGGGTTGTAGTGTTGGTTACTAGTTTTCACTAGATTGAATGGGATAATTATTTTTATGATTGGGATGGAAGTAATTTTGATAAATTACATGCTAGTGAAGGGATTTGTAGGTGGAATTAGCTCCAATTGATTAAAGGAAAATTTGGGAAATTTAGTTCAAGTATCGAAAAATTTAGTTCAAGTATTATGACATTAGATATTAAAGGCTTCTTGATTTGATAGTGGTTAAATTGGTTATCATGTATGGTATTTCAGGTGGTGACGAGGAGATTGGAAACGTTTATCAGACAGTCTAACTTGTAGCTTGTACTTTGTGAGTGGAGAACTTACTTTTTCAAAAAAATAAAATTTTTAACTTATAAAATTATAATCATGTTTACTTCATATGAATGTTGAAATGATTTCCAATTTTTAGAGAAGCATAATAATTACATGAAAGGTCTTATTTTCGAGAAATTAGTAAATGAACATGATTATTTTAAAACCATCAGAAAATACCCGATGTAGTTATCTAACTCTAGTGCACTGAGGGGCTATGGTTGTGTCTAGAGTCGTGTATAAATGTAACTCTTATCCACTAAGGGGCCACGGCCGTGTGTAAAGATACCTATTATGTACTGAGGGGCTACAGCCGTGTATAAATGTAACTCTATCCATTGAGGGGCT
The DNA here is from genome assembly GCA_035079005.1 of Fraxinus americana. NCBI lineage: Eukaryota > Viridiplantae > Streptophyta > Magnoliopsida > Lamiales > Oleaceae > Fraxinus > Fraxinus americana. The sequence continues at coordinate 19,994,643 of CM068706.1, forward strand.
ACGACCGTGTGTAAGGGTACCTATTATACACTGTGGGGGCTACAGCCGTGTATAAGGATGATGTCCGTATTAGGCTCGTGATGTCCGTTATTGCTTTGTATAGATCTTGTACCATCACTATGTTGATCTCCGCTGCCTTACTCTGCTAAATGTATTTCTGCCTCTAGTCTGCATTATCTTGCATGCCGATCAAATTGGTTTATATTCATATTTTCAAGTAATTATCAATACTAACAAGACATGTCATCCTTGACCCTGTTATTAGATGTAGACATGTATCCTTGATAAAATTCAACATCTATATGCTCATCTTCAACCTCATGATTGGAAATATTAGCCTTGTGATTACCATATCCGCCATGTTTAGATCCCCTATCACTACATTGAAAGATCTCTCCCAACTTGCTTGGCCAGATTTATAACCTCCATTAGTCGGAAACATCGTGCTTGCAAAATCGATTCAAAACAACAATAATTAAATTTGCTGCTAAATGATTCATTTCTTCTCATGGTTCTTGTTAACTATTTTGCCTTCTAAAAATACTTAGTTTAATCTTACATTAGAAAATAATTTACAATGCACAAAGCAAAGGCCATTTACGCACATAATTCCCAATGCACTATATATATATATATATATATATATATATATATATATATATATATATATATATATATATATATATATATATATACCTAGCTTTGTTATTAGATATATGCATGTCATCTTGATGAAACAGATAGTCTATATCTCATCTTCCAAATCATCTTTGGAAATATTTGTTGGGAATTTACTTAACATGCACAACGAAAAATAAAATAATTTCAATTTTCACCAAAGATTTGTTTTGTGTTTAGATAGAAAGTGTGTTAGAAAATTATACCTTTTTGTAGTTCTGCAAACTCCTTTATTAATTTTGAAACACGAACAATCACGATCTACAATCCATAGCTATCTAATTGTCCAACCTCTAATGCATTCCATATAGGGAACAAGAATGAGAGAATTATGATTTCTCTTTTCTTGTGTTAAAAAGAATATGAATTATGTCATGTTCTAATTTTTTTGAAACCTAATGACTTATTAATATAAGTTCAAGTGGGCTGACCCTTCTCTTAAACTTAATCCGATTCAATATTTAATTAATCCAATTAATTCAATTTGGTTCATGAATTAATTAATTCGGGCATATTAACAAGCAACCCAATTAATTAATTGTACAACACTTGTTCATTAAGTAATTGGTGAATCTCATTCTTTTGGTTCTTGTTTTGTGTGTGACCCATCAAGTTCCCAACCACGATATCTAACGACTTGAATTACTATTTTGATCCAATCAAAATCGATAAATTAAAATACTCTTTTTTAATTTATCATCAATTCACATACGTCGTCCTATATTGACATCTAGTAATGTGTCAGGGTGATATACGTGATGGAAAATGTCACGTATGACAAAATCAAATTTGTTCGTTTATCGTGAAACTATAATCCTTTTGTCAATATGATCCGATCAATTATGAGATATGAATATGTGTCAATCTCAATTATCAATTATATCTTTCATCCCACTAAGTTAATGTAAGTCGAAAACTCATTTTCGACTTATAAGTACACATTGGCTAAGGATTTCGTTATCAACTTAATTGAATGAAATGTAAATCATAATCTTTTACTATCCAAGAGTGACAAATCCTCTATTGATCATTCACAACTTTTAATCACTGACACTCAGATAGTTATCCATGTGGAATTTTCCATTGGATCTCCAATGTCTTGTTCTGTAGCAAAACATCAACGTGTTCATTTAAGTGTTACCACACTTTAGCTAATAAGATCAGCTACTTACTTTACAAGTAAGAAATGTCATACGTAATGGTCTATCCGTAATAACGATATATGTATCTCGTTATTACTTACAATCACAAATTTCAACATTTGTAATTTGTATCGCACAAACACAACTCAATGTGATTAATAAATTACCAAGTCTTGAATCTACGGATTCTATTATTTAATTTATTAGAATATTAATTCAATTAATTAAATAATAGATTTTGTCATACATATGCATCAATTATATAATAAAAGTATTTATGTCCAAAGTTGATTGGACCTAGAGCATAACACTTACAAACTCCCACTTGTACTAGATCCAATCACTTATGTATCTCATATTATAAGAGTATACATGACGATCATGTTATGCTGGATAACCCTTTGTTAATGGATCTGTAATATTATCAATTGTGGTAATTCGTTCGTTCTTTACGTCATTTCTTTGTATTATCTCTCTCATGAGATGATACTGCCTTAACACATGTCTTGATCATTGATGGGACCTTAATTCTTTTGTTTGCACGATGACTCCATTTCTATCACAATGTATAAGCATGTGATCAACAATGTTAGGAACCACTCTAAGTTCATTAATAAACTTCTTGATCCAGACCACAATCTTTGTTGCTTCTAAAGCAATGGTGTATAAGGTTCTCCTATTGAATCAACGGTTATTTCTTGTTTGAAATCTTTCCAACATACCGTTTAAGAGTAAACCAATATTTTGATTGAGATTTGCTACCATTCTAGTCAGACTCGAAGTTAGCATCAGTGTATCAATGAATCTCAGTTCATTTTCTCCATTTAAAATCTTCTCAAGATTTTATCTATGTAAATTAGGATGAATTAAGCATTCTTCTAGATCTATCTCTGTAAATCAAGTTGCTTCTCTCATATTTTTCATGAAGATATTATTCGACAACCATAATTTTAACGATTAAAATATAGGAACACCGTTTCCTATAATATGTCTTATACATATAATATTAGGAATGCAATAATCTCCAATTGTAGACACACAGTTCCGTCTTTGTTTTTGATAAAATCAAACCCTTTTGATTTTCTCATCAAGGTGTAGATTCCAGCTAAAAGAGGCTTGCTTCAATCCATATATAGTTGTAAGCATATTTGGATTCAAAACTTTTGAGTTATGTCATGTACATTTCCTCTTGAAGTTTATGTTAAGGAATACAGTTTTAACATCCATTTTCCATGTCTCATAGTCATGGTATCCAGTTATTGCAAACAAAATCCGAATGGACTTTAGCATGGCTATAGGCTAAGAGGTTTCATCAAAGCCAACTCCTTGTCTTTGCTTATAATATTTTGTTATTAGCCTCGTTGATGTTTTCATCTATGTTGACATTTTCATGTAAACTCATTTACAACCAATAAGTTCAACACTTGACTTTTCTTATGCATAATTAGTAATGCTTGATTAGTTATCATAGATTCGCACCTTCCACAAAGGTCGAATGATCCCACAAGATTTACACGGAGTTAACATGTCCTCAGAAGTCTCCACTTATTGATCAAAAGTATATCTCTCAACATGTGTGGGATCAGACTCAAATTCATCTACTTGGTCAACTATATTTGTAGATTCTTAAACTCCTTCAAGATTTATTCTGGTCCCACCATCCTCTCCTAGAATAAACATTTTTTTCTAGGAGTATGACATATCTTCAGATGAAGACCTTCTTCTTAACAGGATTACATTATTGATATCCAATTGTTTCTTTTGGATATCACACAAATATATATGTATCGATTTAGTCTCAAACTCGTCTGATTCAGTGCACTTCACATAAGCGTAATAGTCCTAAACTTTCATATGGACAAGTTAGACCTCATGTCTCTCCAAAACTCGTATGAAATTTTGTCAACCGACTTACATGTGACAAGATTTAGTTGTAGCATGTGACAATCAGTATATGATCTCAAAACGATTTTGAAAAGTTTGCATGGCTTGTTATTAATTGTACTATATCTAATAGTGTACGATTCCTCCTTTCAGATATACCATTATGTTGTGGTGTACATGGCAGAGTCCAGTACGAGAGAATCATATTCTCTTTTAGATAATCTAAAATTCCCCCTTTTAGATTTTCTTTATATTGATCAAGTCTTAGTGTGAGAATACATATACCTAATTGTTTCTCTATTTCTAGATTGAATCCTTTGTACATTTCAAGAGTTTCATACTTGAACTTATGAAATAGTCGTTAGTAAATGTGATGAGATAAGAAACTTTATCGGACATTAATTAATATGGGTCCATATACATCACTATATATTAGTCCCAGTAATTGTGTAGATCTTTCACCTTTTCAAGTAAAAGGGTATTTGGTCATTGTACCTAACAGACATGATTTACATTTGTCAAATGAATCAAAATTATTTGACCAAAATTTACATCTCTATGTAATTTTGGAATTGTACTTTCATTTATGTGACCAAGTCTACAATGCCAGATATAGGTGTTATTCATATTATTATTTTAATAACTTTCAATTTCTATACTAATTATAGGATACTCAGTATTTAGAATAAATGTCATTTTTTAATTTATCATAACCATTAGGATCTTATCAAGATAAAAAAGGAACAACAATTATCCTTAATATTAAAATAATTCATGTTCAAACATAAAATTCAAATAATTTTCTTGGTAATGGTGAGAACACAATAACATTTCTCTAATTCTAATATTAAACCTAAATGCAATGGCAATAAGTATGATCTTATAGGCAATGCAGCAACCTTTACTCATTTTCAACGTGTAGGTCAACTTCTCCTTTTTGTAGTAGTGTACTTTTATTTAGTTTCTACATATTTATAAATATAAGATCCATATCTGGTATCTAATACCCAAGAAGCTAATAAAGTAGATATAAGTCTTGCAGTTTCTTTTCCAATGACCTATTATTCCTAAACGATAATAAAGATCATCAGATTTGGTATTGTCCTTATTCGCTTTTACTGTCTTAGCCATCTTCGTTGCTTTCCTAAAGCATCCTTTAGACTTCCCTAGAAGAATCTATAACTATGATTTGCCCACTACAAATATAAATATTGGGCTTAACAATTTTAATCATGTTCAACAACTTAATGAGTGTACATGTGAGTTTATTCATGTTAAATTCATAATTAGCCATGAATAACTCTTTGGCAGAGATTTTAGAACCAAGTCTATACTTAGTTCACGGTTCATGACTAAAATCAATTGAGACAACTTCTCAATGTAATCAACATCTTCAGTATACGAGCACTGGTTGAAGATTCTTTTGCCATTATACAATGATATAGTTGTAAGGAAATCTCATATCTTTTCACAATTCAACATATTGAGATGAAAAATAATATGGTAGCATTTATACTCTCATGTTGTTTTGTAATTCAGGTGACATAGTCAAAAGTATCTCACATGTTGCAGTATTATCGTCATCACTATGTTTATTATAGCAGCCACATCTTCCTTTGTTGAGTCATCAACAAGCATCTCTGAAAAGGACTACTCAAGGACATAACCAATTTTCTCATGCCTGTGAACAATTCATAGACTACGATACCAATCAAGAAAATTTGATTTGATTGTTGGCATCCTCTCAAATACATATGGTTACCCATGGTTCAATAAATATAAATGACGAAAACTAAAAGAATATATATAGAATGCATTAATTAATTTAACATGGTCTTTTATTAAATTAATTATGCTCTCACTGTTTAACTCAAATTTATGACCCTCTCACATAAATTTATGGAATCCATGCTTGACTTCCAGTGGGATGTGATCTCATTTATTATATTAAAACATTGAGTGTACTTAACAAACCTAAATAAAACATTAGAGTAGATACTATTATCAATTGTATTTCCATAGAACTCCCAGATCATTAAGGTGCGAACTCTTTATCTTCACACATTTTATGTGTTAGCTTAACAAGCCTATAAAATTTATCTCTTTGAGTGTACTCAATAAAAGATAAATTTTAGTTAAGTCAAACTAATTATTCAGAAATATCTAATATTTCATAGTCTGAAACATATCCTTAATAGACCAGTCTTGAGTGTACTCAACAAGTTGAAATTGATTGAGAACTCTGATTTTTCACAATAATGATGAAAGACGGATATAAATATGACTTAATATGTTAACTAGGGGTTTTGCATGCAATTGTCTCATCGTAATAATTATATATATTTTATTATAAATCTAGCATGCAAATAAACAGACATATAATAGTGTGGATGGTTATAGACTTTACTATCTAGTCTTCCCGATCTATAAGGAAGACTAGTTGGGTAGTTCGTAGGGTGACATAGCATTGAATTATACAATACTCCATCTCTATGGTCTCATCCTCTTCTTATTTCTTCAACTAGTCTAGTTCCAACGTGTATCCTACACTAGCAGGCACGCATGCCTAAATAAGTGGAGACACAAGCTCATAAAATTACAACGAACTCCCAGATTCAAAATAAATAAGAGGTTGCATGCCCATAAAACAACAAGAGTAAAACTAACCATTCAACACATCCATATGGTCAAGTCCATAATCATCCTCTAATAAAACATTCATCATATAAATGTTTTTCTATATAATATCTACTATTATATGAAAACATTTTTCAAGTTTCTATCAATTAAGGTCGTCTAAATTAATTTAATCAAATGGATTGGAACAATTAAGACTCTGTTTGTTTCCCATTAATTGCTCATTTGTAGAAGAAATCCAACAGTTAGCGGACCCCACCCAGCCGTAACATTTGACTTGCTCCTCACATATTTTCAATGGCAACAGTTACTTTTCAAAGGCAACAATCACTTTTTTTCTACTTTTGCACAAAAAATGTTGTCCAAACAGGGGTTAAATAATTAATTAATCAACTAATTTAATTAGCGGGTTTATTTAATTAAACACCAAATTAGAGTCTAACTCTAATTCCACAATTACAGTGCGGATTTACTTAATTAAAATCAAAATTTAATTAAACACCAAATTAGAGTCCAACTCTAATTCCACAATTATATGACATATTTATTTAATTAAAATCAAATTTTAATTAAATATCAAATTGGAGTCCAACTCTAATTTCAAAACTTAAGGCGATTGAATGTAATTAAAATCAAACTTTAATTTAATATAAAAAATTAGAGTCAAACTCTAATTCCAAGATATTATGGTGAACTTATTTATTAAATATTAAATTAGAGTCCAACTCTAATTTCAAAAGTTTAGAGCGAGATAATTTAATTAAAATCAATTTCTAATTAAATCTCAAATTAGAGTTCAACTCTAATTTCAAATATATTAGAGCGAGACAATTTAATTAAAATCTAATTCTAATTAAATATCAAATTAGAGTCCAACTCTAATTTCAATTGAATTAACATTTTAATTTATGATAAAACTCATAAATAAATAAAATTCAATTTAGTGTAAAAATTGAATATTTAAGTTAAAATCCAATTTTAACGAAAATATAAAAAGTCATCAATTTTAAAATAAAATTTTAATCTGGGGTCAAAATTAAAATTTGGGTCAAATCCTTTTGAAAATTAATTTCAATATCCATTAAAAAATTGCACTCAAAACCCTTTTGAAAAATTGCATTTTAAGCCAAATGAATTTTATATAGAGACCCTTCCAATTTCAAAATTTGAAGAACATGTCCTCTTTTAAAAATTGCAAACTGACCTTCAATCATAATTGCAGTGGGGGCCTACAATTTATAAAATTGCATAAGCTTCCCCATCTCCAATCCATTACACCTGAGTGAAAACCATAGAGATTTTTTTCTCTGGCGGCGCTACAATGTCAACACGCGGTGCACAACATGGTGCACCATTTACTTCAACGGCGTCGAGCACTGCTTTACCCAAAGTCATTGCGCATTGCTGAGCGCAGCTTCACACAAGGCAAAAAAGTTATCGTTGCGAAGCAGTCCGGCATCTTGCCGCCTGTGCTCGTGGCGACGACGATAGTGGTCGCGTCTTCTACTTGGTCCGTTTTCAACCCCTTTTTTAATTAAATTGCTAGAAACAAGAAATCGACAGTCAACTTTTAATTGTTCAAACATGAAAAATAGTTTCTAACAAATACAAAGTATACTCTAATACCACTGTTGGGAATTTACTTAATATGCATAGCGAAAAATAAAATAATTTCAATTTCCACCAAAGATCTATTTTGTGTTTAGATAAAAATTGTGATAGAAAATTATAGTTTTTTGTAGATTCTGCAAACTTCTTTGTTGATCTTGGAACATGAATAATCACGATCTACAATCGACAGTTGTCCAATTGTCTAACTTCCAATGGAAATCCACACAAGAGCAAGAATGAGAAAATTAGTGCTAGTAAGAATATGAATTACGTTATGTTCTAATTTTTCTAAAACCCTACTAACTTATTAATATGAGTACAAGTGGACTTGACTCGTCTCTTAATCATAACTCGGTTCAATATTTAATTAATCCAAATAATTAAATTTGGTCCATGAATTAATTATTCCAAATAATTATTTAAGGCATATTAACAAGCAACCCAATTAATTAATTGTATAATACTTGTTAATTAATTAATTGGTGAATCTCATTCTTCTACTTCTCGTTTGTGTGTAACCCATCAGGTTCCCGATCACGATACCTAACGACGTGAATTACTGTTTTGATCCACTCAAAATCGATAAATTTAATACTCCTTTTTAATTTATCATCAATTTACATCTATCGTCCTAGATTGACATCTAACAATGTGTTATGGCAATACATGTGACGAGAAATGTCACGTGGTATGACAAAACCAAACTTGTTCATTTATCGTGAAACTATAATCATTTCGTCAATATAATCCGATCAATTATTAGATATAGATATGTGTCAATCTCAATTATCGATCATATCTTTCACCCCACTATTAAGTCAATGTAAGTCAAAAACTCATTTTCGACTCACGAGTATACTTTGGCCAAGGATTGCATTATCAATTTAACTGAATGAAATGTAGATCATAATCTTTTACTATCTAAGAGTGATGAATCCTTTATTGATCATTTCTAACCTTCATATGATTCTTGATATACCCGAGCGATGCCGTATTAGCGACCATTGGCAGAGTAACATCGAATATCACCAAAATATGACTGTTATCATATTATGCACTATGATGACCTTGAGTCAGATGATCAATTCCACTATCGAACGTTAGAGATTAATCAAAGACACTTAGATAGTTATCCATGTGGAATCTCCCCAACGGGTCTCCAATGTTTTGTTCTATAGTAAAACATCCGCGTGTTCATTTAAATGTTACCACACTTTAGCTTGTGAGATGAACTACTTACATCACAAGTAAGAAATGCCACACATAATGGTCTATTCGTAATAATGATATTTGTATCTAGTTATTACTTACGACCACGAATTCCATCATATGTAGTTTGTATCTCACTATCACAACTCCTTGTGATTAATAAATTACCAAGACTTGAATCTACGAATTCTATTATTTAATTTATTAGAACATTAATTCAATTAAATAATAGATCTTGACATACACATGCATCAATTATTTATTAAAAGTGTTTATGTCCAAAATTAATTGGATATAGGGCATAACACTTACAATATTAGCCTCACGATATCCATAATTGCCACATGGAGACCTCCTACCACCACCCTGCGTGAATCTCTCCGATTTGCTTTACCAGATTTATATCTTCATCTAGTATGTGACATCCGACTTGCAAAACCAAATCAAAATAATAATAATCAAGATATGAAAGAACATAAACTAATTAAAATAGTGCTAAATTAAATATCTTCTTGAAGTTAAAAGAACATAAAAAACATAAAAATAATGATAATTAACAGCGTTGATGTTCATCATTTTTCACTTGGATTTGATGTTAAGCAATTATTGTCATCATCTACCTCAGGTATATCATCTTCATCTTGTGCACTTTCTTCTGTATTAAGCATACGTGAGTTAATAACTTTATTGGGTTCCTCCACTTCTGCTTCTTCAGTATAACATTATCTTTTTTTTTTTTAATAGAAGGAGGGCGATACCTCCAAGATTTTATTAAATTGTCCTTACTTGTAGCGGAAGAATACTTTGGTTACAAATAATATCAATGAAATCAATAGGTGAGGAAGTACTACTTCCCTTACAGTGAAAGTAAAGAATAATATGTAGTTTGTATCTCACTATCACAACTCCTTGTGATTAATAAATTACCAAGACTTGAATCTACGAATTCTATTATTTAATTTATTAGAATATTAATTCAATTAAATAATAGATCTTGACATACACATGCATCAATTATTTATTAAAAGTGTTTATGTCCAAAATTGATTGGACATAGGGCATAACACTTACAATATTAGCCTCACGATATCCATAATTGCCACATGGAGACCTCCTACCATCACCCTGCGTGAATCTCTCCTGATTTGCTTTACCAGATTTATATCTTCATCTAGTATGTGACATCCGACTTGCAAAACCAAATCAAAATAATAATAATCAAGATATGAAAGAACATAAACTAATTAAAATAGTGCTAAATTAAATATCTTCTTGAAGTTAAAAGAACATAAAAAACATAAAAATAATGATAATTAACAGCGTTGATGTTCATCATTTTTCACTTGGATTTGATGTTAAGCAATTATTGTCATCATCTACCTCAGGCATATCATCTTCATCTTGTGCACTTTCTTCTGTATTAAGCATGTGTGAGTTAATAACTTTATTGGGTTCCTCCACTTCTGCTTCTTCAATATAACATTATCTTTTTTTTTTAATAGAAGGAGGGCGATACCTCCAAGATTTTATTAAACTGTCCTTACTTGTAGCGGAAGAATACTTTGGTTACAAATGATATCAATGAAATCAATAAGTGAGGAAATACTACTTCCCTTACAGTGAAAGTAAAGAATAATAGGAAAGTAGTAAAAAAAGAGTACTACCTCCCTTACAAAAAGCACAAGTGAAATCAAAAATAAAAATAAAAGCAAAATACAAATACTTAAACTCTAGTGCTGGGCAAACCATATCTGTCAATCTGAACAAGCGCCCTGATATGTCGTGGTAAGTCGGCTGGTCCATAATCCTAGTATCTACACTAATGCCAACCCTAGGTAGCAAGTGCATCTGCAACTTGGTTCCCCTATCTGAAGATGTGGAAAATTATATCTCTGTCAAAGAAAACGATATCTACATTCTATCTGAGTATCCCCTGGATAGGCCACGGTCCATCACCTCTGGTGATACAGTGAATGACAACAGTCGAGTCTGCCTCAACCCAAATATCTGACAAGCCAAGATCTCTAGCCACTAGTATCCCATTACGAATAGCTCTGAGTTCTGCCTCCAATATCATACATTGTCCATATGAAGCTGAGAAAGCCCTGATACAATTTCTTGCATAGTCCCTGATGATGCCTCCCCCACTAGCAAACTCATCCTTAACACAACCATTGGTGTTGATCTTGACATATCCAAATGATGGAGTGCACCACTAAACCATGATTGGGGTAGGAGGTGGGAGGAAAGTTAAAGAAATTCCAAATAGTATATCAAGCATAACGGTCGGAATAGTCCACCGTATGTTCTCGTGCTTTATATTATTCCTCTCAATCCAAAGAAACCAGAAAATCAATAGAGGAATAATGATACGAATATGCTCGGTCCTTGCAAACTGTCCAGAATACCTCCATCTCAGAAATCTCTGTCTGACACTCTCTCCTGTACTCATGGTAATCTGAAATAAAGCCCCAAAATGTTGCCAAACATGATCTAAAATACTGCTACCAGTAAAAATATGAGTCATGGTCTCAATCTCTGAACAACACTGACATCGAGAAGCCAATGACAGCCGATCCTCTTCTGGATAATGACATCAACTGGTATCAAGTCCTGCCATAATCGCCAATAGAAGAACGAAAATGTAGGAGATATGATAGGGCTCCACAATAAGCGAAATGAATCATGTATTGGTCTACGAGAGCGGATCAGCTGCCATGCTGATTTAGTATTAAATTTGCCATCTGATGTGACCCTCCAGAAAATGAGATCCGAGATATCAAGACATAGTGGCATGGACGCGATCTGCTATGCCATAGCTGATGGAAGAGCTTGTAGTAGTCGCCCAAAATCCCATCAAGTCTCCTCGAAAAAGTCCTGCACCTTCGCAGATATATGCTGTTTGTGTGGAAAAATGAATGCCAGTGTAGAATCACCCATCCAACAATCATGCCAAAAGAAGATCTGTTCTATCCCAAGGCGCCAGCAATGTGTGTCTTCACGCATGGTCCAAATCTCTTTAGTCTCTTCCAAATAGGAGAGGCTGAGTAAGGAACTGATGCAAGCAACGGATGTGTCCCTCTATAATATTTGCCCAGTAAAAATTGGGCCCAAAGAGAACTCTGAGACCTGAACAACCACCATAGCTTCAATGAAAATGTGTCCACCGTATCCTGTAATCGTCTAAAGCCCAGACCTCCCTCATCAGCAGGAAGGCAAATTGCTTTCCAACTCCGCCAATGTAGACGACGCGCATGATCCTTAGAATCCCATAGGAATCATGCAAATATACTCTCTAACCTTTTCAGAATGACCTTAGGAGGTCTCTTAATCTAGAATAGATACAGTAAGTAGTATAGAGGAAATAATAGACCTCAGTAGAGTAATCCTACCACCGGGAGAAAGAAGGCGTGCAACCCATCCAGAAAAATCACTTATAGTCCACATCAAAGCTGCTTTCATTCGAAAGTTTTGTTTCGTATGTATGTTGTAAGTTACAATCTTCCCCACAAAAAAATTAAATCATCTATTAAGGACATAAATGAACATTTAATTTTTTCTTGGAATCTTAACATCTCGGATTACCGTGCTTAGAATCATGTTATCTTATTCATACACGTCCAAGGTGGGAGGTTACATAGTGATGATTAATGGCCAACATAAGTATGGCTTAGAATTTCTGCCAAAAGGGCAGATATAAATTTAAGGGTGTAATGCGCACCAATGAATGTAAGAATGATGACTTATGAATTGTTAAACAAATTTTAACTAAAGGATATTTATGTAATTGTATAGATTATAGGACGTTAGTCTAGTCTTTTTCTTCTCCCTTTACTTTGTAGCCTTTCAGCCGGTTAGTTTATATACTGGTTTGTACTATTGTAAATGGACACACAATTAAGCTGAGTGAATGCAACAGATTTTCCCTCCATTTTTCCTCTCATCAAATTTTCATGTTCTCTGCATCTCTTCATGGTATCACAACAGGTTATTGAAACTTCCATGCAATGGTCGAGGACTCTAATGTTGTAGTAGATCATCAAGGTCAGTACGATCATACACATTCTTCTGGTGATTCGTCTGTGGGAGAAATGGTTGGAGGCAAAGCTAACTCTCTTTTCAATTGACTGGTTAACGATCCAGCCAGCTTTTACTATCTCTACTATGGCGATAACATAGGAATGTAGATTATTCCTTATCCTTACTAACGACAATTATTTGACGTGGAGTCGAGCTGTGGTGATGGCACTTAGTGTTAAAAACAAGGAAGGCTTCATTGATGGAACAATTGATAAGCCTCATAAAGACGATCCTCTTTTCGGTACTTGGAGGATATGTAATCATGTGGTTTCCTCCTGAATTATCAACTCAATTCCAAAGGAAGTCTACCCAAGCGTGATGCACAAAGACTCTACAAGGGAGATCTGGATTGAGCTTCGAGATAGGTACAGCCAAGGCAATGGTACACGTATCTATGAATTCGAAAAATAGATCGCTTCGATCTCGCATGAGAGTGGCTCAGTTAGCTCCTATTTCAATAGATTCAATGGACTTTGGAAGAAATTAGACAATTATCAACCAGATGTTAATAGCATCTGTTACAAACATGAAGATCAGGTTATGTATTTTTTGATGGGGTTGGATGATCAATTTTCTTCTGTTAGAAGTCGGTGTTATTGATGGATCCTTTACCTTCATTGAATAAAGTATTTCCACTTATTTTGCAAAGATGAAAGGCAGAAAGATGTAGCTGCCAAGAAACATCAACATTTAGAGGCATTAGCTTTTGCCAGTAAAATGATAAATGGATCATTTGGAAATCAGAGGTAGTACTCATTTAATCAGTCTTAGAAAAGAGATAGGCCTATGTGCAGCTATTGTGGCGTGCTTGGACATCTCAAAGCAAAGTGTTATAAACTCATTGGCTACCCTCCAAGTCATAGATTGGCTAAAGGAAGAACATCTATTACTGGTGTTGTTGCTCAAGTCTCAGTTAATAACAAATCTGAGATTGCTAATTGTCATCCTAATACTACTTTTACTGCTAATCAATGTCAACAACTTTTGGCAATATTGGTTCCACAATTGCAAGCATGGCTTTCTGTAAGTTCTTCGAAACCTTCATTAACATCATCAGCTATCTCTGAAACAACTACTTTTTTAGGTAATCAAGCTAGTTATAATGGTGCTGCAACAGGAGTGAAATGGATCATAGACACTGGGGCCTCAGAACACATGATCTGCTCGATTAAGTATCTGACTAATGTGACACCTGAGGCAAATGCATCTGTGAAATTGCCAAATGATGACAATGTAGCTGTAACAAATGTTGGCACAGTGAAGTTGTCTGATGACTTGGTTTTGACAAATGTGCTTATAGTGTCATCATTTACATTCAACTTAATATCTGCTAGCAAGTTAACTTTGAAACATAATTGGTATCTAATTTTCTTGTACAACTCTTGCTTCGTGCAGGATCTTTTAACATGGAAGATGATTGGGGTAGGCAAACTCGAGGATGGATTGTATCACTTCCAACTTCCTAGTTATCAGTCAAATAGCAAATCATTCATCAAATCTCTTCAGCCCACAGCACATTCTGTTAAACCAATCAGTGTTAATCCTGTTGTTTCCCTTAATACTAGCTGTAGTTTCTCTTCTGACCTTCATTGTAATAAAGCTACTAATGCTTCATGTAATTCTTTAAGCAATGGTAATGTCAACAGCAACATTGATGAATGGCATTACCGGCTAGGACATGTGCCTCATTCGAAATTGTTTGCTTTGCATAAGTTTGTTCCCAATATAACATTCAATAAATTCATTCATTGTTCTGTTTGCCCATTGGCTAAACAACATAGACTATTTTTTCCTCATAGTGAAACAAGAGCTACCAAGGCATTTGACATTATTCACTGTGACATATGGGGTCCTTACTCCATTTCTTCCTTAAATAATTCTCAATACTTTCTCACTATTGTAGATGATTTTAGTAGGATGACATGGACATATTTGATGAGAAATAAGTCTCAGAACAGAGCCATCATCCAAAACTTCTACTCCTTAATCAAAATACATTTCCAAAGCTACATAAAGACATTGAGATCAGACAATGGTGCAGAATTTCTTATAACTGATTTCTTTAATTCCAAAGGCATTTTGCACCAAGTTAGTTGTGTAGAGACTCCATAACAAAATGGTGTAATGGAGAGAAAACACCAGCATATCTTAAACGTTGCTAGAGCTATCAAGTTTCAAGCCAAACTACCACATAAATTTTAGGGTGATTGCATTCTTACTACCACACACCTTATAATAGAACTGCCACATCTATCATCGCTGACAAATTCCCTTATGAAATGTTCTATTAGGTCGCACCATCTTATACTCATCTCAAGGTGTTTGGTTGTCTCTGTTATACAGCCACCTTGAAGAGAAATCGAACAAAATTTGATCCTAATGCCATACCATGCATTTTCTTGGGATATTCTTCTGGTATGAAGGCTTATAAGCTTTACAACCTTCACACTAATACCACATTCAATTCTAGAGATGTCATTTTTTACGAAAATATATTTCCATTTCATCATTCTATTCTTCTTCAGTTACTGTCAAAATTTGGTTATCTTTCACTACCTACTCAAGCCCTTTTCCCAACTCATCATGATGTAGCATCTCCATCCCCAGATGTAATTTTACCTGATACTTTTGTCTCATCTCATCACAGCATTTCTCATTCTGCTTACTCTCCTCCAATTTCTTCACCTGTCATTCCACCTCTTCCATCTTCATCTCCTATACGAAAGTAAAAAAGGACCACAAGAACTCCATCTTACTTAAAGGATTACCATTGTAATTTAGCTTCTCAGGTGCCTATCGCTCAATCAGACTCCTTGGCAAAAGATCCTACATCAGGCATAAGATATCCCATATCATATCACTTGGCCTATATTCAGTTGTCTCCTGCACATAAGGAGTATGCACTGGCTTTATCTACCACGTTTGAGCCTCATTCTTATGTTGAAGCATCCAAGTTCGCAGAATGGTGTCAAGCTATGGACTTGGAGTACCAGGCATTGGTTTCTAATCATTCTTGAGATGTTGTTCAGCTCCCAGCTCATAAGAAACCTATTGCTTGTAAATGGGTATTCAAGGTTAAGCTTAGATCAGATGGAACTGAAGAAAGGAAGAAGGTTTGCCTAGTTGCCAAAGGATTCACTCAGCAACCAGGTTTAGACTATGAGAAAACTTTCTCCCCGGTTGAAAAATTGGTAACTATCAAGACCTTTTTGGCAGTTGCAGCTCAGTTGCAGTGGCATTTACATCAGTTAGACATAAATAATGCCTTGTACATGGAAAATTGGATGAAGAGGTGTACATGTTGATGCCTCCAGGTTATGAAAATTAGGGAAAGAATGGAGAACAATTGGTTTGCAAATTAAACAAGTCCATATATGGATTGAAACAGGCTTCAAGGCAATGTAATACCAAGCTTACATCACATGTTCTGTCACAGGGATTCAGGCAGTCAAAAGCTGATTACTCATTGTTTAGAAAACATAATGGCTGCTCATTTACC
This sequence comes from Fraxinus americana, assembly GCA_035079005.1. NCBI lineage: Eukaryota > Viridiplantae > Streptophyta > Magnoliopsida > Lamiales > Oleaceae > Fraxinus > Fraxinus americana. The sequence continues at coordinate 20,011,383 of CM068706.1, forward strand.
ATCCTACTAGTCTATGTGGATGATATTATTATTGGTGGAAATGATCTATCATACATTGATCAATTTAAAAGGGAGTTAAATGATCAGTTCAAATTGAAGGATCTGGGGATTCCTAAGTATTTTCTTGGACTTGAGATTGCTAGAACTCCAAAGGGCATTTCTATATGTCAAAGAAAGTATACATTAGAAGTCTTATCTGATGCAGGTTACCTGGGAGCTAAACCAGTAGCTAACCTTTTACCTCACAATTTGAAATTGAGTAAGGATGTGGGAGATAATGTTCAGGATGCCGCGAGTATAGGAGACTAGTGGAAAGACTTCTTTACTTAACCATAACAAGACCTGACTTGTCTTATGCTATACAGTTGCTGAGCCAATTTCTACAATCACCGAAGCAACCTCACTTGGAAGCAGCACGCTATGTTCTGAGATACTTGAAGGCTACATCAGGACATGGCCTATTCTTTGAAAGCAAAATAGACCTACACCTCAAAGGACATTGTGATGTAGATTGGGCGGCATGCTCACATACTAGAAGATCAATTACTGGATATTGCATCTTTTTGGGGAACTCTTTGATACAATGGAAATCCAAAAAGCATTATACCATCTCAAGGTCTTTGGCTGAAGCAAAATACAGGTCTATGGCAGCTGCTGTTCGTGAGTTAAGTTGGCTGAAGAACTTGCTTTGTGACTTGGACATCAAACATTCTAAAGCTGCCTTATTATGTTGCGACGACCAATCTGCTATTCATATAGCCAGTAATCTCGTATTCATGAGAGAACAAAGCCCCTGTTTGGCCCCCATTATATTACATTCCATTACATTAATTTTTTCTCTCTCTTCATCTCAACCATACATTCATCAAATAAAATAATAATACACACAAATCAAAAAAATTTCAACCACACATCTCCCATCAATCACTATTCTAAAAATTATTTACCCCCCAAAAATTTAATTTAATGGGGGGCAAACAGGGGCAAAGCATATCGAGATTGATTGTCACTTGGTTAGAGATAAAGTTCAAGCAGGGGAAGAGAAGATGTTATACACAGCATCACAAGATCAAATAGCTGATTTACTAACAAAGGCATTAGGTGGATCCAAATTCAAGTTCCTATTGTGCAAGATGGGAAAATTAAACATTTACTCTTCATCTTGAGGGAGAATGTTAAACAAATTTTAACTAAATGATATTTATGTAATTGTATAGATTATAAGAGGTTAGTCTAGTCTTTTTCTTCTTCCTTTGCTTTGTAGTCTTTTAGCCGGTTAGTTTATATACCGGTTTGTATTGTAAATGGACACACAATTGAGCCGAGTGAATGCAACATATTTTCCCTCTCATCACATTTTCATGTTTTCTACATCTCTTCACGAATCACCACAATTAATTTTTATTTTTTTTTCTTTTGGCTTCTCTACAACTAATTTGCCTAATGAATTTTTAAGTTAACCAACCTAATCTCGAATGAATTACCAAGGCATCCTTGGGTGATTGGGAATTACAAGGTCTTCTTTGACGTGTTATTGCACCATACATTTAGGTTGTCAAGGGTCGAACCTATATAACGAAAAGAAGCTATTTCATTTCAAAACATATCGCCAGACTCAATGTCTTCGGATTTTGGAAAATAGATGATAAAGAAAGGAAAATATAGTTCGAGAGGGAAACAAAAAGTACTAAAGTACCTACTTTCTCCAGGAAGATATACTTGTGTTCTTTACAAAAGAAAGCAACAACCTTGTTACATTTACTCTCCTCTACATTTTTCTTTACATTTTTCCACATGACACCATCTATACGTTTTGATTTTGAACTCATGTATCACATCAGTGCACAGATTTTCTCCACATAGGAGGAATATCAACCAAGTTGTCATCCAAGATGTACATATAGCATTATTCATAAAGAAATAATGTCTAACACAACTAGAATGTACGGTAATGCGATGGAATTTTACCCACGAACAATTTATGCTAAACTGTCATTGGTAATAGCAACAGTTTATTCCATAAATATTTAAACTAGAAAAATAAATTGCTGATAAATTTATTGATGGACATTTCTTACTTAAATTGCAAAGGAATTTTTATGGATTCCTGAAAAATTAAAATATCAATAAATACTACTAATGGAAAATGTTTTATCAATAATTTTAATAAAAATATATAATATACTATTAAAACATAACCGATGGAATATATTTTTTTAGTAGTGTTTATAAATAAAAAAAATTAGTTTAAAAAATAAAATTTAAAGAAAATTAGAAAAAAATTATGACAGAAATTTGTAAAAAAGGAATAAAAATAGCAAATAATGGGTAGATTGATGTGGAAAATGGAGAATTAAAATAATATTTATTCGAATATTTTCTTAAAATTCAATTCAAATCAACAACGGATCATTTTTCTGGAGGGAAATAGATTAAATTTAACAATAGAATTAGCAACAAAATAACTGTACTTGTTTAGCTACAAAACATCTATAATTTGCAGCACACTGAATTGCCACAAAAATCATAGTTGAACCAATTGTTATTATGTTTATTACCAACAAGATAAAGACAAATCATATCGTTGTTGATTAGCAGTGGAAACAGCCGATGGTTAAATCTTTAAAAAAATTAACTACCAACTTTCACTTTCAGAAATTACTTACGGACATTTTCCTTTTCCTTTGGTAAAGGTTATTCCTAATAGTGTTGGAATCTATTATGTAAATAGCTTATCAATATTGTTAGTTTATCTGATAGGATGTATAATTGAATAAGCATATCAGCTGGCATTGGGAATAATTCATAAAGAAGAGCACCTATTAGCTCACTCCCTTCTCGTGTCCTTTGCACATGGTTAGGTGCAATTAGATTCCTTTTGTTGTAGTTTGTTAGATGGTCATTTTACTCTTTTATCCTTTTCTTCCCTCTATATATTTGTACTTGTGCTGATGATATTAATCAAGGTGAATTTGCTGATTCAATACAATCCATCAGTTCATCATCCCCTTCAAATTCAATCATATTGTTTTCCCTTTTACCTACAAAATCTTACATGGTATCAGAGCTATGACGACTATTGCTGAAATGAATTCTGCTACCAATGAAAACTCTACCGCTACCCAGACCCTTGACATTTCTGACCATTACAAGTTGGAGAACTCAGACAATCCGGGAGCTGTTCTGGTGACAGAATTATTGACTACAGAAAACTATCCTACCTGGTCGAGGGCACTCCGACGAGCCATCAGAGCTAAAAACAAGCTAACCTTTATTACTGGAGCATTGTCTAAACCTGAACCAGGCAGTACATCTTTTGATTCTTGGGAGAGATGTAATGACATGGTAGTGTCATTGATCTAAAATGCCATATCTCCCTCGCTCAGATCAGCGTTGCCTTCATGGATAAAGCAAGTAAGGTACGGGCAGAGCTTAAAGAACGGTTTACCCAATAGAATGGACCTAGAGTATATGAATTAAAGAAGGCCTTGGCTAATCTAGACAAGAAGGGGATCCTGTGAATATTTACTATGGTAAACTAAAAACTATTTGGGAAGAACTATCAGTTTATGATCCCATTCCTAAGTGTAGTTGTCGGCAATTGAAGGTGCTGGAGGACAGACACCAACGTGATTGTGTGATTAAGTTCCTAATGGGACTAAATGAGGCATATGATAACACAAGGGCTCAAGTGATGATGCTTGATCCTCTTCCACCAGTGAACAAGGTGTTTTCCTACATACAGCAACATGAAAGGCAAAAACAAGTCACCACTACTGCTGTGAACATGAATCAATTGCAAAGGCAACCAGAAAAGGTTATGGAGATAGCAGAATCACTAACTATGGAAGATTGAATTTCACTGGCAAAAAGGACAGAATATATTGCACACATTGTAAAATCCCAGGTCATAGTCTGAATAAATGTTTTAAAGTAGGAAACACTGAATCTCCTATCTGCACACACTGCAATATGATAGGACATACTATGGAGAAATGCTTTAAGTTACATAGTTATCCCCCAAATCATAAATTATACAAAAGCCAAAGGAGAGATGTGAGTTTTGCAAATCAGTCAAGTATGATGGAGGAGGACAATGAGAGACCAGTCTCTTTAACTAAGGGAAAATATCAGGAATTCATTGCTTTGTTTCGATCTAAGGATAATCCACAAGCCAACCATTCTATCAATCATGTGAAGACCATCGATTATTCAAAATCCAATCCAGAAACTGACTTATCTGGTAATGCCACTTGTTTGTTTACTTCTACTGGTGTTCCATGGATCATAGATACTGGCGCAATAGATCATATGATCTGTGATGCCAACCGTTTTACCTCCATAAAAACAAGAGCCACTCTCTCAGTTAAATTACCCACTAGAGAAGTGGTTCCAGCTATATATTCTGGAGAAGTCCAAGTAACAGATTCTATACTCCTGAAGGATGTATTATATGTTCCTGATTTCCACTTCAACTTGTTATCTGTCAAAAAATTAACACAACAAATTCCTTGTTGCCTGATATTTATGTCTAACACTTGCTTTGTATAAGACCTTTTGTCTTGGAGGACAATTGGGAAGGGTGAAGCCTAGAATGGACTATATCGACTCAGATTGAACAAAGTCTCATCCATAGCCTTAGTAACCAACCTTTCAACCCTCAATCTTAATCAACATTTTATAGCTACATCTATTACTAAATCTGATGTTCAGCCATACCTATGGCATTATCGATTAGGACATCTATCTGATTCCAGAATAAAGTTTATTACTGATGCTTCCGTTATTTCTCATTTCAAGAATGGTAATAAATCCCCTTGTATTGTCTGTCCATTGGTAAAACAACACAAGAATCCTTTCCCTATCAGTTCACATAAAACTAAGTAGATTTTTGATGAGATCCATTGTGATATCTGGGGTTCGTGCCCTACAGCAGTCCACGATGGATCTAAGTACTTTCTTTCAGTGGTAGATGATTTTTCAAGAGCTACTTGGGTGTATTTACTTAAAAGAAAATCTGATGTTTGTCATTCAATTAAGGCTTTTATTCAAATGGTGGAAAATCGGTTTCAAATTTCAATTAAAACATTGAGAAGTGACAATAGACCTGAGTTTAAGCTGACTGAATTTTACAATAAAAAAGGAATTATCCACCACAAAAGTTGTGTTGAGACCCCTCAACAAAATGGCATAGTTGAAAGGAAACATCAACATTATTGAATGTTGCACGAGCCTTAAAATTTCAATCAGGATTGCCACTATTTTACTGGAATGAATTTATTCTCACTGCCACATATCTGATAAACAGAGTTCCCACGCCATTATTACAAAACAGATCGCCCTTTGAAATCCTGTTCAAGAGTGCACCTACATATTCTCATCTTAGAATTTTTGGGTGTCTTTCTTTTGCTTCCACCTTAACACATGGAAGAAGAAAATTCGATCCTTGAGGTCGCCAATGTGTCTTCTTGGGATATCCTTTTGGGGTGAAGGGATATAAAGTAATGGACCTACAAACGAAAACCATATTTATATCTAGAGATGTTACTTTTCATGAAACTCATTTTCCTTATAAAACGACTGAAAACCTTGCTAATGATACTAAGTTTGTATTCACCAAACCACTCCCTGACATCATTCATTACATTCATGAACCAACATCTAATGAAGTGCCTGATTTATCCAGTCCCAATATACCTGATCAAACCATTCCCAATAACCCTAGAATTGATGATGATAATCCTCAAACATCACCTATCATTCGAAAATCTACAAGAGTCAAGAAAGTACCTCAACACTTGCGAGATTTCCACTGTCACCAGGCTACATCAAGTCAACAATCCCAATCTTTCCTCAAGATAAAGTCTTCAGTCCTTGTAAGTAAGGCTTTCCCACTATCTAATACAATTTCCTACCATAAATTATCACCTCAATTCAAGGCTTTCTCAACCTCCATTTGTACTCATTTTGAACATAACACCTATTGTCAAGCTGTGATTGATCCTAATTGGTGTAAAGCAATGGATTCAGAGATAGAGGCCCTTGAGTTAAATAAAACTTGGACCCTCACTAATCTCCCACCAGGGAAGATAGCAATTGGATGTAGATGGGTGTACAAACTAATTACGATTCGGATGGGTGCATAGAAAGACACAAAACAAGGCTTGTGGCCAAATGATACAACAAAAGGGAAGGAATAGATTACAATGAAACCTTTTCACATGTTACAAAGCTTGTAACAGTTAGATGTTTGCTGGGAATAGCTGCAGTCAAAAATTGGCACTTGAAACAATTTAATGTAAGCAATGCCTTCTTACATAGAGACCTACACGAAGAGGTTTACATGCAAAAACCCCCAGGCTATACAAGAGGAACCTCCAACCAAGTTTGCAAGCTTTTGAGAAGCGTCTATGGCCTGAAACAAGCTTCAAGACAGTGGTATTCTACATTTTCTACAGAACTGATAGAGTTTGGGTTCTCTCAATCGAAGGCCGACTACAGCCTTTTCACTATGGTGACAGATCACTCCTTTAGAGCCTTACTCGCTTATGTAGATGACATTGTGGTGGCTGGTTCCAATTTGGAGTAGATAAGCACAATTCTTCCTCGGTAGCAAATTTAAAATCAGAACAGTAGGTGACTTGAAGTATTTTCTAAGACTGGAAGTTGCAAGATCCAGCAAGGGAATTGTGATATCCTAACGAAAATATACCTTAGATTTATTGGCTGATGCAGGGATGCTTGGAGCTAAGCTAGTAAAGGTACCTATGGATCAGAACCTAAAGCTGGGAAAGAATACAGGAAAAGCTCTGCCTGATGCAACACTTTACAGAAAATTGATCGGAAAATTAATGTACTTATCACTGACTAGACCTGATAGATGTTATACTATTCAGAACCTTAGTCAGTACATGGAAACGCCTATTTACACACATCTTACTGTGGTCCACAAGGTAATCAAGTATCTAAAGCATGCTCCAGGGCAAGGTATTCTATTTTCTTCTTCATCTTCATTGATTCTTCGAGCCTTTTGCGACTTTGATTGGGCTGCGTGCCCTAATTCTCAAAGATCAGTAACTGGTTACTGTATTTTCCTTGGTGATTCATTGATGTCATGGAAGTCCAAGTAGCAAACCGTAGTATCTCGTTCATCTGCTGAGGCTGAGTATAGATCGATAACCAGCACTTGCTGTGAAATTACATGGCTGAAGTATATCCTAAAAGACCTTCAAGTTCATCATTCACAACCTGTAACCTTGCATTATGATAATCAAGCAGCATTGCACATTGCTTCCAACCCGGTATTCCATGAGAGGACTAAGCATATAGAGTTGGATTGTCACTTGATCAGAGACCAAATCGAATATGGATGCATTTCTACATCTTATATTCACACTCAATCACAGCTTGTTGACATGTTCACCAAGGTATTGTCTTCAGTCACCTTGCGGGCTCACCTGTCCAAGATGGGAATAGAAAATATCTATTCTCCACCTTGAGGGGGGCTTTTGGAATCTATTAAATAAATAGCTTATCAATATTGTTAGTTTATCTGATAGGATGTATAATTGAATAAGCATATCAGCTGGCATTGGGAATATTTCATAAGGAAGAGCACCTATCAGCTCACTCCCTTCTCGTGCCCTTTGCACATGGTTAGGTGCAATTAGATTCCTTTAGTTGTAGTTTGTTAGATGGTCCTTTTACTCTTTTATCCCTTTCTTCCCTCTATATATTTGTACATGTGCTGATGATATTAATCAAAGTGAATTTGCTGATTCAATACAATCCATCAGTTCATCATCCCCTTCAAATTCAATCACATTGTTTTCCCTTTTACCTACAAAATGTTACAAATAGAAAAGAGCATCAATAATGGGGTTTTCATTCTTTGATGCCACATTTTTTTGTAATAAATATTGACATGCAAAACACGTGTTTTAATTGAAGAAATAGTTCGACTATTTTTAATTAAGATGAATTTGTCCCCCACGTCTATCCATGATTGTATGCCAAATCATCTCCCAAGTTACAGTAATCACTTCTTGTGGTGGAAATGCTTCAAACCATAAGATACATCAACCAGACAGCATTTTAAAAACTCTTAATGAAATTAGGACTTAAAATGAATTGCAGAATTATTTTTGGGCAATAAAAGTATAGGGACTAAATGTAAACTGGGTGAAAATAAATTGATGAATTCTACAAATATTGGGGTCTATTTATAATTGCTGAAAATTTATGTACAAAATGACAACTACCAGAAGATATGTCTGTCTCTAAAAGGACAAACAAAATTACTGAATCTATCTTTTAGAAGTTAGTGCTATGCGTCGCAATCTAGCTAGTTGATGAATGATTATGTCGCTTGTCAAGCTTTGATTGAAGTAAATTAAAACTAAATAAATAAAAGCCTAATCTTATCCTAAGGCTTAGGCCAAGTCCAAGCCCATGACCTAGGATAGCCAATGGGTGGAGCACGGGGGATTTGGACCAAACCTAGTGGTACAATTTGGGGCTCAAAACTAGGTGTCTAACTTAGTTTTCATAATAAAGTGTGTAAGTTTCATCTTCCAAAGTAGGACTATTTTCCAAAAACTTTTCCATTGCATTTACAACATTTCGATGTTTTAAGTAACTCATATTTGGCCTTAAATTTTCATTTGTCCGAATTGGTTTCGGACACCTTGTGATGAGTGAAAGGAAAATAATGGAAAAGGGAACTTTTATAGATATGTCAAATTCAACTTACACAAAGTTTGGAATCAAAGAGAAATAGATAACTTCTATTCTCCAATTCAATTATCAATCATAATAAGTAAATATTCAAGTCTGCCCTTTCTCTCATCATAAAAGGTATTTATAGGCTAACGTAATGTATCTAAATCAGTGGATGCATAAAATTTAAAACTAGAAACCCTTCAACTTCACAATTCCAAGGCATCACTTTAAACCTTCATAACTCCTAATTTACTTTGAATCTGGCCATGATTAATAACTTGTTGAAAAGATAAATGAATTTAGTTTCTAATGCGACCAACCATGCATGAATAGGAAATCTCTAGAGAAAGTACGATGAAAACACTAGACATTGCTCAGTTCCACGAATTTCCAGCACTACATCATCCTTCCCACATGGGAAAAAGCTCGTCCCTAAGTTCACATCATTCTGTCCTTGGTAAGGGTTTAAATCACAAACACTGAATATAGGATGAGTGTGTATGTTTTCTAGGAGCTCAACCTTGTTGGCGTGTCCTTTATCTTTTTCAAAATTCGACAAATGACCAATCTTCTTCTCTTTAAGCTTGTTGTATGTACTAGCAGTAAACCTTTCCTTCTTTAAAATACACCCAAATAAGATTATTTTCTTTAAAAACTTGGATTCTTCGATGGGCATCTACAGCATCTTCGTAAGACTTATTACTTTCTTGAAGCTTATTTTTTACTTTTTCCTAAATCCTTGCCATAATTGTTGTACAATCATTAGCCATCTTGCTAGACATTGGAATTTTAGCAAGGTCAAGATAATGATTAGGATTGTGCCCATAAACAATTTCAAATGGTTTTTTTCCTGTAGAGCGATGTATAATAGAATTATAAGCAAATGCAGCTCTAGGAATGATGGTATCCCATTGCTTTGTCAGTCTGTTTCAGGGTGGTAAGCACTACTATAAAGTAAATTAGTGCCCAATCTATTCCACAGGCTCCTCTAAGAATGGCAAAGGAACTTTGAATCACGATCCAACGTAATTGTCTTGTGAAACCATGAAGTTCAACGACATCTTTAAAATAAAGATCGGCAATGTATTAGGCATCCATTATCTTTTTTTCATGGGATATAATATGCCATCTTGGAAAAATGACCAACCACAACAAAAATAGAATCAATACCTCTTTGTATCTTTGTGATAATACGAAGTTCGACCTAAACTATACCTAGAGGGGGGTGAATAGGTGATTACGCTGAATTAAAAAATTAATAATTAAATAGCAACAAGTCACCATTAATTATCTCTAGATAGTTAATCATAAAATTCAATTTTATGGTAACAATCCACTATAAACGATTTAAAACTTACAGTCCGCCAGACTCGCCTACCACTAGTACTTTTGACCTCCTGACTGCAATTCCAACAGCTCTTCTAGACTTCATGCTCCTGTACCAACTTCCAACTGCAGTTTCCAAAGCTCTCTTGGATTACGCTCTCCTGTAGCAACTCCCATATTTGTGAAATTGCCTATCTTCTGTGGATTAACAAAGAACACTGCGTTCTTCAACGACTGGAACTCCAATCACTTTCCCTTGATCTTCAGAACTTCTAATAGATATGGACGAAACAACAGTTTGGTATTTGGATTGTGAGTCTGATGTTTTCACCACCAATCGCCAATAACAGGAAGAAGGTTGAAAGTAAATTTATGAAGATGATGTTACAAGAATATGTTTTCCACAATGTTCAACCTTAGAAAACTCGTTCAGAGGCGTTTAGGTATTTATATGTAGGTCAAGATATGAATGGGTCAAATAAAAAGCCTTAAGAAAACGAATTAAAAAAGTTCGGATAAAGCGAGAGCAAGGCGACAGGTGAGCGATGGTGTGTCGCTCGAGCGAAGGCCTTGCAACAGGCTAGCCACAGTGTTACTGTTTTTGACGCTCGAGCCAAGTCTTGGGGACAGCCTAGCGAAATTGCGGCGTCGTCTTTCCTTTTTTTCCATTCTCGAACCCAAGACCTAAAATAACTTAATTACCACTATTTGTACATAACTTCTTAACTTTTTCAACACATTAATTTTAGTCCATTTTGTTCACAGATTTACCAATTACATCAAATACCTAACACGCTCTCCTCTTGGCATTCTGTGACAAAACTACAATCTAAAGTCAAGGAAGTAGTGAAATAAAATTATAGACTCAAAAAAACACTGACACAACCAATAACTGTCTTGATCAAATTCTTCTTTTCATATATCAAAACATGTTACTTAGAATAGACAACTCAAATACCAAGTGTAAAATGTATGTGAAACAGTACTAAGTTTAAAAGCAATTCAAACTGTTAAATCAAGCTGTTCACAATATAAAATTGATTTAAGCAGTTAATGCATCTTTTCAGTTTCATATCATAAGCTAAATTAAGACGTAATATCATTGCAACCTAACATACCAAAAATGAAACATTGATACTACAAAATATCAAAACTTAATTCAGCAATACCGAAATTATCATTGAATTAAAAGTTTGTAGATACATCATGTCAAATCAAATTAAGACGTCATATTAATGCAACCCAACATACCAAAAACAAAACATTGATACTACAAAATATCAAAACTTAATTTAGCAATACCGAAATTATCATTGAATCAAAAGTTTGTAGATATATCATGTCAAATCAAATTATCATATACATCCAAATTGTCTATCTACTCACCCTTTTTGTCACAAAATGACAAGGGATAACGAAAAAAAAATACCACAAAAATGCTTTGCTCGCCTTTGTTTTTAAGATAACAGTATCATGTAATAACTCAAAAATACTGTTGTTAACATGCACAAGGATAAGGAATGAACAATAAACCTTCCCACATACTAAGCGCAAGTTATCATGGAGTAAACATAAGTGACTCATATGTGTAAAGTGTCATTAATTCTTTGAAAATAGGACTATAGACCTTAAATTTGTGAAAAAGGACAAGCTAAATATCACTGTCAATAAGTTTATTCCCCTACTTATGAAAGTCAAACCATGTAAAGCACATTAGAACCTACAACATAAAGCTCATAAAGAATGGAAGTACATTTTCTCTTCCTGAGTATGAGCAAAATGGTTTAATTTTCATCATTCAATAAACAAAACTCATTATTATTTTTCTTATCTTAAGTGCAGGTTTATCTCCATTAAGCGACTAAAATGACCCCTATAGCGAGTTTTAGGCCGGTTAACCCAAGTCAGTTGACCATAGGCACCAGGTTATGATTAACCCCACAAGCTTAATTGCTCGAGTCAAATAGGCTCCAAAGAAAAAAAAAGATATTGAGCTTTCCTTTTCTTTTTTTTAATATTTTTGTATTCAATATACATTTTTAATTAATACTAGGGATAAACTTGAGTTTAGATCTAATACATATGATCCATTTATGTTCAAAGTCACCTTACTAACATGTGATTGTCATCCTAAATCTCATAGTGTGTGCAGTGCAGATGGTACATGAAGACCCCTATACTAAGTACTCCATGAATAACCTAAGGCAGAAATGGAAATTATGTTATAGCTTATCGATTATCCCCATGCTTGATCACAACAAACAAATTCAAGTATATCATATTTTAAACTGTAAACGCAACTTCCACATTTGTATTTTTTCAATCTTTCAAAAAAAAATTTGTATTTGTTTTTGTTTTTGTCGTTTTTCAATTTAAAATAGAAAGTACGAAACACATAAAACAAATGACAATACACACATAAAAATAAAAGTAAAAACAGATACGAGGCATGCATAAATATAAGTCATACAATGTTAAAGAACGAGCATGCATAAGAAATACCCAATCAATGAGGTACACAAACACCAATAGTCGTTCGAAGAAATTCAAATCTCAGACCATCGAATGGTTTAGTAAATAGGTCAGCCAATTGGCTTTTGGTAGAGACGTGCTCAAGAGTTACAACACGGGTTTCTACAAGCTCTTAAATAAAATGATGGTGTATATCAATAGGTTTGGTTCGAGAGTGTTGAACTGGATTTTTGGAAATATTTATGGCACTAGTATTATCATAAAATACAATTATAGTACCATGTTCAATACCATAATCACTCAGCATCTGCTTCATCCAAAGCAATTGAGTGCAGCAACTTCCCGTTGCTATATATTCAGCCTCTGGCGTGGACAATGAGATAGAATTTTGTTTCTTACTCATCCAAGCAACAAGATTAGCACCAACATAAAAATAGCCTCTAGAAGTACTTTTTCTATCATCGGCATTTCCAACCCAATCGGCATCGAAATAGCCAACAAGATCAATAGTAGAGTCCCAAGAGTATAGGATTCAATAATCAATGGTACCATTAAATATCTAATGATACGTCGCACGGCGCTCGGGTGAGATTCCTTGGGATCAGCCTAAAAACTCTCACGAACCCCTACACTAAAGACTATGTCGGTCTACTAGCGGTGAGATAAAGTAAACTACCTATCATATTTCTGTATAATGTCTAATCGCACTACCCATCATGATGGTTTCTTCAATATATCTGATGAATAAAGTTCTATCCGTACCACTTCTTGAAAAACCATGTTCCATGAGATATAAAGTAAGTAGATCATACCAAGCTCTAGGAGCTTGTTTAAGACCATATAAAACTTTATTCAACTTATAAACATAATGTGGAAACTTAGGATCAACAAAACCTTTAGGTTGTTCAAAATAGGTTTTTTCCTGAAGTATTCCATTCAAGAAAGTACTCTTGACATCCATTTGATATAATTTGAATCCTAAAGTGCAGGCAACAGCTAGAAAAATTCTAATGGATTCAAGTCTAGCAACCGGTGCAAATGTTTCATCGAAGTCAACTCCTTCAACCTAAGTATATCCTTGGACAACTAACCTAGCCTTATTTTTAGTTATGGTACCTTGATCATCGGTTTTATTCTTAAATATCCACTTAGTACCCATAACATTACAATCATCAGGCCTAGGAACTAAATCCCACACGTTGTTACGTACAAACTGATTTAGCTCTTCATGCATCGCGTTTACCCAACATTCATATATAAGGGCATCTTCAACTTTCTTAGGTTCAATCTGAGACACATAACTAGCATATGTCAGATTGTTTAAAATCCTCTTACGAAGTCTCATCCCTTCATCCAACTGGCCTATAATATTCACTTTAGGATAATTCGTCTTAACTCTAGACGAAAGTTCCTTAAGAGGTTTAGGTCTCTCATCAGGTGAGGAATCTTTATTAGATGTGTCTAAACCATCAGAAGTGTGAGAGGGATCGGGACCTGAAGCTTCTTTAGGTTCCATTACCATGACGGGATCAACACTTAAGTGTTCCATCCGATCTCCCCCAATTTTCCCTCACTACAGGCATCATCCACCACCACATTGATGGATTCCATTACAACCTGTGTACGAGAATTGTATACATGATAGGCTCGAATATTTTTGGAGTATCCTAGGAAAACTCCCTCATCACTTTTCGAATCAAACTTGCTTGGATTTTCTCTATCTCTTAGAATATATTACTTGCTGCCAAACATACGAAAGTACTTGACAGTAGGTTGTTTACCTTTCCAGTTCTCATATGGTGTCATATCAATTTTAGGTCTAAGATAAACCCTGTTAACTATGTGTCATGCATGTTGATGGCTTCTCCCCAGAAATGCATAGCTAGTCCCTTACCATGAAGCATGGCCCTAGCCATTTCTTGAAGCACGGGATTTTTCCTCTCAACTATCCCATTTTTTTGTGGAGTGATTGGCGAGAAGAACTCATGCTGGATTCCCTTCTCTAGGCAAAAGTTCTCAAGATTCTAGATTTCAAACTATTTTCCATGATCACTACAAATTCTAGATATGGTAAAGTTTTTTTCATTTCTAAGCCTTTTGCACAATGATATAATAAGACTGTACACTTCAGATTTTTCTCTCAACAGCTCAATCCAAGTATATCGAGAGAAGTCATCAACCAAAACCAACATATATCATTTACCACCAAAACTCTAGGTCCTAGATGGTCCCATTAAGTCTATATGGAGTAATTCAAGTGGTTTGCCTCTCGAGATTTTAGAGATCTGTTTATGATTTACTCTAAGTTGTTTACCTTGTTGATACGAACCACATAGAGTGTTATCAATTTTTTCAAGTTTAGGTAAACCATTAACAAGTTCATTCTTAACGAGTTTAGATAGACTCTTATAGTTCATATGACCAAGGCGTTGATGCCACAGTTCAGTTGCATCAATTTTGGCACTACTGTACACATAGTTAAAATTAGGAAAAACTCTATAACAGTTGTCTAAAGTTCTTACACCTTCGAGGACAATGTTACCAGTAGAGTCATACACAGTACATCTTTTTTGGACAAAACTGACCTCAAAATCAACATAGCATATTTGACTGATGCTTAACAAGTTAGATTTTAAACCTTTCACATAAAGTACATCTGAGATAGCAGGTAATCCAAATATATTAACGACATTTTTACCTAGTATAGGTACAATAGCCCCATCTCCAAAGGTAACAACACCACCATTCCAATCATCGAGAGAAGAGAACAAGGCTTGTCACCACACATATGTCTAGAACAAGTACTATCCAAATACCACATAGAGTTATTTTGAGCCTTAAGTGCAACGTGGATAACATAACAATTCAGTTGATCGTCTGATCTAGAAAGGTCTCTCTTCTTAACCTAAACCTTCCTAGAAGTAGAAGTGATCCTAGTTAACTAGTCATTATCTCAGTTAAATGTCTAACCTGATTGGAGAGAAAGTTAACCTTACTAGAGAAATCCTGACTTTTACTTCTAGTCATGAGTTTAGGACACCTAGGTCTCGTGTGTCCTAGTGCGCCACAATGGTGACAAGTGGGAATAAACCTAGGTTCAAAACTGCTCGGAGGTTGTTGACGATATATAGGACTATTGACCCTCGTTGTCTAGTGGGTCTTGATCCAAAGACATTTGTGCCCTTGGGTTCAGGATTCACAGTATTCCGAGCTTTGTCGGTGGCTAGGATGAACGTGGTCTTGGATGTACTAGCAGTAGAATTACCATTTTGAACATAATCCAGACCATGCCTATTTCCAATAGACTTGTTCATCCCCAACAGATTATCGAGTTTCTGCGTACCACTCATGAACTAGTGAAGTTGAGTATTAGATTTTTCAAAATCACTTGTTAAAGATTTAACTTTGGCTTTTAAGTTCTCATTAACAAGTTTCAACTCATTTAGATTTTTAGTAGAGTCCTGAAGGTCACCTATGAGTTTCTCTCTCTCTTTCTCTTTCAAGTTTGTTTACATTTTTCATAATAGCTTTATTAATCTTTTTAATTTTAAGACTCTCCTCAAATAATTCTCGATAAGACTCAAGAATATCAGTCTCATCCTCAAATTCTTCCTCAGATTTTTCACTACGTTCTTCATTCACAGCATTTCACTTTCAATATAGGATTCAATCGTAGCTATAGATGTGAAGGTCATAAAGTTTTGTTCATCCTCATTACCAGAAGTATCACTTTAAGTACTTGATAGGAATGTAAAATACACATTTTACATCTTTATTTAATGCGCTCATATGACTGTTTTATGTCTAAATGTACTTAGTATTCTCATATTTTGGTTTAGGTGGCAATTCGATGGATATGGCGTAATTTGGAAGAAATAGGTGAAAATGGACCATAGTGAAAGGAAATGAAAGTTCAAGGACTAGCGTGCAAATACAAAAAATTTACGTCAAACCAAATGATGAAGACTTGAGAGTCAATTGGCTGAAAGAAGATGTCAAATGGATGAAATATCGTCAAAGTATGATTACACATCAATTTTCAATCGAAAAGTTATACACCGATTTTCAGCCTCATATTGAGATCCATTTTCAACATGGAAAACAATCGAATTAGAAGATGATATCTGAAGAAAAGTTGTAGTCCTTTGAGTTATCTTTCCAATACATCTTGAATCGCCTTAATTGGATATCGAGAAAAGAAGATATGATTAAAATACTAAAAGCTATTTAGAGGAAATTTCGTAAAACCATGCGGCCGCAAGCCTTTAATTCCATGCGACCGCATAGACCATTACCGAACGTTTGAGGGCTGAGTTCATTTGTTCCATGTGGCTGCAAGCTTCTAAACCATGCAGCCGTATGGTTCATTTCAGATACGAAAATTCTGGTTTCCTAATGTAAGTCAACTACCTATAGAAACAACTATAAATACATATTTTAAAACCCTAGAACAGGACCAGAACGTAGAGAACACCTCCAAACTCCATTCTTCATTATTTCTCTCTTAGATTCATGAATTGTAACTAAAATTTTACACTTGGTCGAAGAAAATTGAAGTCTCGGAACCACATATTGTGAGATTTAAATAGTTTTTTTTATTGTTTAATTCTTATTTTGCGTATTGAATATTCTTCTGCACTTATTTCTATGATTGTTATGTTTAATTGCTAGGAAGCCTACTAGTTTGTTATTCGTTACAATCTACCGCTAAGTTAAATATCAAATCCGTAATTGTTTGATCCCTTTAACTTGTGAAGCACTAGGATTTGACGATTTTCTGCGATAGAGGTTATTGAATCTTAAGAAGAATGTTTAAATAGATTGAATGCAACCGCTGGTGTTTGTGTTATCTAGTTCATCGATTTCTCTATTGTGTAAAGTTGTTATTAAATTGAATCTTGAATGCTGGTCTGGGATTATTTAATAATTAGGGTTAATTAGAACGCTGATTTCTAACGAACTAAAATTAAGGAGAGATAAAAAAATAATTCCAATGGTGAATATTCAAAATATGAATTGAATTATCCTTACATCTATGATCAATTGTGGATTTCCAACGGTGGATGTGGACTTAGACCAATGTTAGTCTTTTGGTTGTTTTCGTTAATTTAATTTTCATTGTTATTGATTATATTATTTACAATTGTTTGCATATAAAAACCCCACCAATCATTGTACCAAGCATAAAATATTGAATTACACACTCTTCGTGGGATCGACCCTTACTTCCACTACTACATTAGTTTTAGAAGTTTAAGGACTATTTTTGGGTGCCTACGACAACACACCGGTACTCGAATCTGATTCATCATCACTCAAGGTCACTGCTAAAACCTTACGCCTACCTTTATTCAAGTTCTTCTTTAAATTAGGACATGAATTCCTATAGTGACCAAAACCCTGACATTCATGACATCAACAGATTGAGTTTTCTTATTAGTAGTCCTAGAGTTATTCTTCTCACGCTTATCATTCGAAAATTTACTAAGGACTTCATTTTTCCATTCTTAAGGCTTTCTCCTACTCCTCATCACCTTCTGGAATTTTTTAACAAAATAAACTATTTCGTCATCCCTAAGTGTCCAGTATCAGTAAACTCACTCTCTTCTTCTCTAAGTGTGTTCATGGCTATGGATTTAGACTTTTTGGGTTGACCTACGAGTTCTTCTATCTTAACAACATCTCAGTCCATACTTTTTTTGATCGCGGTGACTTTATCTAAGGACTTTTCTAACGATTTTAGACTCAGGGATCTTCTCTCCTAGGTTGAAACTAGATTAAGCTTTACATAGAATTCATCAAACAATTCATCATCCTTCATTCTAATTTCTTCAAACCTAGAGGTCAACATCTGTAGTTTAGAGTTTTTAACAGTTTTAGTTCCCTCGTGTGGAGTTTCTAATATATCACAAACTTCCTTAGCAGTTTCCCACATCGATACTCTCCTAAACTCTTCAGCAGACATAGCCATAAACAAGGCATGAATGCCCTTACTATTCCAGTTACAATCGGCTAAGTCATCTTTAGTCCATAGTGAAATATCAGTGGGTGTAGCTACATCAACAACGCTAGTTGAAGGTGCAGTCCACCCAGTTTGAACGCTTATCCAATGCTTTAAAAAAAGCTCTCATTCGAACTTTCCAATAAGCATAGTTACTTCCGTCGAAAAATGGAGGCACTCGGACAAGGACTAACTCATCTAGAATTAAATATGGTCAGGAATCAAAATAAGGTTCTGATACCAATTGAAAATACGAAGTTCGACCCAAACTACACCTAGAGAGGGGGTGAATGGGTGATTACGCGGAATTAAAAACTTAATAATTAAATAGCAACAAATCACTATTAATTATCTCTAATCATACAATTTAGTTTTATCCTATGTTGAAATATTGCAATTATGAAAGCAATAAATTAACACCAGATATGATCACGGAGAAACCCAAACTGGGTAAAAACTCTGGTCACTTTGCTAGTCAACAATCCACTATAAACGATTTAAAACTTACAGTCCGCCATACTCGCCTACCACTAGTACTTTCTGACCTCCTGACTGCAGTTTCAACAGCTCTCCTGGACTTTGTACTCCTGCACCAACTCCCAGCTGCAATTTCCAAAGCTTTCCTAGATTGCGCTCTCCTGCAGTAACTCTCATCTTTGTGAAATCGTCTATCTCCTATGGATTAACGAAGAACACTGCGTTCTTCAACGACTGGAACTCGAGTCACCTTCTATTGATCTTCAGAACTTCTAACAAATATGAAGGAAGTAGTAGTTTGGTATTTAGATTGTGAGTTTGATGTTTTCACCACCAATCACCAATAATAGGATGAAGGTTGAAAGTAAATTTATCAAGATGATGTGACAAGAATATGTTTTCCACAATGTTCAACCTCAGAAAACTCGTTAAGAGGCGTTTAGGTAGTTATATGTAGGTTAAGATGTGAATGGACCAGGGAAAAAGCCTTAAGAAAACAAATTAAAAAATTACCAGATAAACCTGTCGCTCGAGCAAGAGTTGGGCGATAGGCGAGTGATAGTGTGTCGCTCGAGCGAAGGCTTGGCGATAGGCTAGTGACGGTGTTACTATTTCTAACGCTCGAGCCAAGTCTTGGCAACAGTCTAGAGAAATTGCGACACCGTTTTTCCTTCTTTTCCATTCTCGAACCCTAAACCTAAAATAACTCAATTACCACTATTTGCACATAACTCTTTGACTTTTTCAACATGTTAATTTTAGTCCATTTTGTTCATAGATTTGCCAATTACATCAAATATCTAACACTTTGGCAATCCAACAGCAAAATCTATGCTAACACCTTCCCAAGGAGCATCTGGAATAGGCAATGGAGTGTATGTACCAGAATTTTGAATTTGGCCCTTACAAGTTTGACTTATATGACACCTCTTCACAAACATTACAACATCACGATAAAGAGTAGGCCAAAAATATTTTTCCATATTCATCTCTCTCAAAATGTCCACCAAGTGCCCCACAATGAAGTTCTTTGAAGATGCACTCCCTAAGAGAACATTTTGGAATGCATAAACGTGTTCCCTTTAGAAGAAAATCATCAAGTAAATAATAATCTTCATATTTACCTTCTTTGCATGTTTGATAAATCTCCTTGAATTCAGAATCCTATGGATACATCCCTGGTATGGCATCAAAACATTCCAACTGAATAGTCATTGAATTCAACAATGTAACTCTTCGACTAAGTGCATCAGCCACTTTGTTAAGTCTTCCACTCTTATGCCTCAACATAAAAGTGCATTCTTGTAAGAATGATACCCAACCAGCATGTCTTCTATTCAAGTTTGCCTGCGAATTAATATGTTTGAGAGCTTCATTATTCGAGTTAAGGATGAATTCTCGTTGAATGAGATATGGTTGCCAATTATGAAGAGCTTGAACAATGGCATAGAGCTCAACATCGTAAGTAGAATATTTTTTCTCGTCTCATTTAGTTTTTCACTAAAGAAGGCAATTGGATATCCTTGGCTGAGTACTCTTCCAATTCCCACATGAGATGCATCACAGTCAACTTCAAAGATTTTCTCAAAATTAGGAAGTGCAAGAACGGGTGAACTGTATAGCCTTTCCTTGATAATTTTGAAGCTTTTCTCTGCGTCTGGAGTCCACATAAATTCTCCTTTGTTCAAGTAATATGTTAATGGTGCTGCAATAGTTCTAATGAATCGGCAGTAAAATGAAGCTAATCCATGGAAACTTCGTGCTTCATGTAGATTTTTAGGAGCGGGGTCATTCTTGGACAGCTTCAATATTATCTTCATCCACCATAACACCTGAAGGAGTTAAAACAAAACCTAGAAAAACTAGATGACAGGTCATGAAAGAACACTTGTCTCAAACTCACTAGAACAGATCTCAAGAGTTCAATGTGATTCAATTGATTCCAGCTATAAACAAGGATATCATCAAAATAAATAACAACAAATTTTCCAATAAAAGGGTGAAGAGTTTGATTCATTGCCCTCATGAAGGTGCTTGGGGCATTGGAAATGCCAAATGGCATAACAAGCCATTCATACAAGCCTTCTCTTGTTTTGAAGGCCATTTTTAATTCATCTCCTCACTTAGCCATTTCGAAGATCAATTTTAGAGAACACTTGTGCACCAACCAACATGTCAAACATATCATCAATTCTAGGTATGGGAAACCTGTATTTGATAGTAATACGACTGAGTGCTTGATTGTCCACACACATATGCCAAGAGCCATCTTTCTTTGGAGTCAAGAGGGGAGGGACATCACAAGGACTTAAGCTCCTCCTAATGTACCCTCCGTTCAACAAGTTCATTACTTTACAGTTGAGCTCCTCATGTTCCATTTGACTCGTTCGATAATGTGATTTGTTGGGTTGGGAAACTCCTGGAATTAAATTAATTTAATGCTGAATTTCCTTTAGAGGAGGAAGACCATCTGGCAACTCTTCGGGTATGACATCTTGGAATTCTTCCAAAAGAGTTTCGACATCTCTGGGTATTTCCATAGGCTGCATCTGTTCTTTAACCACCAAAACAAAGATCATTCCACCCTATTGAGTCTCATTTTCATGTTGTGACAAAGAAAGCAATGCATTTCCCTCCTCCTTTGTAAAAGATTTGGGATTATAAACATCTTTACATGGCAAAAGAACAATTTCAGTTTTTCCCACAACAAATGTACAAGTATTTTTTCTTCCATCATGAATAGCATTCTTATCATGATAATTTTTAGCCATAGAAAAAGAAACAAGGCATTT
The DNA here is from genome assembly GCA_035079005.1 of Fraxinus americana. Lineage (NCBI taxonomy): Eukaryota > Viridiplantae > Streptophyta > Magnoliopsida > Lamiales > Oleaceae > Fraxinus > Fraxinus americana. The sequence goes on from CM068706.1 coordinate 20,033,172, forward strand.
CTTATCAACTTTTACCTCATTGTCCCTCTTTATCCACGAGGCTGAATATGGTTGAGGATATGGCAACACCCTGAGCTTGGGCTTGTCCACCGTCTCTTGAGAAAAATTCTCAAAGCTGCCTCCATCAATGACTAGTGAACATATCTTACCATGTGACTTACATCTCGTTTAAAAGATGTTGTGGCGTAGCCATTTTTTATCGTGGTCTTGCTTAGGGGCTGCAAGTACTCTTCGAATCACCAAACATTCTCCATTTTCAGGCTAAATCTCCTCACGTTCAGGATCGCCATATCATCATCATCATATTTTGGACCAGCATCTTCGAATTGTTGTTCTTCATCTCCCTGCATCACTTCTCCGCTCTGGACACTCATTCATGTAATTACCGATTGGCCACACTTGAAAAAAGTATTTGATTTATTTTTATTAGGGGCTGAATTGTTTCAATCTTTACCACCTCTTTTCTTAGGAGCACTCTAGCTAGACGATTTGGCTTTTGATGGATAGAAGCCTTGAACATCAGCAAACTTCTTTGTTCCACACCTTGTCCGTTTTGATTCAACTTTCAAGGCTAATTGATAAGCATCCCCACCTCATCCCTGATGGTTTTCAGTCCATCGACATATCTAGCAACAAGCTTGTCTTTTAATTCTTGAATGCTGATTCAAGCCATTAACTTGTAAAAATCTTCAGTATAATCAATCACGCTTCTGTTGCCTTGCTGACGAGTATTAAATTGCATAAAAATACTTTGAGCAAAATTCAAATTAAGGAAATTCTCACGCAACCTTGCCTTCATCTTTTCCCAAGAAGCAATCTTAGACATCCCTTTACTCAATCTCATCTCTTGTATTTTATCCCACCAAGCAGATGAATAACCACGAGGTCTTGTTGCTACAAGTTTTACTTTCTGATCTTCAGGGATGATTTTGTACTCAAAGAACTTGTCCACAACACTAAATTAATCTAGAAACTCCTCTGGTTGTAGACGACCTGAAATATCGATCTTAATGGTTTCTGATGATCGTGTGATCTTCACAAAGAAATCTCTAGTTTGCTACTTTGCTTACTGGCAAAAGGATTCTCAAGTTCTGCATCATAACTAGAATAACCATGGCGGGACCCTCATTTACTCCTGGTTTCTTGATGCTCAAGACGCAAGGTCAACTCCTCAAAGGAAATAAAGGCCAAGAGCATAACTCAAGCTCTGATACCAAATGATGAGGAAAAGGAAAATAATAGATAAGGAAATTTTTATAGATATGCCAAATTCGACCTCACAAAGTTGGGAATCAAAGAGAAATAGATAACTTCTATTCTTCAATTCAATTATCAATCAAAATAAGTAAATAGTCAAGAATGTCCTTTCTCTCATCATACAAGGTATTTATGGGCTTACGTAATGTATATACATGAATGGATGCATAAAATTAAAAACTACAACTTCCCGGTTTTAAGGCGTCATTTTAAACCTTCATAAATCCTAATTTACTTCGAATCTGACCATGACTAATAACATGTTGAAAAGATAAATGAATCTAGTTTCCAATGCCATCAACCATGCATGAATAGGAAATTTCTAGAGAAAGTTATGATGAAAAAACTGGACACTGCTCAGTTCCACGAATTTCCAGCACTACATCACCTTGGTTTTTGTTTTTGGCATTCTTGGGCCGGATTTTGCTATCCTTACATAACTGCTTTTACAGAAACGTTACAGGTGGCTGTCGTGGTGATTATTTGACTTAAAAAAAGAAACGGAAAACTTGCTGAATCCAAACCCATTTCTAGTTCTCTCCATATAACTATTCTATTTTTATGTCTCAATTTTCCAGGTCATTACGAGATATCAAACGAAGTCGAAATATTACATTCTTAATACCATTTCTAAGTACTTACAGCCTAGTTTTTTACTTTGTTAACGGGACATGAAATGGCCAATTGTAGAAAATGTTAATGCGTGTCAAAGTAGACCATTCCAAACTACTATTTCGAGAATTTCGATAATATACTAACTTTAAAATCTCCGATGATCGTACGTTAACCGAATTCACAAATTGCCAACGTCATCTTTAAGCTCGTTTCGAAAGCTACATCTTAGACATATCGAATGGTTCAAGAAGATATCGAAAATAGTTAAACGTGCGTCTTAAAAAGAGACGTCTAACTTGTATTTTCTTTAAAAAGTTTCAATTATTTCATTAACGTGTATTATTTTTACATGATAAGTTTCTCAAAACATTTTGGGTTGTTACAAGATTGGATTGCGAGTTTTGCTCTTTCTTGCTGGGTATGATAATTTTTGATGGAACAATCTTGTAATGACCCAAAAATTTTTGATGTCATACTCCATGTAAAATTCTCTAATAAATTGATGTAAATTATATTGAGAAGTTTATCGCACAAAAACAATAAAAGTGAATAAAATAATTGAATTTTTTTTTAAGAAAATACGAGTTAGACGTCTCTTTTTTAAGACACACGTTTAATTATTTTCGATATCTTTTTGGACAATTTGATATGTCTACGATATAGTTCTCGAAACGAGCTTAATGATGACATAGGCAATTTGTGGATTCGGTCAGTGTACGATCATAGAAGATTTTTTAAAGTTGGCATATTATCGAAATTCTCGAAATATTAGTTTGGAATGGTCTATTTTGACGCGCATATTAACATTTGCTACGATTGGCCATTTCACGCGCCATTAATGAAGTAGAAAATTAGGTTGTGAGTACTTCAAAATGGTATTAAGAATGCAATATTTCGACTTTGTTTGACATCCATAATGACCTCGAAAATTGAAACATAAACATAGAAAAATTATATGGAGAGAAGTAGAAATGGGTTTTCATTCAGCAAGTTTTCAGTTTCTTTCTTCAAGTCAAATAATCACCACGTCAGCTAATTGTAACGTTTCTGTAAAAGCAGTTCTCTACGTGTAGCAAAATCCTCTTGGGCGAGCTATGCAACATGAAAATTCGTACCAAGAATGCCTTGTGGGACATGTTGAGAAATAGAGTACGGCGTTTGGGACACTGGCGAACACAAGGTGTGAGATGAGGCTCATGTGACCCCCAAACTTTTGGGCAATCTTTTTTTTTTTTTTTTTTTTTTGTCTTTGAAATTTGTTCATTTCTTTAGAAGAACTGGAGAACACCTATATTTGTCCAATATTGTCCAATGCAACATCACCTATCGTTAAAAATGTTGGCTTCACTGAAAATTCGAGACAATCTAGGTCACTGGGTGCATATTCTCTTGGACTTTGCTCTTTGTACAATCCCATTTACAGAAGGGTTGACCAAAAGAAATGGGAGTTCTGGCGTGGATTTTGTTTGAATTAAAGAGACAAAACTTCTCGTGAAAAACTGACAACAAATCACTTTAACCATCATTAAATTTTCTATATGTTTGTCTCAATTTTCAGATCATTACAGGATAACAAATGAAGTTTAAATATTGCATTTTTAATACCATTTTGAAATGTTCATGACCTAGTTTTCCACGTCACTAATGACATGCGAAATGGCCAATCGTAATAAATGTTACGGCTTGTCAAAATATGCAATTTCAAAGTAGTATTTTGAGAATTTCGATAACATGAAAACTTAAAAAATTCTTCGATGATCGTACGCTAGACAAATTCACAAATCGCCTATGTCATCTCAAAGCTTGTTTCGATAACTAAATCATAGACATATCGAATGGTCCAAACAGACATAAAAAATAGTTAAAGGCGTATCGAACGTGCATCTTAAAAAGAGGTGTCTAACTTGTATTTTCTTTAAAATCTTTCAATTAATTCATCAACGTTTATTATTTTTGTGCGACAAATTTCTCAATATATTTTAAATCATTTTATTAGGAAATTTTATATAGGGTATGACGTAAAAAAAAATTCGAAATTTTACATCCAAAAAAGTAAATTTACTTAGGGTATGACTTTTTCGGATGTAAAATTCCTCAAACATTTTGCAAGTTGGATTGTACCCTCTAACTCAAAATGTTACCATACGCCACTAGTTAGGGAAGAAGCCAAGTCAACGCCAATGCTTGTGGTGCACCTCTCAAAGCCATCGCTATATCAACTACAGATGGAACTAAATACATTACGATAATCTCCTCACAAAGTAGAACACTTTGAACCTTAGTATTACTATAATTGAATAATGGGTCCTTATTGATGTGCCCATCTATGTGGCAACAGATGTTATATTAAATGACGGGTCCAATCAAATGTAAGAATATTAGACCCATTTAATATCACACAGACGAGTGCCACTATTGATTCATAGCATACTCATAGACGACTTCGGAGGATCCCCATGTGATAAATTTAAACCATGTCAATTTTAGAAAAAGGATGAAGTCCACATTTTATTAGTAAACAAGGTCTTTATTAGAAAAAAATAAAAATAAATAAAAGAAACCATTTTAACCCTGAAGAAAGAATCCACTAAAATTTCGCCTTTAATAACACATATGAACCTAACTTCATTCCCAAAAATTTTAACATGGCCTCCACCAATGTTGATTCTGCTGCTGCTGCCTCAGATGGAATGTCTCTCCAAGTAGATTAGTACCCGTTGTAGATCTCCGATTACTCTCCCAATCCGGATTATATTCTCTCTCTCAATGCTCTTCCCCTGCTGTCAATCCCCTCTGCATTGATAACATTATAATTTCCAGGATCAACCAGCGCATCTTCAATGAGTCCTCTGGTTCCTGCAAACAGGCTTATTCCTGCATTCGGCTCACTCCTTCCTTCTTTTCCTCCGCCCCTCATTGCTGCACTCCTCATCTTCATCCTACAACCATTACAAACAGTACTATTGGTAATTCAGATCAAGGGAAAGAAGAGAATTTGCAGATTATGGCTGTCCTTGAGCAATTATTTGTTTTCAACTCCAACACAGATGCTTGATCTGCCAATATGCTTTTTCTATCTGCCAAAATTTTAGTCATTGGTTCGGAAGCTATGGGAAAGTCGGAATAAGAGAGCACTTTCCTCTAAATATCGAACCATGAACGAAAAAAGGTATGAGAAAAAAACCTATTGGCTAGTGATTGTGAGGCCCCAATTTGGAACTAGTGGTTCTGTATTTGTTCGAATAAAATGCTTAGCCAATTCCATTATAAAACAACACCTCACATTTAGATTTTCTTGTTTTGTGGTGCTTTATTTAATGAAACTTTTTTTTTTCACAGAATGACGTATTTCATAAAATAAATAAATAAATTCTTTTGAAATTTTTGTTTAGTTTTGCTTTGTATCAATTAATGTGATCTCTACTTTAGTATAGTATCTTGATATGCTATCCAAAACTATAAGAGCTCGATTTGAAGGAAATATTGATAGAGACAAATTTCATTTTTTAAGTTCATATTCACAATCCTAAATTGAGTTATAGAGTAAATGTATAGAGATGATTGTAAGCTCAATAAATAATAATCAATCAATTAAATATTTTACTAACTTATTTTGTGATTTCACGATAAAAGGAGACAAAATTTTGAGGCGTCTGATGACATAATAATACGAAGGGTGGGAAGCATTAAATAATGCACCAGACATGCTAAATATTTTTCTTGTGGGATTCGTGATACATATCATCATAACCGTAAAACCTTTTTTTTTTTTAATCAACATTAGAAAAATTCCTGTGGAAAAAATTCTAATGATGGAAAAAGAGTCCAATATTCTTTTAATTATAATACAAAAGTTGTCCCGTTAAAAACTTTGTTAGATAATTAACCCAATAAAACAAAACCTTAGTCAACAGAAAAAAGAGTACAAAGTATATTTATTCCCCTTCATATTAATATCACTTGAATTATCCTTCGGGCATACTAAACCTTTCAAGGATAACATTAATAGTCGTGCCCATAAGTTGACTATCACGTATTTCAAATTTCATGCATCGTCAATATAAAATGATATGGACTCGTGATTTCATCCACCACAATCTTTACGAAATTCACCATGTTGAGATTCGTGCATTACATATTACGATTTCATTATTCTCATTTCATTTTTACATAAGCATATATCTTTAGGAGTTCAGACTGTAGATCCAGAAATTTCAGATTTCTCTAATAAATTCTTTTACTAGGATCAATTCATTTTATTTGGTCAATCATTACTTCGATCGATGACGAATTTATTTTGATATCCTCGTTACTCATAATATGATGCTATACATCATGTGCAAAAGTATTATCGACAACTTTTTATTTTCAATTCTATTTCTATTCTCATAATAATATGACGTATTGAGGTATCCCAAATTTCAATATATCATGCACATGAACCTCTTCTGGGGTTGTATAATTTGTTATGTTTAAATACTTATCAAGAGTATATGTCTCTTTAATAGGGCCATCTTTGCTAATTGCACTATTTTTATTTGGAGATTTTTATATTATTGAATGTATTTACGCTTCAAGCATGTCATAGATGTATCAAGAATAATATTAAATAATTGTCCTTCAAGACGTTAATTCGAGTTTGAGCATTTAAAAAAGATGTACGAGATATTGTTGATCTATTTGATCAGTAAATATATCCAAGTGAATCATCATTCGAACCTATGGTTCGAATTATCTTTTGCGATAATTTAGATAATGATGCATTTGAACATTATTTTCAGCTTCTTAATTCTTTTCCCTTAAGCTGAAATAATCGTCCTCTCAATTGACAATCAGCAAATCGTTTTATAAAATATCACCTTTTAGGGCTTGAGATATTATATAAGGATTTTAACTACTCATTTATTCTCAGCATTCTTTACTTTCCATCTTAGTGCATTGTGGTGAATCAATTTTACATATACTTTACTGTCAATAATTATGTGGAAAAATTAGGTTTTGACCATAAGCCAATCCTAATAGAGAAAAGTATGATATCAGCCTCATGTGTAATAGCATTCCCTAGATAGAAACACGAAGTACTTTGCTCTCAATTAAATTAATAGGATGAGTTTAACAAGTAATAGTCTTAAACCGTTTATCAACATCTAAATTAACACTTACTAAAATGTTGAGATTGAGGATAACTAGCATTAACAAGACATACCATCTTGATTGTATAATCTGAAAATTATGCCCACAATTTGAAATTCGAGCGATAATTTCGCAAACTTCAGGTTGCGAACGCCATGTAATCATCTAGCATACATATAAATCTATTAAATACAAATAATAGATGATCAACGTGGAGGATGATGGCGCTCCATTTATCACCTAAATTAATTTTTAGAAATATAAGAAATTGAATTCCTATTTTAACTAGTGATGATTAACTTTCGATAAAGAGAGCAAAACATATAGAAATTCATTGGATTGAAGAATCTTCAAATTCTTTGTTAAATGTCCATTTAATTTAATTTTTTTTTATTTCTCATCATTATTGATCCAGTGGTGGTCCAACTAGTCATGCAGAACAACAAAATCAAATTGAATTTCTGGTTCAATATAATATTTATTTCTATTGTACCACACATTTTAGAAACTTATCTCTTGTTTGATTTTCATTATTTTTAAAATGCATTTTTCTTTTTTTTGAACTACATATTCTTTAATAAAATAATATTATATACAAATTTAAAACTTTTCCTTAATTTTTAACCACACAATCCTTATCAATCTACAATTCAAAAATGTATTATTACAATAAAAATTGGGCTCAAACAGGCAACAAATATGTTTTTCTTTAATTTAGTAGAGAATAAATTACTATCAATAGTAAAATTTATTCTTCCACATAACGTAATATTGACTCTTCTATAGTATCAAAACAATATTCTTCTAAAATATTACTATATACTTGGTTATGATTACTCAAAAGTAATAGAACAATATTTTTCAGGAATATTGATACATTTAAATTTATCATAATATTTTTCTAAAATATTAATATATATAAATTTGTGCTTCTTTAGGAACACAAGACGATATTTTCCAAAAATATTAATATATACTATTTTTGCTTCTTCTGGAGCAATATATCAATATTTTCTGAAAATTGAAATTGTAATGACGTGCTCTTTAGGAGCAGATCATTTTTTTAGAACATTTATATAAGTAATTAGATGCGTTTATTCTAGAATATCAACACCGTATTCATTTAATACAAATATAATTTCTAATTGTAGTCCTTCAAGAGCACAAGATAAATCAAAATATTTAACTAATCTGAAACACACAAATATAATATATAATATGAATAGAAAGACTTTTAAATAATATGCTTACTTGAATTTGAAAGCTTTAGAAAGTCTTGAATTGTTGGTAAATCTCATATTTTTCAAAGATAAAATTTAAAAATAAAATTATAGTACTTAAAATTTGCTACTATTTACGTAGCTATTTCTCACAAATGAACCGTTGGATTTGAAACACAATAAGTTGTGAACTTCCTTTCCAAATTTCATGACAATCGGACCACGAAATGCTAAAATATCAACATTCTTATCATAGTTGTACATACTGTCCAAATTCTACGAATTTTTGCAATATTGTTTCTGAAATAATAATACAATTATTCCAAAGTACATAAAGTCAATATAGAGTTAACGAACTTGAGGTTCGTGATAATAATTTATTCAATCATTTTTATAAATGTGTAGTACATGTCAGAATGGAGTGCCGCGGGTTTTTCTTTTATTTGCTTCTGGTCAGATACAAAAGACGTTATACAAAGATATTTTATTTTTATCTTCTTGCATCGACTCAATATGATATCCATCAAATATCTTTAAAACTAAGAAATTTTTATTCTGGATTTACTAAAATAAAGTGCATTGTTAATATATAATTTTGTATTATTTGATAAAATAATACAAGCTCTTCTTGAGCTTTCAATGATATTTAATGCACCTGATATAATTATTAACATTATTTTCTGCTAATGTTAAGATATAAAAACTTTTGTCTTGAAAAATGTCATCCATATTTGTACTATAAACTAAATAGATATCTTGATAATTCATCTTAAATGTTATTAATATTTCAAAATTTACACTTTTCTAGAAACAATAATATAACACTCTTTGAGTATATTGAAACATCAAATTGTATGTTCTTCTGGAATGATAAATTGATATTTCTTGAATATTAATAAAAACAATTATTTTCCTTTAAAATTACAATCAATATTGAATTGTTTAATTTTTGTTTCTTTAGGAACACAATGAGAAGATATAATTTTTCGAGACGTGTATTACTTCGAGAGCACATTATATTTTATTATCACTTCTTCAAAAGTAATATATCAATATTCTTTTGAAATATTGGAATCGTAGTGTCATACTCTTTAGGAGCAATAACAATTATTATTTAAAATAATAAATTGATTTTGGTACACGTGATAAATAATTATACTTAAAAATTATTACCTTCTAACTAATCTACTTTGATTATGAGAGAATCGTGTTTATAACGTGTTATAATTTAACAATGACTACACATTAAATATCTAAAGTTAAAAGGACAGAGTAAGTGATCATTGAATAGATACATTCCAATCTAGTAAGATTGAAAGGTTTATAATAAAGAAAAATTGAGGAAGAAGAAATGGAATGTTTTCTTTTCTACTTTATATCATACTATCAATTAAATGAAAGGTGAATCTTTCACTTTATTATTTAGATTAAATCCTTTAAGGATAGCATGAAATTTATATAACATAAGTTGTATATAATCACATTTATTACAAGCAAATCAAATTTCATGCATTATCACGCTAATAAGGTAGAGACTTATGATTACATCTACCACGTGATAATTTATCTATTTATACAAGTTTTCGCGAAATTCATTATTGAAAGAGTCATACATTTCATATTACAACCTTATTTTTTTCATTTTCATTTTACATAAGTATACACATTTAAGTGTTCAGATCGTAAATTCAAAAACTTCAAGTTTTTATAGTAAATTCAATTTTACTAGGATCGCGTCTAGAAACTTTAGGTTTCTCTAATAAATTTTTTTACTAGGATCGCGTCATTTTATTTGGACAATCATTACTTTGATAAATGACGAATTTATTTTGATATCCCCGCTACTCATAATATGATGCAATACGCCATGTGCAAAAGTGTCGCCAACAACTTTTTCTTTTCGATTCTATTACTTTTCTTATAATGACGTAACTTATTGAGATATCTCAAATTTCATTATTTCAAGTACCTGAACATCTTCTAAAGTTTTAAAACTTTTTATCTCTAAATACTCATCAAGAGTATTTGCCTTATTAATGGGACTATTTTTGCTAATTGATCCATTTTCGTTGGGAGGTTTTTATATTAAAATCTAATATGATCATGTTTCCGACGTGCCATCAAATATCATATAAATAATTGTCCTCTAAGACGTTAATTCGAGTTAGAGCATTTGAAACTAATGAGTGAGATCCCTTTGGTCATCAAATACATCTAAATGAATTATCTTTCGAACTTTTAGTTCGAATGATCTTTTGCCAGGATTTAGATAATAATGTATTTATACATTATTTTCAGTTTCTTAATTCATCCTTCTAATATTGAGAGAATTATCAAATCAAATTGATAATCAGTAAATTCCATTATAAATTCACTCATTAGGGCTTGAGATATAGTAAGAGTTCAAACCATGCATTTCGTCTCAGCGTTCTTACTTTTCATCTTAGTACTATAAGGTGAATTAATTGTACATATATTGAACTATCAAATAATTAGATGCAGAAACGAGGCTCTGACCATAAGTCAATTATAATAGGAGAACTTGATGTTGACATAATGTAGAATAGCATTCCCTAAACAGAAATGGGAAGTACTTTGTTCTCAATTAATTAAAGGCGTTTAACAAACAATAGTGTTAAACTATTTATCGACATTTCAACTAACACCTATTAAAATGTTGAGATTTAGAATCATTAGCAATAACAAGACACTATTTTGATTGTATAATTTGAAAATTATACTCATAATTTAAGATTTGAACAGTAATTTCGCAAATTTCGAGTTACGAATATCATACAATCATCTAGTATTTTTATCAAAATCTATTAAATACAAATAATATTTAGATGGTCAACGTGGTCGGTGCGAGGCTCCATTTATTACCCTAATTAATTTCAAAAATATAGGAAATTAAGTCAATATTTTAGCTAGTGATGTTTAATGATCAATTGTCCATAAAGAGAACAAATAATACATTGAATTTCATTGGATTGAAGAATCTTCTTGCTCTTGAAGTTAAATACCCGACCGGATATATGAATCAAGAATCGATGTGTTTGGTTCGGTTCTTGGTTCTGGACCAAGAACCGAAGAATCGAATCTAAATAATTTTTTTAGTTTTTTATATTGAATTAATTAAATTATTTAATTTTTTATAAACGAATTAGAAAATTAACTAATTTAATTGAACAAATTTTAGTTTATTTGTGTTTGTTAATTGTGCTTTTTCAATTATGCTTGTAGAATTTTTTAGTATGACAAGTCAAGCAATTGATAATTAAATCAAATAGTTGGTAAGTATTACCAATATTTAAAAATATTTTATTTTTATAACTTTTAATTTATATTTCATTTTTTATGTAGTCTGCTTGAAGCAAAAGAATTATTGATATGGATCACCGATATTTTAGTATTAGTATCTACTTTTTGGTATTTGTATATATTGAATTAATCTTATTGGACAACTTGTTATTTATATATTTTTAAATTGAGCTACGTTAATTTGTAAAAGCTACAAATGAACATGTCATTAGTTGTATTAATGTAGTGTTGTTGTAAATGTTAAAAAATTTAATTATGGTACGGAACCGAACATAACCGAACCGGCCGAACCGAATGGAACTGAACTCGAACGGTTCTATAATTATATTTGGACTCGACGGTTCCATTTATTAAATACTTGAAAATTTTGGTTCAGTTCGATCAACCCATGTCCAGCCCTAGCAATTGGTGAGACTCCAAGTGAGTTTTCCTTTAGGAAAATTATGCATTTATGTTTTTACATGGCTTTTAATTGTGTCTTTACTATCTATTGGTACCAAAGTTTTAAACCCCAATTTAACGAAGTCAAATTTGCAAAAAAAAAAAAAAAAATTAAAGAATGAAAACAAGATATTTTCACCCACTAATTGATCTGGATATTCTTATTCTTCTAAACGTACTCACCCATTGAGTATATACAATATAGGAAGAAAATACAAAGAAATGGCTGGTTGACCCGACCATATTTCCATAATGACCTTTGACTAGTAAAAAAAAGGTTAAATGTTTAAAATATTGAAAAATGAGAATTGAGAGGAAAAAGGAAAAAAGAAAAAGGAAAATTTCACAGTCTCAAACAGTCGGGATCCAATCGAAGTCGCCATCCTCAAAGTTCGACCACCACACAACCCAATCACCGACGACATTATCTTCAACAAGATTAGTTTTTTTTGTGGATTATGAGATTAATTTTTCATTTATGAGTTTAATAGTGATTTAAGTGTTGTTGCCAAAAAAAAAAAATAGCTTAGTCTCGCCGAAAATGATGATTTCTAGCAAGTGTAGCCCGAATGCTAAATGTCGACAGTCGGGGCAGCAACTGTTTGCAGCCAGTCTATTGGGCCAACTATTAAAAGTCAGCTAGCAACTGTTTGCAGTCAGTCTGTTCAACCCAGATATTATTTTTTAAAAAATTTATAACCTAAGAAATTTTAATTCTTTTTTTAAATTAAATAAAAAATTTTGAATTGAAAATTGCCAAATTAAATAATCTTTTAACCAAATTACCAAATTCGTTTTTTTTTTCATTTTATTTTATTTTATTTTTTCAATTTAGAATTCTTTTTAATTAAATATTATTTTTAATCAAATCTTTATTTTTTAAAATTTCAATTAAATAATATCTCTATTCATTATTTAATTTTTATAATTTCCTTTTGTTTAATTTTTTTTTTTTGTTATAATTTGTTTAGTAATATTTTAAAAAATCATTAATTGTTTTCTTCTTATTAAAAATATAATTTCTAAAATTTAAAATACTTTATAATATCATTTCTTTATTTTTTATATTTATAGATTTTTTTTCATTTATTTTTTCTTTCTTATTTTTGGTCGTTAATTTACATTTAATTTAATTCATTATTATTGTTTTCTTAATTTTTTTACATTTCTTAATTATTTTTTGTTTATCATTATTTAATTTTTTTTTGAATTTGAAATGGTTTTTAATGTTCCTTTTTGAATTTTGAATTTTGAATTTATTTTCCTTCTTTTATTTTTGTATGTAATTCCTTTTTTTTTTTTTTTTTTTTTTTTGTTCTTCTCCTTAATTGTTACATTATTTTTATTTTTTTCCGTATAGTAGTTACAATTCGGTTTGCTTAATGTTTTGAGATTATGCTTTATTCCATTATCTCTTGTTAAATATTTTAAGATTTGAATTTTTACAGAATGGAGTGCCATCTAAACGCGGAGTTGAGACAGATGGTGGGAAATTGAACTTGGAAAAGCATTTCTGATAGTTTCATTACTGTATTGGAGTTACTAGATGATCAGAACGGAGATATGCTAGGTTAATCCTTCATGTGACCTCTGTATCAGTTGAGAGATGTGTAGTATTCTAAGCAGATCATTGGTGCATTACTGTGTCGACTGCTTAAGCCAGTCGACGTAGATACTCTCCACTTAGACCTCAGGGGCAAGGTCCCTACTTTCTCTATGTTTAAGTTTGCCTTGATGACTAGAGTGAAGATTACGGGCAACAAAGTAACTGCTGACGGTACTCCAAGAATTAATTGGCTATACGATAAGTATTTTCAGGGACAATGGACGATACTTCTACCGTAGTTGATTGGTAAAATCAGGGAGTGCGATCAGATGTTGGACAGATTAAAGTTAGACATTTTCATTTGAAAGTTGCTGACGACGTCCATGCCTTGAACAACTATTCGTGGGGCTGAAGATTTTTGAGGATACCAAACACATCTTCACTACATCATACTCGAAGCTCAAGGGGTCTTTGCGAAAGTACGATACTTATGGATTGCCCCGCCAATGTAGGTAAATGTTTAAGATAATTAATGTTAAAATATTTGTAATACTTAATTTTTATATAATAATTGTATGTGTTGCAAATCTAAGCATATGAGATTGTCCCACTATTGGGTACTCGGTTTGTAAGGAGGAGAGAGACACTACCCTCGAATGCATCATTAGCAAACATCCCAAGTAAAAGATTGTCCATCTGGCAGGCAATTATCAGCTTTCATCGACGACCCTCAGGTGAGTATTATACATTTGTAATTTATATTGTATGTCGTTTTAAAATTTCAGCACATGATCATTAACTAGTTGAAATGTCAATATGTCAACTTGAAGTCCTAACTGAGTTGACACCTTCGATGGAGGATGAAGGTCAAGGTTTTGTTCGTGAGTTAGTCGTTCCGCATACTCAAAACTACAAGATATCTGATTTCTACATGGACCGAGATTAGGTATGTGATTCGAATATAATTTGTTGATTACCGTTTTGTATGAGTTTGCCTATTTTATTTAAGTTAATATTTTTAATGTTGTTATTTGTGTAGGAGCGCAGTCCAGTTGATTGACGATCACTTCCACCCTGAATATCACCTCCATCGATAAGATCTCCTTCTTTCCATCCAAACACCTCCCCGTGGCCCTGCACACAGTCGAGTCATTATTTCGATGATCTGTATGTCCGAATCATTGGATTTATCAGAGATGAGGTGGCCACGTTATGACGAGAGTTGAGAAATGAGGTGGGTACGCTATGAGAGGAGGTGACGCGTGATACGAGTAGAGTTGGGAGAGGAGGTAGGAACGTTGCGACGAGAGTTTAGTGGCAAGGTAGTAGATTTATCCCATGATCTTGGAGTGCTACGAGACCATTTAGTAGACCTTTAGAATGAGGCCGCAACACTCCGAGCGATATAGTAGGCTTGTGAAGGGATGGCAGATGGGGTTACGGAGATCGGGGTTACACATTGTTATGGACAGATGATGGTGCATTAGAATCATTTTTGTTATCCCTGAAGCGGGAGGGGATGGCCCCAATGGGGATGGGGGGTGGTGGAGGAGGACAAGAAGGAGTGAATGGCCCCGATGACGAAGGAGATGGCAGTCCCCAGGGCTAAAGGAGTGGCAGATAAGGAGAGGATGCCATCGTAACAGAGGGTAAAAAAAGTGTTGTCAACGTGTCGAAACAAGTGACCGGCAAGAGGTTGAGATTTTCATCACAATACGTCGTTTCTCCCTTCACAGCTGAGGTAAATAGGAGGAAATTCGTCGACAAAACATATCCCAATCTCTTTCGGGAAGTGGATCATGCCGAGTGGAAAGCATTCGAGACAGAGTGGACAAGAATTATGCCAAGTTCAATATTTTATGATTTTAGTAAAGTACGCTATAGTAACTCATCTACGCTTCTTTTAACATTTTTTCCGTTTCTTTTTTCAGGGCTAGCCACACGATAGCTCAAATGACGATCACGGACACTTGTAAGTGGTTTCATGATATCACGATTTCGAGATCTTGGCTCTCCAACGATGCAAGTGTAATATCGCAATTATTCTTTATTATGTATATATAATTTGTTGTTTATTGGTGTTTCCTGACATGTAATAAGGAGAGCATAAGGTTCTCACTACAAAGACTCTATACATAGCCATAGTGACTACATGCTTACATGGAAAACTCTCCAACTGAAATTGACTACAAATGTATGTGTTATCAATCAAATCCACCGTGTATGCGATATTACGTACACATTTCCCAGAGAAGCGCAACTCATCTAGTGGTTCCACATTCAACTTCCTTACAAACTCTACAGCATTGAAGAGTTTATCCTCTTATGCCGATGCTAGCACGCTCGTTCAACTCTGTGATTCCCCATGTCGATAATGAAATCACTACTGCGGCTTCTGAAGAATGTTCTCAATCATTGCGAGGATTAGTAACTTTCGATCCTTCTTGAATAATGTATTCAGATACTCCGGATTGTTTGATGTTTTGAAAAATGGGTTTGCGCTCAATGTTCAATCCCCATTTTTGTTAGATACTTCCATGCCTAGAATGATATTACTTCATATTTCTACCATGAACTTATTACAATCTTCAATATTGTAAGATTCAGTTGCTCTACTGAACAATGAAACGATACTTTTGCACCTATACCTAGTCTTCAGGTTGTCTTGTATATGGTACATGCAATACCCAAGATGTGAATCGGGAAAAACTTCCGCAATAACATTTATTATAGACAGCCCCCAATCAGTTTCTAAAGGTGTTGTGACTGGTAATAATACACCTTATCGGATAGCTGGTATAGAAAGGGTTAGAATTAAGTTGATTGATGAAAGTGTCAACACACTTGATGCTGTGTAGCACGTTTATGATTTGAAGAAAAATATTATCTCCTCAAGTTCTCTTGACTTGAAAGGGTACAAATTCATTAGTAAAAGTGGAGTCTTGAAGGTTTATAGATGTGCTCATATTGTGTTGCAGGAACAGAAAGAGTCTCAATTATATGTCTTGTAAGGTTCTACAAAATCTTTGGTCAATCACCATAAAGTTGGAGCTCAGTTAGATTGTGAGTTTGGTTCAATACCGTCAAAGTTTTGTTTGGGGTCTACTTTTATGAATATCTTTAAGTCAATTCGAAAGTTATGGATAATTCCACATTGTCACCATTACCATTGGTGCCATTGTATTCAATTTCTAGAAATAGATCCATTTTTAAGAATATGCCTCCACATAGGTACAAAGATGCTGATTTAGTTAATTCTGCTTCGTTCGCGATTAAAGGTGATGATTCTAACAAAGATCCTTTAGTTGAAGCATTTCATGGTAATTCTGTTACAAGGCTTGCTTCAACATTGTTTGGTGATTGTTAATCACGTTTGAATTTATTGCTCGTGATTCAGGCAATTTTGGTGTCCAAGGGTGGTCTTGAAATTTTGATTACTCAGGTTTTTGAGTTTGAACCCATTTGGATTTTGTTGTAGATGTGGATAATATTTCTAAGCTGGAAATTTTGATGGAGAAGTTCGTTTGTGTTTTTTTATTAAAGAGTTGAAGTTCTTTTCTTGCAGTGGAGTTTGTCTCTAGGTAGAGAATCTTTAAATTTTACTCATTGCAGTGGAATTCGTATCAATGTGGATTTTGTTAGAATTAGGGAGTTCCCCGAATTCTATTTTAAAGATGGTTGAAAATTCTAATTAAGGTCGACATTAAGAGTAATTCTATCTATTATAATACTTTTGGAATCCTATCCAAAGTCTATTTGGCAAATTCTAATTGAAGTTCTATTGGAAGCCTAATTGGGAGTTGGACTTGAAGAGATCAAGATATAATCCAAGGAAGACTTCTTAGCTCAACTATGCTCGTTGCATCGACTAGAGCTCGAGTGCCCAAAGCAGTGAAGTTGGTGTCTACTGGGCGCCAGCCGGACGCTCGAGTGTCCAATCGCTCCAGCGCTATATTCATCTATCCTTGCTCCGTTTTCACGTTTTACATATTTCGAGCATTCATTTCCATTTATAACTCTACTTTTAGGATTTGAAATATCTCCTATATATACTTGTTTTTTAATTATATTTTAGATTAAGTTAGACAAATAAAAAATACAAAATCATTGTAATTCTTTCTCCATATTTTAGTGAAATCTCCATTCCTATTCCAATTATTTTATTCTTGAGTTTGTAATCAATTACTTCATATTGTGTCATATTATTTACTCGTCTATTTTCACAACAAATTGGTATCGAAATTATCCGATAATTTTTTCGTTGTTTATAACATTTTGTTTAACATAATCTATTTTTCGAATTCTTTGTTGATATTTATTTCAACTTGGTGACCTTAGGCAAAAAATTTAAAGATACTTTTCAACAATAGTAATATTTTAAAAAAATAATGCTCATCTATTTCAAGAATATTCCATATTTGCATTAAATTAAAAATGAAAACGTAATAGAAGTTTAATCAACTACAAAAATGGTAAAATCTTAACAATATTTAATCTTCATAAAATATATCATTCAAAAGAAACAAAACAGCACACTGCAATCAATAAAGAAAAACAAAATTATCAACTTAAGCCATTTTTAAGGAAAAAGTCAAGGGTTCGAATCTTAGGGATGCTACAGAAATTCGTAGGTAAGATGGGCTCAAGCTCTCCAAATCAGACAGTACATAAATTAACAACTTGTGCACAGAAGTCGGATCTTTACAAAAAAAGACACGCATTTTTTGTAATGACCTAAACCTCGTGCTCGATCGTTATCTTACATATTGGCTGTTATGGGAGGGCGTCTGCTCTCTTATCTCTCATGGCTCTGTGTCGTGTTCCTCAAAATTCGAACACGTGACCTCCCCTAAGAGAAATTTAAGTTGAAACCTGATACTAATTGGGCACTTCCCAAGATTCGAACACACGACCTTATTCAACTTAAGTCTCTCTTGAAAGGAGGTAATGTGTTCAAATTTTGGGAAAAGTGACAGAAATCTGTGAAGGGTAAGAAAGGAGATGCCCTTTCAAAGCGGATAGTATGAAAGAAAACGGTCGGACACGAAGCCTAGGTCGTTACATTAAAGTAATATTGTTTCTCTTTGTTGATTGCAATATGTTGTACTTCTTTTGGATCATAGTTTTTATGAAGATTAAATATTGTTAAGGTTTTACCATTTTTGTAGTTGATTGAACTTCTATTATGTTTTCATTTTCAATTTAATGCAAATATGGAATATTCTTCAAGTAGATAAGTATTTTTTTTTTTTGAAAAGCCTCTCTAAATTTTTTGCCTAAGGTCTCCAAGTTGCTCGAGCCAACTCTGATCAAGATCGAAATTCGGGCAAGATGGATAGACAAATCTATCAGTCAGATGCAATAAAAAGAATTATGCTAGATGCACGGAGCATTAGTGACATTCCCTTATGTGGAGGGAATCTATGCAATATGGTGACGTGTGTATTCAAAATCAATGGTGTAGATCATGCCATATGATAGAGTGTAAAACACAATGTAAACTAAAGTGTATGTGTAGCAAGGTTGGTAGAAATAACTGTGCCATCTTCCACAATGTGTTTGGGAGTCGATAGCTGCAAGAGTGGACTTGATTTGGAATGAGAAAATGAGGGTTTAGATTTGGGAAATTTATTTACTACTACTTTTTGTAAAGAACAACTTTTCCGGGACAGCTAATGGTCTGAGACAAAAATGCATTTTTCTTTTAACGACTGTTCACAAATGAATTAAAAGTTGATTGGGCTTTCGAGGCACTAAGAACAATTATGAAAACACATGAAGAAAATGTACTTGGATGTCAAAACTTGATAATGGAACTTAGATATTGATAACTAAGTTACATCGTTGAGATAATTTAAAAAAATTAGATCATAATTCAATTACACAAACAAGGCGAATAAATGAATTGTGAAGTTTGTGCTTTGTTTCATCCTTTCTCGTTTGTTTTGGTGTCAACTTTAACTACCACCTCAAAACTCTTTAGTGTATGTTTGATTTTCATTTTTTCCTCATCACAATAAGAAATATGACCGTTAGATCAAACAGAGCCTAAGGAGGGGCTTTTTCTTATTTAATTAACATAACAAGGAAATTATCTACTCCATCCGACTAGTTCGGGGTTAGAAACTTGAGCAACCGGTTTTTTAATAAGTATTTTGAATTGTCGTTATGTTCATTGGTATTCATCATATAAGAATCTTCATAAACTGGGCTATTTTTAAAGTCTGTCTCTATAAATCGAAAGTGGAATTCATCATATGTGATTATTGGGATCATTCTTTTCTTCAAACGGAAGGAACATAAATAGAATGAGACCGATTCCCGAAATTCTTTTCTGGATATTCCTCAATATCCAGGATATTCACGGAACGTGAGATATACTCATTTTTCAATTACACATTCACATAATAAAATATTTTACAAACAAATCCAAAATTTTTTCTTATTTTTGAACCACATTTTTCAAAAAATACTATTCAAAACATCATTTAAAAAAATGGCATTCAGACAACCTTAGAGATAAAAAAATCAAAAGCACGCTCCTTAGCATTTTTAACCTTACCGTTTGCTTAGGAATTTTGGAGTACCGGTAATTTTTTTCCTCCTCAATATCGTTTTTGAAAGTTTATGAGGGTCCAATTTTTTGATATTTTTAGTAGTAATTTTTAAAACTTTTCAACACATAATTGAGATTTTATTATAAAAAAATAATGAAAGTTTTTTAAACACTAAAATAAAATATATATCCTTTACTAAAAATTTTCTTTATAATTTGTTATGTCAAATTTTTTACTTATAAGTGACACACTAGCACCTTGCATAGGTTGGGCGCATGCCTAAACCTCCTGTGATTAATTCTCTTTTACATAAAAGTTAATTTAAATTTTAAAAAGTGAAATACTTACTCATAATTTTTAAGTTTAAAAAGGAGAAATACTTACTCATAATTTTTAAGTTTAAAAAGGAGAAATACTTACTAATAATTAAATTTTTAGATTATAAATAATTTCTTTACTATAAGTAGAACTCTTTACAGTTATAATTTAATGTTATACTTATAAATATTTTTTTATACATAATTAAAATTTTCATTTATAAGTAACTTCTTATAAGTGATTTTCATTTTTTATTTAAATGTCGTATTTTTATTTAAAATTTAGTTTTGAATAAAATATGTGGTTTAAAAAAATTGTTTTATAGATGATAAAATTAGAAAAAAAAAATTTAAGAATGACAAAAAGCAACTGATTTAATAACTATAAAAAATGTACTAACATTCGATTCGTCAAAATTCTATTTGTCAACATAATTTTTAATTATATGAAAAAGTTTGCCTTTATTGTGGAATTTGAAATTATTAACAAAGGTATTTTAGTTTAAATTATTAACAAATTTGGGACATTTTTGTAAATGATTACATGAAAATCGACATTTTTTGCAATTTCCTAAAACATAAAGCATCGATCTTTCCAATTTGTCTTAAAACTGTACTATCCAAAACACTGAAAAATAAACTCCACTAACGCCTTTTAAAGAAAAAAAATCCATTAAACTTTCGCCTTATATAACCCGTACCTCTCTTTCATTTCCAACAATTTAACATGGCCTCCCCCACCGTCGATTCCACCTCTATTGTCATCTCCGCCGCCGCAGACGATGTCCCTCTCCAAGTAGACTCAATACCCATTTTAGATATCCGTTTACTATCCCAATCCGAACTATATTCCCTCTCTCGATGCTCTTCCTCCGCCGTTGGCCCCCTCCGTTGTGACGACGTCGTAGTTCCGAAGATCGACCGGAGCGTCTTCAATGAGTCCGCTGGCTCCCGCAAACAGACTTATTCCCGCTACCGCCTCGCTCCTGCCTCCTCTTCCTCCTCCGCCACTTCATCCGCCCCTCGCCGCCGCACTCCTCATCTCCGTCCTACACCGGTTACGATCGGTAATAATGGTAATTCTGTTCCAGAGAAGAAAAAAAATTCGCAGATTATCGATCTACTTAAGCAATTATTTGTTACCAACTCCAACCCTGAAGATTTAATCCCTGTTAAAATAGATTACTCTTATTCCCTCCCCCAACAATTATCGGCATTTCCCTCCTCATCCTCGTCCAATGTGGTGCCTGTTAACCATAAACGGAAACGGGCTCACCCTTGTCAATTTGAAATTGTGAAGAATAACGCCAACTCGACGCTGGGGGTTAATCCTAATGTTGATTCTTATGATGGTAATCGTAATAAAAACGGTTCGATTATGAGTGAGAATGTGGGGGATGTGGATAGAGATAGGAAGGCGTTACTGAATAGGGATGGGGTGGAAGTGGATTTGGTGGCTTTGGGGACAGTGGAGAATCCTTACGCGGAGGAAATTAAACAGAGGACAGAAGGCTTGAACGGCAAAGAGGATTTAGTGAGGTTTCTGGAAGGATTGAATGGGAAGTGGGGAAGTAGCAGGAAGAAGAGGAGGATTGTGGATGCAAGTATGTTCGGGAGCACATTGCCAGTTGGTTGGAATCTCTTACTCTCTCTAAAGAAGAAGAAAGGATGCGTGTGGTTGTATTGTGGTCATTACCTAAGGTTCTTATTCGAACAACACTGTTACTTTATTTACTGGTTCTTGTTTGCTTTGTGTTTTGCAATCGGGGAATCTAGATGTACTAGGAAAAAGACAGCTAATAAATTTGAGTAGATTTGGATTACTTTTTGACGATTGGGGAAATTGCAATGTATGCCTTGATATTCATTAACTAGGAATAGTGCAGTGTACAGGTATGCTGTTAAGTGTTGCATTGTTCTGTGCTCAGCATTGTTCAGAATATATTAAAATTCACTAGGAATAGATGATTCGATTTTTAAGACTTTCGTGATGAAACTCTAGGAAGACTCCATTCTACATGATGAAGCACTTAGGCAAGGCAGAAAATTGATCTGTGTTTGACAAAAGAAAATTATCTCTAAACCATTGTACGTGATCTAGGGTTTGCACGTATTGTAGACAAGGCTTGAAAAGGAATAAAGAATGCTGATTATATGGACAAGAAGAATTCGATGAGTGGATAAATAAATATGTGCACTTCTATTTTTTGCAGTTAGAAATCCAAACATGTTAATGAATTAGCAGTTTCTAGTGAAGTACTAAAACTCTCTAGGGTAGAGTGTCAATCTTTGATGCACATTAAACACAAATATGGCTTGAATTTGGTGAGACACGTGTGTGACGAGCCTCATTGCATGTCTTGTGTTTATTCTTCTAATATCTTAAATGAAAGGTGCATGGCCTGACAAGTCAAGGACGTGTGAAGTCCCTTTTTGTATGTTTTGGAATATAAAAGGAGAATTTTTTATTATAAAAAAATTATTTAAGAGAATCTGTAATTCGTGAGAAAGGTTGTATGAGGTTAATGTTGAATTTGTTTTATATCTATTATATGCACTTTTTTGCACATGAATTGTTATTTTGTTTGCACTAGTAATACAAAATATGAGCCAAAGTTATCTTAAAAACAAACAACCATTCCCCAATTTCTATAAATTTCACTAGTAAAATTCTAAATCAACGCTAAACAAGAATATAAGTTTATTGTAAAATGACATTTTCCCCTTTTTTATCACCTACTTTCCATTTTTTTTCAATTTATTACTCTCTTTCGAAAATTACCAATTAATGTATAATGATAATGGTGCAAAAAAGTTGTGAAATAGTAAATGAAATCACTAAAAGTATAGATGGCAGTCTGGCCCTCTAGTGTCAAATCGACTCTTTAATTTAATTTTTCAATATAGAGAGTTTGTTGGATTCCTCAAAAAGACGATTGACTCTCTATAATAAAGACACATGATTGATAAAGAACCTTTAGAAGATGCTCTTACTTTGGAAGGATCTATGAGGCCTAAATAGACTTGCAAAAATATCTTCTCCATTAATGTGTGCATGTTGGACAATGGGAAATGGACATCAAAATTTTGTATGCAAGCTTCTGATATGTTAAATGATTGGGGTTGGTACAATGTTTGTAACATACTCTTCCATTAGATTAATGTTTCGCTTATTAATGAAATTCATGAACAAAATTGACCAATTCTTGCATAGTTGATATCTATAGAACGAACACTTCAACTAGGGTAACGTGTTCATATTCGGTACATGTCGGATACCGACACTCCTTGAACACTTTGCCATGGTCTTTTTTTTCTTTATCAGAAATATTATATATTTTTAACTCAAAATTATTCTTAAATAACAAAAACTCATATTTAAAAAGATTTCGACAAGAAAAACTAATTATAAGTATAAAACTAAGGCTCTGTCTGGTGCGGCTGTTAATTACAATTAGAGACGTTAGGGCCGCAATTTTTGACTTCCTTGGTGAGAGAGTGGGCCCCAATTTTCTTAAGCAACGGTCAAAAAATCACTTTTCTCTCAAATTTTAATCTTGCCCAGACAGGGCCTAAATTTATATCAATAAAGAATTTTAAAGTATTTAATTAACGCATCGACGACGTGTCGTGTTAGTAATTTTTTGAAAACTTGTGTGTCGACGTATCCAATACGTATCTGTTCGGTGCTTCATAGTAATAGATAGAGGTCCCTGAGTTGTATAGGCAAGTCCTTCCCTCCTTCCCTTATTTGTTGGTTATAGCTGACGTTGACCCCGATTGCGGTTATTTTGAGTTCATATATAGTATTTAGCATTTGTCTCGATTTGGTGCCGCGATAGTAAAAACTGGTTAAAGAATTTTCTAAACAAAGCATCACCCATTCATCCTACACATTCACATAAATTTTATTAGAAGTGTTTACGTCATACTTAAGCTGTATTGATCTTTCTTATTTCTTTCTCCTCTCACGGCCTGAGAAAAGTGGTTCCGTTAAAGTTTTGTCCATGAATAAAATTCTAATACATTTAAAATGGGCTTGTATAATCAATTAGGCTATGATTCTAAGTCTCTTTTTTTCTCTTACTAATTTTCATTTCCCTTCTCTTGGAAGACCCATTTTGCCCTTGTTATTTTCATCCTTCTCTAGGAGATCCCTAATGTGGGTGTGTGGGTGGATTTGGTCAAGGAGATGTAGCAATAATACTTCAAGATGCATTATGTTTCCAAGACCTTTCGCTCTGCTTGGTGTTTGTTACTTTGGCGCAAATGTTTTTCATGAATGGAAATGTCTTGTTCATAGAGTGGAGGGAATATATTTGTCACTCTATATTATCTGGTATTTATTTCCCTAAAAGGTTTTATTGTTTTTTTAGTAGTTTAAAACATTTTAGAGCACTTGAAGATCCTGTGCCAAAAACATTTTATTAATTTGGCAAGTGAAAGGCAGCATTTGCCTGATAATTTTATTAGTTCCTGAAAAGATCTCAACCTCTCAGCTTCACTCCAGATATATAAATGAAGCTATATAAAACATTTTATTGATTCTAAAAAGCTTATCTGTTTCGATAGCTACTTTGAGTATCTGAACCTGAATTGTACTATTGGCATACATCTGATTTCATTGATAACATATTTCAGTTTTTTACTTATTATTTATTATTTTTTTATTTTTTTTGAGTTATTGCTAATTTGGTGATATCCTTCCAGCCCCAGTGGACGGCAGTTTGTATCGTGCAAGGATATTTCTTCGTACTTGCTCTCTCTCCATTGTGCCCAAGATACGAATAAGGTTGATTGTGCTGAGAATAATCAGAGTATGAATGATTCTAACAGCTTGTCTTCTGTCAGTGTAAGTTGCCCTGCATTTACTTTTTCTTTCTTTCGAAGTCCCTATGTATGGTTTCTTTTTGTTTATTGATTTGTTCTTGGAACATTTTACAGATTGCAAATGTTAATAACCAAGATGACAACAGAAAGAAAAACCTGATTTGCCCTGCATCATCACTTATTGTTAGTTCGACATCTTCTAATCATGAAATGCAAGTCACATTGGATGCTGGTGATCAGCCAGAGGACACAGTAGGAAAATTTTTACATTGTGATGAATGCAAAATGACTTTCAGTGAGAAGGATGATCTATTGCACCACCAGTCATCTCTTCATCGGGAAAAGATGTACAAGAATGATTTGTCCCTCAATGATGTGGTAATAGTTAAAGAGGGAAACTGTGAACACGTGTTCACATGTAGTACATTTAACGAAGTGAATAATTTTAATGATCATATTAGAGCTCATGAGAGAAACCATGTGAAAAGTACTGAAGAATCACTATCTGTTGATGTGGGAGTGTGTGTTGAACCCGGTTCGTTTTGTCAACAACCTGTGAGAGAGGTTATGTTGAAAGGATCATTAGGTTCAATAGGCAATAATATGGGTGAAACTTCCAATGTGAATACCAGCGACCATGTTGGAGATCACATAGCAACAAATGGCAATTTCGGAGTTTATGAGTTTCTCCCGTCTAACAACGAGAGCAAAAGTTTCCATGAAGGTTCTGTTTATGCGCATATCCCTGATAGTGTTGCTGAAATATCTGGTGATGGCTGCAATGTGCAGGGGAAAGGTTCAGAAGGACATTCACCTTTTCCATTCACTGAAACAACAGCTGGTTTTAGTAAGGTAATTAAAAATTCTGTTACCTTAGAGGATTCCAAACAAGACAGAGTCTCTGGAAGTGGTTTATTTGGTTCAGATGATAATGTGAAAGCATGTGATATTGCTGTAAATGATGAGGGAGAAGTTAAAGAAATTGCACCCAGCTCAGTTGGTGAGTATATACTTGATGGAAAATGTAGCTTCAGAACCAGTGGGAATGGCAATTATGAAGCAGATAAGGATGCTCCAAGTAGAATTCAGGAGGAAATGCAATTTGGGATCTCTTCAGTTCTATCTTGGTATGAGCAATCAAGTATTAAAAATTATGGAAATGAGGAGGCTACTTGTTTGGGGAAGGAAGTGGGGGTGCAAAATACACATGGAGGCAGTTTGCTTACTTTATCTGATCATGAGAGGATCATTGGTACTGAATATCTTGTTGACAAGGTTTGCAGAAGAAAAATGGAAATGCTTGAAGTTGATGGCGTCCAAAATGTTAGGACTAGTGAACCGTTTCTTTCTGTCAGTAGTCATACTGAACTAAATTCTGATGCTGTGATTGGCATTGAGGAGGATAAAATTCTTCGACATTGTTCTCCTCCTGCATTTGAAACTGAGAAAAATATTATGATAGAAAATGATGTAATCCAGGTGATCAGCAGTGTTACAGAAGAGTGCAAACAGGAACCATCTGGAAGTGTATTGCTCACAGAGTCTTGTGCTGCAGAAGTCTCTAATGAGGCATATACTGCAAATAAGATCTCAACTACCTCTGTGAATGATCCTAAACTTCATGAAATAGAAAACCCTAGAAATCATAAGCTGAGCCTTTCTTCTGGCCATCTCCATACGGAATTCCATACAAAGTCTGATACAGTTGAACAGGAAAAAAATCTTCTAGGTAGTATTAGTGTTCAATCTGGCACCGAGAGAACATTTGGTTTTCAAAATAATTTTAGTAACAATGAAAGTAGTGCAGTAGAGGATGCCAAATGTGGAAAACCTTTGGGGTTTGGTTTACTTGGTTCGTCTATAAACAACAAAACATGTGAAGTTGGAACTAGTTTCGGCATGAATTATTATTCAGGCAGGGACCAGGATGGACCCAGAGGCAATCAGATAGGAAATTCTGGAACCGACTTCATAATTGGTTTTGGCAGAAACAATCTGCAGCCTGTTGAGGATGTCATTTCTGAAGGCATTTGGACAACTGGTCAAGAAAATGTCTTGCAGGGTAGTCTCACTGCTACTACAAGTCCACAAGTGCAACCATCAAGCTCCTTTCATGCCTTTGATATAATGTCAGATCAGGTACCCATTAAGAAACTTTAATGTGCAGTATTTGTTCAGGTTTTTTCATACATGCATGCACAAGGTTCAACCGTGCAAGTTACACTGTATAGCTTAGGACTTGTAAAGTTCTTGTCTTATCATTGGTTGCTCTTTAATGAGATTTATTTAAGCTCTGCATTGGTTCAAATGTGGGGCACTATCTTGAACACAGAATGTTTATCATATTGCAATAATTCTTGCTTAATCTGTAGTTGCCTGTCATGAAGTGTCGGGTGGAATGCTCAATTGTTTTTAACCTAGCTATGTTAATGAGATTTATTTAAGCTCTGCATTTGTTCAAATGTGGGGCACTATCTTGAACTCAGAATTTTTATCTTATTGCAAGAATTCTTGCTTAATCTGTAGTTGCCTGTCATGATGTGTTGGGTGGAATGCTCAATTGTTTGTAACCTAGCTATGTTCGGCTTTTTAACCATTGTTGTAGCTCACCATATGTATTCTATGCCCCCCAATTGGTATCTACATACCGACACTAAACTAATCACACCATGTAATCTTGTAAACAAGCATTCTGCTTTTCAATATCAGTTTTTCCTCCGTCCATTTTGAAAATTAAAATTTACTAATCAGATGGTTAGGATTTTTCACTGAGGAATCATTTCTACTTCAGGTGTAGCATTGGCTGATTTATAGTTGTAGGTTCAATTTCCCCATTTAAATTCAGAACTGGCAGGCAGGGATTGATTTCATTTCTTCAAATTTGACCCAATTGATGAAGCAAGTCATGCGTTCCTGGTTCTGTTTCTATACTTATTTCATCTATATCTTATGCCGGCAGGATGCGCAAGGATTATTCGAAGTTCAGGAGAAGTACAATATCAATGCTAATGTTGAAGGAATGAGCTCAGGTAGAGCTGAACCAGTTGAATACAGTTTTCTGGGTTCAAACAGTTCAAATGTTATCCCCATGGAGTCCAGTGCTTTCTCGCACAACACAAATATGGAACAAGGACTAGATTCCTCATTTTGGCTGGGAAACAATGCTCTGATGCCAAATACAACAGACAATAGGAGCAAGAGCTCTAGTGTTTGCGTTTGGTGCAGAAATGTGTTCTATCACGAGACTAACCAGCCTGAAATGGAAGCAACAGGTGCAATTGGTTCAATGTGTCCAGCATGCAGTACAAGGATCCCGGGCCACTTCAGTGTGCTGTAGGACTCCTCGTCCATCAATTTTTTATTCGACCAAAAAATTGAAATATGTTTGGAAAGAGAAGTCGATACTCCATCTGGATCCATTTTTGGCTAAGAAATTTGTTGGTAAGGGTTTTTTTTTTTTTTTTTTATCCTTTTTGTGTTTTTTTAATTTCGAGGTGAGAATTTCAACTCTATACAGAATAAATTTCATTTGCAATTGCTGAATTTTTAGCGAGAAATCGATTCTCCATGGGGACTTTCTTTATTTTTGCTAAATAGAATCATCTCTTCTATCGGCTTGTTTGATCGGAGATGCAATAATTTCTTTGCTACCATGAGTAACAACTATTTCATATTTCTTGTGGATTTCAATTAGTAGTTGAGGAATATCTACAATTTTGCTACACTTACATCATTGTTGACAACTTTGTTTACCCTCTATGATGTGGCACACAGTTTTACCATTGATTTTAACATTTAAAACAAATAATGACCTCAATTTTTACGCACTATGGAATTTCATCCATGATGTACAAAAGTAATATACAAGTATCTTAATTCAATTTCATTTGCAATTGCTGACCTTTAAGGGAAATGTCAATTAGGGGTGTCCAAAAGTCTCGAATTGAACCGAATTGAACGGTTCTTCATAAGTTAAATACCCGAACGGGTACTCGAATCGAGAACCGATAAATTTGAGTCGGGTCTCGGGTCTCGATCAAGAACCGAAGAATCGAATAAGAATTGAAATTAAATAATTTTTTTTATATTGAATTAATTAAATTATTTTATTTTTTTCTAAACAGATTAGCAAATTAATTAAATAAATTAGATTATTTCATAATCTTAATTTTAAAGCCCATTGGCCCATTTTAATTTGAAGGAAATGAATTTACTTTATGTAATGTTGCTGTAATATCAATATTTACTTTTTGGTATTTGTATGCATTGAATTAATCTTATTGGACGGCTAGTTATTTATATGTTTTTGAATTAGGTTACGTTAATTTGTAAAAGTTACGAATGACATGCGTTAGTTGTATTTATGTAGTATTACTGTAAATATTAAAAAAATTAATTATAGTACGGAACCGAACCGAACCCGAACGGTTCCATAATTATATTTGAACTCGACAATTCCATTTATTAAATATTCGAAAGGTTTGGATCGGTTCAGTTCTCTTTAGAACCGAACCAACCCGATCCACTGACAGCCCTAATGTCAATTGGGTCATTAAACTCTAATTTATTCCAATTAGGTCCCTTTGAAGGCTGAGCAAGGCTTAGTTTATTATGTAAGGGAAAGAAAATAAGCCCATGTTTTAGTCCAATTCTTTAAAAAATTATTTTTTAAAACTTATTTTCAATAGTAAACCACCCTCCAAATAAAACAATTTTGTACGTAAAATAATTTTTTTCCTACTTTTCAATCTCTCATTCTAAAAATAATCACTATTAAAAATCTATTCTCCTAAAAATTGTTGCTCAAACATACCATAAAAGATAATGGTAATCGTTAGAATTATAGCAAAATTTTGAATAGGTTATTGGACTGTTTCTAGTGTAATAATGTTGTTTGTACCAAGTTGGTTGACAAAGTTTCTTTACAAAGTGACGTGTATGGTTGAGATGAATTGGAAGTGGACGGCTAGGATTTATAAGGATGAAATTGATGGCACCAAAACAAAAAGGGAAAGGGGAGGAAACAACATTGCATTATTGAATCCCCAAACCATCTTCTCTCTCCCTGTTTCCCCCTCCTCATCGAAGACCCATTTCCAGATCTAAAATTGAGATCGATCTTCCTCGTCCAAGACCCATTTTTGGGCCTAAAATCCAGAAATTGGTCTTCATCTTCTCCAAGCATTCCGTTCCAGAAACAAGAAAATCGGTCCCCATTTCCCCCAAATCGATTCCCCCAAATTATACATATGCTTCATCTTCTCCAAGCATTCAGTTCCAGAATTGGAAACATTCAGTTCCAGAAATTGGTCTTCAACGAGCTCCAAGCGGTGTTCACCGACTTCTACTTCTTCCCATTTCATGCATTTAGAAACCAGTCATCTGATTTAGTAGCCGCAGTTTCAACAAGAAGCTGCTCAATACTCGAACTTTTGAGAAATAAAAAACTGGCAAAGAGGTTGTGGTTTCAACGCACCCGAATTGCAGAGGCGGTCGTTCTCAAGATCTTCATCAGTAGCTTGCAGTCAAGGGAGTTTGAGCCTATGGTAAGAATGTGATTTTAGTTGAACTGGACATGATTGTTGTGAGAACTCAACATATTAATTGTGTGGGGGATGTCATGTGGTATTCTTTTCTAGCTTGCAGTCAAGGGAGTTTGAGCCTATGGTAAGAATGTGATTTTAGTTCCTCATCTGGACATGATTCTTGTGAGAACTCAACATATTAATTGTGTGGGGGATGTCATGTGGTATTCTTTTCTAGGTAGCTTGCAGTAAAGGGAGTTTGAGCCTGTAAATTTACTGGTTTATGATTCACTGCGAATTGAAGATGTAGGGGAGAGAGAAACTAATAAATGAAGTAGGATTTTACCTGTAATGTTACATGTTGATATTCACTGTGAATTAGATTTGTTTGATGGATGTAAAACATAATTATTAAGTTTCGGATTGGTAGAGCTGAAATAAGGATGAAGTAGGATTTTTCCTGTAATTTTACCTGTTGATCTTCACTGCGAATTAGAGTTGTTTAAGGGATGTAAAATAGAATTGGGAAAAAGGATTGGTAGAGCTGAAATAGGGAAAAGTTTGAAACCCAATTATGCTGAATTTTGTTATGAAATTAAAAAGAACAAAAATCAATGAAAATTATTGGAGCCTAAATTTTGAATGAAGTTTGGGCATTTTGAACACCTAAATAATGGGTGATTGTCTATGTTTTGCAGGATCCGGCAAATATGGAAGTTATTATGAATGTCGATTCCGAAAATAAGAATGTGGAGGACAATGTGAATGTCGTGGAAGATGAAACAATAGGAGGAAATGAAATTATCGTGCCTCAAGTTAGTATGCAGTTCAAGGATGAAAAAGAGGTATGATTTTTATGCAAAATATGCTTATGCCGTAGGTTTTCCAATTAGGAAGAGGAGTTCAATGTCGTCAAATGTGGGTTTGAATTCACAAGGTACGTATATATTTTGGTTGGAAGGCTTCAAGTTGACAAGTAATCAACTCTTATTAATTTAAATTCATATGTCAGGTACTGAGAACCCATACAACGATCCACATTTAGCACATCATAGTGGCTCCATTTAAAGTGAGGCGAACAACTAAGCAAAGCGTCGTCTGATGAAGCAAACAGCAATCGAGCTTTGCTATTTATTATATTAGTCTGTTTTTGATGCTATTAATACTGACTGAACACTAATGTAATAAATGTTTTTGTTTTGCTTCATTGGTAGTTTGGATGATGATTGTTATAATAAATGTTTCATTCAACGAAAATGTACAAATTGACTAGCTGTAGGTTTATACTTCGAAAACATAAATATCCAAGCATTCAACAAACTGCTCATATTATAATTTCACGAGTGTCAAGGTACATGAAGTAGAAATTTATACTTTACCCAAAATATACCAATTGATTGCACTAGACTAGTTGACCAATTTGAGATTTACAAAATGCCGATATTAACAAAAGATGACCAGTTCATCGTAAACAACTAATCAAGCTCAACGAACCGTCACATGCACGGTCACAGAAATCAATAGCTTGTCTTCTTTATTTAGCCGAACTTTAGATTGGAACATTCGCGACATATCTTCAACTTCTTCATCCGCTTGTGGTTCAACCCTAGTACTGCTAGATTCACTATTTACTTCTCCATCTTTGCACCAATCCCAAAAGCCACACTTCAAACTACAACATTTGAAGAATCTTCTTTTGTTAACAGTCTCCTTTTCAACCTCGAAAAACTTCTGAAATCCATGCACACAAAGTGGACATCAACGCTTTATCGGGCAATCACTGAAGAAGTGTCCAACACTCTTGCAACCGTGACAAACTCCGAAGTTCTTTCCCGGCATTCTATGTTCCTGAATCAAACCAATTTACATTTATGTCTACCAAATGTCAAAATAATAAAATCATCATGTAAGATAATGTTAAATTGAAAAACAAGCATTTAAGGTAAATTGAACAACCAAAAAAGTCAGCATTTATGTTCAATGTTAAACTGAAAAATCAGCATAAAAAAATCAGCATCTACGTGAAATGTTCAACTGCAAAATCAGCATTTTAAGTGCAATGTGAATCTACAAATTCAGCATCTAAGTTAAACCACAACAAAAATCAGCATCTCAGCTCAATTTTATACTCCTCAATCAGCATCTAAGTTAAATGTGAAACACCAAAATCACATTTTCCTAATTTACAAGTCTAAGAACTGAATACTTATCATTCTTTACTGTCGGAAATCTTCTTGGCTCTTTCTAGTAGCCATCAATTCTTCTTCAAGTAAATGTGAAAAAGAAATGGTAGACAAAATCTCAAATAATATGTATATAAAAAAGAAATGGCTGGATTTCTACGAGACCCATTTGGCTAGAAGTAAAAATGCAATCTTCTAGTTCAAAAATGGATAATTTAATGGCGAATTCATTGAATTCTCACAGACCAACTTGCCCAATAACGATGATCTTTACCCCAAACAATAATAAAAAAATCAGCCTTTTAGGCTCATTCAAGAATCAAGCAACGAAAACTGAAATAAAGGAAAAAACACTGAAGGAAAAAAAATTAAAAGGGTTTTAGCTGAGAAAATTTAGAGCGAACCGAAATCTAGAAAAGGAGAACATCAAGGCCGAAGGAAATTTCTTACGTATGAGTGGGGTTTGATACGAGTTGATCAAAAAAATACGGCGCGGAGCGGGGGAAATCACACTGTTGGGCGTTCACTGGCTGCCGGAGATGTGGGTGACGCCGAAGGTGAGGATAGTGCCGGACTTCATGTTGCTGCCGGAGGAAACGGGTTACTATATGAGGGTTTTGGTTTCAGCTTCAAATTGGGTGAAATGGGTGGAGAGAGAGAATGTTGGGTTTCAAAATTTAAGTTTTTTTTTTTTAATACATGCCACGTCACTTTGTAAACCGGCTTTGTCAATCGGCTTTGTACACATAGCGCGGTTGGTCAAACTAATCGCTCGACTTTCACTCTACCACATAGGTGTCCAACTCAATCGTCTACTAGGTGGTTCTTCTCTCGAACTTCAGCTGATCATCAAGGGTTGACAATTGAATCTTTTGCCGGATTTGGATAAGGTCATTTGTCTCGGCTAGTATAATGATGTGGCCCTCAAGTCGGATTTAATGAATAGTATATCGAAATTATAGTCATTCTTTATATATTTGAAAAGCTTGTGAAAATAATTTCGATGCTCCCCAATTTAATGTCACTGGAATCAATTTATGACAGAGACATTGCGTACCAAAGTCATGACTATGATTTATTTTTCAAAAATACAAAGAGACGAACCATGACATTTTG
This sequence comes from Fraxinus americana, assembly GCA_035079005.1. NCBI lineage: Eukaryota > Viridiplantae > Streptophyta > Magnoliopsida > Lamiales > Oleaceae > Fraxinus > Fraxinus americana. Next base: position 20,067,233 of record CM068706.1, read on the forward strand.
GAGATTTGTTTTACATTCTAAATTGAATGTGTTATAATTGAATGTGTTAAAATAAATTGAAACCCAGTTTAAGAAACTCTTGCATTAAACGTTTGAATTAAATTTTTTTTGAATGAAACCATTAGCTTTCTCTACACAAACTCTTCAATTTAATTAGGAGAAAAATTATCTACCATACTTTGAGATTACATTTTCAGAATATCGAAGTTCGAGAAATTTTTCATAATTCAAGATTTTTATAAGAAAATAGATAATAATTTATTTATATAATATAAGAATGTGATTGATGGTTATTTAAGCATAAGTGAATTTTTCTCTCATTATATTTTTTTGTCCAAAAAATTATTTGCAGTTACTCAATGGATTCATAATTTCCTTCACATATTTTTTGGTCACAATCACCCATTTGCGTGCCCTAGAAGGGACTTATTTGGAATTTAAGAAGGCGTATTTGTATCTTTTAATAATTTGTGACTGTATATATGTTGTTCCTTGAGATTCATATTAAAAATTATATTTGAGCATCAATTTTATGTGCATAATGATAATGTGATCAGTGATTTTACAAAATACTATTATTGTACATTTTTTTAATGTTCACAAAATTGAAACAATTGTCATCTAGTAACATGAAAATTTGTGACCTTTGTATTAAAAATAATGCTACCTGCAGTCGCTCATTGCAACAGTCGCCCTATGTGGCACACACATGTCAAGTGTGTATTTAATGCATTAAATGTGGTAAAAAACTATCACACTAATGCATCAAATAACTACATGCCATGTGTGTGCCACATAGGGCGACTGCTGCAGTGAGCAACTGGAAGTAGCATTATTCTTGTATTAATATGACTAAATTCACGCGATTATGAAAAATTGTGACATTTGTATTATTATGAATGTATTCACGTGATATGTCAAATTGTGACTTGATAACTAACATGTGTGACATGGGAAAATATCTCTGTAGTTTATGCGCATAACATTTGTGACCTCTAGGGATGGTAAAATGACTCGGGCGGCTCGGCTTGGCCCGAAAAAAGCCCGAGCTGGGCCAGCTCATGGCTCGGTGGGGGTCGGGCCTACTCGAGCCAACGCCCCAGCAAGGGCCGACCCCCATTTTGGGGCGTCGGCTCGAGCCGGCCTGGCCCGTGAGTCTAAAAAAAAAAAAAATTTGCCTGTCACTTTTTTTATTTTATTTTTCTTTTCATTTTAACTGTAATTTTTTTATATGTTCACATTTAATTATTATTTATAATACGTATAAATTGCACAAATTTTAAAATTTTTAAAAATTTTAGATTTGTCACGAATTTAACAAAAAAAAAAAAAAATTCGAGCCAGATTTAGCCCAGCCCGGCTCGGCTCACTAAGGCCCGAGTCGAAAAGGTAGGGTCGAGCCTAAATTTTTTGACCGAACATTTGCTCAGCTCGGGCAAAAAAAAGTTTGAAGTATTTTTACTCGAGCCGAGCCCGAGCAAAAAATTTTGGCTCGCGGCTCGGCTCCTCCATTCTGTTATGGTCGGTTCGGCTCGTTGGCACCCTTAGTGACATCTCATAATGATGTTGAAAGAAGGAAAAAAATAATTGTTCCTCTCTCTAAAAGAGTATTGAAACGGTAAAAATTCCATTCTGTTTAATTTGAATTTCAAATCAAAAATTAAACATCAAATATACATTACAACAATTAAAAGGATTGGGAAAACAAAAAAAACATATACTAAAAATATTTTTAAAATTTTTTAGAAAAGTCTGATTTCTGAATTAAAAAAAGGATAATACCTGATTTTTTATAATTAAAACTTAAAAGCTGGTTTCCTCTTATTTTCTCTTTAATTTTTGATATCAAAATGGGTTGGACCTCTCATGCACAAAATGACTGTCCTATTAAAAAATGGGCTACTTACACAAATACCCTACATTTTGGAGCAATTTTGAAAAAAAAATGATAAACTTGAATTAAGTGGTAATTAAGGAAAATTTAACGTATAAAATACGCTCAAACAGAGAAGATTGCGGCATCAACGTAAACAAGCCTCCAAATTGGAAAAAAAAAAAGGAAAATTAGGAGAAAGATGAAATCATCCACAAATTCGTTCATTATTCGAAGTTCTGGAAAAAAATCAAGGTTGTTTCATTATTGAATGCTTTGGAAAAAATCGAGATTGTCAATTACATGTTTTTTTTTTTTATGTTTTTGACTCATTGTTCAATTAGTTCCCCAATTTTCAGCTGTCTATCTCACTTTTATTTAGATTTCATGATTAGATTTAGTTTGTGTTTGGAAAAATGTTTGAAAATAACATTATTGAACTTCAGAGAGAATTGATTGTGTCAATACATATAAAAAAAATAGCTTTGAATAAGTTAAATCATTAATACATGTAAGGTGTTTGACAAAAGGAGAATGTGAATTATGCCACTTTTCTATGAAAAAGTGACATTCTGTAACTTTTCTCAAAAAAGTCACATTATATTCTTGAAGCAATTAACTAGATACATACGTACGCATTTTTGGAAATTTGAACATACCAATTTGAGCCCCGTTTTATGGTAATACATATGAAAAAGAAAATTTTGAATCAATTAAATCATTAATGCGTGCAAGGTGTTTGACAAAAGGAAAATATGAATTCTGTCATTTTTTTATGAAAAAGTGACATTATGTCACTTTTATATGAAAAAGTCACAGTATCTCACTGGAATAATTAACTAGATGCATGCGTGTGCATTTTGGAAATTTGAATGTACGAATTCAATCCTTGTTTTATGTTAATACGTATAAAAAAGAAAATTTTGAATCAATTACATTCATGCATTCAAGTTGTTTGCTCAATTAGAATGTGAACTCTGTCACTTTTATATTTCTGTCACTTTTTCTCGAAAAAAGTTACAGTGTCTCATTAACTAGATGCATATCACTCTGTCACTTTTTTTTTAAAAAACTCTCACACAATTTCTTTGTAATCTTATTGTAGGTATGGATAAAATTAATGTCTTCATTTGTTATGGAGGTAAATGGACACAAGATAATGAATATACAAGTGAGAAAATGATTGAAATTGTTGTACCAATGGATTGCACGTACAACAACCTTGAGTACATGATATTTTCTGTGATGAAACTAAGTGCATCAACAGAAAGAATAAAAATATAATATAGGGTGAAGAAAACCTACCGTTAATAGAGATTTTAGATGATATTTTTTTAACATTTTATTTGGAGCTCAAGATGAAAGATAAAGATCTTGCAAGCTTTCCATTGTGCGTGGATGTGACGATGGTATCAAAAAGTCACAAAACTGAATTTGTTAATAATATACAACGTTTGGAGACTGCTAATTTTGAAAAAAAATGATATGATGCAACTGCAGTTTTGTGAAGCTGTAACTGATAATTCTGTGATATCAATTCAGAAATTACCTAGTATGGAAGAAATTGTTGTTGATGTCTATAATAGTATATCGAGAGTTGGAGAAACGACGAATGAAGGAGGAAGTGATATTATTTCAGTAGTCACTATGGATGGAATTTAAAAAGATAAAGTGTTCAGGAATAAGACATTGGTTAAGAAAAATATTTCAATATATGCGATACACAATAACTTTCAATTCAAAGTAAGTAAGTCGGACAAGAAAGAATATGTGTTGAAGTGTATTGATGTGAAGTGCAAATGGATTTTAGAGCTTCAAGACTTGGTGGAACAGATATGTTCAAGGTAAGGTATATTAAAAATGATTATATATGTTCAAATAGCATCATTTTAGAAGATCATCGTCAAGCAACCAGCACAATAGTAGGAGAATTTATCATGTACAAGTATATCTCAACAAAAACAACATACACTCCTGCAGACATTATAAGTAACATGATGAATACATATGGAGTGTCGATGAGTTATGAAAAGTTTGGAGATCTAAGGAGAAAGCATTGGAATTTGTGGGAGAAGATCCCAAAGATTCATATGAAAAGCTTCCGGAATACTTGTACATGATAGAACAAACAAATCTCGGATGAGTTACAAAAATAGAGACATATGAAGACAACAAATTCAAGTACCTCTTCATAGCATTAGGAGCATCTATTCAATGGTGGAAGTATTGTAGACCAGTTATAGTAATAGATGCTACATTCTTAAAAAGGCAACTATGATGGAACACTTTTCACTGCATGTACGCAAGATGCCAATAACAATATCTTCATATTAGCAATTGGAATTGGTGATTTAAAAACTAATGATTTATGGGAGTGGTTTTTAATTATGTTAAAAGAAGCTTTTGGCGAGTGAGAATGATTGTGTATAATCTCAGATGGACATACAAGCATAAAAAATGCAATTTTGCAAATTGTATGAGAATGCAATGCATGGTCTATGTTCCTATCACTTGTTAAAGAACTTAAAGTCGTCTTTTGGTGGGAAGAAAAAGGGAAAGAATATTGCAGAACATTTCAACAAGGCTGTAAGAGCATATTCTAAGAATGATTTTGAGTTCCATATGAAACAACTTGATGAAATCAATACGGAGATTTGATCACATTTGATATGTTATCATTGTTAACTTCTATGATCGATATCACTTTTTAAACAAAGAGTACAGAATGTCATTTTTTTGTTAAAAGTAACATGATGTCACTTTTGTTTAAAAAATTTGTAAGTGTTGATAAAAACAAAAAGTCAGATTCTGTCACTTTTTTGTTAAAAGTGAGTTTAAAAAGTGACAGATAGTCACTTTTTCTATTTTTGGTTAAATAAATATTAATATTTTAAATCTTTTTTGTATAGAAAGATATTGGTTATGAGAAATGGTCAAGGACACAAACAACAAAATTTCTACAATGACTTCAAATATAGTTGAATCAGTAAATTCGGTAACAAAAGCAACAAAAGGTTGTCCAGTAGAGCTTTTATTGAAATCGTTAATATACTTGTTACAACAATGGTTTGTGAAGCATATAAATGATGCACGACATCCTTCACAACACTTGCCACCAAATAAGAGAAAAATTGAGAGAAAAGTCCGTGGAGTCAAAGAAAATGAAGGTACAAAGCTATAAACATGCTGTTTTGTTGTTATTGTATGTCGAGATTTCTATTATAACATGATTTGCAACCTCTATTCATATTGAATTTTCACTTTAAATATTCATTTAATATAAAATAGTGATAAATTTATTGATAGAGTATTTTTTTTGTATTATTCACATAGCTATCAACTTCAAGTTCGATATTGTACCAAGTTAATGATGGTTGTGCCACATATTTGTTGAATATGGAAGAAAGAAAATGCACATGCAACCAATTCTAAGTGGACAAGATTCCGTGTGCACACGCACTTGTGGTTATTGCAAAAATAAAGGGAGATTCATATTCATATTGTTCAGTATATGATACAACAAATATGTATATTCAAACCTATAGTGGAACAATTTTTCCACCTGGAGATCACAATGACTGGAATGTACCGAATGAGGTAAAAGTAAGAATAGTCTTGGCTCCTAATCCAAAAAGAAAATTTGGAAGACCTAAAGAAAAAATGATACCATTAAAACGAGAGAAAATCCAAAGTACAAAATGTGAAAGATGTGGGAATAATGGTCACAATCGTAGATCATGTCAAAATCCAACAAATGTAAAAAAGAAACCACAAAAGAAACGAAAGTTGGAAGACATGAAACCAGATTATTTGATATTTTTTGTTTTAGAATGTTTTTCAATTCAAATATTCTAAACAAAATGTCAAGTCTCAAGTTTATTATGTATGTGACTTTGTTAAAAAAAGTGACGATAGATTTTGATGGAGATTAATTTCTTAAAAAATGGTTTGTTGTGTGTATGTTTATGTGACAGTGGATATCATACTTCATTGACATTGGATCTACAGTTAAAAGCATTATTACTTAATAAATTATTCAGGTTCCAGTATCCTCCGCTCAGCCTTTCAGCATGAATACAAAATATCAAACTACCACAACCAGAGACATAATGTCACTTTTTTTTAACAGTGACACTTTTTTAACAATATGTCACTTTTTTGACATGTTAAAAGCTACAAACATGCTATAGTTAGGTAACATATTACAATTCTTTGGATAATTGGTTATGCCATGCCTTGCTAAACCAGATGATATAGTGTACTTTGACCTTGGAGTAGTAGGATATGTTCGACCTCGATTATGACAAGTGATATACAAGTGACTTGTATGTTAAAAAAAGTGACAATGTCACCGTTTTCATTGTCACTTTTATTAAAAATGTGACATTATGTCACTTTTCGTTCTACAAACTGTTAATATGTAAGAAACTACAAACATGTTATAGTTAGATACTAGTATTAATATTGATCAGCTACATCACCAACTTCCCTGATCCATTGATATTGTAATGAAAACATGTCCAAAACTTCAAAAATTAACTAGTGAAGTTGTCCTGCCATTATTAACATTGTCACATTTTTGTCCAATCAGTCATTACATACATCAACTACTAAAGAATTTATGTATATCCACAAAATATTCTAACTAAATCAGTCATTACGTAACAAGACAACTCTACTTCTTCAAAATCACCTTCTTCTTCATCAAAAAAAGTCTCTTTTTGACACCCATTCATTATCTGTATCATAACACTCATCTTGTTTCTTCTTTCCATAAGCATATAATTGAGCTACCAAGTTTCTTATAACCTGTGGAATATTAAATGTCTTTGACATTTCATTTAACTTTCTGTTAATAAAGTACTGGGCATACTTAATTACATATATTCCATAGTCTCCACTGTATGCAAAAAAGAAAAGGAATTTAGACAATTACACACTTGAATGTCAAATGAGAAAAAAAAAATCTTTAGAAAGCAATCTAGCATGTTATTCTTCTGTGCAAGTTTTGGAACCATTTTTACAATCAATGGCTTCAAAGCTTCTTGTTCTGAAATGCCTTTTCCCTCAAAGAAGCTAGTATGAAAAAGAAGATGGGAAATTATATCAGAAAATGGTTTAACAACCTCAATTACTAAATCTTTCCTCACAATCTTGTGATACGAATTATATACATTAAGGCACATATGTTGGATGTCAAAATGACAGAGAATCCAATGGGTTGAATTTGACATTCGAATTGGCATAAGCACATGGTCAACAAGTCTCCAACTTGTATTACACGGCATATACAACCCAATAGCATATGAAAGAAGAGAAGTCTGTTTTTTTAGAGCAGACTTGTCTTGGCAAAATTCAGCATACAACCATCTAATTTGGCTATCAAATGGAAAATATGTGGTTGTAGCCGTTATGCTTATATCATCTCCATGCCTTAACATCTTCCTCAAGTAACAGAAACACAAATCGATATGCTACACGAAAAGGGAAAAAATTACAAAATCAACAATTGTACTAAAAATTATATAAAAGAATCTTAAAACACAAACAAACAAAATAAATTGCCGGTCTTCAAGACATTCATTTGAAATAAACAATTCGTACCACCACTGTTTTGTAGATACAGCAATATCACCAAAGTAGAAGTAATGATTGATAATAAAATTTTCATCATTGAAATGTTTATGCCTACATCACATATATAATGCAAAAAGTCACATGAAATGTATCTTTACTTGAAAAATTCACAAATAACAAATATTGATAATAACTTACTTATTTTTTTTATCAATCCCTTCATGAACCAAAACTCAAAAGCATCAACATCATGTGCCATCGGAGGACCTAAACCAACTCGAAATGCAAAAGTGCCTTTTACAATACGTTTCTTAGTTCCCGATGTAGAATCATATTCATTGACCTAGGGGTTCTGAAGAAGCGCTGCATGTTTCTTTTATCTCTTCAATGACATGTCTGGGGTCACGTCATCATCGATATCAATAGTTTCAAAATTTCCCTCTTCCATTCCAGTTTTAGCTTCAATCGTAGTCGTGACTTCCACAACCTTTTCCCAGACTTCATCTTTCAATTCAAATTCGTTGTCAAGTGCTTCAAATTTGCCTTCATAAGTTGGTAATGCAACACGCTAAAACATGAACAATAACAAAAATACAAATGTCAAATTATATTAATGTAAAAACTGACATAAGTTATGAAGAAAAAAAATAATAAAATGAATACACAAGTACTCGATTTTTTGCTAAACTACGAGCAATAATTTGAGCAACTCTTAACCAATCATCTTCATGAAATTATATTTCATCATTCAAATTCATTTCAAGTGCTTTATCATTTACTTCAATTTTTTGTCATTATTTTCGATTTCCTTGTCACATTTTTCCACTGCCTTGTCACTTTTTCTGACAGGCACCTCAACATTTTTTTCCCCTCTACTCATTTCAAACTCTATGCCTAAAGAAAAACTAGAGAAGTCATTAAACACCATGTATGTTTCGTCGGGTAAGTTCTCCATACCATTCTACAAAAAAATCACAAAGATACACGAAAAAGTAACAAAGATACTCAAAAGTGACAATAAATTAAAAAAGTGACAAAAAGTCACCAATATAAATTTTAAACTCGAAAACTCTTAAATACCTTCATTGGTTCTTCATAATCATCTAACATTTTGTCTATTTTGCGTTCCAAATTTTTGTAGATGCTCCATTAATTCTTCATTCATTTTAATCCTTTCTTCAACATCTTTTAGACGGTCCTCCATTGGGTTTGATTGAATTTTAATTTCGAGATCTGCAATACGTTTTAAAATTAGATCATTTGATTGAACAATTTTCAGTTCAACCTCAGACAACTATCTCAAAAGTTCTTCATTCGATTGCTGGACTTCCTGAAAAGAACACAGAATAATAAAAACCAAGAAATGAAATGACAGAAATAGTAAAAAGAAAAAATGCCCACAAACCTCGTCAATCTTCCTTTTGTTTTTCTTTTCTACAGACCTTCCGGTTCAGTCAACAGATTTTACTTTTCCTTCATCCAATAATTTTTTCTATTGAACAATGAGATGATCAAAATTATCATCATCTTGGTCAACCCCCAAACCTTCAACAAATAAACCAGTTGAATACTCTTCTTCCTTCTCTGTCTCAATAGGCACAATTCGATTTACTTCTAACTAAAAATACATAATCATATAAATAATAGAAAAAACTAAATACATAAAATAAATGATAAAATGTTACAAAACTTACTTTAATCAAATCAAAAATGTTTTTTCTTAATTCCACAAATATCACATGCTGATTACAACTCCAACTCAACATCCGAGGATGCTGAGGTTTATGTTTAATGTAGTAATCCTTCTAAGCAACAGCAGAGACAGTTTCATAAATCTATATTTGAAAAGCAACTACGAATTCATTCAACCTATACTCCAAAAACTTCTTTTCCATAAAAATATTCTTCATTCTCTGACGAAACGTACACTTTAGGGATGATATAGTCATACTAAAAACTTCTATACCCCATGGAAAAGAATTCAACTCCTCAGACTCCACATGATAGAAAAAAAAACGAGTCATCAACTACCTTATGATACAATGTACCAAAAAGGAAGGATGTAATCAGATAAACTATGTCTATATCAACATCTTTATCTAAAGTGTCAGAAGGCAAATTTAAAAAACACGTATTGAACCTCTTTTGTTGAGATTCTTTGGTAATATTTGAAGTAATGATCTTTCAAACGATTATTCTTTCTATATCAAGTAAAGTCACAATTTCCAGTACATTTTAGCCCCAATATCAAACAAAATTCCTCAACAAAAAATCTCACAAACTTGTCACATATATTGAACCACATTTCATTTGAATTCAGCTGCTTAACTTGTCTAAGCAACAACTGGTGTATCAATTGTGATTGCAATACTATCTCCTTCAAAATAATGAAGGCACCAAAGCGTGTATTCTTAAACAAAGTCCTTTGATATGAACTAAAATTTTCATTTAGTTCAATTATCACCTCATGTGGAGATAATAATGTCAATTTTCCTTTAAACCAACATGATTGATGAATTAACAAATCTCAATCCTACAAAAAGGAAAAAGATACAGTTAGGAAAATATATTTGTAACATACATGAATTAGGAAAGTCTGTAATATACACATTTGTAACATGTTATAATGACTGAAAATATGTTTGTAATATACAACTACTAAAAGAGTGCATACATTCAAAAAAGTGACAATAAATAAAAAGTAACATGAAGTTAAAAAAAGTCACAAAAACTAAAAAAAAAAGTGACATAAAACCGAAGGCCTATGCATGAGTGTCAACTCATATTTCCCTAAATTCAACTGAACCTCTAGATATGTAATGCGACAACAAAATAGCATCTAAGTTAAGTCATGATCATTCAAATTGTTAAAAAGTGATAAATATGAAGACAAGCTAACTAGAAGTTGACCACTTATGATACTATAAGTTGACATAAAACTCTTTTTTACATGCAAATATCAGTCACTGTGAATGTATGCATGTGGATGAATCACTTTTGGCAAATACTCAAAAAAGTGGCAGAAAATAACAAAAAAGTGACATAATTTAAAAATCCACATTACAGCAATAAAATCCCACATAACAAAACATGTGAAGTCTATTAAACTACAAAAACAAAAAATATCCACATTACAACAATAACAAAAACAAAAAAACTAAACATAATGGGCAAACTAATTACTATAGCATTCAAATTTGTCATCATCTAATCACATGCAAAAAACTGTGTTGGACCGTGCTTAGAGAATTGCATATATGTGCATTGTTTTCACTTATTCTTTTTATTTGTTTTTAATATATTGATACCCAAAGTATAGCAGCATTTGTGGTCCAAAAAACATATAAACAAATGGGAAACGGAAATTATTACCAAACATACATCAATACATTTTCCCCAAATATAAACTGTAGTTGAAACCCACAAAAGATACAATAAATTTCAAGTATTATTATCATACTAAAACATAAAAAAAAAATGTTGTTACCCTGGGTTTATAAAAGGATGAAGAAACTTTGTTCCTCTTCTTAGATGATGGTTCTTCTTCGAGATTTCTTTGCCTCTTCGAGCCATTTTTTTCAGCCATTGTAGAAATACAAGCTAATAATCGAAATCGAAATCAAATTTTCGGATTTTAGATCTAGGGTTTTGGCTATTTGGGATTTCGAGCCGAAATGAGAATGAGATAATGAAACCGAACAGATACGAAGAAGAAATCGATGGAAAATGGTTGAAAATGGAAATTTATAGTCGGATTATGCTCGTAGATAAGGAATCGATGGAAAATAGGTCATATTTTGCCTCGGACGATTTAAACGAATGAGGATGTGAACCTGAACGGATATGAAGGGAAGACGAAGAAGAAATCGATGGAAAATAGGTTGAAAATGGAGATTTACAGTTGGATTTGCTCAGATTTTGCTCGTAACTTCGCCTCTGGAGATTTGAGGCTACAAATAGGAGAGGATATAACGTTTCGGAGGAGGGGGGATTACGTGGTTTGGGCTTGTTGTAGTTAATTAGGTTGGGCTTTGGTTGTAGTTAATTAGGTGGTTTAGGACGTATTTAATACTTCCTTAAAATGTTTAATTAGTTTAAGGATATTAATCAAAACACTGTAAAAAAAAAAAAAAAGGGGTATAGGGCCCAATTTTCCCTTAAAAAATAGATTAAAACAAAGGGAACAATACATTTATAAGGTATTTGCTTTACACCTTTTCAAAAATACAAAAACAAGTTTGAAAATTCACAAATCAAGTTTTTTTAATTTTTAATTAATAATTATGAATTACTAAATCAATTTATTATTAAATATTTAATTCTAATTTAATATAATTACCCCACCCCACCTCCACCACCCCTACCGACTTTCCGATCACCACTCTTCTCCGGAGACCGTTCCGACGATTTTTTCGGCGACTGATCCGATTCCGGAGAATATGTTAAGGTCACAGATCTATACAATTTGATCACAATTCAAAATTTTGTAGGTCACAATTCAAAATTTTTATAGGTCACAATTTGTTCATCGGTCACAACTTAAAAATTTAAAAGTCACAATTTTTTCATCGGTCACAAATTACAAAATTTGTAAGTCACAATACTTATTTACGGTCACAAACATCATATTAATTGAACATACATTATATTTTAGGTCACAATTTATCAAATTATTGATCGCAAATTAATAATTTCTAGGTCACAAAGCATTTATTGGTCACCGTTTATCTAATTCATTGGTCACATAGTGTTTATTGGTCACAAACTAACCAAATTCTTGGTCACAAACAACCTAATTATTTGTGACCACCCTCGAATCATTCGTGACCACCACTTCGCCACAACCACCACCACCGCTAACATGACCACAGCACACCACAATCATACCGACGCCTCACGCAATTGACACCCAACCACCGCACCCACGAACACACACACAAACTGCACACCCAACAGATCTGCAACCTCCACAACCATCTGATAAATCAAACTCGAAAAAAAAAAAAAAAAAAAACAGAAATTACAGATCTGTAACACCCGGATCCAACACCCACACCATGGCGCCGTTCACACTTAGCATCGAAGCATCCAACACCGTCCCAACCATATCATGGCGATGCAAAAAACTGACCACGAAAGCAAAACTCACCCAATCACCTCCACTGCACCATAGCACCAAAGCAAAACTCACCCAACCACTGGACTAGACCGCCACCGCACCCCACACTCCATCGCCACCGCATCGCACCACAAAAAAAAAAAAACACAGATCTGACCCTTCTCAGACCTTAGCAGTGCCAAACCTCCTTTTTCTTCCCTCTATGCGTATGCTGGAGCCTGGATATATATCATCTGCCAACTACCAATTGCCTTCTGTCCCCTAGAGAAGTTGTGCCAATTGAATATATAAATATATATCAATCACTTTCCAGAATCACAAAATCAAGGTAGCCTCAATTGTTGACTTGTCAACAATTCAATTCCTTCTAGTAGCCACAGTTTTGTTCCTGTTTTCGTGTAAGAACAATCAAGAAAAAGGAGGAGAAAAACAGCAACAGCTCTCTCACGGCAGAGGGAGGCGGTGATGGGTGAAAATGGGTGAGAGACTGTCGCTTTGTTCCTATTAATATTAGGGTTTGATTAGATTAATTAAATAAAAAAAATATTTTGAAATTTTAATTAAAACCTGATTTTTGAAATGTTAAACTTGTGACTTTATTTGTGAAATTGAAAATCTAAATCCAGGTGTAGGTGTAATTTCCTCTAAAACAAACCCAACTTGATTTGAGCTAGTGTACGTTTTGGTCTGTCATATTAAATGGATCATGAAAAGCTTGATTGTTTAGTCCAACAACCCGTGAGGCCGATCCAGTTGGCCTGATTATTAACACAAGTAAAAGCTAAAACTAAATTTATAGAATGGTTGACCTCTGTTCAATTCTTGACTTGATAACTCTTTCTAAACTTCAGTGTTGCTAGGTAGTGTACCTTGCTATCTTTTTCAAAGGAGCTTGGCTATTTAACCTCTTTGATTCTCTAGCCATTCCGCTCTTGATACTTTTATCTACTGATTCGCTAATTGAGATAAAACTTCTTCCTATCCCCCTTTCTTTCTCTTGCCTTCCTGTATTTGATAGACTTTACACATTCTGAGTATTGTTGTATGAAAAGTTAGGATAATTTCTTCAACTGGAATTGTATGTACGAGAATATTGATTATTGTGTTTGTATATGAAGTTTAGAGCATAGGCAGCCTACTCAGTCGGTGATGGATCTGTAGTGACCAATGGACACTCAAACAATTGATTATTCGTCCCCAAGTTTCACATATCAAGAAAGGTGTTTGTACCATGTTAATAGATTGGGCATGTGACAGCTCATCCATCTTTTTCTTAAATAATCAATTTTTTTGCAAGGAAAAATGTACAAGCATCCATCTTATACACCACTAACTATCTTCCTTTTCCATCCTTTATCCAGCCACGTCACACTTTCCTCACTCATTGTCTCATACAAATTATATGCTTCCATTATAATCTTCATTTTTATGTAACCTTTCTCAAAGCTCTCAGACTCGAATTGCTAGAAAAGTGAGATGTGATGTAGGAACTTGTCAATCTTTGTTGGAGGAAAGGTGAATTTCTGAATTATCTCAATCCATTTAATGATGTTACCTTGAGGCAATGAATCCAACCATTCCTATACTTTATCCCTATGTACGACGAATTTCGCGTATTAAAATACAGAAATCGTTATAAATTGTATTTTAAGAAATACAAATAAATAAGAATCTTCTTATAATTGCAAAAACCTCTGATTAATGATCTGAATATTTGAAAACGAGGAGCCACGTGGCTTGAATCCTAAATTTCGAGATTTGTTGAGAATTTGATTTGTCGAGAACATGAATTTCGGAGCTTGGATTTGCAAAACTTGGGCCTGATCTTGATTTAATTCGAAGAAGATTTTGATCTTTTTGGGTTTGTTTGATATGAAGAAGATTTTGATCTTTTTCGTGTTCTCCGGACTTGGGGTTGAGACGATTTCTTCTTTTCCCCTCAGTTCTGGGATTTCTTCAGTACTCCATGATTTTCTTATTCACTTTTTGCTTCCCATTTGCAATGAACATTTGATCCTATTTTTAGGGAAAATTCGTGGCCAATTTTGGTAATCACTCAATTAATTTAATTAAATTGATTATAATTGAATAATTGTGGATTTTAAAATAATAGGGTGGGCTTTTAAAATCTTATGGGTTTATTAGGTTTTAGTTTAATTGGGCTAATTATTTAAATTGACCCAACCCATTATTTATTTATTTATTTATGTCTACAAATATCCTCTCAAAATTTATTAATTTATTATGAAATAAATAAATTAGTAAATCTTGATTTTCGATATTTTTTTGACATAATCGTTGTTCGATTATTTATTTATTTATTTTACACAATTCTTGATTTACTTATTTTTAACGGACTTTTTATATTTTATGGTAAGTTGGGCTCAACTGAAGCCTAATATTTAACTATTTATATGAACAAATTATTAGGTTTAGAGATCAAAAGGTAAGACCTTTTTTTTTATTATTATTATTTTCTTGATTTCTGCCGACTTCTCTTTCTCTCTCTTAATTTTTTTTTTACTTGGTTTCTGTGTACATTTGGTTTCTTGGCAGAAACCAAATAACCAAGAACTTTGTTTTTTTTGGTTCCTGTTCGGCAGAAACCACAAAAACCAATTAAAGTTGGTTTCTGTCTTGGTTTCCAACTTTCCACTTTTTTTGTTTTTTTGTTTTTCGTGAATAGTACCGTATACTGTTCACATGAAAAATATCTTTTTTTTCATTATGAGATTTGAACTAACATTCTTCATTTTTATTTTCAGGGATTCAACTTTTGGAATAAGTCAAAGATTTCGAGGTTCGAGATTTTCTTGGTGTAGAGTAGAATTTTGTAATGCAATTATTCTAGCCGAAATCTTCTTTGAGAATGCTTGATCGGTCGAACTCCATGTCTTACTACAAGGTGATGTACTGCAACCCACGGATCCAACCCCGACATTTCTTTGTAAGACCACACAAATATATCTTTGTATTTTTGAAGCAAATTGATGTACTCCGATTCCTCTTTTTGACCGAGGAGAGCACTTACAAATACTGGTCTTGGGTCTTCTTCAGTTCCTAAGTTTAATTGTTTTAAGTCATCTACAGTAGCTTGTCCTCTTCTTCAAACGTAGGTGGGGCCGATTTAGGTTCATTTGTTGTGGCAGAGTTTTCAGACTCAGGTTTTGAGTTGGTAGCTTCTTCAAAAGTTATGTGATTAACGGAGACCTCCTCTTCATCCTCATTATTCTTTAGATAAGGGTAAACTTTTTGATATTTTCGCCTTCTCCTTGATCGTTGAGGCTTTGGACTTGGATCAGAAGTTGTAATTCCAAGTCGAGAAAATACAGATTGCCTTTGAGATGACTCCTGGGGAGCTTGTGCTTTATTACCAATTTGGGCAGAAGAAGAAGGATCCTCACTCAACCTTTGGAAGACGGAAGTTTTACCTTTTACATCAACCATTGGGGAGGGTTCTCCTTTTAGCTTTTTAAACACCGAAACTCTGACGTTCTCGTTTTCAATCCGATCGAACACTAAAGGTCTCGGTTGTTCAAATTTTTCTCCTGTAACTTCATATATTTGAATCATGATTGGGTTCGAAGAAACGTTCTTGACTTTAATCTGCCTTGGTGGATTTAGATCATATCCCAAACCATACTTAGGTTGTGGCATATGGTGTAGCGCCCCGAGTTCTGTTAACCCGGATTGCCACGTCATCGTCCTTTGCCCTAATTTTGTAAATCAATTTTGCGGAAATGACCTAATTTTAAAATCACATTTGCAATTGAAAACTAATTCGGCAATTTAAAATACATTGGATAATTGTTCAAAATTTAAATATCGTGTTTTGGAATAGCGGAAACGAAATTTCGTTAACAATGTTTCAATACATAAATTCGGAAACTAAATAAATTCGATAATCAAATTTTATGCCACCGCTGCCGGATCAATCACGTTCGCCTCCGAAGTCTGCAAATATTATTAAAATAGCAGAATGAGTATTTCGAAGAAATACTCAGTAGACTCATCGCCGATAATTAATTTATAGAATAATTGAAAACACACTCATGCAATATACAATGTGATATCATCTTTGGTTCATTTTCTTGAAATCATAGGCTCTTTAAAAACATGGGTTGTGGGTAGTCTTTCTTTCTTGTGCGGATGAAGCACATAAGTTATGCATAACATTCTTTCTTATCTCATAAGAGATTCTTTCTTTCTTTCTTTCTCATGCAATTAAGCATATAAGTTATGACAAGCATAACAATATCATATATCTCATATGACACATTCTCATCCTATGCATAAAGCATATAAATCACGTAATTCACATAAAGCATGCAATTATAATTTAAACTAATTAATGGTGGCGAGTCTACCTCAATTGTTTCGAGTTGCGTGAAAAGTGAGCGGAAAAATAACTTCAAGTTCCTAATTGCTCGTACGTATCGTCTAGCCAAAAATAGGAAATAAGTTTGAATTAGTATTTCGAACTTTAAAGTTTTAAAGTGTTGAAATTAAGTTTAAGGGCTTAATTGAAAATTATAGAAACTGAAATAAATAGCTTAAAACGATAAAATAAAGTTTGGGGCTAAATTGAAAATTTATTAAATTGAATTTGACAAATCTAAGGGCTAAAAATATTATTTTCAAAGTATTGTGGCTAAATGTGAAAAATAGGAACTCTAGGGACTTAATTGAAAACTTATTAAAACTGAAAATAAAAGTTTAAGGGCTGAAATTGAACTTTTATAAGTTAAGGACTAAAGCGTAAATCATAAAATTGAATATAAAAGCTTAGGGGCTGAAATGATAAACTTTACAAGTTAGGGACTAAAGCGTAAATGTTTTAAAACTGAAATTAAAACTTAAATGGCTGAAATAATAACTTATATAAACTAGGGACTAAATTAAATAACTTCTAAACTAAAATAAAATTTAAAGGACGAAATTAAAATATTTAAAACATAAGGACTAAATTATAACAATTAAAACTTGGGGGCTTAAAGGGGCAAATTCAAAAATCAAAATAAAATAAAAATAATATATCTCTCTCTCTCTCATTTCGAATTCGAGAGAGAGAGAGAGAGGAGGACGACGGGAGAAGGGGGCGAAGCCCTTTCTCCGATTCCACCACCGGCGAACGGTGGCGGCACCACCGTCGTGGTGGCGCCGAGGTGTGGGGTGCTGGCCCACGGATCGAGGGAAAAACGGGGAGTCCGATTTCCTTTCGGGTAAGAGGTGAATTTTTTGGGTTTTTCTTAGTTCTTGGTTTTTGTGGCTTTTGGGGTTGATTTTTGGGTGCTATAGGGGGCTGAGTGGAGGCTTGGGTGTCAGTCTTGGGTTGGTTGGAGTTGTGGATGAGTGGCGGGTTTGCCACAGGTGGTTCGATTGGAGTTTGGCAGTGGGCAGCTGGTGATTCAAGTTGGGTTTTCGATTGGTGGTTTTGCTCTCGGTTTGGAGTCGATGTTGGGTTGGGTGGCTGGAACGTGGTTCGGTTTTGGGCAGTGAGTTTGGGGTCTTGGTTGTGGAGTTGCTGTTGGGTTTCGGGGCTGCAGCTGCGGTGGTTGAGCTGCCGGGATTGCTGTTGGTGGTGGTGTTGGGTGATGGAACGGTGTTGGGTTTCTGCTGTGGGTTGTTTAGTGGTGTTGAGGTGGTTCGAACTTGATGGTGTTGTGTTGGGCAGCTTCGTGGAGTTTGGGCAGTGGTCATTTGGGTGTTTGCAGATTGGGTTTCTGCTGGAGTTGAAATGGTGACTGGATGGTGTCATTGCTGTGTGGTTGGTCTCAGTTTGGTAAGGAAATGGTGGTGTTGATGGTTGCAGCTTGGTGTTGAGTGTTCTGCTGGAATGGAATGGTTTTCAGCTGGGATGCAGTTGGTTGGCTGGGGGAAAAACTGGGTGGTGAGTTTGGTGATTTTCTGTTGATGGAGTTGGCTGTGGTGGGGCGTTTTCTGCAGGAGTGGATTGAGATTGGTTGTTGATTGCTAGAAATTGGTTTTCTAGCATCACACATGAATCTCAAAATGGTTGATGTTAGGATTGAATCTTCTACCACAAATTGTGAACTTCCAAATTGAGGAAGAGGAGATGAATTCTTACCAAAAAATGATTTTGGCTGCGTGAGTAGTGGAAAATGGAGAGAAATGGTGGTAAATAAGATAGTGAATTTAGGGCACAAATTTCAAGGTGGTATATTTGGGCCAAACAGTTGGGCCTTTAAATTTTCTAATCGGGCTGAAATAAGTAAATTCAGATTTGGGCTCAATTGATTGGACCTAAAAATTGGGTTTATGTAATTGGACTTGAATTTAATAATAATTGGATTTAAATAAAATAAATCCGAATTGAAATAAAAATAATTATTCAATATTCGATTCGATTCAAAATAATTTAAATTCATATTTATAACGGCTAGACGAACGCGCTATTTCTTAAAAATTAGGGTTAAAGTCGAGCGACACGTTTTTTCGAGAATTAATTTTATATAATTCAAAAGTTCTCGGTCGCTACAACCTTACCTCCTTAAAATAATTTCGTCCTCGAAATTCAAACTTACTTGATCTAATATATCTGGATACTTGGCCAGAATCTCTTCCTCTTTCTCCCAGGTAGCTTCATCGCTATCCTGTCTACCCCATTGGACTTTGACTAAAGGAATCTCTTTGTTTCTTAAGACATGGACTTTTCTTTCTATAATGCACATAGGTGTTTCCTCATAGGACAGATTCCTCTGAATCGAAATAGTCTGAAAATTTACCACGTGACTTGGGTCGTGGATATACTTTCTCAATAGGGAAACGTGAAAAACGTAGTGTACGGCCGATAGCTCGGGCGGCAACGCCAAACGATAAGCCACGTTACCCACTTTCTCTAATATCTCGAATGGTCCGATAAAACGAGGTCTTAACTTTCCTCTCTT
This sequence comes from Fraxinus americana, assembly GCA_035079005.1. Classification (NCBI taxonomy): domain Eukaryota; kingdom Viridiplantae; phylum Streptophyta; class Magnoliopsida; order Lamiales; family Oleaceae; genus Fraxinus; species Fraxinus americana. The sequence goes on from CM068706.1 coordinate 20,086,710, forward strand.
GCCGAAGCGAATAGTTCCTTTCATAGGAGCTACTTTCAAAAATACTTTCTCTCCAATTTCAAATTCTAAGTCTTTTCTCCTTTGATCGGCATAACTTTTCTGTCTATCTTGAGCGGCTTTGATTCGCAGTCTGATCTTATCAATAGCCTTAACTGTCTTCTCAATCAATTCTGGACCTAAAATTCTTCTCTCGCCTACTTCATCCCAATAGACTGGTGATCGACATCGTCGTCCATAAAGAGCCTCATATGGTGCCATACCAATAGTAGCCTGGAAACTATTATATAGGCAAATTCCACTAATGGGAGGTGAGTCTCCCAATTACCACTCAAATCTAGTACGCAAGCTCTAAGCATATCTTCTAATGTCTGAATTGTGCGTTCAGACTGTCCATCGGTCTGGGGATGGTAAGCAGTACTAAAATTTAATTTAGTACCCATCGCTACTTGTAAACTCTTCCAGAATCTTGATGTGAATCTCGGGTCTCTATCTGATACAATGGAAGCTGGTACTCCATGAAGTCTAACAATCTCTCTAACATACAACTGGGATAACTGATCCACATTGAGAGTCATTCTGATTGGTAGGAAATGAGCTGACTTCGTAAGTCGATCTACGATAACCCAAATAGCGTCATGTCCTTTCACTGATTTCGGTAACCCTGTTACGAAATCCATGGAAATTTTCTCCCATTTCCATTCTGGTATATCCAAGGGATTTAACAATCCTGATGGTCTCTGGTGTTCAGCCTTAACTTGCTGACACGTCATGCATCGAGAGACAAACTTTGCAATACAACCCTTCATGTTTCTCCACCAAAAGGTATTGCGCAAATCACGATACATCTTTGTCCCTCCTGGGTGGCACGCATAAGGTGCTGAATGAGCTTCTGTCAAAATCTCATTCTGGATTTGTTCATCCTTCGGTACACAGAGACGTCCTCTGAATATAAGTGCCTTATCAGAGGCAATCTCGAAACCTATTCTCTTGCCAGTTCCAACTTCGGATCTGATCTTTTCTAAAAATTTATCTCCAGTTTGAGCTGTTATAATCCGACTTCTCAAATCTGGTTTAACGCTCAGATTTGCCAATCTAGAAGATCCTTGGACTGATGGGGTTCGCACTTCGATTCTTAGATTCCTCAAATCTCGAATCAACTGATCTTGCGTCGTTCCCAAAGCTGATAACTGTCCAGCGTCCTTTCTACTCAAAGCGTCGGCAACCTTATTTGCTTTACCCGGGTGGTAAAGAATGGTGCAGTCATAGTCTTTTACCAGCTCTAGCCATCGACGTTGTCGCATGTTCAATTCCTTCTGAGTGAAGAAATACTTGAGGCTCTTGTGATCAGTGTAAATCTCACACTTACTCCCGTACAGATAGTGTCTCCAAATCTTAAGAGCATGCACGACAGCTGCGAGCTCTAAATCATGTGTCGGGTAATTCTTCTCATGTGGCTTCAACTGTCTTGAAGCATATGCTATCACTTTGCTATTCTGCATCAAAACACAACCTAAACCATGTTTGGATGCATCGCTGTAAATAACGAAACCTTCAGATCCATCTGGTATCGTCAGCACTGGTGCTGAAACGAGTCTGTCCTTAAGTTTCTGAAAGCTTTGTTCACATTGTTCTGTCCACTGAAATTTAACTCCCTTCCTGGTCAACTGAGTCATAGAACCTGCTATTTTAGAAAAACCCTCTATGAATCGCCGATAATATCCAGCTAATCCAAGAAAGCTTCTCACATCTCCAACATTTGCAGGTGTTGGCCAATTTGTTACAGTTTCAACCTTAGAAGGATCGACCTCGATACCTTTGGCTGTAACAACGTGACCCAAGAAACCTACTCTCTCAAGCCAAAATTCACATTTCTTGAACTTGGCGTACAACTTTTCTGCTCTCAGCGTTTCCAACACAATCCTCAAGTGTTCTTCATGTTGTGCGGAATTCCTGGAGTAGATCAGTATATCATCGATAAAAACAATAACGAATTTATCAAGATACTGGTGGAAAACTCGGTTCATCAAGTCCATAAATATTGCAGGCGCGTTCGTAAGACCGAACGGCATCACTGTGAACTCATAATGTCCATATCGTGTCCTGAACGCTGTCTTTGGTACGTCAGCTGGCGAAACCTTTAGCTGATGGTACCCAGATCTCAAATCAATCTTCGAGAAGATTGCAGTACCTTTCAACTGATCGAATAAGTCTTCGATTCTGGGTAGGGGATACTTATTCCTTATCGTCAACTTGTTAAGTTCTCGATAGTCGATACACATCCTCATGCTTTCGTCCTTCTTCTTTACAAACAACACAGGTGCTCCCCACGGAGACACACTTGGCCTGATGAAACCCTTCTCTAGCAATTCCTCTAATTGCACCTTCAGTTCTTGCAACTCTTTTGGTGCCATGCGGTATGGAGCTTTAGAAACAGGGCGACTCCGGTACCAAATCAATGGAAAATTCCACTCGCCTATCCGGCGGAGTGCCGGTAGATCGTCTGGAAAAACGTCACCATATTCACATACTACTGCACCGAATCCGTAGTAATCTCATCTACGGGTTTGTCTTGAAGACTAACCAAATAGCCATGACAACTATCCTTGGCTAATAGCTTCTCCGCTTGTAAAGCCGAAATCGAGCGAGGAAGTGCCTTAATCCTCGTCCCATAAAATCGAATACTTCTTCACCATCTTTACGAAAAATAACCTCCTTCTCGTGGCACATAATTGCGGCACGGTTGGTGTTGAGCCAATCCATACCTAGAATAATATCGAAATCTTTCATTCGGATAATATTCAGTGTCCGCTCCAAAACTTGACCATCAAAATCGATTTGTACTTGCCTTGACTATCTTATTAGTATCGAGGGTTTCTCCGACGGCAAACTAACTTCAAGGGTACTACCGATCTCTATGCCTATTAGGTTCGGCCTTTCTAAGCATGCATCCGATATAAATGAATGTGTGGCTCCCGAGTCTATCAGAACATAAACAGGTAACCCAGAAATAGATAGTATACCTGATATCATATTATCCTGGTTAATATGGGAAGGAAAATACGGTATGGAAAGCAATTAAGACATGTACAAGGGTACTAGGATAACTAGTATACTGCGATCACGTCGGAATCCTCTGCGGCATCCATAGCGAACACTCCGTCCCCTTCCGGTTACGCTTGGGTTCGTCTTCCGATGGGAACCCCGGCGGGCCGAGCACGACACCGTTGCAAAGTGACTGACCGGCCACACTTATAGCACTCCTTCCCAAACAGGCATTCTCCTTTGTGCATCCTCTGGCACTTAGGGCAGGGAGAAATGATATTGGGCATCTGTCTCCCTGTTGGCCCTGGATTGGGCCTCTTGACGAACGGTTGGTTCCTGTTCTGGTTCTGGTTCGGAGTTTGGTTGCGGCTCGGACCTTGCCATTTTCTCTTGCCCAGGTTTCTCTGCTCATACTGAGGTCTCTGGCTTACCGTCCTCCCACCGGCATAGGCTCCTGCTTGAGCCTTTTTTACTACTTCCCGGTAGGTTGGCAGCTCATGTGAACTGACAATTTGTCGGACATCGGAGCGTAGACCTCTCTCAAATCTGCGGGCCTTTTTGAACTCCGTCTCCACCAGATGTGGAGCATAACGTGATAGCTCTTCAAACCTCCTTTCATACTCGACTATATCCATATCTCCTTGTACTAGTCGAAGAAATTCGGCCTCCTTGTGATCTCGAAGAGCTTGTGGGAAAAACTTGTCCCTGATCTCTTCCTTGAAATCATCCCAAGTTAGGGCTGCCTGTTGTTCCTCGCTTCTTGTGCGGGATGCAGATTCCCACCAAAAACCAGCTCTTCCAATCAACATGAACTCGGCACATCCCACTTTCTTGAATTCCGGGCAGGCTATGTGCTTAAAAATTTTTTCAATGGCCTGGAGCCATTCTTCCACTGCCAGTGGCCCATTTCCGCCGTCAAACGTAGGCGGACTGTACCTTCTGAATTGTTCGATCACTGAAACAATAGGGTTGGGGTTTACTGGCTGCGGAATCTGTCTCATTTCCTGCACTGCCTTGAGTAATTCCCTGATAACGTCGGCTTGGTTCGGTGGTGCCATAACCTTCATAAATTTAAAGGCAGTTTGTAATAGTTGACTAGGAGTACTAACAAAGCGAACAGTAAGGATATCTCGAAAATTAAGTTTCAAATTTCATTTCATTCATAATTCAACTTCTTTTCAAGTAGGTACATCGGGTGGCGTGTATGCCAACATGTGATTAAGACAAAATGTTAATCCTACTCTAACTCCTATCATCTATTCTCCTTCGGTCACGCATGATTCGGCGTCCGAGAATTCTCCCAACGCTGGATCAGCGTCTTCCTCTGGTTCTTCTTCTTCGGGGTCTTCCTCGGGATCTTCTTCCTCTTCTGGGTCTTCCTCGGGATCTTCTTCCTCTTCTGGGTCTTCCTCGGGATCTTCTTCCTCTTCTGGTTCTTCCTCGGGATTGCCCTCGGGTGCTAACTCATCTTCTTGCACCTGTTCAGGTACGAGCATTGGCTCAGGTTCTGGCTCCCCTTCAGGTACAACCCCAAGGCGGTGCTCAAAATACATGGGCCAATATGCCACAAATCTTACGCAGAATGTGTCATATCCTATATCCACATTAGGTGACGTGAGAGCATCCATGTATATGCTATGAGCTACTTCCGCATAGTCGCCTCGGAAAGTCGAGAGTAGGTGATGAATCGACTGGCGATTACAGGTCACGTAGCCATGCTGTATGGCCCGTTCCCATACGTCATTCAACTGCTCTATGTGTTGGGCTATAGCCCAATCGAGTCTGGGCCTGAAACGGTCGTAGTCTCTAGCGGCTTGTTCCGCGTCATTTGGTGTATTTCTACGAATGGGCGCCATGTCCTAAACCATTTATGCAAAGTCCAATTAGGTGGGGTTATTCATCTCTTCTTCGTTAAAATTTACGAGGACGTAAAAATTTAGAAAATTATTTCCAATTATGCTCAAACTCGTCTTTCTTTTCTTTCTTTCTTTCTAATTCGGATACACTTTCTTTCTCTTTCTTCTAAGTCTCGTAAATCGTAAAACAGTATCCGAAATAACATAACAGTAAACTTCAATAACTTCTTTACCTTCGGAGTCGACGGATTGAATGGTAGCAGTGGCAACTTTCATTAATGATAATTAAACAATTTAGAACGTCTCTTTGAAAAATTTTATTTATTTTTTTTTTTTTTGAAAATTTTGCCAGTCTACAGAAACGCAGACCGGCTCTGATACCAAGTTGTAGCGCCCCGAGTTCTGTTAACCCGGATTGCCACGTCATCGTCCTTTGCCCTAATTTTGTAAATCAATTTTGCGGAAATGACCTAATTTTAAAATCACATTTGCAATTGAAAACTAATTCGGCAATTTAAAATACATTGGATAATTGTTCAAAATTTAAATATCGTGTTTTGGAATAGCGGAAACGAAATTTCGTTAACAATGTTTCAATACATAAATTCGGAAACTAAATAAATTCGATAATCAAATTTTATGCCACCACTGCCGGATCAATCACGTTCGCCTCCGAAGTCTGCAAATATTATTAAAATAGCAGAATGAGTATTTCGAAGAAATACTCAGTAGACTCATCGCCGATAATTAATTTATAGAATAATTGAAAACACACTCATGCAATATACAATGTGATATCATCTTTGGTTCATTTTCTTGAAATCATAGGCTCTTTAAAAACATGGGTTGTGGGTAGTCTTTCTTTCTTGTGCGGATGAAGCACATAAGTTATGCATAACATTCTTTCTTATCTCATAAGAGATTCTTTCTTTCTTTCTTTCTCATGCAATTAAGCATATAAGTTATGACAAGCATAACAATATCATATATCTCATATGACACATTCTCATCCTATGCATAAAGCATATAAATCACGTAATTCACATAAAGCATGCAATTATAATTTAAACTAATTAATGGTGGCGAGTCTACCTCAATTGTTTCGAGTTGCGTGAAAAGTGAGCGGAAAAATAACTTCAAGTTCCTAATTGCTCGTACGTATCGTCTAGCCAAAAATAGGAAATAAGTTTGAATTAGTATTTCGAACTTTAAAGTTTTAAAGTGTTGAAATTAAGTTTAAGGGCTTAATTGAAAATTATAGAAACTGAAATAAATAGCTTAAAACGATAAAATAAAGTTTGGGGCTAAATTGAAAATTTATTAAATTGAATTTGACAAATCTAAGGGCTAAAAATATTATTTTCAAAGTATTGTGGCTAAATGTGAAAAATAGGAACTCTAGGGACTTAATTGAAAACTTATTAAAACTGAAAATAAAAGTTTAAGGGCTGAAATTGAACTTTTATAAGTTAAGGACTAAACTGTAAATCTGTTAAAATTGAATATAAAAGCTTAGGGGCTGAAATGATAAACTTTACAAGTTAGGGACTAAACTGTAAATGTTTTAAAACTGAAATTAAAACTTAAATGGCTGAAATAATAACTTATATAAACTAGGGACTAAATTAAATAACTTCTAAACTGAAAATAAAATTTAAAGGACTGAAATTAAAATATTTAAAACATAAGGACTAAATTATAACAATTAAAACTTGGGGGCTTAAAGGGGCAAATTCAAAAATCAAAATAAAATAAAAATAAAACAAATCTCTCTCTCTCTCATTTCGAATTCGAGAGAGAGAGAGGAGGAGGGCGACGGGAGAAGGGGGCGAAGCCCCTTTCTCCGATTCCACCACCGGCGAACGGTGGCAGCACCACCGTCGTGGTGGCGCCGAGGTGTGGGGGTGGCTGTGGCCCACGAATCGAGGGAAAACGAAGCTGGGGAGTCCGATTTCCTTTCGGGTAAGAGGTGAATTTTTTTGGGTTTTTCTTAGTTCTTGGTTTTTGTGGCTTTTGGGGTTGATTTTTGGGTGCTATAGGGGCTGTCGAGTGGAGGCTTGGGTGTCAGTCTTGGGTTGGTTGGAGTTGTGGATGAGTGGCGGGTTTGCCACAGGTGGTTCGATTGGAGTTTGGCAGTGGGCAGCTGGTGATTCAAGTTGGGTTTTCGATTGGTGGTTTTGCTCTCGGTTTGGAGTCGATGTTGGGTTGGGTGGCTGGAACGTGGTTCGGTTTTGGGCAGTGAGTTTGGGGTCTTGGTTGTGGAGTTGCTGTTGGGTTTCGGGGCTGCAGCTGCGGTGGTTGAGCTGCCGGGATTGCTGTTGGTGGTGGTGTTGGGTGATGGAACGGTGTTGGGTTTCTGCTGTGGGTTGTTTAGTGGTGTTGAGGTGGTTCGAACTTGATGGTGTTGTGTTGGGCAGCTTCGTGGAGTTTGGGCAGTGGTCATTTGGGTGTTTGCAGCTTGGGTTTCTGCTGGAGTTGAAATGGTGACTGGATGGTGTCATTGCTGTGTGGTTGGTCTCGGTTTGGTAAGGAAATGGTGGTGTTGATGGTTGCAGCTTGGTGTTGAGTGTTCTGCTGGAATGGAATGGTTTTCAGCTGGGATGCAGTTGGTTGGCTGGGGGAAAAACTGGGTGGTGAGTTTGGTGATTTTCTGTTGATGGAGTTGGCTGTGGTGGGGCGTTTTCTGCAGGAGTGGATTGAGATTGGTTGTTGATTGCTAGAAATTGGTTTTCTAGCATCACACATGAATCTCAAAATGGTTGATGTTAGGATTGAATCTTCTACCACAAATTGTGAACTTCCAAATTGAGGAAGAGGAGATGAATTCTTACCAAAAAATGATTTTGGCTGCGTGAGTAGTGGAAAATGGAGAGAAATGGTGGTAAATAAGATAGTGAATTTAGGGCACAAATTTCAAGGTGGTATATTTGGGCCAAACAGTTGGGCCTTTAAATTTTCTAATCGGGCTGAAATAAGTAAATTCAGATTTGGGCTCAATTGATTGGACCTAAAAATTGGGTTTATGTAATTGGACTTGAATTTAATAATAATTGGATTTAAATAAAATAAATCCGAATTGAAATAAAAATAATTATTCAATATTCGATTCGATTCAAAATAATTTAAATTCATATTTATAACGGCTAGACGAACGCGCTATTTCTTAAAAATTAGGGTTAAAGTCGAGCGACACGTTTTTTCGAGAATTAATTTTATATAATTCAAAAGTTCTCGGTCGCTACATATGGGTTCCGTCAAAATTAGAAGGGATACGCCTACCCGAAAGGACAACATCTAGATCACCTAATTTGCGAGGCTCTCCTTTTCCAAATTCGGCATTCTCAAACAAATTTTTAACTTGAGGATTATAACACCCCTTGAAAGTCTGCTTTGGTTCATCTACTCTTTTAGCACCTGGCTTTTCTTGTTTGGAAGAGCTAGAAATATTGAGTTTTGATATGTCTGGAATAGATGTCGAAGCTTCCAATGTTGATTTGCAGAAACAATTTTGGGATACTAGGTATTGGAAGAGTTAACTCATTTTTCAATACCTCAACATCGATCGATTCTATTTGAGGTTTTTTACCTTTAGAGAACCCTTCAGATGAAAGTCTTGATTCGTTTGCATCTCCTTTAATTTTGAATCCGACCATGGTCAACCCTGTAGAGTTTCATTCTTTGTCCTCCACATAAAATTTGGCATCAGCAAAATGAGATTCTTCTATAAGGAATGGTTTAGACTCAGTTACCACACATTTGACTTCTCCATCTCGACTGTATTTGAAGCATTGGTGTCAAGTCGAAGGTACAACTCCAGTTTCACGTAGCCAAACACGTCTCATGAGCAGTTCATATGATGTTTTAGCATCACTGACATGGAAGAGAGTAGGGGAAATTAACTCCTCTATTTGCAACTTCAAACGAATCATGCCAATAGCTTGTTGACCTTTCTAGTTGAATCCTTGAATCATGATCTTACTTCTGGACAAATTACCAACATTAATTCCAATCTTCTCTAATGTTTTAACTAGCATAATGTTCACAACAGATCCACAATCGATCATTATGCGATTTATCTTATATTCTCGAATATAACCACTAACATAGAGTGGTCTATTATGTAAATGAGAGCCCAGTTGTAAATTTCCATCGTCAAATGTGATGGTGGCCATAAAGTTTTGTTCGGGTTGTGGATCCAATATGTTCTAAGACTTTGCCTTCATATTCTTCCGGGTCTATCAATGCCACAATTAACTCCAATCGATCATCAAAAGGAAGTCTAAGAGACTCCGCTAAACTTGTATTGGAAGGAATATTATTGAGTCGCGAGATAGTTCTTTTCTGTTTTGAACTCTCTCTCGATACGTTCTTTGCTTCGTTTTTCTCATCCACATTGACAACATTGGAGGTAAAACATTCATTGTCGAAGAAACCCTTGGGAAAGTAATCACCCAGGTTTGGTAGTCTAGGAGGAACGCGTGAAGCAGCTTCTACTCCCGTTGATTTAGTTTGTACTTTGACTTGATTTTAGACCTCCTCTTTTGGTTGTTTCTTGTTCTCAGTTTCTCGTCACAAATACTAGAACTGGAGAAATGTAGAGTCTTTCGATGACGTCCTTTTACAAGGGTCCATCCTCCTTTGCTTTCTTCTAGGGTTACTTTTTCATTAGGTTGAACTTTCATACCCAATGCCCTGAATTTCGGTCCTGCAAGAGGTGTAGAAGGTGGTATCTTACCTGTTTTGTTTGATATTGGGTGCTTCTCCTTCTTACTTATGAAGGTAGACCAACCATCACCGATTTCATCTTCAGACTCTGAATTAAAATTCCAAATATCCAAAACATCCGTCATGATTTCAAAAAAGGTTGGACGGTTGGGTGCATGTGGTCCCTTTATCCTTGGTTAGACGTAATTGATGGTAATTTCTCTGTCTACTTCAAACTTCATTGGGATGACTCCTTCTGGAAGTTGCGGTCCGAACTCTTCAACCGAAGATTTACTGGCATCGTATGTGTGAGAAAATGTATGTTCGTTCTTTATAATGGGGATTGGATCAAACAATCCAAACGAAACGATCGAGCAGGCAACCGTTGGGTTTTCCCCGGTTTCAAGTTTGATCTTATTTTCTTTGTCCAAGCGAACAATAAGATCTTTCAATACAAAGCATTTTTCACCGGGTGACTAATGATTCTATGAAATTTACAATATTTAGGATGATCAACTTTACCAACTTCCTCAGGTCTCTTTGGTGATGGAAGTTTGATTATCTTTTGTTCTAGGAGTTGATCCATAATTCCAGCAACTTCAGAATCTGAGAATGGGTACTCCTTCTCTTCAAGTTCTTTCAATGTCACATGACCTCTGCTTTGGACTAGTCCCTTGGTAGGTCTAAACACTAGTTTTGGGTTTGGTCTCGACCTTTGGAAGGCTATCTTCGCAGGGATAGTGGAAATTGTCATTACCTCTTTGGACTTACTTGTCTTGAAGTCCTTCTTTATTTCTTTATTGGGATCTTTCTTTTCAAGTGGATCACTTGGTAAGTAACTCCTATGCCTTGCAATTTCGAGCTCCAGGTCATGGGCACGTGTCGCCAACCCTTCAAAGGAGTGAAGCATATTTGCTTGGAGATTGTAGAGTAATCCCCAGTGTATGCCTTGTGCATGCCTTGTACATACATGTCAATGGAAGACGCTTCGTTTATTCGTTCTTTGCAATTTAGCATGAGGTTCCTCTAGCTTTCAATGTACTCTACAACGGGCTCTTCCTTACTCTACTTCATTCGAGCAAGTTCTGGAAGGCGACAGTTCGCCTGGTGCTGTAGAAACGTGTTAGGAATTCTCGTTCAAGTTGATCACAACTATCAATTGACCCAGCCGTTAAGTCGGTATACCACTCGAACGCATCACCTTTGAGGGAGCGTACAAATTGTTTCACCATGGTGTCATTATAAGTGCCTGTATTGTTACATGTCTCAATAAAATGAGCAACATGTTGATTCGGGTTGCCCTTCCCATCAAAACATTGGAATTTTGGAGGCTGGTAACCGAGTAGCATTTTTATCTCGTTGATTCGACGGCTATATGGCTTGGCATGCACCAATGAAGATTGTATTGAACCACCATACTGGGCACGAATGGTGTTCACAATCATATGTTGAAGTTGGTGGACAAATAGAGAGCTAACAGAAAGTTGAGTAGTATCACGCAAAATGTTTTGAACAACTGTTCGATCATATATATCTTGTTTCTGTTGGCATTCTTAGACTTCCAGATCCTTACTTTTGGAAGATTCTGGATTTTCTTGATCTTTAGTCGACAGATTTTGCAGCTCTAGCTTATGGATGAGTGCAGAAACCTGTGCGTCTTTCTCTTCTAGTGACTTCGTTAGTTTTTCAATAGCTAAAGCCATTTGTTGGATTCGATCATCTGAGCCTGAGGTCGCCTCTGTGACCATCACTGGTTCAAGTGATTCTTCAGACGAACTATAGTCTCCCCACCTTTGCAGAGAAGTGGTATGACGGGATTCAGAAAAGGATCTGCCACTGGAGACGGAGCCCGAATGAGAATTTTTCGCCGAACTCTTGGCCTTTTCTATTGAACGAGAATTTGGCTTTGTGAAAGCAATTTTCATTCTGCCTTTGTTGGAGAACTTCTTTAGTGGTGGAACTAGTTGAGTTTTCCCACTTTTTGTTTGGGCTCTGGTCGCACGGAATAGTTCAGCAAGTGTTTCTTCGAGATGAGTCATGGTTTGCTTCGCTTGTTCGTTTGCCATGGTTGATGTAGTGGTTGAAAGTTGAAAATTCTGAGATCAAAAGATGAGAGGACAAGAAGGTCCCACTGGGCATGCCAAGAAATTTGTACGGCGGATTTCGCGTATTAAAATACAGAAATCGTTACAAATTGTATTTTAAGAAATACAAATAAATAAGAATCTTCTTGTAATTGAAAAATTGTAAAACCCTCTGATTAATGAACTGAATGTTTGAAGACGACGAGCCACGTGACTTGAATCCTAGACTTCGAGATTTGTCGAGAATTTGATTTGTCGAGAACTTGACTTGTTGACGCTTGAATTTCGAAGCTTGGATTTGCACTTCGAAACTTGGGCCTGATTTTGATTTAATTCGAAGATTTTGATATTCTTGGGTTTGTTTGATTAGAAGAAAATTTTGATCTTCTTCTTGTTCTTCGGACTTGGGATTGAGATGATTTCTTCTCTTCCTTCAATTCTAGAATTTCTTCAGTACTTCATGATTTTCTTCTTCACTTTTTGCTTTTCCTTTGCAATAAACCTTTGACCCTATTTATAGGGGAAATTCGTGGCCAATTTTGGTAATCACTCAATTAATTCAATTAAATTTATTATAATTGAATAATTGTGGATTTTAAAATAGTAGGGTGGACTTTTAAAATCTTATGGGATTATTAGGTTTTAGTTTAATTGGGCTAATTATTTAAATTGACACAACCCATTATTTATTATTATTTTTTTATGTCTATACCCTCAAAGTGTGAGGAAAGAGCCTCAACTCAACTTGATTGCTTCTTTGTTCACTGATGTGGGAATTTATTTCACATTTCTTCCTAGTCCTAATTGTTTATATTCAAGTGTTTTATATGTTTTTATCTCACTTTCTTTAGAATTTTAGTTGTCTTTTATATTTATTTTATATTTGAGAATTATTGGTATTTTGTCGCGATCCATGCACACAGTGGCGGACTCAGCACCCGGTCGGAGGGGCAGCCGCGTGTGCTGGGCGCTGCCGGAAGAATTTTTGGGAAGAAGATGGCGGGCGGGCGGTGCTTTTCGTCTTCTCCGGTTTCTTTCTTTTCTGGCTTTCTGTTGCTGGGGCGGGGGGCTGGTTCTTTCCTTTCCTTTTTTGTTTTGTTTATTGTTTTGTTATAAGATTGGGCCGTTAGCCCAACACTTTTTTTTTTAATTGGGTTGGCCGGTCAGCCCACCCCTTTACTTTTTTCCTTTATTTTTTTTAATGAGGTTAGGCCAATTGTTCTTGGGCCCAATAAAGAATAGAACTCATCACTGAATTTTGAAATAAAGATGAAGGAAAGAATAGGATCTTAGACCAAGAATTTTATACTCCACACCCAATTCTTAAAAACCCTTGATTTTGCTTTTAGATCTTGAATTGCACGTATTTTTATCTCTAAAATTGTGTGTTCCAAAAATAAAAAATAAAGACAAACTATTGAAGAGTTTAAAATAGCTCAAATGAGTCTCAAATATCATATGTAGAAATTGAATAGAAGTAAGAAACCAAATTAATCTGGAATTTGACCCCGCATAAACTGTACGACCACAACCCAATTTGGCCCTTGTGATGACTTTCATTTGCTTGGAAATTAGTACTCTTCTTCAATTGCTAATTCATTTTAAGTCCTCATTAATTGCATGACCGGTCCTTCCACTTACAAGTTCTACACCATAATATTCGATTTTCAAATTTTGTGTGACCCTCAATCCAATTGATCAAAATCACTGTTTTCATCCGTTCGCGCCCAAGCTGGGTTTTCTCCTAAATTAATCCTAAAATTAAGTATCTAAATTCAAGCACTTCCAAAATGCTCACTTTTAGTGGTTCAACCGTTCAAGTAAGTGTAAAATCACACTTACAAGTCTATAGTTTAGTTATAAACTTAATCAATTTAATAGCTTGAGAAATTAAAAGAAAAAGATTCCTACTTTAGTCTTGAGCTTGTTTGGTAGAACTTAAAATTCAATTAAAATTGAAAATATAGCCGTTATTGAGTCCCACTCGTCTAATAAAAGTCAACAATAACGGCTAGAAAAGTCAACAATAGCTTAGAACGATTTTTCCAACCGAATCGAAAGTCCGTACCTGTTTCTTCCAGTTCTAGTAGTGTTTCTAGTTTGTATTACGTATTTCTTTAGTATTTTGGGTTGTATTGAAGTACGTTATATATATATATATATATATATATACTAGGTGCAAGCAACGTGCAATGCACGTTTGCTTAGTTTATATTTAATATTTTTGTTTAATAATTAATTTGTTATTAATAAATATGTAAATTTTTTTGGTTAATTAAGGGCGTGTCTGGGCGCGCTGCAAGGAGGAAGGAAAATTGATTATGTTACCTTTTTTTTTCAAACCTACAGCCCTATAGTGAGAGAATTGATCCAAAATTGTGGCTCCCAACGGCATGAATTGTGTTGCCAATGGCTTGATTTCTGCTGAAAAGCAGAAACAGACACCCTATAAATAATTAATGATGTAATGTTTATATAATTGATAAATAATTAGATGTGTGATTTTGATATTGTGATATAGGCTGGTGAGATTGAAAAAAATAAGTAAAAGTAGACAAATTTGGAGAAATGGCTAAATTGTAAGAGATCCAAAATTTGGGGTTAAAATGTAAATACTTAAAAGTTGTGCTGAATCTCACGATGAAGATTTGAGAGTGTTCGGAGTCAATTGGATAAAGAAAGATGTCAAGGGGATCAAATTTAGTCAAAAGATGATCACAAATCAATTTTCAACCGAAAAGTTATGCTCCAGTGTTTTAGTCTCATATTGAGACCTATTTTTGGCATAAGAAGTGATCAAATTGGAGAATGATGTCTGAATTAGAGTTGTAACCAGATGAGTTAGTTTTCCAACGCATTTTGCATCGCCTCAATAGGATATCGGAATACAAAGTTATGATAAAAACACTGAAGGAAGGTGCAGCTGTCTGTTTAAAATAAGAAATTTCGTTACACAGTCCGTTATATTGAGACCTATTTTTGGCATATAAAGTGATCGAATTAGAGAATGATGTCTGAACCAAAGTTGTAACCAAATGACTTAGATTTCCAACTCATTTTGAATTGCCTTAATCGGATATCGGAATACAAAGTTATGATAAAAATACTGAAGGAAGGTGCATCTACCTGTTTAAAACAAGAAATTCTGTTACATAGTCCGTTATATTGAGACATATTTTTGGCATAGAAAATGATCGAATTGGAGAATGATGTCTGAATCAAAATTGTAGCCAGATGAGTTAGATTTTCAACTCATTTTGAATCACCTCAATCGGATATCAGAATACAAAGTTATAATAAAAATATTGAAAGGTGCAGCTGCCTGTTTAAAACAAGAAATTTCGTTACATAGTTCGTTCTATTGAGACCTATTTTTGGCATAGAAAGTGATCCAATTGGAGAATGATGTCTGAATCAAAGTTGTAGCCAGATGAGTTAGATTTTCAATGCATTTTGAATCGCCTCAATCGGATATCGAAATACAAAGTTATGATAAACATACTGAAAGAAGGTGCAGCTACCTGTTTAAAACAAAAAATTCCGTTACATAGTCCGCTGTATTGAGACATATTTTTGGCATAGAAAGTGATCGAATTGGAGAATGATATCTGAATCAAAGTTGTAGTCAGATGGGTTAGCTTTCTAACACATTTTGAATTGCCTCAATCGAATATCGAAATACAAAGTTATGATAAAAACATTGAAGGAAGGTGCAGCTGCCTGTTTAAAACAAGAAATTCCGTTATATAATCCGTTAAAACAACAAATTCCGTTAGTTTTTCCGTTAAACCAACAATTTACGTTTGAGTGCGTTTACATATATATTGAATATTTTTTAATATTATATAATTAAATATTAATAATCGAACTCGCTCTTACGATCGCTAACTGTCGACGTTAACCGGTCAACGTCCGTGGTCCGCTCGGGCTTAGTTTCGAGGCTGGGTCCGTCACTACATGCACATGTGGTAGAATTTATGCTTCATCATTCACCCCTTGGTATTTGAAATTGCCACAATTCTCTTGAAAGAGCGTGAGCTTTTAGTGTGGATTCTCACTCATTTTTCCATAGAATGGGATGCTGTTTAGAAAGAGGTTGATTATATCTAGTCTTAGCAGAAAGTTTTGATTTCCAATGAACGGTATATGATGCTTGATTGATTTTCAACAAGAAGGAGAATCATGAAATCCCCGACAAGCAACTCTTCCTCGTCGATTTCTTCAACAGGCACCATGACTGGAGGAACGACCAAAAGTGGGACTTCTCCTTGAGGAGAAATTCCTAGTGGAATTACACTAGATGGAATAACACATTGTCATTGTTCTCGTGGTCTCTTATAAGCTAGCACAATCCTGAAACAATGAAAAAAATAGATCGGTGTCAAAAAGAAAACGAAAAAGTTGTTTAAACTAACATTAACTAAAATAATAATCAAAATGATTACTCCCTAACAATGACACCAAAGACTTGTGAAATTATCATGCAAGAAGACATATTGTAAATGATCCATTGAAAACCCGCAAGTGCACGGGATCGTGGTCAAGTAATATAATGATGAATAGAGTGTCGAACCCACATGAACTATGTGTTAAACCGAGTTAAAATTAATTGCAACTTTGATCGAATAGCAAATAAATTTTATGATTTTTTTCTATAGTAATACTTAAATTATCAATTAAAATAGTGAAAGTAAGTAAATGTGTTTTTCAAATATGTGAGATGTATTGTTAAGATATCGAATCCCCATTATTATTATTCCATTTTTAGTGTAACAATTAAAGTGACAGTTTAAAATTATTCATGTTGGTCAATATTCCTAATTTAATTGAAAGTCTCTCTCGATAGCGATCAAATATATTTCCCTTATGTGATCATTCTATCTCTCGATGAAAGATACAAAAATGATAATTGCATTAACAAGTATTAGACACATATTGAAATCATATAAAGTATAGATGTATATCTCTATCATCTATCTAACCTTACAATGTTTAATATATTGTGCTTAAACTCTATTATCTCTCTCGATAACAATAAAATATACTAACAATTTAATTGGTGACCAAGCAATTGAAAAGAACGATAAAAATGATAATAAACATCCACAAATCAAATCAAATTAAAGTCAAAATAATTAATTAAAAACTAGAAATATCATAACAAGTGTTCATCTTATACTAACAATATATTAGCCTAACATATCGAAATTACAAGAAATCATATTTAAGTGAAAATACATAACCCAGATTTTAAATAAAACGAGAAGATGAAGATTAATTTTGAAATCTTGAATCTCTTCAATGGTTTCTTGATGAATCTCCATTTGGGCCTTCTCGTATTTGCCCAAAAATCAAATTTGAATTTTCACTTGATTGAATTCTTACAAATCCCCTTCAATTCTCCATAAAAGTTATGAATTTTCCTTATTTGATGATAACAATTGATGAATATTAGAGTATGAGATGTATATGAGATGCTTCTAATATGTATTATGCTGTTAGGTTTTTGTAGTAATAGAAAATAGGTTGAAAATTACGTCCAAATTGATTTTCAAAAGAGTTCCAATCGAATAAGGAAAATTGTCTTCACGTGTGTATTTTTTTGTCTCTGCACAGCAGTCGATATTTTGATCATAACTTTCTTTACCGATATCCAATTGAGATGACTCAAAGTGAATTGAAAATCTGACTCAAAGGGCTACAACTTTGTTAACTAGAATTCTTCAATTTCATACGTTTACTATTCCAAAAATGAGTCTCAATCTTCAATTAAAAATATTGAAAATAACTTGTGCAATTGGAAATTGATTTTGATCATATTTTATTCCCATTTGAGTTCTAATTTTATCCAATTGTCTTATAGCAATCTTTAAAGTATCGTCTTGAGATCTGAATCGACTAATCAATATTTGCAATTTGGTCCTCAAACTTTGGACTTTTCCATTTTCCTTAAGTTTCCTTTCGTTTGTTCCGATTCCTCGTTCAACCATTGAGATTTACCTATATAAATAATTTAAAACATATTTTATCAAAAGAACTATTAAATATCGATATTTTAGGCCCCCGAATAAGTGTATAAAATAAACTTATCAGTAAACAAACACTATAATGATGAATAAACTATCATTCCAAGAAGATTGATTATTGATTCTACTTTAATCAAAACTAATTCTAACAAAACAAACACGATCAATATTTATATTTCCTACTTGACAACTAAACTAGTCAATTCGTACATGTATGATAAGTCTTACGAGTACAGTCAATCAAGCAAAGCACTACAATCATTAATCTACTATTGTCAACCTTAATTCAATTCTTAATTACTTGTTAAATGTCAATTTTTGTCTAGTTTGAAAATAAATGATCCAATTTAATCAATTCCCTTTCTCAAGTTCAATCAATTCTATTTGTATGTGAACCTAATTACGTTTTAAATTGTGAATACATAAGCATGCATTAATTCACAAAAATCGTCATGCACAATTATCATATAGCATAATAGTATATCTATTTATTATAGGACTCTATATTGTTTATTAAGTGATAATATATAACAAACCTCTCGTGTGAAAATATAAATCACAAACATGTTCTAATAATGATCAACCATCAAAGAGGAATAATAATTTAGTAACAAGAACTAAAGAAAATGAGCAACTTCAAATTAAATTAAATCTCAATATTTCATCGTTAGTCCTAGCCACAAAGGGGTTAGCCGGACATGATTAGATCATACAAATATAAGACATTTTATGAACTCCAAATTCCAAAAGAAAAGAAAATTTTGATATAATTATTTGTTGGTAACTATCCAATATATAGGATGATTTTGGGGAAAATCGATCCTTTATCATTTACATTATTTATATTATTAATACGTAATATAGAAGTCAAAGAAAAAAAATTGTATATATAGGCAAACATATTTTTTAAACCCAAAATAGGTAGACAAATTTTTTTTTTTCTTGACTCGGACAAATGTTCAAACCGACTAATCAAACCATCGATTTAGCTTGGTTCGATTTCAACAACTGAATTGAATCAATTTTGAATGGAATTTACCTAAATTGACTAAGACGGTTTTGATTTCGAATTGAGCTCAAAATCAATTCAATCCGAACCATGCTCAAGCATAATTAGTCTCACAAAATATATAATATAATAAATTATAAATATATGAATAGAATTTTTGAAGATCTTCTCCAAACAATATCCTAAGCCCCCGTTCGGGAGGGATTAAAATCCAATTAAAATTAAAAATATGGCTTTTATTGGAACCTACTTGTCTATTAAAAGTCAACAATAACGACTATATTTTCAATTTTAATCGATTTTAATCCCAACCAACCTAAATCCCCTCCCCTCCTCTCATATTGTAAACTATCCAGCAGATCTCTTCACAAACGCTTTAAACTCACCAAAAACTACACAGATCTCACATTCTCCTCCAATTTTCCGGTCAAGAAACATAACAATCATGGCAGCAGCAGTGTCGGCTCGTGAGGAGAATGTTTACATGGCCAAACTAGCCGAGCAGGCGGAGCGCTATGAGGAAATGGTTGAATTCATGGAGAAAGTGTCGGCCTCGTTAACAGAGTCCGAGGAACTCACTATTGAGGAGAGGAATCTGCTTTCAGTGGCGTACAAGAACGTGATTGGGGCGCGGAGGGCGTCCTGGCGCATCATATCGTCCATTGAGCAGAAGGAGGAGTCGAGGGGAAATGAAGACCATGTGAGCGCTATTAAGGAGTACAGATCAAAGATTGAATCGGAACTTTCGAACATTTGTGGTGGAATTCTTAAGTTACTTGATTCCAGGCTGATTCCTTCGGCTTCTGTTGGGGATTCCAAAGTTTTCTATTTGAAAATGAAAGGGGATTATCACAGGTACTTGGCTGAGTTTTTGACTGGTGCTGAAAGAAAAGATGCTGCGGAGAATACTCTTTCTGCCTACAAGTCTGCTCAGGTTTGTTCTCTATTTTGTTTAAATATTTTCCTCGTTTTCCAAATTGAATGTTGTATTTGACTTTTGTTTTGAATCCGTGCAAAGTTGCAATCTTATTTGAATCGGTATGATTTCCCTAGGCATTTCAAATATTTTCTGTTAAAATTTTCATTTTGAAATAATTTTCTCCAAAATTAGTTTTTCTTCATGAAGATGTGCAGAAATAGGTGAATTAGTGTTTTAGAATTGGAGATTTTTGTTTCATCACTGCATGTAAGATGAATGATATAATGCAACAGAAAGATACGGATTCGAAGCTAAAATTGATCATTTTTCATCAATTTTGCCTTGATCAGGAATCGGCAATGAGATTGTTGACTCATTTATTTAACTATCTTGGGATAAAAGATAAACTTGCCTTATCCAAAAAAAAAAAAAGATAAACTTGTATAGCCATTTCAATCTGTAGTGAGATTGATGACCTTGGTCCTTTTGGATAATTTTCTTGAAGTTTCTTGTTCCCAATTGTTTAGATCTCATCAACTCTTGTATTTATACGTTAGTCCTCTTTTTCCCAGATTGAATGTTGTATTTGACTTTTTTGATTCTGTTCAAAAGAAGTCGTGATCTTAAATGAGTTGATACGATTTCCAGGAACTTCAAACTCTAGTATTTTCCGCTAAGTTTTCATTTTTCATTTTTTATTTTTTTGATGATTTTCTTAAAACTTAGTTCATTATGCCTTTAATTTTTCATAAAAAAATGTCTGAAAGTGGGACAATTAGTGTAATAGGCTTGGAGTTTCTTCTTTCATTATTTCATGTAAGACGAATGATATAATGCCCTGCATAATTATACCAATTTTAAGCTAACATTGATCAATTCTATCAATCATGACTTGATCTGGCATTGACAATGAAATTTTTGACTGATTTAATTAGCTATCTAGGGATAAAAGATAAACTTGTATGGCTATTTCAATCTGTAGTGATGTTCTTGGGGCTTTCAGTTAATTTGTTTGTACATTTGAAAGAAAACCTTCATGTTCGAAAGCACAAATATGTTCAACTCAGACATTTTCTTGTGGAGATTATTGAAATTATCTCACAATAACCAAATTTTGTTTTTTTGCCAACTATTGTTGCATGTAAACAGCAACCTAGGATTGCATGTTAGATCTGAGATTATGTCTTAAAATTCTTGTGAACATGAGCGAACAGGTCATTGTAAAACATTTTATTGAATGATCGCTTATAGTTTTACCGCTGTGTTATAAAGATTGTGCATCTCTCTGTTATGTTTTTGCAGGACATTGCTAATACAGAACTTGCTCCAACCCACCCAATCCGACTTGGACTGGCTCTGAACTTCTCCGTGTTCTACTACGAAATTTTGAACTCTCCTGACCGTGCTTGTAATCTTGCTAAACAGGTTAGCCAGATAATTTGTATCTATTCTGAATTTTGGGGAAATTTAGCTTACAGAAGTTGAGATTTGTGTATGGTTCCACTGTGTTTTCTTTTATTTATTATTATTTTTTTTTTCAAATAGAAAACAGGCATTCATTTATTATGTGTTTATGGTTTTAGCACGTCCAGTTTTTGTTATATTTATTTTCTTGTCTGGGTTGGCAAGGCCTTTGATGAAGCAATTGCTGAGTTGGATACCCTAGGCGAGGAGTCGTACAAAGACAGCACTTTGATTATGCAACTTCTTCGCGATAACCTGACTCTCTGGACCTCTGACATGCAGGTATTCATCAAATCTGCTTCCATACAAATCAACGTTTGGAATTTCTTGTTAAAGTAATTTAGTTATTTGCCAATTAGACTCCCTACTAGAATGTCACATTTACATTTTTATTAGTCAAGTTAATAGACATGGGCGAAGTGATTAAATTGTTAAAAAAAAAAAAAAGATGGCGACCAACTTGAAACAAAGGAAGTTCAATGACCGACACAAATTTTCACAAAAAGTTCAATGACCACCTGTGTATTTAACCCTTCTTTCTATCATTGACTATGCCAACCTTATATTTTTCACATATCCATTTTCATGTCTAGCTGTTTGTGTTTTCAAATATGAGTCGAGAAGTACTAGTGCTAAATAATAATTAATATGAGGATTTGAATGTAGGATGATGGAACTGATGATATCAAAGAAGCTCCTAAACGCGATGATGAACAACAGGGAGAGTGAGAGTCGGGGTACATGCCGGCCAGCAAACTCAAATTTTATGATTCACTTCTCTTATGGTTATTTTTCATTTAGGAGAAGTCGATTATTTACTTTCCTTCCTTTTCTGGTTTTTCTTCTAGGAGATACTGTCCCTTTTACATGATTGCGGTTGAATTGTAAGTCATTTGGCCGTGAGTTTAATTGTAAGTTTTGTGTATTTTCAGTTTTCATCTAAACATCTGAGTTAATACAGTTTTTTACTTTCTCCAGGCTAAATCAAAAGCCTATTTTGAACTTCCTTAATCCCGTGTATTTTTTAATAAATTTAGATTTTCTTATTACATCTACCCAGCTTGAACTAAGTGGGACAAAATATGTGAAGCTAAATAGTGGGCTACATTATTCCCTTCTCGAGAAATAAAGCGTCAAGAATCACATCAAACCTCTCATTTTGTCTTGCAATATTTTGTAAGACTGGACCGAGGTCGACACCCAATATTAAATACTTTTTTAGTCATGCAGTTGGTTTTTCGTAATATGTGAATAACAAATTAAGTTGTGAGTATTACAAAAAATATAAGATAAAAGGTACTTTTGTTCAGCTTAAAAGAAAATTTAAAATTTGTAAAGAGCAAGAGACTCCTGATTGCACCATGTTACAAACTGTATTGACTTAGATGTTTAGATAATTCGTTAACTAAATGGAGTAAATATGAATATAGGTCAATCCGATTTTCGATAACAACCCGATCCGATTTGTTATAATAATATAATTTATTTTATATATAATTTATTACACATTTTTTCTTGTGAAACTTGTACTGTACGTTGTATCTTTTAATGAAAAGTGCCAAACAAATCAAATTTTAATATAATATTAATATATATTATAATAAATTTTGTATTGAGATTAAGAACCCCCTCTTTCTAAATACTTTAAATCGAATATCCGATAACATAACAAATTGGAGAAGTATTTAACTATCAAATATTCATTGGATTATCGGATCGGATTCATGAATTCTTATCTGATCACATATGTTAGGAATTCGAGGAGGCTATATGGTGCGATATGAAGTATAGATTGCACAAACAAATAAACAAAAACAAGATTTAAAAGAAAATAAACAAGAAGATGAAATTGGCAGATGAACCGAATATCTTATTAATAACAACCAACGGAGAGAAAATACAACTTATACCCTTTCTGCTATTTAAACTGAATGAAGAGTCTACTATTTATAGGAGACATGTCCAAACCCTAGAATTAACGTAAAATATGAAAACTAGGTTAAAAATCACGTAAAATCGAAAAAGAAGGAAAAAATTCGACGCCTGTCGCTCGAGCGAGAAGCAGGCGACAGCTCAGCAATAGGTGGGCGACGAACTTCCTATTCCAATTTTGCTCCTCTCGCTCGAGCTATAAGCGGGCATCCGTCCAGTGCCGTCAATTTACCTTTTTTTTTTTTCCTTCTTGGACCCTATTTTGTCATCTTCAAGTCCAATACTCCATAACGCGAAGCCCTATACCTAATTTGGATCAAATTTGGGTCATAAAATCTAACAATTTCTATCTTCACACAAATTCCGGTACAATGAATGAAGCTCCAAAATTTCTCCATCTTGAAAAATAAGTCCGACTGCAGCGAAAACACACTGAACTCTTCAACTTGAACCAAAGCTCTCCAACACTCGAAAATACTTTTCCTCTTCCACCATATCCAAACACGGATACTAATGAACCCAACCCCCGGCCCCGGGTTCCCAAAATCCACAACGAATTCAAAATTTATCAAACAGGGTCAAAGCACACCTTGTAGCAGAATCACCACTAAATTCTTTAACTGAAGGCCCCTGGCTAGACTCGTCACCTTCAACAACTCCAAAAGCATGCACATTTAGATCAGCATCCCAGTACCTATTTCCAATAGGTCTCTCCCTAGTCGTTGAATATAATGGAACTGCAAACTGTGGTGGCAAAGTGGAATTACACATATCCCTCAAACTCAACAGAGTTGTATTCTCCAAACTGTATATCCACCACAGTACCAAACTTATGCTAATGTCTCTTCATTGATTCTGCCCAACCTTGCAAGATGTATAATTGGGACTTTCTCCGTTCTTCCAATACAACACGGACACCTTTTCGGACCTTCAAGACTCCACCTGCTCTAGAGAACGTGTACCCTCTCGAATTTAGGGCACTCAGCGAGATGATGTTCTTCTTCAAGACTGGAACATGTCGAACTTGGCCAAGTGTTCCAACTGTTCCATCCACCAACTTCAATTTGACTCTCCCAATACCAGCTACCTAACAAGATTCGTTGTTTCCCATAACAACGACACCTTGCGTCACCGTTTCATATGATTCAAACAAATCCCGATTGGGACTCATATGAAATGCACAAGCTGTATCCAAAATCCATTCCTCTTTAGGCTTGGATTCCACGTCAGAAATCATTAAAATATCTTCCTCACTTACAAAGTTCTCTACGATGTCTGCTTCACCCGAAGTCTTTGATTGCTTCCCACGATTTGCAGTTGAATTATCCTTACCTTGCAACTTCTCGCAATCCCTCTCGATGTGTCATTTCTTTTTGCAGTAAAACAGACCTTATTGCTGAAATCTATCCTCGACTTGCCCCTTTGCCGATCACCATAAACCACAAGGGCTTCCTCATCTCTGGAACCAGCTCCAACTAGATGCTTCATCTTCTCCTTTAAGAACAAGGCATCATACACGTCTTTAATGGTAAGTGTGTTATGACTGTACAGAATCGAGTCCCAAAACGATGAAAACGAACCAGGCAACGAACACAACAGGATTAACACCAAATCCTCTTCATCATATTTTACCTCTAACGTCTCCAGATCAACGATGATCTCCTTAAACACAGCCAGATGATCTTTTAGTGATCGGCCTTTTGCCATGCGATGAGAATAAAGCCTCTGCTTCAGATGCAATATGCTGGTTAGGCTTTTGGTCATGCACAATTACTCCAATTTCAACCACAATGCAGCTGTTGTTTTCTCCTTCAAGACGTTCTGAAGAATGTTGTTAGATAGATGAAGATGAATCTCCGAACGTGCCTTGCGATCATTCCGTTGTCCAAGTTTGGGCATCCTATAAAATCCCAACAAAGCATCATCCAAATACATCTGATCCAATACAACTCTCATTTTCACTTACCACAATGAAAATCTTGAACTGCGATCAAACAGCGGAATATCATACCTCATGGTAGCCATCGATAACAAAAAACCTCAAACAATCAAATCTTTGCTCTGCGGAACTGCTGAACCTTAGCTCTAATACCACTTATTAAGAATTTGAAGAGGCGATATGCACAATATGAAGTATAGATCGTACAAACAAATAAACAAGAACAAGATTTAAAAGAAAATAAACAAGAAGATGAAATTGGCAGAGGAACCGAATATCTTATTAATTACAACCAATGGAGAAAAAATACAACTTCTGCCTTTTCTGCTATCTAAACTAAATGAAGAGTCTACTATTTATAGGAGGCGTGTCTAAACCCTAGAATAAACCTAAAATATGGAAACTAGGTTAAAATTCGCGTAAAACCGAAAAAGAAGGAAAAAATCTGCGGCCCGTCGCTCGAGCGACAGCTCAGAGACATGTGGGCGATGAACTCCCTGTTCCAATTTTGCTCCTATCGCTCGAGCTATAAGCGGGCATTCATCCAGCGCCATCAATCCGCCTTTTTTCCTTCTTGGACCCTATTTTGTTATCTTCAAGCCCAATACTCCACAACGCGAAACCCCAGACCCAATTTGGATCGAATTTGGGTCACAAAACCCAACAACATCGAGTATGTATAGATCTGATCTATTTACAGTCCTAGTAATGAGGTGTTTGACAAATGAAAGTCCAGTAGAAGAGCCAAAGCCTTTGCAACCAACCCTAGGCTCAAACCTTCGTGAACCAAATGCTGTAGTGACCACCCCATATGCATCTCTAATTACCGCCCCAAACCCCACGATCACATCTCAAATTGCACCATCTGTATTCAAATTTTAATTCATCTTCATGCAGACCCTTCCAAGCTGACCAGTGACCCCTCCTGCATTTTAGTCGTGTTCATTGGTTTTGGACCTAAATCTTGATGTGATATACATAAATATTGATTCCACTAAATTCCTTAGTCTCTCCTTTTCCCTCTAAACAACACCGAATTCCTCTCTAACTGGAGAACCTATATGAGACCTAGTGGCGGATTTAGGAATTGGAGTCAGTTAGGCGGTCGTTGATCGTCGAAGGTCGACATTACAATTGCGAGATCATTTATTAATATTTAGTTAAATAAAATTCTTCAATTAATATATAGATGCACTAGGTATGGAATTTTGTTTTGGTTGAAAAAATCGTTCTATAATCTTTATGAAAATTAAACGTAAATCAGATTAAATGTAAATCACAGATTAAATCATTAAATTATCATCAAGTTTCCATATCCAATTTTCAAAAATACTAATAGATTCCAAAAGTCCACAGGTAATAACAATTTCATTTCCAAAAAAGTAATGTTATTTATCAATATAATGATGAAACATTGGTGATTTTGCAAGTTAGATGGAATAATGGTATTTGATTATTCAATTTTCATGGGAGAGGGGGGAATTGAATTGTTGTATCTTATTATCCACCTAAGTTGTCACATCACCGTTGCTCTATTATTATAATGATAAATAGCATTATTATTTCCAAAATCCCCAATTTTCACAATTTCCATAGTCCACATATATCATTACTCTACTCTCAAATATAATTATTCCAAAAAGAATTCTTTGGAATAGACTTTCACGATCTTTAGAATGGGATTTTGAAAAGGTCAATGTTCCTTAACCGAAAAAACCAAAATATGCTTCTCATCAAATAATAAATCATCCTAACGAAACATTAAGATGATATTTGATGATATTCCTTCTAGTTCAAGACACTCTACTTCTTTCAGAGCTAATCTTTTCTCTGAAAGATTTTATCAACCCTCAAGAAATTCAACTTCTTCAGAATAGTTAAAAGGAGCTGATTTTAATCCAAATATTTCAAAACCTCAATTCGAGGATGAGTCTGATTCATAACGTCCAGATTCATAAAGACAGAGTCTCCTACTCTTTCGGATATGCAACCTCCTCCATCTGAAATATTAGGAAAACAATTAAATGTTATTTCTTCTTCCATAGATAGAAGAGGAGAATTCGAAACAGGTAAAACACCTCAAGCTAAAGCCTTTAGAAAAAAAAAAAAAAAAAAAAAAAATCTAAAAATGATGTTTTCCAAAGAAGATTTGGAGTCATTTTGGGAAGAATTTTATTCTTATCCAGAAGATTTAAGTTTCTTTCAATGGGTAGAAATCAAAGTTATTGGAAAATCAAAACAAAAAATTGTTAATATGACTCATTTTAACAAAAAAAAAAAAAAAAAAAAAAATCGAAAACTACAAGTGGAGAAATCTTTCAATCGGAGCATCCTCCAATGGAAGAAATTATTTTTCTTCATGGAAAAAATGAGGTAATTGCTTCTTCCCTCGAACAAGTCACCAGAAAATTATAATTCTACTATCAAAGATATTAAAAATAACCAAGTTCAGATTAATTATACAAATCAATTATTTAGAATTGAATCTAACTCAAAACCAAAAGAATGGAGAAGAGAAGATAAAAAACCAATCAATTAAATTTTTAAACCAATAGAAGAAACAACTTTAAAATCAGGTTTAGGAAAGTTCTCTACAGAATAAATTATTATCATAGAATTGTCAAAACAACTATCAAAATTAACTACACCAAATAATGTCAATGTAGTTGACTCAATTGAAGAACTTCAAGGTCAATTTCTAGATGAAAAAGAATCTTCTCAAATTAATAATACGAGGAAAAAAGGAAACCACAAACCTCCTATAATGGAGACGAGATAATTAATAGAGTGGAATATTGATAGAATGATTGAATATCAAATTATTCAAGTCATTGAAAATATGGCTATGTGCCATTCGACTTATCTTTGCCGTTTTATTCCTGAAGAAACTACTTTCAGTAATACATTACTTGGCCTTTTAGGACAATTAAAAGGATGGTGGACTAATTACCTCACTAACAACAAATGTGAAGAAGTAACTAACACCACTAAATCAAATGGACAATATGACAGCATGCTAACATTTCTATTTGATGTTATTAAGCATTTCATTGGAAGCCCTATTTCATTACAAGAAAGATCATCCGAAATTTTAATAAATTTAACATGCCCAAAACTTCGTGATTTTTGATGGTACAAAGATATTTTACTCACTAAAGTTCTGATAAGGGAAGATTGTTTTCAAACATTTTGGAAACAAAGATTTATTTTCGGACTTCCAAAACTTTTTGATGAAAGAGTAAGAACTGCAATAAAAAATAAAAATAGAGATACAATGATTCCATATGCTTCTCTAACTTATGGTGAAATTATAAGTTACATCAATAAAGAAGAGTTAGCATTATGCAATGATGTGATAATCAAATCAAAACTTAAAAGTGAAATATCTGAAAGTCGACGAGTGTTGGAATATATGCAAGTCGCAAATTCAGCCAGCCACTTCTCCAACTCAGCACAGCAGATCCGTTCCCAGCAAGTTCAGCAGCATCTTCCAGTCTCTTCTTCCTTATTCCAGATTCTTCTAATTTCTTCTTTAATTTGTTATGTTGTTAGATAGTTTGTTAGATTTTACTCTATAAATAAAGCAATATATTTCCCTTACTACTTTAGCTTTCGATGAATAATATGTGTTCTACATATTCTATCATCAAGTTCATTCTATATGAATTTCATATTGAATTCTATCCTTTTCATTTTCTTCCTGTTGTCTTATCTTCTTGCAACAAGTTTCAGCAATTAAGAATAGTATCATCCTTCTGCACTGGTATATCTATCAAATAATTTCGACAGATACTTGTAAGCATGGTCCAACTGGCCTTCTTCCACAGTAAGATCTACATTTTTCTGCCCTGAGAGTATGATAACTGTTTTAAATATCCTACCATATAGCAATCTCCACTCCAAAGCAGTTCGTTCGACCGGTCCATTGCAGAACATTATAAGCACAACATTCCCGAAATGCTTCCTCCAGTGTATCAAATTCGCAATTTCATAATTCATTGTGCCAATTTCCTCTACGCCAAGATGCACAGATGGTAGTTTCAGGGGGGTAAACTCCTTCCTATCTCCATGATCAATACTTTTCCTCACACGTGAATCATATGAAATTTGAAGTAGAAGAGTACTTTCTGGGAAAGATAGTTCCGATTACAGCTGCTGATTCTGGTAGTGCACCAGCTCATCTGCCGAGGAGGAGAAGAAAGAGGAGCTGGCTGAGGAGTCTGACGATGACATGGGTTCCTTTTTATTACAGCAGTTTCAACGACTAATGTCCATTCCAGCTGCACCTGAGTTTTTTTTTTAATTTTTGAGTCTCTGGTTTCGATTCCTTCATGTACAACAAGAATGGAGGGTGTAGCGACCGTGAACTTTTAAATTATATAAATTAATTTTCTCGAAAAACGTGTCGCTAAACCCTAACCCTAATTTTAAAGAACTAGCGCGTTCATCTAGCCGTTATAAATGAATTTAAATTACTTCAAATCGAATCCTATATCGAGTAATCATTTTAATTTCAATTCCGATTTATTTTATTTGGACCCAATTTTAATAAATTCAAGTCCAATATTTAAAGCCCAAAATATATAAGTCCAATATTTAGAGTTCAATTATATAAGTCCAAAGAACGAAATCATTTCAGCCCAACCCACCTAGGCCCATTAGGAAAATCCTTGTTACCCAAATTTTTGGCCCAATTGAATTCCTAGGGATTTGTGCCCTAATATTCTACTATTGAAATACCATCCTCACTCTCCCTCATCCTCCACTCCTCCACCTCACGCAGCCAACTCAAAATTGGTAAGAAAACATTCCACTCTCTCAATTTGGAAACTCACCATTGATGCTAGAATATCAATTTCTAGCATTCAACAGTTCACCATTCACCAACATCACTCAAAACCGAGACCACCAAGTTCACTGCAAAACCATCTCCTCACCAAGCAGCAACTCCCTCAACACCACCAAACTGCACCTTACTGCCCTCCCCAAACCGAGAACATCAGACCACCAAGTCACTCCACCACCAAGCTCAAGCAACTTCCCAAGCTCACGTTAGATGCTAGAGCCTCAGTTTCTAGCACCAACGTCCTGGTTTCACATAATCGACATCCTCAAGCTCAACTGCAAGCTCACACGAGCTACAGTCTCAACACCATCCAAACCCACCATCATCGCAGCATTCGAACCACCCAAATTACAGCCAAACCATTGTCGAACATCACTCAAACCACCATTTTCGACTCACCCAATACCACCACCAACAGCAAACCCGGTAGCTCACCCATCGCCCGAAACCACCGCAGCTGCAGCCCCGAAACCCAACAGCAACTCCACAACCAAGACCCCAAACCTCACTGCCCAAAGCTCAATCGACAACCATTTCACCCAAAATCAACACCCAAAAGCCGAAACCAAACCCAACACCTCGCTGCCCAACCCGTCGCCTGAAGCCACCGAGACCACCATCGCCCCAAAACCAAAAGAAAATCAAGAAATAGGGACCCCCCTGTTGCCCTACCTGCACCGGCACCACCACAAGTGGTGGCAGCCACCGATCGGTGGTGGCAAAATGGAGGGATCTCCCTCTCGGTCTCCTCTTCCTCTTCTCTGTTCGAATGAGAGGGAGAGAATGGAGAAAAATGGTTTTATTTTTATTTGATTTTTATTTGATTTTGATTTTAATTTTAGATTTTAATTTAATTTTGATTTTAGAAATTATAACCCTAAGCCCCAAAGTTTTAAAATGTTTATTTAAGTCTTTACAGTTTTCATTATTTTTAAATCAGCCCTAAGCTTTAAGTATTTTAAAGTTCAGTCCTCTAATTTTATTTTCAGTTTTAGATAATGTTTAATTTAGCCCCCAAGTTTATAAATTATTATTTCAGTCCTTAATATTTTATTTTCAGTTTCAGCAGATTTTCAATTAAGTCCTTAAATTCTGAAAATGTTTAATTTCAGCCCTTTAGTTTTATTTTCAGCTTTATTATCTTTACAGTTTAACCCCTAACTATTAAAAGTAATTATTTAAGCTTTGAACTTTCATTTCCAGCTTTAAAAGATTTACAGTTTAGTCCCCAGACTTTGAAAAGTTATTATTTCAGCTTTCAACTTTTATTTTCAGCTTTAATGAATTTCCAATTTAGCCCCTAAACTTTATTTTATCGTTTTAAGCTATTTATTTCAGTTTCTATAATTTTCAATTAAGTCCCAAACTTTATTTTAACGCTTTAAAACTTTAAAGTTTCGAAATACTGATTCAAACTTATTTTCTATTGGCTAGACGATACGTACGAACGATTAGGAGCTTGAAGTTACTTCTCGCACCATTTTCACGAAACTCGAGATTTTGAGGTAGACTCACCACCATTAATTAGTTTAAATTATAATTGCATGCTTTATGTGAATTTACGTGATTTATATGCTTTATGCATAGGATGAGAATTTGTCATATGAGATATATGATATTGTTATGCTTGCCATAACTTATATGCTTAATTGCATGAGAAAGAAAGAAAGAAAGAATCTCTTATGAGATAAGAAGAGAATGTTATGCATGACTTATGTGCTTCATCCGCACAAGAAAGAAAGAACTACCCATAGCCTGTATTTTAAAGAGCCTATGATTTTCAAGAAAATGAACCAAAGATGATATCACGTTGTATATTGCATAAGTGTGTATTCAATTATTCTGTAAATTAATTATCGGCGATGAGTCTAATGAGTATTTTTTCGAAATACTCATTCTGCTATTTTAACAATATTTGCAGATTTCGGAGGCGATCGAGATTGATCCGGCAGTGGTGGCATAAAAGAATTTGACTATCGAAATTATTAAATTTTCGAATTTATGTATTGAAACATTGTTAACGTATTTTTCGTTTTCGCTATTCCAAAACAGAATATTTAGATTTTGAACAATTATCCTATGTATTTTTCTTGCCGACGAAGTTTTCAATTGCAAATGTGATTTTAAAAATTAGGTTATTTCCGCAAAATTGATTGACAAAATTAGGGCAAAAGACGATGACATGGCAATCCGGGTTAACAGAACTCGGGGCGCTACAGCGTGGTATCAGAGATGGTCTGCGTTTCTGTAGACTGGCAAATTTTCAAAAAGAGAAAATTTTCAAAGAGATTATTTTATTTAATTATTACTGGAAGTTGCCACTGCCATCATTCAATCCGTCGACTCCGAAGGTAAAGAAGTTTATGAAGTTTATTGTTATTTTATTTCGGATACTGTTTTACGATTTACGAGACTTAGAAGAAAGAGAAAGAAAGTGTATCCGAATTAGAAAGAAAGAAAGAAAAGAAAGAAAGAAAGAAAGACGAGTTTGAGCATAATTGGAAATAGTTTTCTAAATTTTTACGTCCTCGTAAATTTTAACTAAGAAGAGATGAATAACCCCACTTAATTGGACTTTGCATAATTGGTTTAGGACATGGCACCCATTCGTAGAAATGCACCCAGTGACGTAGAACAAGCTGTTAGAGATTACGACCGCTTCAGGCCTAGACTTGATTGGACAATTGCCCAACACATAGAGCAGTTGAATGTCGTACGGGAGCGGGCCATACAGCATGGCTACGTGACCTGTAATCGCCAGTCGATCCATCACTTACTCTCGACTTTCCGAGGCGACTATGCGGAAGTAGCTCGTAGCATATACATGGATGCTCTTATGTCACCTAATGTGGATATAGGATATGATACATTCTGCGTGAGATTTGTGGCATATTGGCCTACGTATTTTGAGCACCGCCTTGGGGTTGTACCTGAAGGGGAGCCAGAACATGAGCCAATGCTCGAACCTGAACAGGTGCAAGAAGATGAGTTAGCACCCGAGGGCAATCCCGAGGAAGACCCAGAAGAAGAAGAAGATCCCGAGGAAGACCCAGAAGAAGAAGAAGATCCCGAGGAAGACCCAGAAGAAGAAGAAGATCCCGAAGAAGACCCAGAAGAAGAAGAACCAGAGGAAGACGCTGATCCAGCGTTGGGATAATTCTCGGACGCCGAATCATGCGTGACCGAAGGAGAATAGATGATAGAAGTTAGAGTAGGGTTGACATTTTGTCTTAATCAAATGTTGGCATACATGCCACCTGATGTACCTACATGAAAAGAAGTTGAAATATGAATGAAATGAAATTTGAAACTTAATTTTCGTCTCACGAGATATCCTTATTGTTCGCGTTGTTAGTACTCCTAGTCAACTATTACAAACTGCCTTTAAATTTATAAAGGTTATGGCACCATCGAACCAAGCCGATGTTATCATAGAATTACTCAAAGCTGTGCAGAAAATGAGACAGATTCCGCAGCCAATAAACCCCAACCCTATTGTACCAGTGATCGAACAATTCAGAAGGTACAGCCCGCCTACGTTTGACGGCGGAAATGGGCCACTGGTAGTGGAAGAATGGCTCCAGGCCATTGAAAATTTTTTTAAGCACATAGCCTGCCCGGAATTCAAGAAAGTGGGTTGTGCCGAGTTCATGTTGATTGGAAGAGCCGGATTTTGGTGGGAATCTGCATCCCGCACGAGAAGCGAGGAACAACAGGCAGCCCGAACTTGGGATGATTTCAAGGAAGAGATCAGGGACAAGTTTTTCCCACAAGCTCTTCGAGATCAAGGAGACCGAATTTCTGCGACTAGTGCAAGGAGATATGGATATAGTCGAGTATGAAAGGAGGTTTGAAGATCTATCACGTTATGCTCCACATCTGGTGGAGACGGAGTTCAAAAAGGCCCGCAGATTTGAGAGAGGTCTACGCTCCGATGTCCGACAAATTGTCAGTTCACATGAGCTGCCAACCTACCGGGAAGTAGTAAAAAAGGCTCAAGCAGTAGCCTATGCCGGTGGGAGGACGGTAAGCCAGGGACCTCAGTATGAGCAGAGAAACCTGGGCAAGAGAAAATGGCAAGGTCTGAGCCGCAACCAAACTCCGAACCAAAATCAGAACTGGAATCTGGCATTCGCTAAGAGGCCGACTCCGGGACCAACAGGGAAGCAGATGACCAATTTCATCTCACCCTGCCCTAAGTGCCAGATGATGCATAAAGGAGAATGCCTGTTTGGAAAGAGTGTTTGCTATAAGTGTGGCCTGTCGGGTCACTTTGCATCAGACTGTCGTCCTGCGTTTGCCCAGGGTTCCAATCAGAAGACGAACCCAGGCCAGAATCGGAAGGGAAAAGCAAGAGTGTTCGCTATGGATACCGCAGAGGATTCCGACGTGATCGCAGGTATACTAGTTAAACTGGTATTCTTGTACATGTTTTAACCGCATTCATACCGTATTTTCCTTCCCGTCTTAAGCATGTTAATATGATATCAGGTATACTATCTATTTCTGGGATACCCGTATATGTCCTTATAGACTCGGGAGCCACACACTCGTTTATATCCGATGCATGCTTAGAAAGACTGAACCTAATAGGCATAGAGACTGGTAGTACCTTTGAAGTTAGTTTGCCGTCAGGAGAAACTATCGATACTAATAAGATAGTAAAGGCAGTACAAATAGATTTTGATGGTCAAGTTTTGGAGGCAGACCTGAATATTATCCGAATGAAAGATTTCGATATTATTCTAGATATGGATTGGCTCAGCACCAACCGTGCCGCAATTATGTGCCACGAGAAGGAGGTTATTTTTCGTAAAGATGGTGAAGAAGTATTCAGATTTTATGGGACGAGGATTAAGGCACTTCCTCGCCTGATTTCGGCTTTACAAGCGGAGAAGCTATTAGCCAAGGATAGTTGTCATGGTTATTTGGTTAGTCTTCAAGACAAACCCGTAGATGAGATTACTCTGGATTCAGTGCCAGTAGTATGTAAATATGGTGACATTTTTCCAGACGATCTACCCGGCACTCCGCCGGATAGGCAAGTGGAATTTTCCATCGATTTGGTACCAGGAGTTGCCCCTGTTTCTAAAGCTCCATACCGCATGGCACCAAAGGAGTTGCAAGAACTGAAGGTGCAATTAGAGGAATTGCTAGAAAAGGGTTTTATCAGGCCAAGTGTATCTCCATGGGGAGCACCTGTGCTGTTTGTAAAGAAGAAGGACGAAAGCATGAAGATGTGTATCGACTATCGAGAACTTAACAAGTTGACGATAAGGAATAAGTATCCCCTACCCAGGATCGAACACTTATTCGATCAGTTGAAAGGTACTGCAATCTTCTCGAAGATTGATTTGAGATCTGGGTACCATCAGCTAAAGGTTTTGCCAGCTGACGTACCAAAGACAGCGTTCAGGACACGATATGGACATTATGAGTTCACAGTGATGCCGTTCGGTCTTACGAACGCACCTGCAATATTTATGGACTTGATGAACCGAGTTTTCCATCAGTATCTTGATAAATTCGTTATTGTTTTTATCGATGATATACTGATCTACTCCAGGAATTCCGCACAACATGAAGAACATTTGAGGATTGTGTTGGAAACGCTGAGAGCAGAAAAGTTGTACGCCAAGTTCAAGAAATGTGAATTTTGGCTTGAGAGAGTAGGTTTCTTAGGTCACATTGTTACAGCTAAAGGCATCGAGGTTGATCCTTCTAAAGTTGAAACTGTAACGAATTGGCCAACACCTGCAAATGTTGGAGATGTGAGAAGCTTTCTTGGATTAGCTGGATATTATCGGCGATTCATAGAGGGTTTTTCTAAAATAGCAGGTTCTATGACTCAGTTGACCAGGAAGGGAGTTAAGTTTCAGTGGACAGAATAATGTGAACAAAGCTTTCAGAAACTTAAGGACAGACTCGTCTCAGCACCAGTGCTGACTATACCAGATGGATCTGACGGTTTCGTTATTTACAGCAATGCATCCAAACATGGTTTAGGTTGTGTTTTGATGCAGAATGGCAAAGTGATAGCATATGCTTCAAGACAGTTGAAGCCACATGAGAAGAATTACTCGACACATGATTTAGAGCTCGCAGTTGTCGTGCATGCTCTTAAGATTTGGAGACACTATCTGTACGGGAATAAGTGTGAGATTTACACCGATCACAAGAGTCTCAAGTATTTCTTCACTCAGAAGGAACTGAACATGAGACAACGACGATGGCTAGAGCTAGTAAAAGACTATGACTGCACCATTCTTTACCACCCGGGTAAAGCAAATAAGGTTGCAGACGCTTTGAGCAGAAAGAACACCGGACAGTTATCAGCTTTAGGAACGACACAAGATCAGTTGATTCGAGATTTGAGGAATCTAAGAATCGAAGTGCGAACCCCATCAGTCCAAGGATCTTATAGATTGGCAAATCTGAGCATTAAACCAGATTTGAGAGGTCGAATTATAACAGCTCAAGCTGGAGATAAATTTTTGGAAAAGATCAGATCCGAAGTTGGAACTGGCAAGAGAATAGGTTTCGAGATTGCCTCTGATAAGGCACTTATATTCAGAGGACGTCTCTATGTACCGAAGGATGAACATATCCAGAATGAGATTTTGACAGATGCTCATTCAGCACCATATGCATGCCACCCAGGAGGGACAAAGATGTATCGTGATTTGCGCAACACCTTTTGGTGGAGAAACATGAAGGGTTGCATTGCAAAGTTTGTCTCTCGATGCATGACATGTCAGCAAGTAAAGGCTGAACATTAGAGACCATCAGGGTTGTTAAATCCCTTGGATATACAAGAATGGAAATGGGAGAAAATTTCCATGGATTTTGTAACGGGATTACCAAAATCAGTAAAGAGTCATGACGCTATTTGGATTATTGTAGACCGACTTACTAAGTCAACTCATTTCCTACCAATCAGAATGACTCTCAATGTGGATCAGTTATCCCAGTTGTATGTTAGAGAGATTGTTCGACTTCATGGAGTACCAGCTTCCATTGTATCAGATAGAGACCCGAGATTTACATCGAGATTCTGGAAGAGTTTACAAGTAGCGATGGGTACTAAATTAAATTTTAGTATTGCTTACCATCCCCAGACCGATGGACAGTCCGAACGCACTATTCAAACACTAGAAGATATGTTTAGAGCTTGTGTACTAGATTTGAGTGGTAATTGGGAGACTCACCTCCCATTAGTGAAATTTGCCTACAATAATAGTTTTCAGGCTACTATTGGTATGGCACCATATGAGGCACTTTATGGACGACGATGTCGATCACCAGTCTATTGGGATGAGGTAGGCGAGAGGAGAATTTTAGGTCCAGAATTGATTGAAAGGA
Organism: Fraxinus americana; assembly: GCA_035079005.1. NCBI lineage: Eukaryota > Viridiplantae > Streptophyta > Magnoliopsida > Lamiales > Oleaceae > Fraxinus > Fraxinus americana. The sequence continues at coordinate 20,123,893 of CM068706.1, forward strand.
CCATTGAAGCTATTGATAAGATCAGACTACGGATCAAAGCCGCTCAAGATAGACAGAAAAGCTATGCCGATCAAAGGAGGAAAGACTTAGAATTTGAACTTGGAGAGAAAGTATTTTTGAAAGTAACTCCTATGAAAGGAACTATTCGCTTCGGCAAGAGAGGGAAGTTAAGACCTCGTTTTATCGGACCATTCGAGATCTTAGAGAAAGTAGGTAACGTGGCTTAACGTTTGGCATTGCCGCCCGAGCTATCTGCCGTACACAACGTTTTTCACGTTTCCCTATTGAGAAAGTATATCCACGACCCAAGTCACGTGGTAAATTTTCAGAATATTTCGATTCAGAGGAATCTGTCCTATGAGGAGACACCTATGTGCATTATAGAAAGAAAAGTCCATGTCTTAAGAAACAAAGAAATTCCTTTAGTTAAAGTCCAATGGGGTAGACAGGATAGCGATGAAGCCACCTGGGAGAAAGATGAAGAGATTCTGGCTAAGTATCCAGATATTTTAGATCAAGTAAGTTTAAATTTCGAGGACGAAATTATTTTAAGGAGGTAAGGTTGTAGCGACCGCGAACTTTTAAATTATATAAATTAATTTTCTCGAAAAACGTGAAAGTATGATCTACATTTTTTTGCCCTGAGAGTATGATAACTGTCTTAAATATCCTACCAAGTTAGGGTTTCGAGAGACTGTTTAAGGCTCTTAATCATTGAATTAACATCATTCCATTTTGAAATAAAATTGTTCTTCTTAAGTTGTATTCCAATTTTCGTTTTACGCCGGAAAGCTAGCAACGATTCGGAATGATAGATTTAAAACGTTTGAAGTCGTTTGCTAGTCAAAACGTTACTTAAAGTTTCTTAGTTCATTATTTTCACTATTTATTTATTCTACTTTGTTGTCCAACCCATTAACAGACTGTTGACCCAGTAGGTTATCCATTGTGTTTGCATTGAAGACCCTAAAAGGTTTTCTAGGATTGTTCATGAAATAAGAAAAACGTTTGTTTTCTTAAGTTCAATTATTTGTTACAAGTGCATTTCAATTACACTCACTATTCTCTGACATACTCCCAAACCTAGTAAAAAGATACCGATATAGTGAATTTATAGGAATCAAAGATGAACACTAGATTGACAATTCGTCGTTTCTCACTATGCTAAGAATTGTTACCTTGATTATCTTACTAGTTTGGATATTAATTGCCCGGCCATCGACCCCCCATAACATTATCAGTGAATAAGTTGTGGATTGCTTAACACTTGCTAAGACACGACCAACCGTTATGAAAAATAACCCAGGATTGGAGCTAATATTGATCTATAAGGTTGAATTTCAATTGAATTTGTAGTTTTCAGATTAAATTAGTGATCTCCGAGTCTCCGAGAAGTATCCCTCCTCAAGTTACCTCGTCCACTGCTAGAATTGTCCCCGGAACATGGCAATACAAATCGTTATATTTATCTTGTGTTTCGGCATTCACTACTAAAAAAGGAGGCAACAGAGACGGAATTTTAGCAACAGACATTTTCCGTTGAAATTACCAACTGATTACCAACGAATTAGCTACGGATTATTATTTTATTATTCTTAAAATTTATATATTAAATTACAGACGGAATTACCAACGAAAGTCTTCCGTTGGTATAATTCAATCGCTAATCCGTCGGTAAAAAATAAAAAATAATTAAATGATAAATTAAATAATTTATCAATGACTTTACCAAAGGATATTTCCGTTGGAAAGGAAAAAAAAAAGAATAAAATAATTTCCAACGTAAAAAATTTGTTGATAAACAATTTCCATGCTACTTAAATTTTCACTTGCCACTAAAATTTTTCTATTTCCCTCTATTTCTCTTTCTCACGCCTAATTGCTCTCCCTTTCTTCTCAAACTACTCCGCCATTCCCATTTTTCACGCTAAATCGCCCCATTTCTAGAACCCAACTTTCCCTTTCTCTTTCTCACGCCACATCGCTCTCCCTTTCTTCTCAAACCACTCTGCCATTCCCATTTCTCACGCCAAATCGGCCCATTTCTAGAGAAGCCGCAAGAAACCCCAAAAGGTAGGGTAATCTGCTAAAAGGTAGGGTTTGAAATTTCACGTTTTGCTGGGATTCATTGATATTTACTACGATTCATACTCGCGAGATGATGCGAAGCCTATGCGAATTTTGTGCGAGTTAATGCTGTTAATATATGGGAAAGTGTAGAGAAAAGTCTTAAACATCTCAATACGGATTACATTGATTTACTCCAAATACATTGGTAAGCTTTTACTGCACAAGCATTTCCGAATTGTGAAGAGCACCTCAATAGTTGCAGTCCAAGCCACCTAGGCAAAGGCCTAGGGCCTAAAAAATTTGGCTTGGGACCAGGGCCTCAACATCCATACAGCAGTCCAACCCAAATAAAAGGAAGATTGGCCCCAGGGCAGGCCTTGTAATTACAACAAATCACTACTCTATTTTTTAAAATAAAAGAGTGGATAGGCAAATCACTATTCATTTTCGTACCCTCGTTTTCACATTGGTGTACTGTTCATTAACCGGTTTCACTAATGGCTTTTGCTCTGCCTGACTTCATTCGTGCTCCACACCAAACCAAACGCTAATCCCTTCTCCTTCATTAACCGGTTTCACTACGTGCTCCACACCAAACCAAACCTAATCCCTTCTCCTTACACACACATGCACCCATGGAGACAAAAGACTTCGACTGCAGTCATAGTGTAGAGGCCGACGGGATGGAAGTGGTTTGACAAAGTAAACCCTTCAATTTTCGGTCTACAATCTTCCCTTTCTTTTCCAAAAATCTGCCGCTGTCTTCTTCGCTGTGGAAAAGATTGAGAAATCGCGTCCAAATAGGAGACCGGCGAACTGAGGTATGTCGATTCCACGTTCCATTATCTCAAGAACCCACCAGAAATTGATCAGAAATTTATGGTTATTTTTGTATTTCCAGTGTTCATGTTGAGAAATTATGAGTTCTTATTAGCCCTTTCTTGTTTATGCTTTGGAGTCCCTGCGTTTTCTGTTGAAAAGTGTATTGTGGTTTGTTTCTTCATTTTTGGATTACCTATTTGATGATAACCCTTTGGATGCTATTAAATTGTAATTAATTATTGATTGTTTGAGGTGAAGTTTGAAGGTTTTATTACTAGAATTTTCCTTGAGAACTCAAATACATAGTTTCATTTTCGCTTCTTTCATTAATGACGAATGAACTTCAGCAGAAGATAATGTAAGCGTTTCAATTTCAAACTTATCATAGAAGACTTTATTCCTAACCTCAAGGTAAATCACAGAATTGCCTTCTAAATCTATGGTTTATCTTATGTATTCAGCCCCGAATTGCTCATCAATAGATAGAAGTGCCTTCACTGAGTTGGGTCCCTTCTTTCCTAGAGGCGATGGTCAAGGCCTGCAAAGGAATTCTAAATCATGGAATAAAGGTGCATATCCAACAATTTCACCTTGACTCAATATATCAAATCATATTATGGGATAATTTCTTACTGTTCTTTTCATCACTAATATCTATCTGCTTACTAATTTACACCCTTCATTTGTGTAGCATCAAATCTTCTTTTTCTTGAGTCTCTTGCTGGTGTAGGCCGGTTATATTCAAATACAAGCTCAGACTACACTTGTGATAATGTGTCCACGGGTAAGGGAGTAGCAAAAGCAATGAGTTGGGATTCCTTATATTTCACATGTTACGTAGTTTATTATAATTGTTGGAAGGTCCTTGGGCAATTCCAAACGGTGTTAACATACAATTTGTAGTGCTTCTATTTAACATAAAATGCATTGATTTATAATTTGTAATGTTTAGTTTGGAATTTGCTTATTTTTCCCTGAATTCTCTTCATTCGAACCTTTTGGAATTTGAACCGGCTACATTAAATAGGTAAAGCCAAGCTTGAGTGGAAACTCATTGTTTGATAAAACTATGTTTTGCAGATTCAAGTCTAGAAACAATGGGAGCAAGAGACCTCGTCACATGATTATCAGTTTTCAAAAGGTATTGCTATTGCTCTCTTTACTTAATCTAGATCAAGGTCTAATTTCTATTTCTTATTTATGGAAAAGAGCTTCTCATAGTGATAGCACTATAACATTATCGAACTTGCAGATCTTCAAGATTCAAGCTTCCTCACCAGACATCTTTTGTGAAATCACACACAAATTTTTGGCTAGGATTTCGCTCTTCTTTCGTATTCTGAGATTCAATATTATATTTCCTTCATTCTTATTAAGTGATTTTATTTCTAAAATGACATATACTTGAAGCTTAAGCTCTTATTTTTTTTATTGCATAATTTTAGTACAGCTTGTCCAAATCATTGGCTATTAAGTATGAAAAAAAGCTTTATTATGCATACAATGGTTAAGAAAAAACTACCAAAAAAAGGGGAGAGATATTTTTTTTGTAACACTAACATTACCTTCGTAACCACATTGCCCGTGCATTGCACATGGATGATTCCTACAAACTTGGCATCCAAGCACAACGGGTATTTTATATGGATGATCTAGTGTTGGGTCCACAATGGAAGGTAGTGGAAAAGGTACAACATAGAGGCATATGGGACATTCTTGAAAAAAAAGGATGAGGGTAGTGAGCAAGTAATATTTTAGGAAAATGAATCATCAGATATTGTCTTGGCAATACAACAGGAAGATCTTGATACTCAAGTATGCCATAGAGGAGATGTAGATCCAGATATTATTGAAAATGAAGCACTAAATAAAAATATGAATAATGTTATATATGATAATTCGGAAGAGGAAGATGATACATTGAATGAATATTAAAGTGAAGATAAGAAATCTCTAGATGGTGAAGATGATAATGCTGATAGTGATATTGGTAAGTATAATGAATCATGCTCTTTTTTTTGCATAATGTTTTTCTATTATATTTTATAATGACTATCTACATTTTTCCTTTCCTATGTAGATTCGAGTACTGACAACGCATCTATCGAGAGTTGATAAGATTTCTTTATTGACATTTAGGGTTAGAGCAACTGACTATTGAGATATATTTGATTGCTTATTGTGATGATTGTTGATCTTGTCCTATAGTAATTACTCAAATATTATTGTGGAGTTTGGGTGTCCCGTGAGGTTTTTGTTATTTCTTCCATATTTATAGTTCTATTTTCTACTTTTCAAGTTTGGTAAACTATTCTAAGTAGTTTGGCCTTTGAAATTTGTATTTGTTTTGATATTGGAGGTAATCAAGATGTGTAGTGGATTTTCTTTTTCCTTTTTATGTTGTCTTAGATTGAAATTGAAATATTTGAGCTCTAGAAGCAGTTGGTTTTAAATTGCGACTTTTATAAAGCTTAGTCTTACGTTGGATCAACTGAACAATAAATTGTTTAGAATTATGTAATTGGTGGCACATTTTTTGTATTATTAGGATATTCGTTTTATTTGTTGTGTATACAATGCAAGTTTCCATTTTGTTTTTTATAAAATTGAATTGCAGATTGTAGATTGTGTTAAATTTTGGATTGTGAACTATGCAAAATTTAGCCTTCGATTTGATCCTTGATAGTCATTAATTAGTTGGCGATGGCTATGATTGATCTGTGATTTATCTTTGTAATGTTTATTGGTAAGTAGTAGGAATCTTGTTTAGCTAATGATTGAGACATTTCTTAGGTGATTTGTTTCTATCTGGATGGTCTTTAGTTGTTAGTATTTGGAAGGAGTTCTAAGGAACTTTCAGGTTGCTTATGGTTCGAAAGTCCGGATTGCATACCAGGTAGATGATATTTTTGTTATTCTAAAAAGACTTGACTAGTTTTTTTGGTAACAATTTGTTAATAATTTATTTGTTTTCCCTACATTAGGGGGTTCCAGGTACTTATTATGAGACTGTTGCAGTAAAATCTTATCCGGAGTGCGAAAATGTCCCATGTCATTAGTTTGAGACTGCGTTCAAGGTGTAATAATTTTTTCACAAATGCCCATTTAGATTTTCTCAATCATCTTAACTACGATTTGCTGCTCCGTCATAAATTGATCTATATTTATTTCGTTGACAGTAATATGATTTTTTTTTCATTTCATAAAGTCGCGAGTTATTTCTAATAAGGTAAGTTACATTTTCATATAAATGTGCACCACAGTAATTATGTGTTTAAATTGAATCAATTAGGCGCTAATTGTACATCGTTGAAGCGATAATAAATGTTTATTGTTACAAAATACTTTGCACAGTAATTTTATATGTTGTAAAATAAAATATGCGACGTATATAAATAATCACGAAATAAATTAGGCAACAACTATACTCGTTGCACAAACGATGGCACGATAGACTCTTTGTGTTAATTCATATTTTTTGCGGCAAATAAATAGTGTTGCTATGTTGTTAATGCGATGAAGGGTTGAAAGTTATCACAAAATACGTTCGGCGACTCAACATTCGAAACAAACATATTTGTCGTAAAAACTTTATTGGAACATTAGTTGCGACAACCCTTTAAATTTTTCACGACATATATACATTGCGACGACATTATGGCTACAAAAATTGTGTTACCATTTCATATTTTCCGCGTCAAACAAATAGTGTCACAATTTTGTTACTGCGATGAATGGTCGAAAGTTGTCGCAAAAGACGTTCGGTGACTCAACATTCGAAACAAACACACTTGTCGCCCTTTAATTTTTTCGCGACATATATACATTGCGACGACATTATGGCTACAAAAATTTTGTAGCCATTTCATATTTTTCGCGTCAAACAAATAGTGTCGCAATTTTGTTACTGCGATGAATGGTCGAAAGTTGTCGCAAAATACGTTCGGTGACTCAACATTCGAAATAAACACACTTGTCGCCCTTTAATTTTTTCGCGACATATATACATTGCGACGACATTATGGCTACAAGTATTGTGTTACCATTTCATATTTTTCGCGTCAACAAATAGTGTCGCGATTTTGTTACTGCAATGAATGGTCGAAAGTTGTCGCAAAATATGTTCGGTGACTCAACATTCGAAATAAACACACTTGTCGCCCTTTAATTTTTTCGCGACATATATACATTGCGACGACATTATGGCTACAAGTATTGTGTTCCCATTTCATATTTTTCGCGTCAAACAAATAGTGTCGCAATTTTGTTACTGCGATGAATGGTCGAAAGTTGTCGCAAAATTCGTTCGGTGACTCAACATTCGAAATAAACACACTTGTCGCCCTTTAATTTTTTCACGACATATATACATTGCGACGACATTATGGCTACAAGTATTGTGTTGCCATTTCATATTTTTCGCGTCAAACAAATAGTGTCGCGATTTTGTTACTGCAATGAATGGTCGAAAGTTGTTGCAAAATATGTTTAGTAACTCAACATTCGAAATGATCATATTTATTGGAACATTAGTTGCGACAAACACACTTGTCGCCCTTTAAATTTTTTGCGACATATATACATTACGACGACATTATGGCCATAGATATTGTGTTGCCATTTCGTATTTTCTGCGTCAAACAAATAGTGTCGCGATTTTGATACTGCGAAGAATGTACGAAAGTCGTTGCAAAACACATTCTGTGACTCATATAGAGCGACAATACCCACAACAAACGTATTGTTGTCGCTAAATTACTTTTGCAACAAAAACTCAATTTTTGCAACAACATTTGTTTGTCGCGAAATCGGTTTTTTTTTGTAGTGCATCTTTTTCATCCATTAAAATTATCATTCTAAAAGAATACATTATATAGGATTCCAAAAAGACTAGTAATAATGCATTTACCATACAAGTTACCACAACAGATGATCCTTCCTGATAATCGGATTGCTGGCAGCCTCAAATTTTCTTTGAGACAGGCCTGGAATTGCTGCGGTTCCACACAAGAAGTTCAAAGGTCTAAAAGTTCAAGACAGAAGTCAACAACACAAAGGTTACACAATTGTCCAAATATGGTAAGAGAAAACTCAAATAAAATTAAAGTGATATAAATTGTTGACCTCGAAATCTGGTGAGACACGTGGCGATTATATAAATTAAAGCAGTTTATATCGATTTATTTCACTTTGAATGTGGGCTAAATGTGTGGTATTTTTTTATAGTCTCTGCAGTAAATATTTTTCTACTAGTCGACTTTCAAATCCTATCTGACATATAAAATAATCAAACCATACGTATAAAAGATATCGTACGGATCTCATGATAAAATAAATGGTCTAACTGAACAAAAGAGTAGCATGTGATCCTACATAAACGCATATAAGTAGTTGCACAACAATGCTCATTAGCACATGCATTTTCTTCTACTTGAATGTGATTGCACGTGTGTTGCTCGTGATATCGGATTTTGATATTTTGGTTTGTGTTAATTGCCTACACTTTTTGTAAGCATGGCAATCAATGCAATCCTAGTTTTGTTCCATATGGTAAGACAATATTTATATATGTTTGTTAATATCAATTGATGGATAAATTACCTCCTATGTTTCATGATAAGTGTGTTTTTACATACTTATTTTACTGTCAAAACATGAGCAATCGTTGATTAAAATGTTGGAATATAGCTTAACTCTATGCAATTTATGTTTTGCAGAACAAAGTGATGAATGTAGCGAAATTGAGGTGAACCAAGCGAAAAAGGACCAAACTGGAAGAAAGTAAAAGTCTAGGGACTAAAGTGAAAATACTCTAAACCTATTTCTAACCTTGTGATGAAGATTCAACAGTCTTAGAGGTCAACTGGATGAAGTAAGGAGTCAAAGGGGTGAAAGAATAGCCAAAACATTATCAAATATCAACTTTCAAGGTGAAAAGTTTCGCACCGGTTTTCAGCCTCCTATTGAGACCAGTTTTTCATATGGAAAACGATCGAATTATAAGATGGAATCTAAAGTAAAGTTGTATCTCTTTGAGTTAGCTTTCCAACGCATCTTGAATCACCTTGATCAGAAATCGGTAGAGAAAGTTATGACCAAAATACTAAAATCTATCCGGCGGGAAAACATTATAACCATGCGGCCGCATGGTTATAAAACCCATGCAGCCGCATGGGCACTTACCGAGACTTCAAGGGCATCATTTTTTTGTTCCATGCAGCCGCATGGGTTTATACATTGCGGCCGCATAGGGTTAAATTTGGACGAAATTTCTGGTTTCCTTCTACGACTCAAACTCCTTTGGCAATAGATCTTGCACGACTTTTCAACCCTAAATACATCCCAAAACACCCTAGAACGCCTTATTCTTCATTCTACACCATTCTTTCATTGATTTTGGCTCAAGAAACCTATGAAGAACTAAACTAAAGGTGAAGCAAGGGAGGAACTCAATTGGATTCGGGGATTTCAACATCATTTATTCATGCTCTTTGGTATTTATTTTGCTAAACATTTCTAGATCTAGATTTTCATATTTATGAATTAATTTTGAAATTGATTTAACATGTATTAAGTTTTTCATAGAATTAATCTTGTTTTTTCTATCGAACAATTGAACTATGTGTTGAATCTTTATTTCATTAAATCTATTGGTGTGATTATTTACTTTCTTATGTTACATGTATATGAACGATTTATAATCTGATTTCAATAGATGATTGTGATAATTGTTAAGGAGATCTAGAATTTAGGATGTGTTTTTCATTATTTAAATAATTTTAGGGTTTATGTTTTCCCGTATTTTGAATTAGATTTGAGTTAGATTTAACATTTATTCAGATTTTCATGGATTTAATCATGTTTCTTCCATTGAATAATTAAAATATTTGTTCAAGTTTGATTTTCAAATAATTTATTGGTGTGATTTAATTACTGCTATATGTTAGAGATATATAGTCGCTCTTTAAGTCTGATTTCAATAAATTGATGTATGATTATGTTTTGGGAAACATAAATTCTAGGATTACATGTGCAATTAAATTGATTTGTATTGTTTAAATCATCTGATAAGAAAGTTAGGACAAAAACTTCTAATTGAGTAGAGAATGCATGAATTGTTGATGTTGATTGATCCAATCTAATTGAGGGAACCCCGAGACTTCACTATTTTACATATTATATTAAATTTCATCATTATTTCCGGTGACATTTACATTTGAACGCAATAAAAAAATTCCCTTTATCAAATTCACGAGAACCCAAAGTTATTGAACCTCTTGATTCACTTTTCCATCTCCCTGTGGGTACGACACCCCAAAGCTATACTACAACACCGCGTAACACTTTGGGCGTAATCAAATTTTGGCGCCGTTGCCTGGGAGACGGTATAACAAATTGAGGGATTCGATTGCAAAAGGGTGACTTCGTTCCTTTTTCAATCTTTTTATTTCAATTTATTATTTTCTTTAGTATTTTGCATTTTAATTTTGTTTTACTCGTGTTTTATGAGCAGGTATCGAGACGAGCGAGGAAGATTTTTGAAAACACCTCTCATAGAGTTTGAATATCTCTTTAACCCTATTTTTGATTCTGCATCTATTGACACGAACACCACATCACAGAATACAATGTCTGACAGTGAGCATAATGCACCTTTTAGGACTTTACATGATTATCTTCATCCCACGCGCACATCCATACCGTCATGCATTATTTTTCCACCTAATATGCCACGTATGGACCTTAAACCGGGAATGATTCAACTTCTTCCCACTTTTCATGGACTAGAAAATGACAATCCATACGTGCATATTAGGGAATTCGAGGAGGTTGTAGCTACCTTCCACAATCAACATGGTACACTTGATACAATTAGGCTCAAATACTTTCCATTTTTCCTTAAGGAAAAGGCTAAGAGCTGGTTGTATTCATTAAGACCACATTCGATTGGGACTTGGGCTGAAATGACTTAAGCGTTCTTTGGCAAATACTTTCCCCACCACAAAACTACTTCTTTGAAAAAACAGATCTCTTCTTTTATCCAAAAGGAGAGTGAAACTTTATATCAAGCGTGGGAAAGGTACAAAGAATTGCAAGCTCTCTGTCCGCACCATAGTTATGAAAGTTGGCGCGTTGTGAGTTATTTTTATGAGGGGTTGTTACCTAGAGAGCGTCAGTTTGTTGAGATGATGTGTAATGGTGATTTCCTACAAAAAGATCCAAATGAGGCTATAGGATATTTAGATGACTTAGCTGAGAAAGCCCATACCTGGACTGGCCCTAGTGCCACTGATAGCACCAATAGGTCACGAGCTGTAGGAAATCCTTCTAGTGCAAGCATCTATCATCTTAGGGAAGAAGACAACCTTAGAGCTAAGGTAGAAACCCTCACTAGAGAACTAGAAGCCCTATGTACTAAGGAATCAAAAACCACTCCATCTGTTTCCCGTGCTGAGACCTTAGAGCCTTGTTTTGTGTGTGGAGGAAGTAACCACCCTGTTCAAGAGTGTGCCACTTATGCTGAGATGAGGGGGCTTTATGAGGAACACTATAATGCTTTAGGCTTATATCAAAAGCCCTACACTCCCTACTCCGAGACCTGTAACCCAAGGTGGCGGAATCACCCCAATTTTAGTTGGAAATCTGAAAACCAACAATCCACCCAACAAAATCGAGCTTACATTGCACCTCCACATCAAATCACGACCTCAGGAATACCTTAGAAGACACTTTACATGCATTTATCGAGGCACAGGGTAAAACGAACCAAAAGTTTGAGACTATGATTGGCCAGATAGTTGAGGAAAACAAGGAGATAAAGAGTCATATGTCTAAATTAACCAATGCCTTGGCTGTGGGGGAACGTGGGAAATTTTCAGCTCAAACTCAACCAAATCCTAAGGGACAACACATGGCACAAACCTCAGGCTTAAATGTAAACAATCTTAGGGAGGTAAATTCCATAACCACTCGTTCAGAGAAGGTTGTAGGGTTAATCATTAAGCCTAAGGAAGAGAAAGAAAATGAGCCTAGTGATAAGATAGTGGAAAACCTAACTACCCTCAAGCTCTTAAGTCTACTTCGAAATCTACTAGCCATTATAGTGAGATCTTAGAGCACCTAAAGCAGGTGAAAATCAATCTACCACTCTTACATGTCATTTCACAAGTTCCTACCTATGCTAAAGTCCTTAAAGACTTGTGCACCGTGAAAAGGAAACACCATGTCAAGAAAACTGCTTTATTGACTGAGTACGTGAGTGCTGTGATTGAGCAAAAGACCCCACCGAAGTATAAGGATCCTGGATGTCCTACTGTTTTGTGCATCATTGGGAACCATGAGATTAGACAATCAATCTCTTCTTGATCTAGGGGCCAGTGTCAACATGATGCCTTATGCAATCTACTTGTCATTAGGTTTAGGTGAGATGAAACCCACATCTGTAAGTCTACAATTAGCTGATCGGTCCACTATAATACCAAGAGGTATAGTTGAGGATGTCCTAGTACAAATCGATAAATTTTACTACCCTGTTGATTTCTTGATTTTAGACTTAAAAGAGGATATAAATGTTAATTCTAAGATTCCTATCATTCTTGGTAGACCATTCCTTGCTACAACTAATGCTATTATAAATTGTAGGAACGGTCTAATGAAACTATTATTTGGGAATATGATCTTAGAAGTTAACATCTTTCATGTCACTAAGCAGGTTAAGGAAGATGATGCGTGTGACCAAACATACGTGATTGATGCACTCACTCAGGAGGTAGCTGATGATATGTTTCTTGGACCACCGCAAGAACTAGAACTAGATGAATTGGATGTAGTTGTCGATGAACATGCCTCCACTCCAGATTTTGAATTTTTCCCTAGTAACCTCACACATGTACGAGATGGAGGTGGAGGAGCCATACCAATGGTTATGTCCAATGAGTTCGGTGCACTACAAGGAAACTTGGGATCGCCCTTACTTGATGCGGGCTAAAAATGGAAACATTTGGTCAAGCCAAAGACAATAAACAAAGGCGCTGCTTGGGAGGCAACCCAGGGGAGTTCGTTCTTTTTCTTCTGCCTTTTACTTTTGCATTTTTATTTTTAGTATTTTGTCATTTTCTTTGCTTTATCATTCCATTGAGTGCTTTCGGCTCTTAATTTTATGTTGATTCACTGCGTTATTATGTGATATTTGTCGTTCCCTTCATTTATCTTTCATGTTTATGCATTGAGGACAATGCAAAATTTAGTTGGAGGGAGGATTCTGTTGGATTTTGTTGTGAATTTGCATAAGTAATATCATGGAGTTTCAAAATTTTTGAGAATTTGTTTAACAAATGTGCTGGTTATTATGTGACTATTGGAGTAGGTGTCAGTTATGAATGATGAAAATGGTGTGTTATCGGATTAGTCTATACTTGTTTATGTACAACTTGACATTTTCTATGCACGACACTTATGTTAGCATTTTGAGTTAGTGATGCGGTTCAGTATGTAGAGGATAGTGGAACTTAGTGATACAACCAAATAACCTCTAATGTCGTATTCCATAAATCCAAATATAGGCTAGTTTGGAAATGGTTGAACTGTTACAGGGAAACACTGAGATGAATAGGGATTCCATGCGTGAAAATCTTGTGTGGATTGTCTGAAACCTATTGAGATGAAAACGAGGTGAAAGTTTTAAGTTAGAGGCTTGTTTTAGAAGCTGGATGTCTGAAAGAAAAGGGGCATTGCACTAATCTTTGGATACATAAAAGCATCTTTTCGAGCCTGTATAACTCGGGTGATTAAGCCTGTGAGGGTGATTTAAAACCTGGTGCCCTATGGTCATCTGACTTGGGAGTTACCGGCCTAAAGCTCGCTACATGGGTTATACAGAAAGCAAATGAGAAGATACAAAAAAAAAAAAAAGAGAGATGAAAAAGGAAAAAAAAAATTTCCTTTCAAATACATTGATTATGCCCCAGGCATCCCGTTGACAAGACTTTACATTTGATGAGAAATAAGCAACTTAGTCTAGTCTCAATGGTAGAAGCAATCAAAAATATAGGAGAATCTCGATTTGTTGAAGTGTGAACTTGTAAGAGTAAAGTATATCCAAACTATGAGAGAGTAAGGAATAGAATTGAAAAGTTGAACCTAGGATGCACCCCGAGAAAAATGAGTGAAAATCATAAGTTTGGGGGTGTGTGAATCTCTCGAGCGAGGAAATGATATATTGGACTACTTTGGGACAAATCTTGAACCAATCACAAATCTTAAGATGTTGACATGAGTTTTCACACACACACGCCAGGTTATGCATGTAACAGGTGGAGACTGATTTAATTTTTACACTGTTGTAATTATTCACTTGTTTGATTACCAAATTCCAAATCTGAGATACGGCATATTGTTAAACCATGTTGTTTGTAGAGTTGAGTTATGTTGTTGTTTGAGGACAAACAATAGTTCAAGTTTGGGGGAGTTTGATAAGTGTGTTTTTACATACTTATTTTACTGTCAAAACATGAGCAATCATTGATTAAAATGTTGGAATATAGCTTAACTCTATGCAATTTATGTTTTGCAGAACAAAGTGATGAATGTAGCGAGATTGAGGTGAACCAAGCGAAAAAAGACCAAACTGGACGAAAGTGAAAGTCCAGGGACTAAAGTACAAATACTCTAAACCTATTTCTAACCTTGTGATGAAGATTCAAAAGTCTTAGAGGTCAATTGGATGAAGTAAGGAGTCAAAGGGGTGAAAGAATAGCCAAAACATTATCAAATATCAACTTTCAAGGTGAAAAGTTTGGCACCGGTTTTCAGCCTCCTATTGAGACCAGTTTTTCATATGGAAAACGATCGAATTATAAGATGGAATCTAAAGTAAAGTTGTATCTCTTTGAGTTAGCTTTCCAACGCATCTTGAATCACCTTGATCAGAAATCGGTAGAGAAAGTTATGACCAAAATACTAAAATCTATCCGGCGGGAAAACATTATAACCATGCGGCCGCATGGTTATAAAACCCATGCAGCCGCATGGGCACTTACCGAGACTTCAAGGGCATCATTTTTTTGTTCCATGCAGCCGCATGGGTTTATACATTGCGGCCGCATAGGGTTAAATTTGGACGAAATTTCTGGTTTCCTTCTACGACTCAAACTCCTTTGGCAATAGATCTTGCACGACTTTTCAACCCTAAATACATCCCAAAACACCCTAGAACGCCTTATTCTTCATTCTACACCATTCTTTCATTGATTTTGGCTCAAGAAACCTATGAAGAACTAAACTAAAGGTGAAGCAAGGGAGGAACTCAATTGGATTCGGGGATTTCAACATCATTTATTCATGCTCTTTGGTATTTATTTTGCTAAACATTTCTAGATCTAGATTTTCATATTTATGAATTAATTTTGAAATTGATTTAACATGTATTAAGTTTTTCATAGAATTAATCTTGTTTTTTCTATCGAACAATTGAACTATGTGTTGAATCTTTATTTCATTAAATCTATTGGTGTGATTATTTACTTTCTTATGTTACATGTATATGAACGATTTATAATCTGATTTCAATAGATAATTGTGATAATTGTTAAGGAGATCTAGAATTTAGGATGTGTTTTTCATTTTTTAAATAATTCTAGGGTTTATGTTTTCCCGTATTTTGAATTAGATTTGAGTTAGATTTAACATTTATTCAGATTTTCATGGATTTAATCATGTTTCTTCCATTGAAAAATTAAAATATTTGTTCAAGTTTGATTTTCAAATCATTTATTGGTGTGATTTAATTACTGCTATATGTTAGAGATATATATTCGCTCTTTAAGTCTGATTTCAATAAATTGATGTATGATTATGTTTTGGGAAACATAAATTCTAGGATTACATATGCAATTAAATTGATTTGTATCATTTAAATCATCTTATTAGAAAGTTAGGAAAAAAACTTCTAATTGAGTAGAGAATGCATGAATTGTTGATATTGATTGATCCAATCTAATTGAGGGAACCCCGAAACTTCACTATTTTACATATTATATTAAATTTCATCATTATTTCCGGTGACATTTACATTTGAATGTAATAAACAAATTCTCTTCATCAAATTCACGAGAACCCAAAGTTATTGAACCTCTTGATTCATTTTTCCATCTCCCTGTGGATACGACACCCAAAAGCTATACTACAACACCGCGTAACACTTTGGGCGTAATCATTTCCGTAATGAAATCCTTGTATATAGCACAATTCATCTTGAGTACCAGAAATAAAACAAGCCCAAGAGTAGTAAGTCCCAGTAATTGCAGCTTTTGTTTTCGAAACCAAAGATTTCTTAAACAGACAATTAAGTTAATTCAAGCCTGTGTAACTTCCACTGGATTGACAGTGAAAAGTAGGGTAGATAAGTCTGAGATCTATACTTTTTAGGGCATAAGAATTCTTTAATTTGCCATAGGATATCATTTTTCAGACTTCTCAAGAGAGACGGATATTGTTACAATGCGAAGACATATGATCCTGATGCTTTTGTCATGGATAGATTCTATGGCTCCTCAGTTCAGTACATGGTCAAACAAACTGAAAAATTCATGCTAAGATTGGAAGATATATACAAGAGACTGGATGAGCATCCTTTCTAATGTAGACAAAAGTGTAAAACAAAACAAAGAACACAATCAAAATCCGTTGATTCACGTAAAAGGATGGGAATTAACAATCAAGACTCGTTGGTTCACGCACAAATATTGGGAAATGAACGTTTATTCGCGAAGAATACTGATATTGGACCAACAATAATTGGAACTATCCAAATTCTGTAATATTATTCAATAAACCACCAACCATTATATTGACTTGTTCAATATTAAAATACATTCGCAAGAAATTCAAAATTCTAGAAGTTCAACAAAATAAAGGTTAGACAGTTTTACAATTATGGTAAAAGAAAACACAACTAAAATTAAAGTAACATAAATTGTTGACCTTGAAATCCAGCGAGACACGCGGCCCATATATAAATTTATATTAGGGCTGTAAGCAAAAACCGCCAAACCGGAAAACCGAACCGAAACCGCGATTTCGAAACCGGCGGTTTGGTGCCACGTGGACCCGTCAACGAAATGGTTTTGAACCAAACCAAACCGGTCAAAAATGGTTTAGTTTAGGTTTGAGAATTTTAATTATGGTTTGAAACCAAACCGGACCGACGAAAAATATATAAAATAAAAAAATAAAAAATTGATTTTTTTTGAAAATTTATCCAAAATTTCAATTTTGTAAAATTGAATAATTTTGTCATTTTGTAGGTATTTTTATTAATTTCAAATTTCTATTAATTATTAAGATTTACGACCTGCCCAAACCTAATTATATATAAAAAAAGGCCCAAAATTGAAAGAAGTAGCACTAAACAGCTCAAACCAAGTCCATATACTCACAAGTCACAACCCTAATCTTCCAATCTCCATTTCTCTCGTTCCCCGCGGCGCCTCCTGGTTTCTCCCAAATCGTCAACGCCCTTCAAATCTCGAACCTCCCAGTCGCCTGTAGTGTACGTTCGCCAGTATTATTAGACTATTTCAAGTTCTTGCATATTTATTTGATCGTGAGTAAGGCTTAAAATTGAAATTTTGTCACTTTCTAGTTGAAATTTGTTTACATTTTTATTGATCATGAGTAAGGCTTAAATTTGAAATTCGGGCTATTAGGTGCTCAAAAGACATTTGTTTACACACGAGAGAATATGTATAATTCCGTGTTAAATTGCAGAAGATGAAGGTGGGTATATATAGTGGAATGGGGAGAAAAAATATCTGCAGCTTGTCTTTTGGAAGCCATTATTAGATGGATCCGTGTCTTAATTTTTTTTTTCCAATTTGCTAATTAAATTTTTTTTTTTTTGTGTATGAAGGACAAAATTGATCATGAGTTATGTGACTTCTTGAGTATGTGAATGTTTCTTCCTTTTGCTAGTTCTGTGAGTTCTGTGACAAAATTTGATGTTTCTTGAGTTTGTGACAAAATTAATTCGTTTATTCCTTTTGCTAGTTGAAAATGGACATTATTATGTTTTTTTGGACCTTATATTTATTTTAGTGGACTTGTATTGTATCTTTATCATAAAGTATTATCCTAAAACGTCAAAAGGACGAATAAAAAACTATGCTTTAGTTTATTGTGATTTTACTTTTATTTTGTTGTTATTTAAATTTATAGTAAATATATTTAGTTTGTTTTAGATTTATTTCTAGTAAGATATAAATATATATTGAATTAATGGCATAAAAGTAGATACTAGACGTGAAAAAAATATACGCGAAACCGACGGTTTAAAACCGGACCAAACCGTTAGGTTTAAGTTTGAGTTTTTTTCAAACCGGTCAAAACGGTTTGGTTTAGGTTTGAGTTTTTCTCAAACCGGTCAAAACGGTTTGGTTTGAAAATTTGTCAATAACCGCAAAAACCGGACCGCTTACACCCCTAATTTATATTGATTTATTTTACTTCGAACGTGTTTTAAATTAGTAGTAATTATTTTTAGTCTTTGTGAGGTAAATGTGTTTCTAGAAGTCAATTTTCGAATCCTATATAACATATATAATGTTCAAAACAAATGTATAAAAGATATCGTATGAATTTCTTGATAAAATAAATGGTCTAACAAAACAAAAGAGAAGCACATGATCCTACATAAGCACATATAAGTAGTTGCACAACAATGCTCATTAGCACATGCACTTTTATCTACTTGAATGTGATCGCACGCGATAAAAGAGTTTGGAAAATGGCTGTGGCCTCAATGCAAAAACCATAGCTCTTTATGTTCATTACATACACTTGAGTGGATATGGTTTACACGAATTTGAATTTACAAAATACGAGAATAGTTGAATCATAAGAAAGCAAGTTTGAATATCAAATTAATTAGTTAGTTACGGCTGATAAGGGATTAGATAAGGTTGTTGCGAAAGAAGTCAAACAGTTGGAATCAAGGCCACGGATCTTCATGGATTACTGTGGAATCTAGCACTATTATTTTACTGTAATACTGTGTTGAGTCATAAAAACGTTGGTAGGCCGTTGATAGGTTTTCCTGTTGGTGGGTTGGGTGGTCCTGTTAGTAGGGGCGGACCCAGCACAAAACTTCAGCTCTGGCAAACGTTGACCATTGACCATCGAGATTTAATTCCGTTAAAGCTCCCCAAACAAGCCAAAAATGCAATTGTTCATCAAAAAACCCTCACCGTTGTGCCCAATTTTCATCTTAATCGTTGTTTTAACCACCCATTTCCTACCCACCGTCTGATCAAGCTCAAATTTCCTCAAATTACTCTCCGACCAAGAAGAAGATGGAAATCTCTGCTCCACAAATTTGAAACCTGATTTCTGGCCTGTAAAGTGCTTGGCTGCGCAGATACCGATGAAGATGAAAGTTATTTCATTTAATAGGGCCTCATTTTAAAAAAGGCCCAACTCTCCCAGCCCAAAACAAATGGGCCAAAACTAAAAAGAAAAAAAAAAAATAAGGCCCACCTGTGACCTGTTCTTCTTCCTCCCGTCTTCTTCCTCCCCGGCTTCTATGTTCTTCTCTATTTTCTCCTTTCTTCAGTCAGCGGCGTCCGGCGAAATTGAAGGCTTCGGCGGGTTCTAGGTCCGCACCTACTTGTTAGGCGATTTAGCACAGCCTCCACAATAGAATAATATTGTAAGTATTACTTTGTTGGAGATGCCCTTTACTAGAAGTTGGTTTAACATGTAATTTTTAAGAGAATGAAGAAATAGACAATAATCAAGAGTTACTAGAAACCTTAAACAATCAAGAACTTCATATTGCTCAAATAGAAAAAAGACTTCAAAATTGGATTATTCCTAAGGTAGAATAGAAAACTATCTATGAAATAGGAAGATTTGATTTCCATCAAGATTATGCTATCAAGACGTGTGATCAAACTTTACCCATCAAAAATCTAGCCGCTGAAATAAAGTTACTCTTAAGTGAAGCAATGAGAAACCATAGGAACAAATATAAATTTCTTCATATTGGTCTTGTCCAAATTGCTATCAAGCCTTTTGTTTAGACTTGGTCAAGACATTGCCATTTTTTAATTTTAAGAGATAAGAGACATCTCAAATTTGAGATATCTCTACTTTCTATTTTATGGTCAAACTTACAAAGTAGTCCAGTATTCTTAAACTGTTATCCAAATTATACTATTAATCTAAACAATGGAGCTATATTAAATTCTCTTACTGTCCAAATAGAAACAAAAAACCTCAATTTTGATGAACGTTCAAAATCATTTGTTGCAATATATCACATATATTGCAAAGTAGTGAGCAAAAACCTCAATATTGGAGCATTGGGATCTTCTCCAAAGGAAGAAACTCTTGTTATGAAAGTCAATACTCTACACTCAAATAGAATAATTCCAAAAAGAATTCCTTGGAATAGACTTTCAAGATCTTTAGAATGTGATTTTGAAAAGGTCAATGTTCCTTAAACGAAAAAACCAAAAGGTACTTCTCATCAAATAATAAATTATCCTAATGAAAACAGTAAGATGACATTTGATAATATTCCTTCTAGTTCAAGACACTTCTTCTTTGAGAATTAATCTTATCTCTGAAAGATTTCATCAACCCTTAAGAAATTCAACTTCTTCAGACTAATTAAAAGGAGCTTATTTTAATCCAAATATTCCAAAGCCTCAATTTGAAGATGAGTCTGATTCAAAATGTCCGGATTCAGAAAGACCAGTGTCTCCTACTCTGTTGGATATGCAACCTCCTCCTCCGTCTCAAAGATTAGGAAAACAAGTAAATGTTATTTCTTATTCTATAGATAGAAGAAGAGAACTCGAAACAGATAAAACACCTCAAGCTAAAAGCCTTTAGAAAAAATCTTTAAAAGATGTTTTCTAAAGAAGATTTAGTCATTTTGAGAAGAATTTTATTCTTATCCAGAAGAGTTAAGTTTCTTTCAATTGGTAGAAATCAATGTTTTTGGAAAATCAAAACAAAAATCTGTTAATATGACTCATTTTAATAATAATAATAATAATAATAATAATAATAATAATAATAATAATAATAAAATAAATAAATAAAAATTTGGAAAACTACAACTGGAGAAATCTTTTAATCGGATCGTCCTCCAATGGAAGAAATTATTTTTCCTCATGGAAAAAATGAGGTAATTTCTTATCCCATCAAACAAGTCATTGATAGACAGGAAAATTCCAGTTCTATTATCAAAGGTATTAAAAATGTCCAAGATCAGACTAATTATACAAATATTTTGTTACATTAAATGACAAATCAAATAAAAAACAAATCAATTCAAATTTTAAACCAATAGAAGAAACAACTTTAAAATCGGGTCTAGGAAAACTCTTTACAGAATAAAGTGTTATCAAAGAATTGTCAAAACAACTATCAAAATTAACTACACCAAATAATGTCAATGTAGTCGACTTTATTGAAGAACTTCAAGGTCAATTTCTAGACGAAAAAGAATGGAATATTGATAGAATGACTAAATATAGATTATTCAAGTCATTGAAAATATGGCTATGTGCAATTCGACTTATCTTTGTCGATTTATTCCTGAAGAAACTACTTTCAGTAATACATTACTTAGCCTTTTAGGACAATTAAAAGGATGGTGGACTAATTACCTCACTAACAACAAATGTGAAGAAGTAACTAACACCACTAAATCAAATGGACAAAATGACAACATGCTAACATTTCTATTTGCTGTTATTAAGCATTTCATTGGAAGCCCTATTTCATTACAAGAAAGATAATCTGAAATTTTAATGAATTTAACATGCCCAAAACTTTATGATTTTCGATGGTACAAAGATATTTTTCTCACTAAAGTTGTGATAAGGGAAGATTGTTTTCAATCATTTTGGAAAGAAAGATTTATTTTTGGACTTCCAAAACTTTTTGCTCAAAGAGTAAAAACTGCAATAAAAAAAAGAAAAGTCAAAATAGAGATACAATGATTCCATATGCTTCTCTATCTTATGGTGAAATTATAAGTTACATTAATAAAGAAGAGTAAGCATTATGCAATGATATGAAACTCAAATCAAAACTCAAAAGTGAAATATTTGAAAGTCAAGGAGAACTCGGGTCATTTTGCGAACAATCAAAATGGAGGCGGAACAGGAAAGAATAGTGCTATGAATTGACACTACAACAAAAATCGGCTTTTGCAACGTTTGAAAACGTTGCTAAAACCTTTTTGCAACGTTTTTGCATGTGTTGCAGGCTTCAGTGTTGCTGTAGACCATAAAGATACGGCAATGTTTATACAACGTTGCAAAATCTAAAAACAAACGTTGCTGTTTAGTTTTTGCAACGTTTAAAAAACGTTGCTGAAAGTTATTTGCAACGTTTCTTAAATGTTGTGAAATACAAGTTTTTGCAACGTTTTTTAATTGTCGCCATTACTCTTGTGCAACGTTTTTAAAGTGTTGCCGTTACTCTTCTGCAACATTTTTTCAATATTGTCGTTCCTCTACTGCAACGTTTTTTAAATGTTGCCGTAGACCTTTCGCAACGTTTTTTGAACGTTGCCGTAGGGGTTTTTTTTTTTTAGAGCAATTTATGCAAATTGATTGGCAAAATTGAAAATGCACATTATGAACAAATTTTGGAATTGCATAAAAATTGATAATTTCATTACAAATTTTTGAATCCATACACTTGAACATTAGAATGTGATACAACACCACTTAAATAAAAAGAAACTTCAAAATGACATAAAATAGTAATGGAAAAACTCGATCATAAATGGAACACAGAAGCTACTTTCTTTTTTCTTTCTAGATGCCTTCACGGCTGCAACACATTTTTCAGCAGCCTTCTTCTCTTCCTCAGTCTCCTCACCAAACAAATCCACATCATCATCGTCGTCATCCTCGACCGCAGAGGCCTGAAATTCAAATTTTGTACTATTTATAAGGTCAAACATTAAAAATGATAAACACACTTATAATCAATGTAAAAACACACTTTATTAGTTAAGTTGGATTTCTTAAATGTGAACTGAGTAACAATTATCATAACAAAAATAATATATCAGAATTGGAAATACTGAGGCACAGTGTGACTATATAGGGTGAATTAAGCAGATGTAATTATATAGGGTGAATTCACAATTGTGGGTTTATGAAATTCATATTGATGGTGCTCGAACTCACAATAAACATGTGTATACTATCTAAGTCATATTGATGGTTTTGCTTTCAATATTTTCTGAGGGTTGTGCTGCCAGTAAAGTAATATCAAGTTGCCAATGTATAAAAAGATTGCTGGTATTGATTATAGGAAATTTTTATAAAATCTGCAGAATGGACTCATTAAACAACATCAAATTACTGAATTAAGTTCACCTATTATCTCTCCTCAACCTCAGGCAGGGCAAGCGCTTCCAGTTAACTCCAGGTTCCAGCGGCTTCTGAGTTCTACCTGCAAATGAATTTCATAAGAATCACAAAATTGATACATGATTTTAAATCAAACACGAGACCCTATAAAAGATTAATCAAACACATGAAATTGAATCGCAAATTCCTAAATACATCAAACATTTCAGTCAAATAATTTTTTAGCAAATGGGCCTCTAAAAAAACTTCAAGAAATTGAATATTTGAATTTCTTGACAAGCAAAAACAAGGAAAAATTAAGAAATCAAGATCAAAACTTACAAATGAAGATGAAAATCTGGTTTGCAGAATCTTGGTCAGCAGCTGTTGCAAGATAACCATCCAGCTGCTAAAATTTTCACTTTCAGTCCATCTTTCTCCCACAAATCAAACTCTCCAACTCTGTTTTCTCTCTTCATCCGTGATGGGTCATCTACATTTTCGTTCTCCTGTCTCCGACACGTATGGATCGGCGGTGGCGGCTTGGAGTGAGAGGCGAAGAAGAAGTGGGAGTGAGGTAGTGGTAGGATTGAAAGAGATTGGGAGAAGAGGCGTGAATGGAGGGATTTTGTTGGGAGGGAGGCGTGAATTAATCTAGGGTTTGGTTTATTTTTTATTTTTATCATTTGAGTTCGTATATAATTTAATTTGGGAAAAAAGTACAAAACTTTTCACAACGTTTTCTGAACGTTGCAAAAAGTAATTTTTTTCGTAACGTTTAAAAAACGTTGCCAAAAGTGGGCTTTTTGCAATGTTCAAAAAGCGTTGCCAAAAGTGAACATTTGGCCACGTTTTTTGAACGTTGCAAAAAATTAAATTTTTCGCGACAATTAAAAAATGTTGCAAAAACTTAAACGACAATTAAAAAACATTGCAAAAACTTAAACTTTTCGCAACGTTCAAAAAACGTTGCCAAAAGTGGACTTTTCGCAACGTTCAAAAAACGTTGCCAAAAGTGAACTTTTCGCAACGTTTTTTGAGCGTCGCAAAAAATTAAATTTTTCGCAACAATTAAAAAACGTTGCAAAAACTTAAAATTTTCGCAACATTTATAAAACGTTGCAAAAGGCGACATTAGCAACGTTTATTTAAAAAATGTTGCGAAAGCTCTATTATATTAGTCAATAGCAACATTCACTTGCTAAAATGTTGCGATAGATCCCTTTAGCAACATTTAATCAACAAATGTTGCCTTTTGCGTGTTGCAAAAAGCCATTTTTGGTGTAGTGTGAAATAGTAAAATAAAAAGCAATTTATAAGAAAAAATAATCTCAAAAATAAATTTAAGATAAATTGATGAGTAGCAAACAGTAATTTTGACTTTAAAATAGTAACTTGAATAGTTACAATTTTTCTTGAAAAGATCTTAAATAAAGATCGAAGAAATATTATGAAAAATCTAAAATGTGGAGGAGATGCTACAATACAGAAGAGTTTCTCTTTATATAAAGATCTTAAATTGCTTGGACTTGAACATATTTTCTAATCTGATGAAGGAATCTTGTAACGACATCCTTCCACAAGGATTCTACTACATGCAAGTAATGACAAAGACATTTGTAGATGTAATGGCAATAATTGTTATTGCTAAAACAAGTCAATTAATATCTGTAATTCAAATATTTATTTCAAAAATATTTTCTATTTGGTAAAAGATTTAGATCAAGAAGTAATTCTTTGTACACTTTCCACTGTTCAAATTTATGCTTTTCAAGCCAATGCAGAAGGATTAAGCACTACAATTCTTGGTCAAGAAGTTATCTTTAAATTTACCAATCCTCCTTTATACAAAGATGTGAATGCTCTAAAACAACTTTCAATTTCAAAGATAAAACAAATTCAAAATCAAATTGAATCAGAAATATGTTCCACTACCCTAAATGACTTTTGGAATAAAAAGAAACATATCGTTTCTTTACCATATATTTCTGATTTTAATGAATCAAGATTTCCCACAAAATCAAGGCCGATTCAAATGAATAACGAATTAATTGATTATTATGTCAAAGAAATTAATGACTTATTGGAAAAAAAAAATTAATTCATCCCACTATATTGTCTTGGAGTTGTTCAGCTTTTCACATTAACAATCAAAGCGAAATAGAAAGAGGTGCCCTGCCTCAAAAGAAAGGTCTATTAAATAGACTTCTTAAAGCAGTTAGTTTTCAAAATTTGATATGAAATATGGTTTTTGGCAAATCTGTTGAACAAGATAAATACAAAACTACATTTAATGTTCCATTTGGACAATATAAATGGAATGATATGCCGTTTGGATTAAAAAATGCTCCTTTTGAATTTCAAAAGATTATGAATGAAATTGTTAATTTATATCAAAACATTTCAATTATTTATATTGATGATGTTCTAATCGATAAGTCTAGAACAACATTTAAATATATTTTTAAAGATAATTAAGACAAATGGGCTACCAGTTTCTGCTAATAAAATAATTTTGTGTCAAGCTAAAATTAGTTTTTTAGGATATGAGATTACTCCAATTCAAAGAAGTCTAGAATTTTCAAATAAATGTACAGATGAGATATTAGAGAAAATAAGTCATCAAAGATTCTTAGGGTGTGTCAATTATGTTGCCGATTCTGTTAACAATATATGGCAAGTTCGTGAACCCATTTATCAAAGACTTCGCAAAAATCCACCAAAATAGATTCAAGAACACACAACAGCAGTCGAGTCCATTAAAGAAGCAATGAAAACCCTTCCGTGTCTCAATATTGTTAACCTAGAAGTCTTTCTCATAGTTGAGACTGATGCATTAGAAATAGGTTATGGGGGATTCTCAAACAAAAAATTCAAGATCAAGAACAATTAGTTCGATACCATTCTGGAATATGAATTAGTACTCAAAATAACTATTCTACCATTAAAAAAGAAATTTTATCAATAGTGCTATGCATTACCAAATTTCAAGATGATTTTATCAATAAAACCTTTCTTGTCAAGAAAGACTCTAAAGCTTCAAACGACATTATGTAAAAAGACGTAAAGAATCTTATCTCAAAGCAAATCTTTGAGAGGTGGCAAACCATTTTGTCATGTCTTGATTTTGAAATTCAATTTTTACCTAGAAAATTTACTGTTTTACCAGATTTTCTTACAAGAGAATTCTTACAAGGCAAGGCTCGAAATTCTATAAATAGAGAGGTAGTTTATTGACATTTAGCATTGATACTTTTGTTGTCATTATTCCTATATTCTTGATGTACTAAGTCTTAGCTTATGTTATATTTTATAAGTTAAGCAAGTATGGTCCTGTAGGGAAATGAGTAGGTTGTTATATAAGCAAAGTGGTAGTAGGTAAGAATAGTTGTGGGATAAAAAACTTTTGTAATGTAATAGAATTATGGCTATATATGTTCCAACTGTGTCTTGCACCGCTTTTTGAATGAAAATGTGATGTTTTTTCTTTCCATTTGAGTTCATATTGTAACAGTGGTATTAGAGCCCCTTTGGCCTTAGAACTCGCAGCAAGAAAGATAGGCAAATACTAGAGAGAAAACCAGAAAGTAACCTTCATAAAACCAACCGAGTGATTTGTGAGTAAGGGTGATGACTTCCAGTAGCTTTACAGCTCTTTTACCTTCGGTATTTACAGGAGAGAATTATGACTTCTGGTCTGTAAAGATGAAGGCATACTTGAAAGCTTACAACCTCTGGGAGATCACAGAAATCGGTGCTGAACCCCCTCCATTAAGAGCAAATCCCACTATTGCACTCATGCAACATAGTGAGGAAGTTGCTAAGAAGTTTAGAGCTCTTTCCTGCATCCAATCAGCTATCTCAGATGCTATCTTCACTAGGATTATAACATGTGAAACAACAAAGGAAGCTTGGGACAAATTAAATGAGGAATTTCGAGGCGATGAGAAAACTAGGCAAATGTAGTTACTGAATCTGTGAAGGGAGTTTAAAACTCTGACAATGAAGGATTCAGAATCTATTAAAGAGTTCTCTGATAGGTTGATGAAGGTAGTGAATCAAATCAGGTTGTTAAGTGATGATTTGCCAGATAAAAGAGTAGTAGAGAAGGTCTTGATTAGTTTACCTGAAAAGTTTGAAGCTAAGTTTGTCCATTATTTCCTTTTTTGAACTTGTTAATGCCCTTCAAGCTACAGAGAAGAGGAGATTAATATGACAAGAGGTATAGGTTGAGTGAGCCTTATTTGCTAAGAGGAAGCACAAAGCTCAAACGAGCTATGCTGTTAAGAAACCAACTAATGAGAAAAAGGAACTTGAGAACCAAAAAGGAGCTGGTAAAGGAGTAAAATATCCATCTTGTCCACACTGCAAGAGAAAAGGATATTTACCTAAATGGTGTTGGTTCAAGAAAGGAGTACAATGCAGGGCTTGTAAGTAATTTGGTCACATTGAAAAGGTCTGTAAAAATAAGAAGGAAAAGTAAGAACTACAACAAGCTCAGGTAACAGAGATTCACCAGCATGAAGAATACTTGTTCATAGCATTGAACCTGAATGTCTGTAGTAGTGATGAAGCATGGGACTATTGGACAATAGGTGTACTCATCATATGACTTTCAATCCCAGCATCTTTGTTGAGTGAAATGATGTATGCAGATCAAGAGTTAAAGTTGGGAATGGAGAATTTGTTGAGGTTAAAAGTGTTGGTGAAATCTCTGTGCAGACTTCCACACGTACAAAGTATATTTCTGATGTTTTATATGTTCCAAATATTGATCAAAACTTGATTAGTGTTGGTCAACTGATTGAGAAAGTATACACTATTATTTAAAGACAAGGGATGCATTATATTTGATTCACAAAATCAGGGAGTAATGACTATTGGCATGAGAAATATGAGCTTTCCTTTAGAGTGGAAAAATGTAGGTGATCAGGCACTTGCATGCACTATCATTGAGTCTTCTTTATGGCACAAAAGGTTTGGACATGCTAATTATACTTCACTCAAATAAATGCATGAATTGGGATTCGCTGAAAACATTCTTGAAATCAGTTACGATAATTGTATGTGTGATGTATGCCAACTTGGAAAACAAACCAAGATGTCATTCCCTAAGAATCAAGCAAAAAGGGCTACAAAAAGACTTGAGCTGATACACTCAGATGTCTATGGACCAATGAGGACATCAATATTGAATGTAAGCAGGTATTTTGTTCTCTTCAAAGAGGATATGTCAAGAATGTGCTGGGTATACTTCTTGAAAATGAAATCAGAGGTAGCGAGTGTGTTTCAGAAGTTCAAAAGCTTGGTGGAAAATAAATGTGATAGCAAAATAAAAGCCATCAGATCAGACAATGGAACAGAGTACTGATGTAGCCAATTTGACAAATTTTGTGATGAAATGGAGATAAAAATCAGCTAACCATTCCCTACTTTCCACAGGAGAATGGTGTATGTGAAAGAAAGAATATGACGGTTATGGATATGGCCAGATGCTTGATGATTGAGAAAAAAGTTCCAAGGGAGTTCTGGGCAGAAGCTGTGATACTGCAGTGTATTTGCTCAACATATTGCCTACAAAATCATTGGACAAAACGACTCCTTTTGAAGCATGGTATGGAACGAAGCCTGATGTCTCTCATCTGAAAGTATTTGGGAGCATCTGTTACTCTTACATACCTGAAGTGAAGAGAGATAAGTTGGGCTAAAAAGCTAAGGTTAGAGTTCTAGCTGGTTACTGCAGCAATGCCAAAGGCTATAGAGTCTTCAATCCTCAAAGCAAGAAAATAATTTCTAGCAGGGATATTAAAGTGGATGAAGAAGCCTCATGGAACTGGGAATCAACTGGAATCAATCAATTTCAAATTCCAAAGACAAATCCTCGGACAAGTAATGCTGATGTTAATAAAGAAGAAGCAATGTCTGATAGTGAATCTGAATCTAAGAATGTTGTTCTGAAAACAAGGCCACTTGCAGACATATATGCTAGATACAATTCAGCTACTTTGAAACCTTCAAACTTTGCTGAGGCTGAAAACTTAAAAGAATGGATGGTTGTAATGAAGGAGGAGTTGAACATGATTGAGAAGAATGGAACTTGGTTACTGGTTGATAGACCAAAATATAAACATGTAATTGGAGTGAAATGGGTGTATAAATCGAACTTGAATCCAAATGGCTCAGTGAATAACCTCAAGGCCACGCTGGTAATAAAAGGATATGCTCAACAATTTGTTATAGACTTTGATGACACGTTTGCACCAGTAGCAAGGTATGAAACCATCAGATTGCTATTTGCCATATCAGTTTATAGAAGCTGGATGATATACCAATTAGATGTCAAGTCAGCATTTCTGAATGGACACTTGGAGGAAGAGATATTCATTGAACAACTTGAAGGTTTCCAAGTTGCCGAGAAAGAGAAAAATGTATATCTGCTGAAGAAAGCCTCGTATGGTTTAAAACAGGCTCCAAGAGCCTGGTATAGCAAAGCTGATGAACAATTGAGTAGGCTTGGGTTTTTGAGAAGCATGAATGAGCAAACTTTGTACATAAAGGAGGAGATTATAGAGGAGAAGAAAGAGATGATCATTATCTCATTATATGTTGATGATCTTTTAATTACTGGCAGCAGTTGTACATTGATCGAGCAAGTAAAAGATGAATTGAAAAAGGAATTTGAGATGACAGACTTGGGAAATATGCAATATTTTCTTGGCATGAAAATATTTCAAACTCAAGATGGTATATTTGTGTGTCAAAGGAAATATATTAGAGAAATGCTGAAGAAGTTTAGCATGGAGAATCGCAAGCCAGTAAGCACCCCATTGGTTTTAAATTGGAAACTGATAAAGGATGATGGAACCAAGATGATAGATGAGAAAGTGTATAGAAGTATAGTTGGATGCTTACTATACTTGACTTTTACCTGACCTGATATTACATTTGCAGCCAACATTTTATCCAAATATAGGCAAGAGCTAAGTGAACTTCATTTCCAGGTAGCAAAGAGGGTGCTGAGGTATGTAAAAGGAACAGAGAAGCTGCGAATTTGGTTCAAGAAATCAGAAAGGCTTCTAACTGGATTTATAGATAGTGACTAGGCTGGTTCAGTTGATGACATGATAAGTACCTCAGACTATGTATTTTATGCTGGTTCAAGTATAGTGTGCTGGAATTCTATGAAGCAGAAAATCGTGGCTCAATCTACTGCAGAGGCAGAGTACATAGCAGCTTCAGAGGCCACAAATCAAGCTATTTGGTTAAGGAAAGTGTTGGAGGATTTGAAGCATAAACAGGAGGAAGCCACAACCATCTTTTGTGACAATCAGTCAATAGTGGTAATGGTGAAAAACTTAGTATTTCATGGAAGAACAAAGCACATAAAGATTAAGTATCATTCAATAAGAGAAGCTCAAGATAGGAAGGAAGTGGAGCTGATGCATTGCAATGCTGAGGACCAATATGCTGATATCTTTACTAAGTCATTGTCCAAATGAAGATTTGAAACATTGAGGAGATACCTTGGTGTTTTCAACAAAAGTCTCAAGGAGGAGTATTGACATTTAGCATTGATACTTTTGTTGTCATTATTCTTATATTCTTGATGTACTAAGTCTTAGCTTAATTTATATTTTATAAGTTAAGCAAGTATAGTCTTACAGGGAAATGAGTAGGCTGTCATATAAGCAAAGTGGTACTAGGTAAGAATAGTTGTTGGATAAAAAACTTTTGTGATGTAATAGAATTATGGCTATATGTGTTCCAACTGTGTCTTGCACCACTTTTTGAATGAAAATGTGATGTTTTTTCTTTCCCTTTGAGTTCATATTGCAACATAGTTCAAGAGGAAAAAGAAAGAGAGAAAAATGAATACAAAAGAAAAAAGCAAGAAGATTTCCATAGATCAATTTCTATTACAAAGTGGTGATTCCAGCACAACTTATAGAACACCTCGAAAATTTTAGAATAAAAATTTATTTGTTTTATATATTATATTTTATTATTTTGAAAGTTTAGGGACTAAAGTGAAATATGTTTTCAATTCTTTTGTTTTTGGGTCAAATATTTGAATTTTGATAAAGTGATGATAAGCATATCAATATTGTACTCGTTGGATATCTCGTATATAATCATGTATTTTGGGCTCGAGAAAATGTAAGTTTGAATAAGTTAAGCCTAAGTTATTTCAATTCAAAGAAACATATTTAATATGTATTTTTTATTACTTAATAATGCGCCTTTTAAGATAATTAGCAAAATGTTTAATCATATCCATCCACCGTCATCAATTCATTCCTATTGAGATGTACACGTGTAAGGTATATAATATTATGTTATATAAGCCATGTTTACTCTTATCTTTAAGATGATTTGATCTATCTAAATTTTAGTTTCAACCAATCATTATAACAAATTCAGTTTTTTTTAAGGTGGCCGTGTAAGATAGGAAATTGATGGATATTTGAAATTTAAATCCAAATAAATTCTTATCAAATTGGATAGACACGATTTTTCATCACAATTATACTATGACTCAACTACTATTTTTTTACTATAAATAGTGTGTCAATGTCCCACAATTCACTACCACAGAATTTTACACAGCAGTTTTCATATAAAGCAACTGTAAATTCTAAATATATTTTTATTATCAAAAGCTCGTTTGATCAATCAAGGTAAGATACTTTTTGTGCAAGTTGTTTGTTTCTTTATACTTTTATGTTCAGTAATTTATGCATGAATTGCCAGTGGACCTTCGGGTTCGATCTAATGGAATGTGAACTCTTTTGGGTTCTTTATAATGAAATGTGAAATCTTTCGAGAATTCAAAATGAGAAATGATGGGTATCTCGCTTGGTCACCGATATACTCCATAAAGAGAAATGTGGTATGAATTGTGTATATTATTGTTATTTAATTGCGTATGGAAACTGCACGTATCTTATTGGGTGTTTTTAAAATACTCACTCATACAAATTTTTACATCCTAGATCGGGACGATTATAGCCGTGGCAGGATGGTGCAGCGGACTGTCAAGGGATTTTGACATATGAAAATATTAAGTTTTACTGCCTTTAAATTTAATAGTTTGCTTTCTTCAATGACATTAATATTGAATTTATCAGTTGAGAATGTTTAAATATTTTTTTAAAGACACAATTTTATGATTCAAATTTAAACATATGGATGTTTCAATATTTTGTTTATTAAAAAATTTTATCGTTCCGCATTTTAAGTAAATAAAAGTAAATGAAATTAATTTTTTTGGTAACACCTTAAGATGTATGAAATTTTGGGGTGTTACAGTTTCAATATAAAAAAAAACTACTAAAGCATCAAAACCACAAAATCTTCAAAAGATTAGGCATATTCAAGCCAATACCAAATTTCAAGCACCTTTCAAATATTAGGAAAAATTCCTAAACCAAGAAATCCGTTTTCAACAAAACAAAGGTTACAAAACTTTCCAACTGTGGTAAAAGAAAACACAGCTAAATTTAATATGACAAATTCTTAACCTTTAAATCTGACGAGATATGGCCATTATTTAAAGTAAACCAGTTTGTGTTGATTTATTTCACTTGGAATATGTGCTATTGTGGGGTAATTATTTAGTGTCTTTGTATGGTAAAAGTGTTTTTAGTAGCCGACTTTCAAATCCTATAAATATTCAAAACATAAGTATAAAAGAAGTCCCATGAATTTTACGATAAAATAAGTGGTCTATCTGAACGACAAGAGAGAAGCACTTGATCCTACATAACCGCATATACGTAGTTGTACGACTATCCTCGTTAGCCCGTGCACTTTCCTACACTTGAATGTGATCGCACGTATAATTGAATGTGATGGCACGTGTATTGTACGTGATATGTGATTCCGATTTTTTGTTCGTGTTCATCACTTACACTTTTGGTAGGCATGGTAATCGATGCAATCCCAGTTTCGTTCAATATTTAAATAAGCTCGCAAGAAGTTCATGACAAAAGTAAATAAAATGAAGTTACAGAATTTTCCAGTGATGATAAAAGTAAACACATCGAAAATTAAAATGACATAAATTCTTAAACTTGAAATCCTGCGGGACACGTGGCAGGCCAATACTCAAATAAAACCAGTTTATATCGATTTATTTCAGTTGCAATCTGTCGAATGTGTTGTAATTATTTATAGTCTTGCATGGTAAAGTCGTTTTTAGTAGCTGACTTTCGAACCCTATATAACATAAAATAATGTTCGTAACATACGTGTAAAGATATTGTATCGACTTTTTCGTAAAATAAATGGTCTAACTGAACAAAAGTGATGCACTTGATCCTGCATAAGCACATATCTATAGTTGCACAACTATACTCATTAGCAGATCCACTTTTGTCTGCTTGAATGTGATCGCACGCGTGTTGCACGTGATATGGGATTTTGATCTTTTGGTTCATCCTCGTTACCTGCACATTTGGTAAGCATGCTAATCAATAAATCCTAGTTTTGTTCCATATGATAAGCAATATACATATGTGTATATACTTGTTTGTTAACATCAATTGATGGAATAAATTGGCTGCTATGTTTTGATTAATGAAATACTCATAATTCACCTTGAGTGGCAGAAATGAAACAGGACCAAGTGTAGTAAGGCCCAGTAATTGTAGCTTTCCTTCCAAACCAAAGGCTTCTCAAAAAATTAAGCTAATTCAAGCCATTGTAACTTCCGTTAGATTGACAACGAAAAGTAGGGTAGATAATTATGAGAGCTATATTTTTTATGGTTTAAGATATTCTTAAATTTAAAATAGGA
The DNA here is from genome assembly GCA_035079005.1 of Fraxinus americana. NCBI lineage: Eukaryota > Viridiplantae > Streptophyta > Magnoliopsida > Lamiales > Oleaceae > Fraxinus > Fraxinus americana. The sequence goes on from CM068706.1 coordinate 20,157,961, forward strand.
TAACGTTTTTCAGACTTTTTGGGCGAGACCGATATTGTTACAATGCGAAGACATATAATCCTCTTACTTTTGCCATGGATGGATTGGACGGCTCTTCATTTCAGGTCATGGTCGAACAAACAGAAACATTCGTGCTAAGGTAGGAAGATATATAGAAGAGCTTCGATTAGCATCCGTTCTAATGTAGACAAAAGTGTAAAACAAAACAAAGAGCGTGAGCAAACCCTGTTGATTCTCGTAGAAGGAAAAAGAATTGACAATCAAGACTCGTTGGTCCGTGCACAAAGATTGGGAAATGATCCTTTATAAACAATCGCTTATTCACGAAAAGTGCCCATATTGGAACGATATGAATTGGAACTATACAAAATCGATTCTACTTTTCAATAAATCACCAAAAAGCACAATGAATTGTTCGAAATTTAAATACACTCGCAAGGAGGTCAAGACACAAGTCAACAGAACAAAGGTTACAAAATTTTCCAACTGTGGTAAAAGAAAAACAACTAAATTTAATATGACAAATTCTCAACCTTTAAATCTGACGAGATATGGCCATTATTTAAAGTAAACCAGTTTGTGTTGATTTATTTCACTTGGAATATGTGCTATTGTGGGGTAATTATTTAGTGTCTTTGTATGGTAAAAGTGTTTTTAGTAGCCGACTTTCAAATCCTATAAATATTCAAAACATAAGTATAAAAGAAGTCCCATGAATTTTACGATAAAATAAATGGTCTATCTGAACGACAAGAGAGAAGCACTTGATCCTACATAAGCACATATACGTAGTTGTACGATTATGCTCGTTAGCCCGTGCACTTTCGTACACTTGAATGTGATCGCACGTATAATTGAATGCGATGGCACGTGTATTGTACGTGATATGTGATTCTGATTTTTTGTTCGTGTTCATCACTTACACTTTTGGTAGGCATGGTAATCGATGCAATCCTAGTTTCGTTCAATATTTAAATAAGCTCGCAAGAAGTTCATGACAAAAGTAAATAAAATGAAGTTACAGAATTTTCCAGTGATGATGAAAGTAAACACATCTAAAATTAAAATGACATAAATTCTTAAACTTGAAATCCTGCGGGACACGTGGCGAGCCGTACTCAAATAAAACCAGAATATATCGAATTATTTCATTTGCAATCTGTCTTTGAATGTCTTTGTAATTATTTACAGTCTTGCATGGTAAAGCTGTTTTTAGTAGCTGACTTTCGAACCCTATATAACATAAAATAATGTTCGTAACATACGTGTAAAGACATTGTATCGATTTTTCCGTAAAATAAATGGTCTAACTGAACAAAAGTGATGCACTTGATCCTGCATAAGCACATATCTATAGTTGCACAACTATACTCATTAGCAGATCCACTTTTGTCTACTTGAATGTGATCGCACGCGTGTTGCACGTGATATGGGATTTTGATCTTTTGGTTCATCCTCGTTACCTGCACATTTGGTAAGCATGCTAATCAATAAATCCTAGTTTTGTTCCATATGATAAGCAATATACATATGTGTATATACTTGTTTGTTAACATCAATTGATGGAATAAATTGGCTCCTAAGTTTTGATTAATGAAATACTCACAATTCACCTTGAGTGGCAGAAAGGAAACAGCACCAAGTGTAGTAAGGCCCAGTAATTGCAGCTTTCCTTTCAAAACCAAAGGCTTCTCAAAATATTAAGCTAATTCAAGCCATTGTAACTTCCGTTGGATTGACAACGAAAAGTAGGGTAGATAAGTCTGAGTGCTATATTTTTTATGGTTTAAGATATTCTTGAATTTGCAATAGGATAACATTTTTCAGACTTTTTGGGCGAGACCGATATTGTTACAATGCGAAGACATATAATCCTCTTACTTTTGCCATGGATGGATTGGACGGCTCTTCAGTTCAGGTCATGGTCGAACAAACAGAAACATTCGTGCTAAGGTAGGAAGATATATAGAAGAGCTTCGATTAGCATCCGTTCTAATGTAGACAAAAGTGTAAAACAAAACAAAGAGCGCGAGCAAAACCTGTTGATTCTCGTAGAAGGAAAAAGAATTGACAATCAAGACTCGTTGGTCCGTGCACAAAGATTGGGAAATGATCCTTTATAAACAATCGCTTATTCACGAAAAGTGCCCATATTGGAACGATATGAATTGGAACTATACAAAATCGATTCTACTTGTCAATAAATCACCAAAAAGCACAATGAATTGTTCGAAATTTAAATGCACTCGCAACGAGTTCAAGACACAAGTCAACAAAACAAAGGTTACAAAATTGTCCAACTGTGGTAAAAGAAAAACAACTAAATTTAATATGACAAATTCTTAACCTTTAAATCTGACGAGATATGGCCATTATTTAAAGTAAACCAGTTTGTGTTGATTTATTTCACTTGGAATATGTGCTATTGTGGGGTAATTATTTAGTGTCTTTGTATGGTAAAAGTGTTTTTAGTAGCCGACTTTCAAATCCTATAAATATTCAAAACATAAGTATAAAAGAAGTCCCATGAATTTTACGATAAAATAATTGGTTTATCTGAACGACAAGAGAGAAGCACTTGATCCTACATAAGCACATATACGTAGTTGTACGACTATGCTCGTTAGCCTGTGCACTTTCGTACACTTGAATGTGATCGCACGTATAATTGAATGCGATGGCACGTGTATTGTACGTGATATGTGATTCTGATTTTTTGTTCGTGTTCATCACTTACACTTTTGGTAGGCATGGTAATCGATGCAATCCTAGTTTCGTTCAATATTTAAATAAGCTCGCAAGAAGTTCATGACAAAAGTAAATAAAATGAAGTTACAGAATTTTCCAGTGATGATGAAAGTAAACACATCTAAAATTAAAATGACATAAATTCTTAAACTTGAAATCCTGCGGGACACGTGGCAGGCCAGTACTCAAATAAAACCAGTTTATATCGATTTATTTCAGTTGCAATCTGTGCTGAATGTGCTGTAATTATTTACAGTCTTGCATGGTAAAGCTGTTTTTAGTAGCTGACTTTCGAACCCTATATAACATAAAATAATGTTCGTAACATACGTGTAAAGATATTGTATCGACTTTTTCGTAAAATAAATGGTCTAACTGAACAAAAGTGATGCACTTGATCCTGCATAAGCACATATCTATAGTTGCACAACTATACTCATTAGCAGATCCACTTTTGTCTGCTTGAATGTGATCGCACGCGTGTTGCACGTGATATGGGATTTTGATCTTTTGGTTCATCCTGGTTACCTGCACATTTGGTAAGCATGCTAATCAATAAATCCTAGTTTTGTTCCATATGATAAGCAATATACATATGTGTATATACTTGTTTGTTAACATCAATTGATGGAATAAATTGGCTGCTATGTTTTGATTAATGAAATACTCATAATTCACCTTGAGTGGCAGAAATGAAACAGGACCAAGTGTAGTAAGGCCCAGTATTGTAACAGGACCAAGTGTAGTAAGGCCCAGTATGGTAAAAGTGTTTTTAGTAGCCGACTTTCAAATCCTATAAATATTCAAAACATAAGTATAAAAGAAGTCCCATGAATTTTACGATAAAATAAATGGTCTATCTGAACGACAAGAGAGAAGCACTTGATCCTACATAAGCACATATACGTAGTTGTACGATTATGCTCGTTAGCCCGTGCACTTTCGTACACTTGAATGTGATCGCACGTATAATTGAATGCGATGGCACGTGTATTGTACGTGATATGTGATTCTGATTTTTTGTTCATGTTCATCACTTACACTTTTGGTAGGCATGGTAATCGATGCAATCCTAGTTTCGTTCAATATTTAAATAAGCTCGCAAGAAGTTCATGAAAAAAGTAAATAAAATGAAGTTCTGAGAATTTTCCAGTGATGATAAAAGTAAACACATCTAAAATTAAAATGACATAAATTCTTAAACTTGAAATCCTGCGGGACACGTGGCAGGCCAGTACTCAAATAAAACCAGTTTATATCGATTTATTTCAGTTGCAATCTGTGCTGAATGTGCTGTAATTATTTACAGTCTTGCATGGTAAAGCTATTTTTAGTAGCTGACTTTCGAACCCTATATAACATAAAATAATGTTCGTAACATACGTGTAAAGATATTGTATCTATTTTTCCGTAAAATAAATGGTCTAACTGAACAAAAGTGATGCACTTGATCCTGCATAAGCACATATCCATAGTTGCACAACTATACTCATTAGCAGATCCACTTTTGTCTGCTTGAATGTGATCGCACGCGTGTTGCACGTGATAGGGGATTTTGATCTTTTGGTTCATCCTCATTACCTGAACATTTGGTAAGCATGCTAATCAATAAATCCTAGTTTTGTTCCGAATGATAAGCAATATACATATGTGCATATACTTGTTTGTTAACATTAATTGATGAATAAATTGGCTCCTATGTTTTAAGTAATGAAATACTCACAATTCACCCTGAGTGGCAGAAATGAAACAGGACCAAGTGTAGTAAGGCCCAGTAATTGATGCTTTCCTTCCAAACCAAAGGCTTCTCAAAAAATTAACCTAATTCAAACCATTGTAACTTCCGTTGGATTGACAACGAAAAGTAGGGTACATAAGTCTGAGAGCTATATTTTTTATGGTTTAAGATATTCTTAAATTTGCAATAGGATAACATTTTTCAGGCTTTTTGGGCGAGACCGATATTGTTACAATGCGAAGACATATAATCCTCTTACTTTTGCTATGGATGGATTGGACGGCTCTTCAGTTCAGGTCATGGTCGAACAAACAGAAACATTCGTGCTAAGGTAGGAAGATATATAGAAGAGCTTCGATTAGCATCCGTTCTAATGTAGACAAAAGTGTAAAACAAAACAAAGAGCGCGAGCAAAACCTGTTGATTCTCGTAGAAGGAAAAAGAATTGACAATCAAGACTCGTTGGTCCGTGCACAAAGATTGGGAAATGATCCTTTATAAACAATCGCTTATTCACGAAAAGTGCCCATATTGGATCGATATGAATTGGAACTATACAAAATCGGTTCTACTTTTCAATAAATCACCAAAAAGCACAATGAATTGTTGGAAATTTAAACGCACTCGCAAGGAGTTCAAGACACAAGTCAACAAAACAAAGGTTACAAAATTTTCCAACTGTGGTAAAAGAAAAACAACTAAATTTATTATGACAAATTCTTAACCTTTAAATCTGACGAGATATGGCCATTATTTAAAGTAAACCCGTTTGTGTTGATTTATTTCACTTGGAATATGTGCTATTGTGGGGTAATTATTTAGTGCCTTCGTATGGTAAAAGTGTTTTTAGTAGCCGACTTTCAAATCCTACAAATATTGAAAACATAAGTACAAAAGAAGTCCCATGAATTTTACGATAAAATAAATGGTCTATCTGAACGACAAGAGAGAAGCACTTGATCCTACATAAGCACATATACGTAGTTGTACGACTATGCTCGTTAGCCCGTGCACTTTCGTACACTTGAATGTGATCGCACGTATAATTGAATGCGATGGCACGTGTATTGTACGTGAGATGTCATTCTGATTTTTTGTTCGTGTTCATCACTTACACTTTTGGTAGGCATGGTAATCGATGCAATCCGAGTTTCGTTCAATATTTAAATAAGCTCGCAAGAAGTTCATGACAAAAGTAAATAAAATGAAGTTACAGAATTTTCCAGTGATGATAAAAGTAAACACACCTAAAATTAAAATGACATAAATTCTTAAACTTGAAATCCTGCGGGACACGTGGCAGGCCAGTACTCAAATAAAACCAGTTTATATCGATTTATTTCAGTTGCAATCTGTGCTGAATGTGTTGTAATTATTTACAGTCTTGTATGGTAAAGCTGTTTTTAGTAGCTGACTTTCGAACCCTATATAAAATAAAATAATGTTCGTAACATACGTGTAAAGATATTGTATCGATTTTTCCTTAAAATAAATGGTCTAACTGAACAAAAGTGATGCACTTGATCCTGCATAAGCACATATCTATAGTTGTACAACTATACTCATTAGCAGATCCACTTTTATGCCTTGAATGTTATCGCACGCGTGTTGCACGTGATATGGGATTTTGATCTTTTGGTTCATCCTCATTACCTGCACATTTGGTAAGCATGCTAATCAATAAATCCTAGTTTTGTTCCGAATGATAAGCAATAGACATATGTGTATATACTTGTTTGTTAACATCAATTGATGAAGAAATTGGCTCCTATGTTTTGAGTAATGAAATACTCACAATTCACCTTGAGTGGCAGAAATGAAACAGGACCAAGTGTAGTAAGGCCCAGTAATTGCAGCTTTCCTTCCAAACCAAAGGCTTCTCAAAAAATTAAGCTAATTCAAGCCATTGTAACTTCCGTTGGATTGACAACGAAATGTAGGGTAGATAATTCTGAGAGCTATATTTTTTATGGTTTAAGATATTCTTAAATTTCCAATAGGATAACATTTTTCAGACTTTTTGGGCGAGACCGATATTGTTACAATGCGAAGACATATAATCCTCTTACTTTTGCCATGGATAGATTGGACGGCTCTTCAGTTCAGGTCATGGTCGAACAAACAGAAACATTCGTGCTAAGGTAGGAAGATATATAGAAGTGCTTCGATTAGCATCCATTCTAATGTAGACAAAAGTGTGAAACAAAACAAAGAGCGCGAGCAAAACCTGTTGATTCTCGTAGAAGGAAAAAGAATTGACAATCAAAACTCGTTGGTCCGTGCACAAAGATTGGGAAATGATCCTTTATAAACAATCGCTTATTCACGAAAAGTGCCCATATTGGAACGATATGAATTGGAACTATACAAAATCGATTCTACTTTTCAATAAATCACCAAAAAGCACAATGAATTGTTGGAAATTTAAACGCACTCGCAAGGAGTTCAAGACACAAGTCAACAAAACAAAGGTTACAAAATTTTCCAACAGCGGTAAAAGAAACACAACTAAATTTAATATGACAAATTCTTAACCTTTAAATCTGACGAAATATGGCCATTATTTAAAGTAAACCCGTTTGTGTTGATTTATTTCACTTGGAATATGTGCTATTGTGGGGTAATTATTTAGTGTCTTCGTATGGTAAAAGTGTTTTTAGTAGCCGACTTTCAAATCCTACAAATATTGAAAACATAAGTACAAAAGAAGTCCCATGAATTTTACAATAAAATAAATGGTCTATCTGAACGACAAGAGAGAAGCAGTTGATCCTACATAAGCACATATACGTAGTTGTACGACTATGCTCGTTAGCCCGTGCACTTTCGTACACTTGAATGTGATCGCACGTATAATTGAATGCGATGGCACGTGTATTGTACGTGAGATGTCATTCTGATTTTTTGTTCGTGTTCACCACTTACACTTTTGGTAGGCATGGTAATCGATGCAATTTGAGTTTCGTTCAATATTTAAATAAGCTCGCAAGAAGTTCATGACAAAAGTAAATAAAATGAAGTTACAGAATTTTCCAGTGATGATAAAAGTAAACACATCTAAAATTAAAATGACATAAATTCTTAAACTTGAAATCCTGCGGGACACGTGGCAGGCCAGTACTCAAATAAAACCAGTTTATATCGATTTATTTCAGTTGCAATCTGTCTTTGAATGTGTTGTAATTATTTACAGTCTTGTATGGTAAAGCTGTTTTTAGTAGCTGACTTTCGAACCCTATATAACATAAAATAATGTTCGTAACATACGTGTAAAGATATTGTATCGATTTTTCCTTAAAATAAATGGTCTAACTGAACAAAAGTGATGCACTTGATCCTGCATAAGCACATATCTATAGTTGTACAACTATACTCATTAGCAGATCCACTTTTGTCTGCTTGAATGTGATCGCACGCGTGTTGTACGTCATATGGGATTTTGATCTTTTGGTTCATCCTCATTACCTGCACATTTGGTAAGCATGCTAATCAATAAATCCTAGTTTTGTTCCGAATTATAAGCAATAGACATATGTGTATATACTTGTTTGTTAACATCAATCGATGAAGAAATTGGCTCCTATGTTTTGAGTAATGAAATACTCACAATTCACCTTGAGTGGCAGAAATGAAACAGGACCAAGTGTAGTAAGGCCCAGTAATTGCAGCTTTCCTTCCAAACCAAAGGCTTCTCAAAAAATTAAGCTAATTCAAGCCATTGTAACTTCCGTTGGATTGACAACGAAATGTAGGGTAGATAATTCTGAGAGCTATATTTTTTATGGTTTAAGATATTCTTAAATTTCCAATAGGATAACATTTTTCAGACTTTTTGGGCGAGACCGATATTGTTACAATGCGAAGACATATAATCCTCTTACTTTTGCCATGGATGGATTGGACGGCTCTTCAGTTCAGGTCATGGTCGAACAAACAGAAACATTCGTGCTAAGGTAGGAAGATATATAGAAGAGCATCGATTAGCATCCGTTCTAATGTAGACAAAAGTGTAAAACAAAACAAAGAGCGCGAGCAAAACCTGTTGATTCTCGTAGAAGGAAAAAGAATTGACAATCAAAACTCGTTGGTCCGTGCACAAAGATTGGGAAATGATCCTTTATAAACAATCGCTTATTCACGAAAAGTGCCCATATTGGAACGATATGAATTGGAACTATACAAAATCGACTCTACTTTTCAATAAATCACCAAAAAGCACAATGAATTGTTGGAAATTTAAACGCACTCGTAAGGAGTTCAAGACACAAGTCAACAAAACAAAGGTTACAAAATTTTCAAACTGGGGTAAAAGAAAAACAACTAAATTTAATATGACAAATTCTTAACCTTTAAATCTGACGAGATATGGCCATTATTTAAAGTAAACCCGTTTGTGTTGATTTATTTCACTTGGAATATGTGCTATTGTGGGGTAATTATTTAGTGTCTTTGTCTGGTAAAAGTGTTTTTAGTAGCCGACTTTCAAATCCTACAAATATTGAAAACATAAGTACAAAAGAAGTCCCATGAATTTTACGATAAAATAAATGGTCTATCTGAACGACAAGAGAGAAGCAGTTGATCCTACATAAGCACATATACCTAGTTGTACGACTATGCTCGTTAGCCCGTGCACTTTCGTACACTTGAATGTGATCGCACGTATAATTGAATGCGATGGCACGCGTATTGTACGTGAGATGTCATTCTGATTTTTTGTTCGTGTTCATCACTTACACTTTTGGTAGGCATGGTAATCGATGCAATCCGAGTTTCGTTCAATATTTAAATAAGCTCGCAAGAAGTTCATGACAAAAGTAAATAAAATGAAGTTACAGAATTTTCCAGTGATGATAAAGGTAAACACATCTAAAATTAAAATGACATAAATTCTTAAACTTGAAATCCTGCGGGACACGTGGCAGGCCAGTACTCAAATAAAACCAGTTTATATCGATTTATTTCAGTTGCAATCTGTGCTGAATGTGTTGTAATTATTTACAGTCTTGTATGGTAAAGCTGTTTTTAGTAGCTGACTTTCGAACCCTATATAACATAAAATAATGTTCGTAACATACGTGTAAAGATATTGTATCGATTTTTCCTTAAAATAAATGGTCTAACTGAACAAAAGTGATGCACTTGATCCTGCATAAGCACATATCTATAGTTGTACAACTATACTCATTAGCAGATCCACTTTTGTCTGCTTGAATGTGATCGCACGCGTGTTGCACGTGATATGGGATTTTGATCTTTTGGTTCATCCTCATTACCTGCACATTTGGTAAGCATGCTAATCAATAAATCCTAGTTTTGTTCCGAATGATAAGCAATAGACATATGTGTATATACTTGTTTGTTAACATCAATTGATGAAGAAATTGGCTCCTATGTTTTGAGTAATGAAATACTCACAATTCACCTTGAGTGGCAGAAATGAAACAGGACCAAGTGTAGTAAGGCCCAGTAATTGCAGCTTTCCTTCCAAACCAAAGGCTTCTCAAAAAATTAAGCTAATTCAAGCCATTGTAACTTCCGTTGGATTGACAACGAAATGTAGGGTAGATAATTCTGAGAGCTATATTTTTTATGGTTTAAGATATTCTTAAATTTCCAATAGGATAACATTTTTCAGACTTTTTGGGCGAGACCGATATTGTTACAATGCGAAGACATATAATCCTCTTACTTTTGCCATGGATGGATTGGACGGCTCTTCAGTTCAGGTCATGGTCGAACAAACAGAAACATTCGTGCTAAGGTAGGAAGATATATAGAAGAGCATCGATTAGCATCCGTTCTAATGTAGACAAAAGTGTAAAACAAAACAAAGAGCGCGAGCAAAACCTGTTGATTCTCGTAGAAGGAAAAAGAATTGACAATCAAAACTCGTTGGTCCGTGCACAAAGATTGGGAAATGATCCTTTATAAACAATCGCTTATTCACGAAAAGTGCCCATATTGGAACGATATGAATTGGAACTATACAAAATCGATTCTACTTTTCAATAAATCACCAAAAAGCACAATGAATTGTTGGAAATTTAAACGCACTCGCAAGGAGTTCAAGACACAAGTCAACAAAACAAAGGTTAAAAAATTTTCCAACTGTGGTAAAAGAAAAACAACTAAATTTAATATGCCAAATTCTTAACCTTTAAATCTGACGACATATGGCCATTATTTAAAGTAAACCCGTTTGTGTTGATTTATTTCACTTGGAATATGTGCTATTGTGGGGTAATTATTTAGTGTCGTCGTATGGTAAAAGTGTTTTTAGTAGCCGACTTTCAAATCCTACAAATATTGAAAACATAAGTACAAAAGAAGTCCCATGAATTTTACGATAAAATAAATGGTCTATCTGAACGACAAGAGAGAAGCACTTGATCCTACATAAGCACATATACGTAGTTGTACGACTATGCTCGTTAGCCCGTGCACTTTCGTACACTTGAATGTGATCGCACGTATAATTGAATGCGATGGCACGTGTATTGTACGTGAGATGTCATTCTGATTTTTTGTTCGTGTTCATCACTTACACTTTTGGTAGGCATGGTAATCGATGCAATCCGAGTTTCGTTCAATATTTAAATAAGCTCGCAAGAAGTTCATGACAAAAGTAAATAAAATGAAGTTACAGAATTTTCCAGTGATGATAAAGGTAAACACATCTAAAATTAAAATGACATAAATTCTTAAACTTGAAATCCTGCGGGACACGTGGCAGGCCAGTACTCAAATAAAACCAGTTTATATCGATTTATTTCAGTTGTAATCTGTCTTTGAATGTGTTGTAATTATTTACGATCTTGTATGGTAAAGTCGTTTTTAGTAGCTGACTTTCGAACCCTATATAACATAAAATAATGTTCGTAACATACGTGTAAAGATATTGTATCGATTTTTCCTTAAAATAAATGGTCTAACTGAACAAAAGTGATGCACTTGATCCTGCATAAGCACATATCTATAGTTGTACAACTATACTCATTAGCAGATCCACTTTTGTCTGCTTGAATGTGATCGCACGCGTGTTGCACGTCATATGGGATTTTGATCTTTTGGTTCATCCTCATTACCTGCACATTTGGTAAGCATGCTAATCAATAAATCCTAGTTTTGTTCCGAATGATAAGCAATAGACATATGTGTATATACTTGTTGGTTAACATCAATTGATGAAGAAATTGGCTCCTATGTTTTGAGTAATGAAATACTCACAATTCACCTTGAGTGGCAGAAATGAAACAGGACCAAGTGTAGTAAGGCCCAGTAATTGCAGCTTTCCTTCCAAACCAAAGGCTTCTCAAAAAATTAAGCTAATTCAAGCCATTGTAACTTCCGTTGGATTGACAACGAAATGTAGGGTAGATAATTCTGAGAGCTATATTTTTTATGGTTTAAGATATTCTTAAATTTCCAATAGGATAACATTTTTCAGACTTTTTGGGCGAGACCGATATTGTTACAATGCGAAGACATATAATCCTCTTACTTTTGCCATGGATGGATTGGACGGCTCTTCAGTTCAGGTCATGGTCGAACAAACGAAACATTCGTGCTAAGGTAGGAAGATATATAGAAGAGCATCGATTAGCATCCGTTCTAATGTAGACAAAAGTGTAAAACAAAACAAAGAGCGCGAGCAAAACCTGTTTATTCTCGTAGAAGGAAAAAGAATTGACAATCAAAACTCGTTGGTCCGTGCACAAAGATTGGGAAATGATCCTTTATAAACAATCGCTTATTCACGAAAAGTGCCCATATTGGAACGATATGAATTGGAACTATACAAAATCGATTCTACTTTTCAATAAATCACCAAAAAGCACAATGAATTGTTGGAAATTTAAACGCACTCGCAAGGAGTTCAAGACACAAGTCAACAAAACAAAGGTTACAAAATTTTCCAACTGTGGTAAAAGAAAAACAACTAAATTTAATATGACAAATTCTTAACCTTTAAATCTGACGAGATATGGCCATTATTTAAAGTAAACCCGTTTGTGTTGATTTAGTTCACTTGGAATATGTGCTATTGTGGGGTAATTATTTAGTGTCTTTGTCTGGTAAAAGTGTTTTTAGTAGCCGACTTTCAAATCCTACAAATATTGAAAACATAAGTACAAAAGAAGTCCCATGAATTTTACGATAAAATAAATGGTCTATCTGAACGACAAGAGAGAAGCAGTTGATCCTACATAAGCACATATACCTAGTTGTACGACTATGCTCGTTAGCCCGTGCACTTTCGTACACTTGAATGTGATCGCACGTATAATTGAATGCGATGGCACGCGTATTGTACGTGAGATGTCATTCTGATTTTTTGTTCGTGTTCATCACTTACACTTTTGGTAGGCATGGTAATCGATGCAATCCGAGTTTCGTTCAATATTTAAATAAGCTCGCAAGAAGTTCATGACAAAAGTAAATAAAATGAAGTTACAGAATTTTCCAGTGATGATAAAGGTAAACACATCTCAAATTAAAATGACATAAATTCTTAAACTTGAAATCCTGCGGGACACGTGGCAGGCCAGTACTCAAATAAAACCAGTTTATATCGATTTATTTCGATTGCAATCTGTCTTTGAATGTGTTGTAATTATTTACAATCTTGTATGGTAAAAGCTGTTTTTAGTAGCTGACTTTCGAACCCTATATAACATAAAATAATGTTCGTAACATACGTGTAAAGATATTGTATCGATTTTTCCTTAAAATAAATGGTCCTAACTGAACAAAAGTGATGCACTTGATCCTGCATAAGCACATATCTATAGTTGTACAACTATACTCATTAGCGAATCCACTTTTATGCCTTGAATGTGATCGCACGCGTGTTGCACGTCATATGGGATTTTGATCTTTTGGTTCATCCTCATTACCTGCACATTTGGTAAGCATGCTAATCAATAAATCCTAGTTTTGTTCCGAATGATAAGCAATAGACATATGTGTATATACTTGTTTGTTAACATCAATCGATGAAGAAATTGGCTCCTATGTTTTGAGTAATGAAATACTCACAATTCACCTTGAGTGGCGAGAAATGAAACAGACCAAGTGTAGTAAGGCCCGGTAATTGCAGCTTTCCTTCCAAACCAAAGGCTTCTCAAAAAATTAAGCTAATTCAAGCCATTGTAACTTCCGTTGGATTGACAACGAAATGTAGGGTAGATAAGTCTGAGAGCTATATTTTTTATGGTTTAAGATATTCTTAAATTTGCAATAGGATAACATTTTTCAGACTTTTGGGCGAGACCGATATTGTTACAATGCGAAGACATATAATCCTCTTACTTTTGCCATGGATGGATTGGACGGCTCTTCAGTTCAGGTCATGGTCGAACAAACAGAAACATTCGTGCTAAGGTAGGAAGATATATAGAAGAGCATCGATTAGCATCCGTTCTAATGTAGACAAAAGTGTAAAACAAAACAAAGAGCGCGAGCAAAACCTGTTGATTCTCGTAGAAGGAAAAAGAATTGACAATCAAAACTCGTTGGTCCGTGCACAAAGATTGGGAAATGATCCTTTATAAACAATCGCTTATTCACGAAAAGTGCCCATATTGGAACGATATGAATTGGAACTATACAAAATCGATTCTACTTTTCAATAAATCACCAAAAAGCACAATGAATTGTTGGAAATTTAAACGCACTCGCAAGGAGTTCAAGACACAAGTCAACAAAACAAAGGTTAAAAAATTTTCCAACTGTGGTAAAAGAAAAACAACTAAATTTAATATGCCAAATTCTTAACCTTTAAATCTGACGAGATATGGCCATTATTTAAAGTAAACCCGTTTGTGTTGATTTATTTCACTTGGAATATGTGCTATTGTGGGGTAATTATTTAGTGTCTTCGTATGGTAAAAGTGTTTTTAGTAGCCGACTTTCAAATCCTACAAATATTGAAAACATAAGTACAAAAGAAGTCCCATGAATTTTACGATAAAATAAATGGTCTATCTGAACGACAAGAGAGAAACACTTGATCCTACATAAGCACATATACGTAGTTGTACGACTATGCTCGTTAGCCCGTGCACTTTCGTACACTTGAATGTGATCGCACGTATAATTGAATGCGATGGCACGTGTATTGTACGTGAGATGTCATTCTGATTTTTTGTTCGTGTTCATCACTTACACTTTTGGTAGGCATGGTAATCGATGCAATCCGAGTTTCGTTCAATATTTAAATAAGCTCGCAAGAAGTTCATGACAAAAGTAAATAAAATGAAGTTACGAGAATTTTCCGGTGATGATAAAGGTAAACACATCTAAAATTAAAATGACATAAATTCTTAAACTTGAAATCCTGCGGGACACGTGGCGAGCCGGTACTCAAATAAAACCAGTTTATATCGATTTATTTCAGTTGCAATCATGTCTTTGAATGTGTTGTAATTATTTACAATCTTGTATGGTAAAGTCTGTTTTTAGTACATGACTTTCGAACACTATAAAACATAAAATAATGTTCGTAACATACGTGTAAAGATATTCTATCGATTTTTCAAAAAAATAAATGGTCTAACTGAACAAAAGTGATGCACTTGATCCTGCACAAGCACATATCTATAGTTGTACAACTATACTCATTAGCAGATCCACTTTTGTCTGCTTGAATGTGATCGCACGCGTGTTGCACGTGATATGGGATTTTGATCTTTTGGTCATCCTCATTACCTGCACATTTGGTAAGCATGCTAATCAATAAATCCTAGTTTTGTTCCGAATGATAAGCAATAGACATATGTGTATATACTTGTTTGTGAACATCAATTGATGAAGAAATTGGCTCCTATGTTTTGAGTAATGAAATACTCACAATTCACCTTGAGTGGCATAAATGAAACAGGACCAAGTGTAGTAAGGCCCAGTAATTGCAGCTTTCCTTCCAAACCAAAGGCTTCTCAAAAAATTAAGCTAATTCAAGCCATTGTAACTTCCGTTGGATTGACAACGAAATGTAGGGTAGATAATTCTGAGAGCTATATTTTTTATGGTTTAAGATATTCTTAAATTTCCAATAGGATAACATTTTTCAGACTTTTTGGGCGAGACCGATATTGTTACAATGCGAAGACATATAATCCTCTTACTTTTGCCATGGATGGATTGGACGGCTCTTTAGTTCAGGTCATGGTCGAACAAACAGAAACATTCGTGCTAAGGTAGGAAGATATATAGAAGAGCATCGATTAGTATCCGTTCTAATGTAGACAAAAGTGTAAAACAAAACAAAGAGCGCGAGCAAAACACATTTATTCTCGTAGAAGGAAAAAGAATTGACAATCAAAACTCGTTGGTCCGTGCACAAAGATTGGGAAATGATCCTTTATAAACAATCGCTTATTCACGAAAAGTGCCCATATTGGAACGATATGAATTGGAACTATACAAAATCGATTCTACTTTTCAATAAATCACCAAAAAGCACAATGAATTGTTGGAAATTTAAACGTACTCGCAAGGAGTTCAAGACACAAGTCAACAAAACAAAGGTTACAAAATTTTCCAACTGTGGTAAAAGAAAAACAACTAAATTTAATATGACAAATTCTTAACCTTTAAATCTGACGAGATATGGCCATTATTTAAAGTAAACCCGTTTGTGTTGATTTATTTCACTTGGAATATGTGCTATTGTGGGGTAATTATTTAGTGTCTTCGTATGGTAAAAGTGTTTTTAGTAGCCGACTTTCAAATCCTACAAATATTGAAAACATAAGTACAAAAGAAGTCCCATGAATTTTACGATAAAATAAATGGTCTATCTGAACGACAAGAGAGAAACACTTGATCCTACATAAGCACATATACGTAGTTGTACGACTATGCTCGTTAGCCCGTGCACTTTCGTACACTTGAATGTGATCGCACGTATAATTGAATGCGATGGCACGTGTATTGTACGTGAGATGTCATTCAGATTTTTTGTTCTTGTTCATCACTTACACTTTTGGTAGGCATGGTAATCGATGCAATCCGAGTTTCGTTCAATATTTAAATAAGCTCGCAAGAAGTTCATGACAAAAGTAAATAAAATGAAGTTACAGAATTTTCCAGTGATGATAAAAGTAAACACATCTAAAATTAAAATGACATAAATTCTTAAACTTGAAATCCTGCGGGACACGTGGCAGGCCAGTACTCAAATAAAACCAGTTTATATAGATTTATTTCAGTTGCAATCTGTGCTGAATGTGTTGTAATTATTTACAGTCTTGTATGGTAAAGCTGTTTTTAGTAGCTGACTTTCGAACCCTATATAACATAAAATAATGTTCGTAACATACGTGTAAAGATATTGTATCGATTTTTCCTTAAAATAAATGGTCTAACTGAACAAAAGTGATGCACTTGATCCTGCATAAGCACATATCTATAGTTGTACAACTATACTCATTAGCAGATCCACTTTTATGCACTTGAATGTGATCGCACGCGTGTTGCACGTGATATTGGATTTTGATCTTTTGGTTCATCCTCATTACCTGCACATTTGGTAAGCATGCTAATCAATAAATCCTAGTTTTGTTCCGAATGATAAGCAATAGACATATGTGTATATACTTGTTTGTGAACATCAATTGATGAAGAAATTGGCTCCTATGTTTTGAGTAATGAAATACTCACAATTCACCTTGAGTGGCGAGAAATGAAACGAGGACCAAGTGTAGTAAGGCCCAGTAATTGCAGCTTTCCTTCCAAACCAAAGGCTTCTCAAAAAATTAAGCTAATTCAAGCCATTGTAACTTCCGTTGGATTGACAACGAAATGTAGGGTAGATAATTCTGAGAGCTATATTTTTTATGGTTTAAGATATTCTTAAATTTCCAATAGGATAACATTTTTCAGACTTTTTGGGCGAGACCGATATTGTTACAATGCGAAGACATATAATCCTCTTACTTTTGCCATGGATGGATTGGACGGCTCTTGATTCAGGTCATGGTCGAACAAACAGAAACATTCGTGCTAAGGTAGGAAGATATATAGAAGAGCATCGATTAGCATCCGTTCTAATGTAGACAAAAGTGTAAAACAAAACAAAGAGCGCGAGCAAAACCTGTTTATTCTCGTAGAAGGAAAAAGAATTGACAATCAAAACTCGTTGGTCCGTGCACAAAGATTGGGAAATGATCCTTTATAAACAATCGCTTATTCACGAAAAGTGCCCATATTGGAACGATATGAATTGGAACTATACAAAATCGATTCTACTTTTCAATAAATCACCAAAAAGCACAATGAATTGTTGGAAATTTAAACGCACTCGCAAGGAGTTCAAGACACAAGTCAACAAAACAAAGGTTACAAAATTTTCCAACTGTGGTAAAAGAAAAACAACTAAATTTAATATGACAAATTCTTAACCTTTAAATCTGACGAGATATGGCCATTATTTAAAGTAAACCCGTTTGTGTTGATTTATTTCACTTGGAATATGTGCTATTGTGGGGTAATTATTTAGTGTCTTCGTATGGTAAAAGTGTGTTTAGTAGCCGACTTTCAAATCCTACAAATATTGAAAACATAAGTACAAAAGAAGTCCCATGAATTTTACGATAAAATAAATGGTCTATCTGAACGACAAGAGAGAAACACTTGATCCTACATAAGCACATATACGTAGTTGTACGACTATGCTCGTTAGCCCGTGCACTTTCGTACACTTGAATGTGATCGCACGTATAATTGAATGCGATGGCACGTGTATTGTACGTGAGATGTCATTCTGATTTTTTGTTCGTGTTCATCACTTACACTTTTGGTAGGCATGGTAATCGATGCAATCCGAGTTTCGTTCAATATTTAAATAAGCTCGCAAGAAGTTCATGACAAAAGTAAATAAAATGAAGTTACAGAATTTTCCAGTGATGATAAAGGTAAACACATCTAAAATTAAAATGACATAAATTCTTAAACTTGAAATCCTGCGGGACACGTGGCAGGCCAGTACTCAAATAAAACCAGTTTATATCGATTTATTTCAGTTGCAATCTGTCTTGAATGTGTTGTAATTATTTACTGATCTTGTATGGTAAAATTTGTTTTTAGTAGCTGACTTTCGAACCCTATATAACATAAAATAATGTTCGTAACATACGTGTAAAGATATTGTATCGATTTTTCCTTAAAATAAATGGTCTAACTGAACAAAAGTGATGCACTTGATCCTGCACAAGCACATATCTATAGTTGTACAACTATACTCATTAACGAGATCCACTTTTATGCGCTTGAATGTGATCGCACGCGTGTTGCACGTGATATGGGATTTTGATCTTTTGGTCATCCTCATTACCTGCACATTTGGTAAGCATGCTAATCAATAAATCCTAGTTTTGTTCCGAATGATAAGCAATAGACATATGTGTATATACTTGTTTGTGAACATCAATTGATGAAGAAATTGGCTCCTATGTTTTGAGTAATGAAATACTCACAATTCACCTTGAGTGGCATAAATGAAACAGGACCAAGTGTAGTAAGGCCCAGTAATTGCAGCTTTCCTTCCAAACCAAAGGCTTCTCAAAAAATTAAGCTAATTCAAGCCATTGTAACTTCCGTTGGATTGACAACGAAATGTAGGGTAGATAATTCTGAGAGCTATATTTTTCATGGTTTAAGATATTCTTAAATTTGCAATAGGATAACATTTTTCAGACTTTTTGGGCGAGACCGATATTGTTACAATGAGAAGACATATAATCCTCTTACTTTTGCCATGGATGGATTGGACGGCTCTTCAGTTCAGGTCATGGTCGAACAAACAGAAACATTCGTGCTAAGGTAGGAAGATATATAGAAGAGCTTCGATTAGCATCCGTTCTAATGTAGACAAAAGTGTAAAACAAAACAAGAGCGCGAGCAAAACCTGTTGATTCTCGTAGAAGGAAAAAGAATTGACAATCAAAACTCGTTGGTCCGTGCACAAAGATTGGGAAATGATCCTTTATAAACAATCGCTTATTCACGACAAGTGCCCATATTGGAACGATATGAATTGGAACTATACAAAATCGATTCTACTTTTCAATAAATCACCAAAAAGCACAATGAATTGTTGGAAATTTAAACGCACTCGCAAGGAGTTCAAGACACAAGTCAACAAAACAAAGGTTACAAAATTTTCCAACTGTGGTAAAAGAAAAACAACTAAATTTAATATGACAAATTCTTAACCTTTAAATCTGACGAGATATGGCCATTATTTAAAGTAAACCCGTTTGTGTTGATTTATTTCACTTGGAATATGTGCTATTGTGGGGTAATTATTTAGTGTCTTACGTATGGTAAAAGTGTTTTTAGTAGCCGACTTTCAAATCCTACAAATATTGAAAACATAAGTACAAAAGAAGTCCCATGAATTTTACGATAAAATAAATGGTCTATCTGAACGACAAGAGAGAAGCAGTTGATCCTACTTAAGCACATATACGTAGTTGTACGACTATGCTCGTTAGCCCGTGCACTTTCGTACACTTGAATGTGATCGCACGTATAATTGAATGCGATGGCACGTGTATTGTACGTGAGATGTCATTCAGATTTTTTGTTCTTGTTCATCACTTACACTTTTTGGTAGGCATGGTAATCGATGCAATCCGAGTTTCGTTCAATATTTAAATAAGCTCGCAAGAAGTTCATGACAAAAGTAAATAAAATGAAGTTACTGAGAATTTTCCGGTGATGATAAAAGTAAACACATCTAAAATTAAAATGACATAAATTCTTAAACTTGAAATCTGCGGGACACGTGGCGAGCCGATTACTCAAATAAAACCAGTTTATATAGATTTATTTCGATTTGCAATCTGTCTTTGAATGTGTTGTAATTATTCTACGAGTCTTGTATGGTAAAGTTTGTTTTTAGTAGGCGACTTTCGAACCCTATATAACATAAAATAATGTTCGTAACATACGTGTAAAGATATTGTATCGATTTTTCCTTAAAATAAATGGTCTAACTGAACAAAAGTGATGCACTTGATCCTGCATAAGCACATATCTATAGTTGTACAACTATACTCATTAGCAGATCCACTTTTGTCTGCTTGAATGTGATCGCACGCGTGTTGCACGTGATATTGGATTTTGATCTTTTGGTTCATCCTCATTACCTGCACATTTGGTAAGCATGCTAATCAATAAATCCTAGTTTTGTTCCGAATGATAAGCAATAGACATATGTGTATATACTTGTTTGTTAACATCAATTGATGAAGAAATTGGCTCCTATGTCTTGAGTAATGAAATACTCACAATTCACCTTGAGTGGCATAAATGAAACGAGGACCAAGTGTAGTAAGGCCCGATAATTGCGGCTTTCCTTCCAAACCAAAGGCTTCTCAAAAAATTAAGCTAATTCAAGCCATTGTAACTTCCGTTGGATTGACAATGAAATGTAGGGTAGATAATTCTGAGAGCTATATTTTTTATGGTTTAAGATATTCTTAAATTTCCAATAGGATAACATTTTTCAGACTTTTTGGGCGAGACCGATATTGTTACAATGCGAAGACATATAATCCTCTTACTTTTGCCATGGATGGATTGGACGGCTCTTCGATTCGAGTCATGAGTCGAACAAACAGAAACATCCGTGCTAAGGTAGGAAGATATATAGAAGAGCATCGATTAGCATCCGTTCTAATGTAGACAAAAGTGTAAAACAAAACAAAGAGCGCGAGCAAAACCTGTTTATTCTCGTAGAAGGAAAAAGAATTGACAATCAAAACTCGTTGGTCCGTGCACAAAGATTGGGAAATGATCCTTTATAAACAATCGCTTATTCACGAAAAGTGCCCATATTGGAACGATATGAATTGGAACTATACAAAATCGATTCTACTTTTCAATAAATCACCAAAAAGCACAATGAATTGTTGGAAATTTAAACGCACTCGCAAGGAGTTCAAGACACAAGTCAACAAAACAAAGGTTACAAAATTTTCCAACTGTGGTAAAAGAAAAACAACTAAATTTAATATGACAAATTCTTAACCTTTAAATCTGACGAGATATGGCCATTATTTAAAGTAAACCCGTTTGTGTTGATTTATTTCACTTGGAATATGTGCTATTGTGGGGTAATTATTTAGTGTCTTCGTATGGTAAAAGTGTTTTTAGTAGCCGACTTTCAAATCCTACAAATATTGAAAACATAAGTACAAAAGAAGTCCCATGAATTTTACGATAAAATAAATGGTCTATCTGAACGACAAGAGAGAAGCAGTTGATCCTACTTAAGCACATATACGTAGTTGTACGACTATGCTCGTTAGCCCGTGCACTTTCGTACACTTGAATGTGATCGCACGTATAATTGAATGCGATGGCACGTGTATTGTACGTGAGATGTCATTCAGATTTTTTGTTCTTGTTCATCACTTACACTTTTGGTAGGCATGGTAATCGATGCAATCCGAGTTTCGTTCAATATTTAAATAAGCTCGCAAGAAGTTCATGACAAAAGTAAATAAAATGAAGTTCTGAGAATTTTCCGGTGATGATAAAAGTAAACACATCTAAAATTAAAATGACATAAATTCTTAAACTTGAAATCTGCGGGACACGTGGCGAGCCGTACTCAAAATAAAACCGGTTTATATAGATTTATTTCGGTTGCAATCTGTCTTTGAATGTGTTGTAATTATTTACGATCTTGTATGGTAAAAAGTTGTTTTTAGTAGCTGACTTTCGAACCCTATATAACATAAAATAATGTTCGTAACATACGTGTAAAGATATTGTATCGATTTTTCCTTAAAATAAATGGTCTAACTGAACAAAAGTGATGCACTTGATCCTGCATAAGCACATATCTATAGTTGTACAACTATACTCATTAAACGAGATCCACTTTTTGTACGCTTGAATGTGATCGCACGCGTGTTGCACGTGATATTGGATTTTGATCTTTTGGTTCATCCTCATTACCTGCACATTTGGTAAGCATGCTAATCAATAAATCCTAGTTTTGTTCGGAATGATAAGCAATAGACATATGTGTATATACTTGTTTGTTAACATCAATTGATGAAGAAATTGGCTCCTATGTCTTGAGTAATGAAATACTCACAATTCACCTTGAGTGGCAGAAATGAAACAGGACCAAGTGTAATAAGGCCCAGTAATTGCAGCTTTCCTTCCAAACCAAAGGCTTCTCAAAAAATTAAGCTAATTCAAGCCATTGTAACTTCCGTTGGATTGACAACGAAATGTAGGGTAGATAATTCTGAGAGCTATATTTTTCATGGTTTAAGATATTCTTAAATTTGCAATAGGATAACATTTTTCAGACTTTTTGGGCGAGACCGATATTGTTACAATGCGAAGACATATAATCCTCTTACTTTTGCCATGGATGGATTGGACGGCTCTTCAGTTCAGGTCATGGTCGAACAAACAGAAACATTCGTGCTAAGGTAGGAAGATATATAGAAGAGCTTCGATTAGCATCCGTTCTAATGTAGACAAAAGTGTAAAACAAAACAAAGAGCGTGAGCAAAACACATTGATTCTCGTAGTAGGAAAAAGAATTGACAATCAAAACTCGTTGGTCCGTGCACAAAGATTGGGAAATGATCCTTTATAAACAATCGCTTATTCACGAAAAGTGCCCATATTGGAACGATATGAATTGGAACTATACAAAATCGATTCTACTTTTCAATAAATCACCAAAAAGCACAATGAATTGTTGGAAATTTAAACGCACTCGCAAGGAGTTCAAGACACAAGTCAACAAAACAAAGGTTACAAAATTTTCCAACTGTGGTAAAAGAAAAACAACTAAATTTAATATGACAAATTCTTAACCTTTAAATCTGACGAGATATGGCCATTATTTAAAGTAAACCCGTTTGTGTTGATTTATTTCACTTGGAATATGTGCTATTGTGGGGTAATTATTTAGTGTCTTCGTATGGTAAAAGTGTTTTTAGTAGCCGACTTTCAAATCCTTCAAATATTGAAAACATAAGTACAAAAGAAGTCCCATGAATTTTACGATAAAATAAATGGTCTATCTGAACGACAAGAGAGAAGCACTTGATCCTACATAAGCACATATACGTAGTTGTACGACTATGCTCGTTAGCCCGTGCACTTTCGTACACTTGAATGTGATCGCACGTATAATTGAATGCGATGGCACGTGTATTGTACGTGAGATGTCATTCTGATTTTTTGTTCGTGTTCATCACTTACACTTTTGGTAGGCATGGTAATCGATGCAATCCGAGTTTCGTTCAATATTTAAATAAGCTCGCAAGAAGTTCATGACAAAAGTAAATAAAATGAAGTTACAGAATTTTCCAGTGATGATAAAGGTAAACACATCTAAAATTAAAATGACATAAATTCTTAAACTTGAAATCCTGCGGGACACGTGGCGAGCCGGTACTCAAATAAAACCAGTTTATATCGATTTATTTCGATTTGCAATCTGTCTTTGAATGTGTTGTAATTATTTACAGTCTTGTATGGTAAAGCTGTTTTTAGTAGCTGACTTTCGAACCCTATATAACATAAAATAATGTTCGTAACATACGTGTAAAGATATTGTATCGATTTTTCCTTAAAATAAATGGTCTAACTGAACAAAAGTGATGCACTTGATCCTGCACAAGCACATAGATTGGGAAATAATCCTTTATAAACAATCGCTTATTCACGAGAAGTGCCCATATTGGAACGATATGAATTGGAACTATACAAAATCGATTCTACTTTTCAATAAATCACCAAAAAGCACAATGAATTGTTGGAAATTTAAACGCACTCGCAAGGAGTTCAAGACACAAGTCAACAAAACAAAGGTTACAAAATTTTCCAACTGTGGTAAAAGAAAAACAACTAAATTTAATATGACAAATTCTTAACCTTTAAATCTGACGAGATATGGCCATTATTTAAAGTAAACCCGTTTGTGTTGATTTATTTCACTTGGAATATGTGCTATTGTGGGGTAATTATTTAGTGTCTTCGTATGGTAAAAGTGTTTTTAGTAGCCGACTTTCAAATCCTACAAATATTGAAAACATAAGTACAAAAGAAGTCCCATGAATTTTACGATAAAATAAATGGTCTATCTGAACGACAAGAGAGAAGCAGTTGATCCTACTTAAGCACATATACGTAGTTGTACGACTATGCTCGTTAGCCCGTGCACTTTCGTACACTTGAATGTGATCGCACGTATAATTGAATGCGATGGCACGTGTATTGTACGTGAGATGTCATTCAGATTTTTTGTTCTTGTTCATCACTTACACTTTTGGTAGGCATGGTAATCGATGCAATCCGAGTTTCGTTCAATATTTAAATAAGCTCGCAAGAAGTTCATGACAAAAGTAAATAAAATGAAGTTACAGAATTTTCCAGTCATGATAAAAGTAAACACATCTAAAATTAAAATGACATAAATTCTTAAACTTGAAATCCTGCGGGACACGTGGCAGGCCAGTACTCAAATAAAACCAGTTTATATAGATTTATTTCAGTTGCAATCTGTCTTTGAATGTGTTGTAATTATTTACGATCTTGTATGGTAAAAGTTTGTTTTTAGTAGCTGACTTTCGAACCCTATATAACATAAAATAATGTTCGTAACATACGTGTAAAGATATTGTATCGATTTTTCCTTAAAATAAATGGTCTAAGCGAACAAAAGTGATGCACTTGATCCTGCATAAGCACATATCTAGAGTTGTACAACTATACTCATTCGCATATCCACTTTTGCCTTGAATGTGATCGCACGCGTGTTGCACGTGATATTGGATTTTGATCTTTTGGTTCATCCTCATTACCTGCACATTTGGTAAGCATGCTAATCAATAAATCCTAGTTTTGTTCCGAATGATAAGCAATAGACATATGTGTATATACTTGTTTGTTAACATCAATTGATGAAGAAATTGGCTCCTATGTCTTGAGTAATGAAATACTCACAATTCACCTTGAGTGGCGAAATGAAACGAGGACCAAGTGTAGTAAGGCCCGATAATTGCGGCTTTCCTTCCAAACCAAAGGCTTCTCAAAAATTAAGCTAATTCAAGCCATTGTAACTTCCGTTGGATTGACAACGAAATGTAGGGTAGATAATTAAGAGAGCTATATTTTTTATGGTTTAAGATATTCTTAAATTTGCAATAGGATAACATTTTTCAGACTTTTTGGGCGAGACCGATATTGTTACAATGCGAAGACATATAATCCTCTTACTTTTGCCATGGATTGATTGGACGGCTCTTCAGTTCAGGTCATGGTCGAACAAACAGAAACATTCGTGCTAAGGTAGGAAGATATATAGAAGAGCTTCGATTAGCATCCGTTCTAATGTAGACAAAAGTGTAAAACAAAACAAAGAGCGTGAGCAAAACCATTGATTCTCGTAGAAGGAAAAAGAATTGACAATCAAGACTCGTTGGTCCGTGCACAAAGATTGGGAAATGATCCTTTATAAACAATCGCTTATTCACGAAAAGTGCCCATATTGGAACGATATGAATTGGAACTATACAAAATCGATTCTACTTTTCAATAAATCACCAAAAAGCACAATGAATTGTTGGAAATTTAAACGCACTCGCAAGGAGTTCAAGACACAAGTCAACAAAACAAAGGTTACAAAATTTTCCAACTGTGGTAAAAGAAAAACAACTAAATTTAATATGACAAATTCTTAACCTTTAAATCTGACGAGATATGGCCATTATTTAAAGTAAACCCGTTTGTGTTGATTTATTTCACTTGGAATATGTGCTATTGTGGGGTAATTATTTAGTGTCTTCGTATGGTAAAAGTGTTTTTAGTAGCCGACTTTCAAATCCTTCAAATATTGAAAACATAAGTACAAAAGAAGTCCTACGAATTTTACGATAAAATAAATGGTCTATCTGAACGACAAGAGAGAAGCACTTGATCCTACATAAGCACATATACGTAGTTGTACGACTATGCTCGTTAGCCCGTGCACTTTCGTACACTTGAATGTGATCGCACGTATAATTGAATGCGATGGCACGTGTATTGTACGTGAGATGTCATTCTGATTTTTTGTTCGTGTTCATCACTTACACTTTTGGTAGGCATGGTAATCGATGCAATCCGAGTTTCGTTCAATATTTAAATAAGCTCGCAAGAAGTTCATGACAAAAGTAAATAAAATGAAGTTACAGAATTTTCCAGTGATGATAAAAGTAAACACATCTAAAATTAAAATGACATAAATTCTTAAACTTGAAATCCTGCGGGACACGTGGCAGGCCAGTACTCAAATAAAACCAGTTTATATCGATTTATTTCAGTTGCAATCTGTGCTGAATGTGTTGTAATTATTTACAGTCTTGTATGGTAAAGCTGTTTTTAGTAGCTGACTTTCGAACCCTATATAACATAAAATAATGTTCGTAACATACGTGTAAAGATATTGTATCGATTTTTCCTTAAAATAAATGGTCTAACTGAACAAAAGTGATGCACTTGATCCTGCACAAGCACATATCTATAGTTGTACAACTATACTCATTAGCAGATCCACTTTTGTCTGCTTTAATGTGATCGCACGCGTGTTGCACGTGATATGGGATTTTGATCTTTTGGTTCATCCTCATTACCTGCACATTTGGTAAGCATGCTAATCAATAAATCCTAGTTTTGTTCCGAATGATAAGCAATAGACATATGTGTATATACTTGTTTGTTAACATCAATTGATGAAGAAATTGGCTCCTATGTTTTGAGTAATGAAATACTCACAATTCACCTTGAGTGGCATAAATGAAACAGGACCAAGTGTAGTAAGGCCCAGTAATTGCAGCTTTCCTTCCAAACCAAAGGCTTCTCAAAAAATTAAGCTAATTCAAGCCATTGTAACTTCCGTTGGATTGACAACGAAATGTAGGGTAGATAATTCTGAGAGCTATATTTTTCATGGTTTAAGATATTCTTAAATTTGCAATAGGATAACATTTTCAGACTTTTTGGGCGAGACCGATATTGTTACAATGCGAAGACATATAATCCTCTTACTTTTGCCATGGATGGATTGGACGGCTCTTCAGTTCAGGTCATGGTCGAACAAACAGAAACATTCGTGCTAAGGTAGGAAGATATATAGAAGAGCATCGATTAGCATCCGTTCTAATGTAGACAAAAGTGTAAAACAAAACAAAGAGCGCGAGCAAAACCTGTTGATTCTCGTAGAAGGAAAAAGAATTGACAATCAAAACTCGTTGGTCCGTGCACGAGGATTGGGAAATGATCCTTTATAAACAATCGCTTATTCACGAAAAGTGCCCATATTGGAACGATATGAATTGGAACTATACAAAATCGATTCTACTTTTCAATAAATCACCAAAAAGCACAATGAATTGTTGGAAATTTAAACGCACTCGCAAGGAGTTCAAGACACAATTCAACAAAACAAAGGTTACAAAATTTTCCAACTGTGGTAAAAGAAAAACAACTAAATTTAATATGACAAATTCTTAACCTTTAAATCTGACGAGATATGGCCATTATTTAAAGTAAACCCGTTTGTGTTGATTTATTTCACTTGGAATATGTGCTATTGTGGGGTAATTATTTAGTGTCTTCGTATGGTAAAAGTGTTTTTAGTAGCCGACTTTCAAATCCTACAAATATTGAAAACATAAGTACAAAAGAAGTCCCATAAATTTTACGATAAAATAAATGGTCTATCTGAACGACAAGAGAGAAGCACTTGATCCTACATAAGCACATATACGTAGTTGTACGACTATGTTCGTTAGCCCGTGCACTTTCGTACACTTGAATGTGATCGCACGTATAATTGAATGCGGTGGCACGTGTATTGTACGTGAGATGTCATTCTGATTTTTTGTTCGTGTTCATCACTTACACTTTTGGTAGGCATGGTAATCGATGCAATCCGAGTTTCGTTCAATATTTAAATAAGCTCGCAAGAAGTTCATGACAAAAGTAAATAAAATGAAGTTACAGAATTTTCCAGTGATGATAAAAGTAAACACATCTAAAATTAAAATGACATAAATTCTTAAACTTGAAATCCTGCGGGACACGTGGCGAGCCGATTACTCAAATAAAACCGGTTTATATCGATTTATTTACTGTTGCAATCTGTCTTTGAATGTGTTGTAATTATTTACGATCTTGTATGGTAAAGCTATTTTTAGTAGCTGACTTTCGAACCCTATATAACATAAAATAATGTTCGTAACATACGTGTAAAGATATTGTATCGATTTTTCCTTAAAATAAATGGTCTAAGCTGAACAAAAGTGATGCACTTGATCCTGCACAAGCACATATCTATAGTTGTACAACTATACTCATTAAGCGAGATCCACTTTTATGCCTTTAATGTGATCGCACGCGTGTTGCACGTGATATAGGATTTTGATCTTTTGGTTCATCCTCATTACCTGCACATTTGGTAAGCATGCTAATCAATAAATCCTAGTTTTGTTCCGAATGATAAGCAATAGACATATGTGTATATACTTGTTTGTTAACATCAATTGATGAAGAAATTGGCTCCTATGTTTTGAGTAATGAAATACTCACAATTCACCTTGAGTGGCATAAATGAAACAGGACCAAGTGTAGTAAGGCCCGATAATTGCAGCTTTCCTTCCAAACCAAAGGCTTCTCAAAAAATTAAGCTAATTCAAGCCATTGTAACTTCCGTTGGATTGACAACGAAATGTAGGGTAGATAATTCTGAGAGCTATATTTTTCATGGTTTAAGATATTCTTAAATTTGCAATAGGATAACATTTTTCAGACTTTTTGGGCGAGACCGATATTGTTACAATGCGAAGACATATAATCCTCTTACTTTTGCCATGGATGGATTGGACGGCTCTTCAGTTCAGGTCATGGTCGAACAAACGAAACATTCGTGCTAAGGTAGGAAGATATATAGAAGAGCTTCGATTAGTATCCGTTCTAATGTAGACAAAAGTGTAAAACAAAACAAAGAGCGCGAGCAAAACCTGTTGATTCTCGTAGAAGGAAAAAGAATTGACAATCAAAACTCGTTGGTCCGTGCACGAGGATTGGGAAATGATCCTTTATAAACAATCGCTTATTCACGAAAAGTGCCCATATTGGAACGATATGAATTGGAACTGTACAAAATCGATTCTACTTTTCAATAAATCACCAAAAGCACAATGAATTGTTGGAAATTTAAACGCACTCGCAAGGAGTTCAAGACACAATTCAACAAAACAAAGGTTACAAAATTTTCCAAGCGTGGTAAAATAAAAACAACTAAATTTAATATGACAAATTCTTAACCTTTAAATCTGACGAGATATGGCCATTATTTAAAGTAAACCCGTTTGTGTTGATTTATTTCACTTGGAATATGTGCTATTGTGGGGTAATTATTTAGTGTCTTCGTATGGTAAAAGTGTTTTTAGTAGCCGACTTTCAAATCCTACAAATATTGAAAACATAAGTACAAAAGAAGTCCCATAAATTTTACGATAAAATAAATGGTCTATCTGAACGACAAGAGAGAAGCACTTGATCCTACATAAGCACATATACGTAGTTGTACGACTATGTTCGTTAGCCCGTGCACTTTCGTACACTTGAATGTGATCGCACGTATAATTGAATGCGGTGGCACGTGTATTGTACGTGAGATGTCATTACGATTTTGTGTTCGTGTTCATCACTTACACTTTTGGTAGGCATGGTAATCGATGCAATCCGAGTTTCGTTCAATATTTAAATAAGCTCGCAAGAAGTTCATGACAAAAGTAAATAAAATGAAGTTACAGAATTTTCCAGTGATGATAAAAGTAAACACATCTAAAATTAAAATGACATAAATTCTTAAACTTGAAATACTGCGGGACACGTGGCGAGGCCGTACTCAAATAAAACCGGTTTATATCGATTTATTTCTGTTGCAATCTGTCTTTGAATGTGTTGTAATTATTTACAGTCTTGTATGGTAAAGCTATTTTTAGTAGCTGACTTTCGAACCCTATATAACATAAAATAATGTTCGTAACATACGTGTAAAGATATTGTATCGATTTTTCCTTAAAATAAATGGTCTAACTGAACAAAAGTGATGCACTTGATCCTGCACAAGCACATATCTATAGTTGTACAACTATACTCATTAGCAGATCCACTTTTGTCTGCTTTAATGTGATCGCACGCGTGTTGCACGTGATATGGGATTTTGATCTTTTGGTTCATCCTCATTACCTGGACATTTGGTAAGCATGCTAATCAATAAATCCTAGTTTTGTTCCGAATGATAAGCAATAGACATATGTGTATATACTTGTTTGTTAACATCAATTGATGAAGAAATTGGCTCCTATGTTTTGAGTAATGAAATACTCACAATTCACCTTGAGTGGCATAAATGAAACAGGACCAAGTGTAGTAAGGCCCAGTAATTGCAGCTTTCCTTCCAAACCAAAGGCTTCTCAAAAAATTAAGCTAATTCAAGCCATTGTAACTTCCGTTGGATTGACAACGAAATGTAGGGTAGATAATTCTGAGAGCTATATTTTTCATGGTTTAAGATATTCTTAAATTTGCAATAGGATAACATTTTTCAGACTTTTTGGGCGAGACCGATATTGTTACAATGCGAAGACATATAATCCTCTTACTTTTGCCATGGATGGATTGGACGGCTCTTCAGTTCAGGTCATGGTCGAACAAACAGAAACATTCGTGCTAAGGTAGGAAGATATATAGAAGAGCTTCGATTAGTATCCGTTCTAATGTAGACAAAAGTGTAAAACAAAACAAAGAGCGCGAGCAAAACCTGTTGATTCTCGTAGAAGGAAAAAGAATTGACAATCAAAACTCGTTGGTCCGTGCACGAGGATTGGGAAATGATCCTTTATAAACAATCGCTTATTCACGAAAAGTGCCCATATTGGAACGATATGAATTGGAACTGTACAAAATCGATTCTACTTTTCAATAAATCACCAAAAAGCACAATGAATTGTTGGAAATTTAAACGCACTCGCAAGGAGTTCAAGACACAATTCAACAAAACAAAGGTTACAAAATTTTCCAACTGTGGTAAAAGAAAAACAACTAAATTTAATATGACAAATTCTTAACCTTTAAATCTGACGAGATATGGCCATTATTTAAAGTAAACCCGTTTGTGTTGATTTATTTCACTTGGAATATGTGCTATTGTGGGGTAATTATTTAGTGTCTTCGTATGGTAAAAGTGTTTTTAGTAGCCGACTTTCAAATCCTACAAATATTGAAAACATAAGTACAAAAGAAGTCCCATAAATTTTACGATAAAATAAATGGTCTATCTGAACGACAAGAGAGAAGCACTTGATCCTACATAAGCACATATACGTAGTTGTACGACTATGTTCGTTAGCCCGTGCACTTTCGTACACTTGAATGTGATCGCACGTATAATTGAATGCGGTGGCACGTGTATTGTACGTGAGATGTCATTCTGATTTTTTGTTCGTGTTCATCACTTACACTTTTGGTAGGCATGGTAATCGATGCAATCCGAGTTTCGTTCAATATTTAAATAAGCTCGCAAGAAGTTCATGACAAAAGTAAATAAAATGAAGTTACAGAATTTTCCAGTGATGATAAAAGTAAACACATCTAAAATTAAAATGACATAAATTCTTAAACTTGAAATCCTGCGGGACACGTGGCAGGCCAGTACTCAAATAAAACCAGTTTATATCGATTTATTTCAGTTGCAATCTGTGCTGAATGTGTTGTAATTATTTACAGTCTTGTATGGTAAAGCTATTTTTAGTAGCTGACTTTCGAACCCTATATAACATAAAATAATGTTCGAAACATACGTGTAAAGATATTGTATCGATTTTTCCTTAAAATCAATGGTCTAACTGAACAAAAGTGATGCACTTGATCCTGCACAAGCACATATCTATAATTGTACAACTATACTCATTAGCAGATCCACTTTTGTCTGCTTGAATGTGATCGCACGCGTGTTGCACGTGATATGGGATTTTGATCTTTTGGTTCATCCTCATTACCTGCACATTTGGTAAGCATGCTAATCAATAAATCCTAGTTTTGTTCCGAATGATAAGCAATAGACATATGTGTATATACTTGTTTGTTAACATCAATTGATGAAGAAATTGGCTCCTATGTTTTGAGTAATGAAATACTCACAATTCACCTTGAGTGGCATAAATGAAACAGGACCAAGTGTAGTAAGGCCCAGTAATTGCAGCTTTCCTTCCAAACCAAAGGCTTCTCAAAAAATTAAGCTAATTCAAGCCATTGTAACTTCCGTTGGATTGACAACGAAATGTAGGGTAGATAATTCTGAGAGCTATATTTTTCATGGTTTAAGATATTCTTAAATTTGCAATAGGATAACATTTTTCAGACTTTTTGGGCGAGACCGATATTGTTACAATGCGAAGACATATAATCCTCTTACTTTTGCCATGGATGGATTGGACGGCTCTTCAGTTCAGGTCATGGTCGAACAAACAGAAACATTCGTGCTAAGGTAGGAAGATATATAGAAGAGCTTCGATTAGTATCCGTTCTAATGTAGACAAAAGTGTAAAACAAAACAAAGAGCGCGAGCAAAACCTGTTGATTCTCGTAGAAGGAAAAAGAATTGACAATCAAAACTCGTTGGTCCGTGCACAAAGATTGGGAAATGATCCTTTATAAACAATCGCTTATTCACGAAAAGTGCCCATATTGGAACGATATGAATTGGAACTATACAAAATCGATTCTACTTTTCAATAAATCACCAAAAAGCACAATGAATTGTTGGAAATTTAAACGCACTCGCAAGGAGTTCAAGACACAAGTCAACAAAACAAAGGTTACAAAATTTTCCAACTGTGGTAAAAGAAAAACAACTAAATTTAATATGACAAATTCTTAACCTTTAAATCTGACGAGATATGGCCATTATTTAAAGTAAACCCGTTTGTGTTGATTTATTTCACTTGGAATATGTGCTATTGTGGGGTAATTATTTAGTGTCTTCGTATGGTAAAAGTGTTTTTAGTAGCCGACTTTCAAATCCTACAAATATTGAAAACATAAGTACAAAAGAAGTCCCATGAATTTTACGATAAAATAAATGGTCTATCTGAACGACAAGAGAGAAGCACTTGATCCTACATAAGCACATATACGTAGTTGTACGACTATGCTCGTTAGCCCGTACACTTTCGTACACTTGAATGTGATCGCACGTATAATTGAATGCGGTGGCACGTGTATTGTACGTGAATGTCATTCTGATTTTTTGTTCGTGTTCATCACTTACACTTTTGGTAGGCATGGTAATCGATGCAATCCGAGTTTCGTTCAATATTTAAATAAGCTCGCAAGAAGTTCATGACAAAAGTAAATAAAATGAAGTTACAGAATTTTCCAGTGATGATAAAAGTAAACACATCTAAAATTAAAATGACATAAATTCTTAAACTTGAAATCCTGCGGGACACGTGGCAGGCCAGTACTCAAATAAAACCAGTTTATATCGATTTATTTCAGTTGCAATCTGTGCTGAATGTGTTGTAATTATTTACAGTCTTGTATGGTAAAGCTGTTTTTAGTAGCTGACTTTCGAACCCTATATAACATAAAATAATGTTCGTAACATACGTGTAAAGATATTGTATCGATTTTTCCTTAAAATAAATGGTCTAACTGAACAAAAGTGATGCACTTGATCCTGCACAAGCACATATCTATAGTTGTACAACTATACTCATTAGCAGATCCACTTTTGTCTGCTTTAATGTGATCGCACGCGTGTTGCACGTGATATGGGATTTTGATCTTTTGGTTCATCCTCATTACCTGCACATTTGGTACGCATGCTAATCAATAAATCCTAGTTTTGTTCCGAATGATAAGCAATAGACATATGTGTATATACTTGTTTGTTAACATCAATTGATGAAGAAATTGGCTCCTATGTTTTGAGTAATGAAATACTCACAATTCACCTTGAGTGGCATAAATGAAACAGGACCAAGTGTAGTAAGGCCCAGTAATTGCAGCTTTCCTTCCAAACCAAAGGCTTCTCAAAAAATTAAGCTAATTCAAGCCATTGTAACTTCCGTTGGATTGACAACGAAATGTAGGGTAGATAATTCTGAGAGCTATATTTTTCATGGTTTAAGATATTCTTAAATTTGCAATAGGATAACATTTTTCAGACTTTTGGGCGAGACCGATATTGTTACAATGCGAAGACATATAATCCTCTTACTTTTGCCATGGATGGATTGGACGGCTCTTCAGTTCAGGTCATGGTCGAACAAACAGAAACATTCGTGCTAAGGTAGGAAGATATATAGAAGAGCTTCGATTAGCATCCGTTCTAATGTAGACAAAAGTGTAAAACAAAACAAAGAGCGCGAGCAAAACCTGTTGATTCTCGTAGAAGGAAAAAGAATTGACAATCAAAACTCGTTGGTCCGTGCACAAAGATTGGGAAATGATCCTTTATAAACAATCGCTTATTCACGAAAAGTGCCCATATTGGAACGATATGAATTGGAACTATACAAAATCGATTCTACTTTTCAATAAATCACCAAAAAGCACAATGAATTGTTGGAAATTTAAACGCACTCGCAAGGAGTTCAAGACACAATTCAACAAAACAAAGGTTACAAAATTTTCCAATTGTGGTAAAAGAAAAACAACTAAATTTAATATGACAAATTCTTAACCTTTAAATTTGACGAGATATGGCCATTATTTAAAGTAAACCCGTTTGTGTTGATTTATTTCACTTGGAATATGTGCTATTGTGGGGTAATTATTTAGTGTCTTCGTATGGTAAAAGTGTTTTTAGTAGCCGACTTTCAAATCCTACAAATATTGAAAACATAAGTACAAAAGAAGTCCCATAAATTTTACGATAAAATAAATGGTCTATCTGAACGACAAGAGAGAAGCACTTGATCCTACATAAGCACATATACGTAGTTGTACGACTATGTTCGTTAGCCCGTGCACTTTCGTACACTTGAATGTGATCGCACGTATAATTGAATGCGGTGGCACGTGTATTGTACGTGAGATGTCATTCTGATTTTTTGTTCGTGTTCATCACTTACACTTTTGGTAGGCATGGTAATCGATGCAATCCGAGTTTCGTTCAATATTTAAATAAGCTCGCAAGAAGTTCATGACAAAAGTAAATAAAATGAAGTTCTGAGAATTTTCCAGTGATGATAAAAGTAAACACATCTAAAATTAAAATGACATAAATTCTTAAACTTGAAATCCTGCGGGACACGTGGCGAGGCCGCACTCAAATAAAACCAGTTTATATCAATTTATTTCGATTTGCAATCTGTCTTTGAATGTGTTGTAATTATTTACAGTCTTGTATGGTAAAGCTATTTTTAGTAGCTGACTTTCGAACCCTATATAACATAAAATAATGTTCGAAACATACGTGTAAAGATATTGTATCGATTTTTCCTTAAAATAAATGGTCTAACTGAACAAAAGTGATGCACTTGATCCTGCACAAGCACATATCTATAGTTGTACGACTATACTCATTAGCAGATCCACTTTTGTCTGCTTGAATGTGATCGCACGCGTGTTGCACGTGATATGGGATTTTGATCTTTTGGTTCATCCTCATTACCTGCACATTTGGTAAGCATGCTAATCAATAAATCCTAGTTTTGTTCCGAATGATAAGCAATAGACATATGTGTATATACTTGTTTGTTAACATCAATTGATGAAGAAATTGGCTCCTATGTTTTGAGTAATGAAATACTCACAATTCACCTTGAGTGGCATAAATGAAACAGGACCAAGTGTAGTAAGGCCCGAATTGCAGCTTTCCTTCCAAACCAAAGGCTTCTCAAAAAATTAAGCTAATTCAAGCCATTGTAACTTCCGTTGGATTGACAACGAAATGTAGGGTAGATAATTCTGAGAGCTATATTTTTCATGGTTTAAGATATTCTTAAATTTGCAATAGGATAACATTTTTCAGACTTTTTGGGCGAGACCGATATTGTTACAATGCGAAGACATATAATCCTCTTACTTTTGCCATGGATGGATTGGACGGCTCTTCAGTTCAGGTCATGGTCGAACAAACAGAAACATTCGTGCTAAGGTAGGAAGATATATAGAAGAGCTTCGATTAGTATCCGTTCTAATGTAGACAAAAGTGTAAAACAAAACAAAGAGCGCGAGCAAAACCTGTTGATTCTCGTAGAAGGAAAAAGAATTGACAATCAAAACTCGTTGGTCCGTGCACAAAGATTGGGAAATGATCCTTTATAAACAATCGCTTATTCACGAAAAGTGCCCATATTGGAACGATATGAATTGGAACTATACAAAATCGATTCTACTTTTCAATAAATCACCAAAAAGCACAATGAATTGTTGGAAATTTAAACGCACTCGCAAGGAGTTCAAGACACAAGTCAACAAAACAAAGGTTACAAAATTTTCCAACTTTGGTAAAAGAAAAACAACTAAATTTAATATGACAAATTCTTAACCTTTAAATCTGACGAGATATGGCCATTATTTAAAGTAAACCCGTTTGTGTTGATTTATTTCACTTGGAATATGTGCTATTGTGGGGTAATTATTTAGTGTCTTCGTATGGTAAAAGTGTTTTTAGTAGCCGACTTTCAAATCCTATAAATATTCAAAACATAAGTATAAAAGAAGTCCCATGAATTTTACGATAAAATAAGTGGTCTATCTGAACGACAAGAGAGAAGCACTTGATCCTACATAACCACATATACGTAGTTGTACGACTATCCTCGTTAGCCCGTGCACTTTCGTACACTTGAATGTGATCGCACGTATAATTGAATGTGATGGCACGTGTATTGTACGTGATATGTGATTCCGATTTTTTGTTCGTGTTCATCACTTACACTTTTGGTAGGCATGGTAATCGATGCAATCCCAGTTTCGTTCAATATTTAAATAAGCTCGCAAGAAGTTCATGACAAAAGTAAATAAAATGAAGTTACAGAATTTTCCAGTGATGATAAAAGTAAACACATCGAAAATTAAAATGACATAAATTCTTAAACTTGAAATCCTACGGGACACGTGGCCAGTACTCAAATTAAACCAGTTTATATCGATTTATTTCAGTTGCAATCTGTGCTGAATGTGTTGTAATTATTTACAGTCTTGTATGGTAAAGCTGTTTTTAGTAGCTGACTTTCGAACCCTATATAACATAAAATAATGTTCGTAACATACATGTAAAGATATTGTATCGATTTTTCCGTAAAATAAATGGTCTAACTGAACAAAAGTGATGCACTTGATCCTGCATAAGCACATATCTATAGTTGCACAACTATACTCATTAGCAGATCCACTTTTGTCTGCTTGAATGTGATCGCACGCGTGTTGCACGTGATATGGGATTTTGATCTTTTGGTTCATCCTCATTACCTGCACATTTGGTAAGCATGCTAATCAATAAATCCTAGTTTTGTTCCGAATGATAAGCAATAGACATATGTGTATATACTTGTTTGTTAACATCAATTGATGAAGAAATTGGCTCCTATGTTTTGAGTAATGAAATACTCACAATTCACCTTGAGTGGCATAAATGAAACAGGACCAAGTGTAGTAAGGCCCAGTAATTGCAGCTTTCCTTCCAAACCAAAGGCTTCTCAAAAAATTAAGCTAATTCAAGCCATTGTAACTTCCGTTGGATTGACAACGAAATGTAGGGTAGATAATTCTGAGAGCTATATTTTTCATGGTTTAAGATATTCTTAAATTTGCAATAGGATAACATTTTTCAGACTTTTTGGGCGAGACCGATATTGTTACAATGCGAAGACATATAATCCTCTTACTTTTTCCATGGATGGATTGGACGGCTCTTCAGTTCAGGTCATGGTCGAACAAACAGAAACATTCGTGCTAAGGTAGGAAGATATATAGAAGAGCTTCGATTAGCATCCGTTCTAATGTAGACAAAAGTGTAAAACAAAACAAAGAGCGCGAGCAAAACCTGTTGATTCTCGTAGAAGGAAAAAGAATTGACAATCAAAACTCGTTGGTCCGTGCACAAAGATTGGGAAATGATCCTTTATAAACAATCGCTTATTCACGAAAAGTGCCCATATTGGAACGATATGAATTGGAACTATACAAAATCGATTCTACTTTTCAATAAATCACCAAAAAGCACAATGAATTGTTGGAAATTTAAACGCACTCGCAAGGAGTTCAAGACACAATTCAACAAAACAAAGGTTACAAAATTTTCCAACTGTGGTAAAAGAAAAACAACTAAATTTAATATGACAAATTCTTAACCTTTAAATCTGACGAGATATGGCCATTATTTAAAGTAAACCCGTTTGTGTTGATTTATTTCACTTGGAATATGTGCTATTGTGGGGTAATTATTTAGTGTCTTCGTATGGTAAAAGTGTTTTTAGTAGCCGACTTTCAAATCCTACAAATATTGAAAACATAAGTACAAAAGAAGTCCCATGAATTTTACGATAAAATAAATGGTCTATCTGAACGACAAGAGAGAAGCACTTGATCCTACATAAGCACATATACGTAGTTGTACGACTATGCTCCTTAGCCCGTGCACTTTCGTACACTTGAATGTGATCGCACGTATAATTGAATGCGGTGGCACGTGTATTGTACGTGAGATGTCATTCTGATTTTTTGTTCGTGTTCATCACTTACACTTTTGGTAGGCATGGTAATCGATGCAATCCGAGTTTCGTTCAATATTTAAATAAGCTCGCAAGAAGTTCATGACAAAAGTAAATAAAATGAAGTTACAGAATTTTCCAGTGATGATAAAAGTAAACACATCTAAAACTAAAATGACATAAATTCTTAAACTTGAAATCCTGCGGGACACGTGACAGGCCAGTACTCAAATAAAACCAGTTTATATCGATTTATTTCAGTTGCAATCTGTGCTGAATGTGTTGTAATTATTTACAGTCTTGTATGGTAAAGCTGTTTTTAGTAGCTGACTTTCGAACCCTATATAACATAAAATAATGTTCGTAACATACATGTAAAGATATTGTATCGATTTTTCCGTAAAATAAATGGTCTAACTGAACAAAAGTGATGCACTTGATCCTGCATAAGCACATATCTATAGTTGCACAACTATACTCATTAGCAGATCCACTTTTGTCTGCTTGAATGTGATCGCACGCGTGTTGCACGTGATATGGGATTTTGATCTTTTGGTTCATCCTCATTACCTGCACATTTGGTAAGCATGCTAATCAATAAATCCTAGTTTTGTTCCGAATGATAAGCAATATACATATGCGTATATACTTGTTTGTTAACATCAATTGATGAATAAATTGGCTCCTATGTTTTGAGTAATGAAATACTCACAATTCACCTTGAGTGGCAGAAATGAAACAGGACCAAGTGTAGTAAGGCCCAGTAATTGCAGCTTTCCTTCCAAACCAAAGGCTTCTCAAAAAATTAAGCTAATTCAAGCCATTGTAACTTCCGTTGGATTGACAACGAAAAGTAGGGTAGATAAGTCTGAGAGCTATATTTTTTATGGTTTAAGATATTCTTAAATTTGCAATAGGATAACATTTTTTAGACTTTTTGGGCGAGACCGATATTGTTATCATGCGAAGACATATAATCCTCTTACTTTTGCCATGGATGGATTGGACGGCTCTTCAGTTCAGGTCATGGTCGAACAAACAGAAACATTCGTGCTAAGGTAGGAAGATATAAAGAAGAGCTTCGATTAGCATCCGTTCTAATGTAGACAAAAGTGTAAAACAAAACAAAGAGCGCGAGCAAAACCTGTTGATTCTCGTAGAAGGAAAAAGAAATGACAATCAAGACTCGTTGGTCCGTGCACAAAGATTGGGAAATGATCCTTTATAAACAATCGCTTATTCACGAAAAGTGCCCATATTGGAACGATATGAATTGGAACTATACAAAATCGATTCTACTTTTCAATAAATCACCAAAAAGCACAAGGAATTGTTCGAAATTTAAATGCACTCGCAAGGAGTTCAAGACACAAGTCAACAAAACAAAGGTAACAAAATTTTCCAACTGTGGTAAAAGAAAAACAACTAAATTTAATATGACAAATTCTTAACCTTTAAATCTGACGAGATATGGCCATTATTTAAAGTAAACCCGTTTGTGTTGATTTATTTCACTTGGAATATGTGCTATTGTGGGGTAATTATTTAGTGTCTTCGTATGGTAAAAGTGTTTTTAGTATCCGACTTTCAAATCCTATAAATATTGAAAACATAAGTATAAAAGAAGTCCCACGAATTTTACGATAAAATAAATGGTCTATCTGAACGACAAGAGAGAAGCAC
Organism: Fraxinus americana; assembly: GCA_035079005.1. Classification (NCBI taxonomy): domain Eukaryota; kingdom Viridiplantae; phylum Streptophyta; class Magnoliopsida; order Lamiales; family Oleaceae; genus Fraxinus; species Fraxinus americana. The sequence continues at coordinate 20,198,896 of CM068706.1, forward strand.
TTGATCCTACATAAGCACATATACGTAGTTGTACGACTATGCTCGTTAGCCCGTGCACTTTCGTACACTTGAATGTGATCGCACGTATAATTGAATGCGATGGCACGTGTATTGTACGTGATATGTGATTCTGATTTTTTGTTCGTGGTCATCACTTTCACTTTTGGTAGGCATGGTAATCGATGCAATCCGAGTTTCGTTCAATATTTAAATAAGCTCGCAAGAAGTGCATGACAAAAGTAAATAAAATGAAGTTACAGAATTTTCCAGTGATGATAAAAGTAAACACATCTAAAATTAAAATGACATAAATTCTTAAACTTGAAATCCTACGGGACACGTGGCCAGTACTCAAATTAAACCAGTTTATATCGATTTATTTCAGTTGCAATCTGTGCTGAATGTGTTGTAATTATTTACAGTCTTGTATGGTAAAGCTGTTTTTAGTAGCTGACTTTCGAACCCTATATAACATAAAATAATGTTCGTAACATACGTGTAAATATATTGTATCGATTTTTCCTTAAAATAAATGGTCTAACTGAACAAAAGTGATGCACTTGATCCTGCATAAGCACATATCTATAGTTGCACAACTATACTCATTAGCAGATCCACTTTTGTCTGCTTGAATGTGATCGCACGCGTGTTGCACGTGATATGGGATTTTGATCTTTTGGTTCATCCTCAATACCTGCACATTTGGTAAGCATGCTAATCAATAAATCCTAGTTTTGTTCCGAATGATAAGCAATATACATATGCGTATATACTTGTTTGTTAACATCAATTGATGAATAAATTGGCTCCTATGTTTTGAGTAATGAAATACTCACAATTCACCTTGAGTGGCAGAAATGAAACAGGACCAAGTGTAGTAAGGCCCAGTAATTGCAGCTTTCCTTCCAAACCAAAGGCTTCTCAAAAAATTAAGCTAATTCAAGCCATTGTAACTTCCGTTGGATTGACAACGAAATGTAGGGTAGATAAGTCTGAGAGCTATATTTTTTATGGTTTAAGATATTCTTAAATTTGCAATAGGATAACATTTTTCAGACGTTTTGGGCGAGACCGATATTGTTACAATGCGAAGACATATAATCCTCTTACTTTTGCCATGGATTGATTGGACGGCTCTTCAGTTCAGGTCATGGTCGAACAAACAGAAACATTCGTGCTAAGGTAGGAAGATATATAGAAGAGCTTCGATTAGCATCCGTTCTAATGTAGACAAAAGTGTAAAACAAAACAAAGAGCGTGAGCAAACCCTGTTGATTCTCGTAGAAGGAAAAAGAATTGACAATCAAGACTCGTTGGTCCGTGCACAAAGATTGGGAAATGATCCTTTATAAACAATCGCTTATTCACGAAAAGTGCCCATATTGGAACGATATGAATTGGAACTATACAAAATCGATTCTACTTTTCAATAAATCACCAAAAAGCACAATGCAATGTTCGAAATTTAAATACATTCTCCAGGAGTTCAAGATACAAGTCAACAAAACAAAGGTTACAAGATTTTCCAACTACGGTAAAAGAAAACACGACTAAAATTAAAATGACATAAATTCTTAACCATGAAACCTGGTGAGACACGTGGCTAATATTTAAATTAAATTAGAGTATATTGATTTATTTCACTTTGGATATGTGCTAAGTATGTGTTAACTATTTAGTCTTTGTAAGTCAAAGAGGTTTTTTTGGCAGCCGACTTACAATTCCTATAAATATTTTTTAAAAAAAGGGTAAATGATATCGCATGGATTTTGTGATAAAATAAATGATCGAAATGAGCCAAAGAGAAGCACTTGATCCTATATAAGCACATATACATAGTTGCACAACTATGCTCATTAGCACTTGTACTTTCGTCTACTTGAATGTGATCGTACGTGTGTTGCACGTGATATGGGATTTTGATCCTTTGGTTCGTGTTCATCAAGTGCACTTTTGGTAAGCTTCGTAACCAATACAATCCTAGTTTTGTTCGAAATGATATGTAATGTATATGTTTATATACTTGTTTGTTATTGATGGATAAATTGACTCCTATGTTTTGAGTAATGAAATCCTCACAATTCAACGTGAGTAGCATAAATAAATCAAGAGCAGGAGTAGTAAGCCCCAGTAATTGCAACTTTGCTTTCAAAACCAAAGAATTTTTTTTAAAAAAATTAATTTAATTCCAGCCTCTATAACTTCCATTAGACTGACAACGAAAACTAGGGTAGATAAGTCTGAGAGCTACACTTTTTTTGGGTATATGATATTCTTTAATTTGCAATAGGATAACATTTTTCACACTTTTCGAGAGAGATTGATAACGTTACAATGCGAAGACATATAATCCTGATGCTTTTGCCATGGATGGATTCTATGCCTCTTTAGTTCACGTTATCGAACAAACAGAAAAAATCATGCTAATGTTGAAAGATACATACAAGAGCCTGGATGATCATCTTTTCTAATGTAGACAAAAGTGCAAAACAAAACTAAGAAGACAATCCAAACCTGTTGATTCTCGTTGAAGGTAGGGAATTGGCATTTTAGACTCTTTGGTTCTTGCACAGATTGGGAAATGATTCTTGAAAAACAAAATTGTTTATTCACAAAATTTACCGATATTGGATCGAAAAGAATTGAAACTATCCAAATTGAATACTATTATTCAATAAAGCTTAGAAAAATACAATGAATTGTTCCAAATTTAAGTACATTTGCAAGATGATCGTCTTTTCTAATGTAGACAAAAGTGCAAAACAAAACTAAGAAGACAATCCAAACCTGTTGATTCTCGTTGAAGGTAGGGAATTGGCATTTTAGACTCTTTGGTTCTTGCCAGTTGGGAAATGATTCTTGGTAAACAAAATCATTCATTCACAAAATTTACGGATATTGGACTGGAAAGAATTGGAACTATCCAAATTAAAATGACATAAATTCTTAAACTTGAAATCTGGCGGGACACCTGGCCAAAATTTAAGTTAAACCAGTTTAAGTGGATTTATTTCACTTCGAATATGTACTAAATGTGTGGTAATTAGTAGCTGACTTTTGAATGCTATAAATATTCAAAATATAAGTATAAAAGATATCATATGGATATTGCGATTAAATAAATGGTATAACTGAACAAAAGAGATGCCCTTGATCCTACATATGCACATATACGTAGTTGAAGAACTATGCTCATTAGCATATGCACTTTCGTCTACTTGAATGTGATCACACGTGTCTTCCACGTGATATGAGATTTGATTTTTGGTTCATGTTCATCACTTACACTTTTGGTAAGCATGGGAATCAATCCTAGTTTCGTTCCATATGCTAAGCAATACATATATATGAAGAACTATGCTCATTAGCACATGCACTTTTATCTACTTGAATGTGATCACACGTGTGTTCCACGTGATACGAGATTTTGATTTTTGGTTCATGTTCATCACTTACACTTTTGGTAAGCATGGCAATCAATCCTAGTTTCGTTCCATGTGCTAAGCAATATATACACGCACACACATTTTTGTTCACATCAATTGACGGATAAATTGACTCCTATGTTTTCAGTAATAAGATCTTTTTATCACTACAACAATACTGTGATTTCGCGACATACAAAAAATGGTTTAGCGCGACACATTTTTAAAGTGTGTCATGAAGATTGTGTCCAAAAAAAAAAAATTTAAGTATTAAAAAATATAAGGCGACATAAAAAGTTGTTGTGAAGTGTGAGAAGTTGTGACAAATAATAAAAACTGTCTCCAAAAACAAGGGGAATTAAGGCACCAAAATATTTTTTGGTGGAAAACTTATGATGACAAACTTTTATTTCTTATAACAAAGTATTTGTGATGCAATAGAGTCTACTTGTTGCGACATGAAATATTTGTTGCCAATGAAAATTTTCCGTCACTATAATTCCTTTTCTAATCCGTTGGTGAAAATTTTAAAAATAAATTAAAAAAATTAAAATATTTTCACTATACAATTAATTACTTAAATTATTTTATAGTAACAGTTACAAATTAAGATGTTTAACCAATAATTAATTATGTATTAATTATTAATTTAATCACTTATAAAAATAAAAGTAAAATTATAAAAAAAAATTAATAATCATTTTTCACCTTCATTTCATTTCTCACGTTCTAAGAAATATTGGTTATGAATTAAATTACTACCAGTTAATTAAAAATATTAATTATTAATTCAATCAATTAAAATACTGATCATAAACAAATTGTAAATAATCAATTTCCATTTGATTTCATTTTCCCCTATTAAATTTTCTTTTCCTGCTTAATATTTCACTTGGCTCTACAAATTTCATTTTACACTTCAAATTTAATTTTCTCAAATTGAAGTAATTTGCAATGTACTTTAACATGAATTTCGGGTCAAGATACTTGAAATAATGAATTTCAAGATCTTTTGAATGGTTGAATCACCTTACTTTCCAAAACTCCAAATCTACAATTTTCTTGCACTCCAATGGTCCAAATCCCGATCACAACGGAAGGGGATTATTAGCCACAACCTAAGTGCCATTTTTTGTGAGTTTTCATGCCAAAATAGTAGTTCTAGGTGCTTTTCAAATTTGGTAACATTTTCCATACGATTTTTCACCATTTTGTTGTCATATTTTCCCTCTCTACTAACAAAGTTATGGGACTTTTGTAAAAGCTTGGAAGTTGGTGGAAGTTGATAGAAGTTATGAATTTGAATTCTATTCAAACCACTCCCTACAATTCACTTTAATAACTTGTGGGTCGGATCAATCCATATGGGCGACCCATGACCCAGATTTTCTAACATGTCCCACTCGCACATGATGGGCTTGATTTGAACGATAAGGGACAACAAATGTGACACGTTAGATCTTTCTCAAGATCTATCTCACAAAAATTTATATGACAAATAGATCGTGTAACAAACAAGTATATTAGAGCTCGTGGCACTATAAAACTGTTACGGATATATAGTAGCTCTGCTAGAGGAACATTACCCTCGCTATACCCCAAACTTATTTTCCAACATTAATTCAAGCATTTTCGCTCCATCGAGTATTTATGGAACATACTTGAACCGCATAGTGCTCCGCGATGGGTCGCAGTCTCAAAATGGAAGTTTTTCGCCTTTAAGATAGCGCAGAAGGTATTTTAGGGCCACTATGTTCGCATCCCCCGACTCATAATCGAAGTGGTCTCGTGCGATCTCATGCGCGGCCATCATTAAGTCGGCTGGGCTGCCTGCGGTTACAGAATCGCCCGCAGAAGTCCCCTTGACTCTCTCTCTATAAAAAAAGCGTTCGGCATCATCCAGCGGCGCTGGCGCAGGTTTTTATTCCTTCTGCCCAGCTCCTCGAAAACAACGTTCGACTTGCATGTGTTAAGCATATAGCTAGCGTTCCTTCTGAGCCAGGATCAAACTCTTCTTTTGAGAAAATACGGGTTTTATTCTATCTGGTAGAGTCAACAGAATGGAGTTCCTTGTTTGTAACTCCAGAACAGATGATTTCCTCCAGGTGTTGGAGTGCCCTTTCGAAATAGGGGCTAGCCGTTCTTTGCTCACATAAGCTTTGATGAACCTGCAGGAGTCTCCTTATATAAAATTTTTCGTCACATAATACTTATCACTGTGTTCACAATTGTGTCCAATATTCAAAATGGTTAAACAGAATTGTCCGGTCAGTGAATACAAATATAAATGTTAGTCAAAATATTATTCATTTCTTACTTGATTCCTTCAACTTTAAATCGGCACTTTCTCAGACATGACCTATCAAAGCGAATCAATTATTGTTTTTGGCAACATACTAAATAGCAACATCGAAATAAAATCTCAAGAAATAGTCAAAAGTCATAAGGGTATATATGAGGTTATATAAACTTCAAAGTCTCACACAATGAGAGAGCAGGAATCCATTCACTCATTTACCCAATATTGGTTGTAAAAGCTCACGTGGTATGAAACACGCGCTACAATGTTTCTCCCATTTCTAGGGCATATGTCATATCATGTATAAACAAATAACACTGTATAGTTCCTAGTCCAACTATTCCTCAATACCTAACTTGAGTTCTCCTCATGTTCATTCCTCCAGACAATCTAAAATTCGAGAACTTGATTTGGCTACTAAACAGGTTTAATGGATTAACAAAAACTATTTCGATTATTTGTTGTAATCTCATTTTGATATCTCATCAAGGCGACTAGATCATGTACACAACATGATCATTATGTCTCATTTCAACACACTCCAAAATGTTTGAGATGATTGCTCATGTGAGTGAGCCAATCTTAATCTGTTTGACATACTTTATATGTGCATGCAAAATATTTTCTCGTAATCCCAACAATATATTACACTTGAACTCAAAATTGTTCATCTATAGGCACATAAAACTCAATCAAGAGTTTTCTAATACAATAAGAATCATATTCTACGTAATTTTAGAGATTCGATATTACCAACAAATATATCTCTAAACATGTTTAGAATATGATGATTACAAACCATCATTTACATAGATATATTGCAAAAACACTTTCTTTGCTAATGTCTCTTACAGAAATATTATAGAGTGTTTGGTTCCATCATGATATTTGAGATCCTCAACACATGAGATAATTGCATAACTATCATGGATCTCATATTCACAACTAGTAACATTAGATACCCAATACATCTATACCAAACAATATTTTCAACTGTCAAGATATATAAACAAGATATGCTTCTTGCTACTCTATATAGCAAGATTGTATAAGTCTAATAACTATTTGTATTCGACTAACTCTCATCTTAGTCGATATATGCATATTCTCCAATCATAAGTTATTCATTCGACGACAAATAGAATAATTGATAACAGCACTTTTCAAGTATCACAATATCCGTTTGAAAGACATTGATGACTACTAAATAGATCCATGGCATGGCATGGCATGGGATGGCAAATATTAGGGCAAGTATACATTATAGCATACTTCTAATTCTTCATCGCACTAGATATGGTCCCTTGGATATTTCTTTTTGTACTTGTGAGTCCTGGACATACATAAAGACTCGTATGGTCACCTTTCGACATAGAAGCATCTACAGGGTAGCAATTCCATAGTTAAAAAATATTCTAGAATCTTTATGGTATATATCTCTTGTGACAAAGAAGCAAAACTAGTATAATCTTTTTAACACAAAATATATAATTTGCTAAACCCATGTCCTTCATCTCAAAAATTAAGGATAACCATTTCAAAGTGGTCTCAATACACTCCTTCTCATGCTTAGCCAATATAGTGTCATCAACATCAAAATTAGAATTACAACCTACCATCAGAGTTTTACATAATTACATTAAACTATTTTGTATGTGATTTAAACCCTGTTAAAACTCAAGTACCAGCGTCAAGACGATTGTATTAGGCTACCAGTGTAACTAAGAAGTTACCATAATATATAGAAGCCTTTAACATGAAACATATAAATTGATTCGTGTAGATCTCTTCAATCAATTTTCATTTGAGAATGAAAATACAGTCTGTAAGTCTATTTGGTGTAATCTAAACTTAAACACACTATCGTGGTTAGTATCAACGTATAGAAGTGAATCTCATTACTAAGAAAAAAATTTGTCTAATTCAATATACTCATATTGAGTATTTCTTTAAAAAATAAGTTTTATTTATCATAAACTCATTAGTCTTCCATTTAGTTTTTAAGAACCTGAATGTTCTCAATAAACAAAATGCCCAATTTGAACTTCCACTACGTCTCAAATTAGGTTGAAATTCTATACTCCATAAATATTATCCATCACTTCAAATTTCTCCACTGAATTTCTAAACCAATAATCATTGAAATTAAATAGCTCTTAACTCTCACTCGGAACCAAGAATAATTGAAATTAGATAGTTCTTAGACAGCTCCCATTTGAATAGGTAGCTCACACTTGTAAACATATTACTCCCATGTGAATCAGAAGTTTAAACCAATTCTTATGTACTTAAAACTAATTCATCAATACACGTAATATCAATTTTAATAATATTCTCCAAAATTTTCTCTCTTACTAAGAAAAAAAATGTCAAATGTCTCATCTTGTGACCTAATATCCTCCAAAATCTCACCTAAGTACCTTTTTTGGATTGTTATGTGTATTTCATAGTTTCATCTTATTCTTAATAGACTCATGTTCCCAAAATCATTATCAAGAACTTACATAATCAATCATGAGTAAGGCAACCAAATTTTATTTATTCTGAAGATACTAACATTGAAAAAACTCCATTAAGTGACACATTGCAGTTAACTAATAATCTTCCCAAAAGAAAAAACATAAATTGGACTGCATTATCTCAAGTTTCAGCACATTCAATGATATTCTATTCTTTCTTCCCAATAAACCATATAATTATTGGTGATAAAGAAATAATCAATCCAATAAGAATTTCTCTTTCATTACCTTGATCATAGATCTCTTGTGATAGAGATTCACACTCTCAAACAATTCTCAAAGTCTCATCACATTCAAAAATATTCTCAACTTATAAAAATCAAAGGCACAATTGAAATGCGTGAATCTATCAATAAATGTAATGAAAATATGAAATTTCATCTCTATCTCTCAAGAAATTCGAATGAATTTACTCAATGGAAGTTTAGCTCTTACAGCTTTGAATGATTTTCTCAACATAAAACCTCAAACCATTAAGCAAATATCCAGAACCATAATTAAACATTATCACTGTGAGTATGAACAGAACTACCACGTCTAATTTCAAGTAATAGACCACTTTTAGAAGAACAAAATCGAGATCAAGTTTAGTGGAGCCTTTGATACTATCTTAATATCGAATAGGAGGTCAGTTTCTCCATTTTGCAACACTAAGTTGCAGTATTAGTCATATAAACCTCTACTCCACTCATTCTTCATTATTTGTATATATCTATGTATCAAATCAAATACTCGACAATAGACTAAAGACACTTCTTGATCTCATATAAAGTGGATTTCTAACTCTTGATTTATTATCCACACAAGATAAGGTCAAATATGTATAGTGTTGATACATAAACAACACTAAGAAAAACATATTCAAAGTGTTATATCCTTTAGTCTAACTACTCTAGAAGAGATTCAAATCGTGTGGTTGAAACACTTGAACCTTTATAATATTGGTCCTCTACCAAAACCACTTTCACATATTTCTATCTGATACATTCTTCTTGGTCCATTTTTCAGTCTCCTCATTATTCTCATTTGTTTTAATTCATTTAAAACTTAAGATCCGAAATCTTTTGCGAACTAGAACATTGCTACACAAGCATGTCCTCAAGATTTAGCAACATCAAGTCGCACATTTTTTAAGTCACAAGGTGGGTAGTGTCAATAGAGGAAATTGACACTTTAATTCATATGTCACATTGACATTCAAAGTTTCCATCCATTTAAATGAGACTAGTTTGAACTTACTACTCATAAAAAAAATTTGTAAACCATCTCATCTCAGTCACATTTGAGGAAAAAAAAAAGATCATCTATAACAGAAGCTTTAAGAAAAAAAAAAAAAAAGATAATCTGTAGCAGAATTTAACAGTTCAAATACTCAACTACTGGAATCTGCTTTTTCTATACTTGACAAAGTTCTTGACCTTTATTCTCTAGAGTAGTTTGACCCACATCAGGTCTTCAATTACGTGGTTGATGCTGTCTAAAGCATCATGATCTTCTAACTGAAAAACTTGATATGCCAAATGTTATTGCATTTAACTTATCACATTTATTAAGGTCATCAACTCTAGATTTTGATACCATGATCTATCAGATTTTAGAGACATTTTATTCTCAATCAATGCCCATTTATGCACATATATCATTTTGCATCAATGCAAATTAACGTAAATGATAGTTCAACGTTAGACACAGAGTCGAAAGTTCATTATGTTCCCAATTATTGTCCACAATCCTATTGTTTCACTATCATATACTTAATTTCATTACGCAAAATTCCATGAGTTATATGTGAGAATTACATTAATTCTTCCACCTTGAAAACTCCCTAGTTGGTGAATCAAATAGTTCTAAGTAAGATTTTCTCTAAATCTTCAATTCATCGAACTATCACTCAACTGAGAATCAATAGGTCTAAGTACAAATCTCACTATTCTACTCAACTTATCATTCATAATAATTCATGAATTAATAGATATCATGTAATTCAATAAGATAATTTCACAATGTGTAATAAAAGTATAAACATGCACATTTATCCAATTATGACATATACCATGATATAACAAATTATTTCTTCCAGAAAATAATTCTAATTATAATCAAAGAATAAAACTCACATCATTTAAGTTTTATTATACCGACTCTCAATATCACTTTAATATGTGTTGCAACACAATTCCAACAAATGGGAAGTGACATCAAAATTATTATATTCTACTTATCACAAAAAAAAAATTGTGCCAAAAATAGTTACGCATCCCATTAGGACTCCATATCCATTTATTAATTTCAATAAGCACATAACTTTCTAATAAGTTCTATAGCCTTTGCTTTTCTAGCATTCCCTCTGAGGACACTATAAGTGTGCATAAATCCAGTAATATCAAGCACGAAAATTGGAAAAAATTATAATGGATCACATAACCTAATCAAAGATCCACACAATTCATGAATGTATATTAAAACATGGTATTTTAAATACTTCTAGAGTATTTTAATTTTTCAATGAAAAATGAGAGCACTTCAAAAAATAGCCCCACTAGCCAAATACCATCTAATGAATATTCTTGATTTCAAAAAAAAAAAAAATTGGAATTTACTCAAGTTAAAATATAAAAATAAATTTACTTATACTGAAAAAATCAAGAATAATTCAAGGTTCAATCTACAATTTTTAGAATTAAAAATGAGCTCCTCACGCGCCCTCACTTGAAGGATCAATCTACAATAATTTTCTTAAATTAATAAAAAAAATGGGGCGCGTTAGCGCCACAACGCTGTTCTCGAAAAAAACTTTTCAATTGGTCATCCTAACTAATTTCGACGTTCTGAGTTCCTTTGTTAGTCAGATTTTACAAAATCAATATTTAAGGCCATGTTTGGGACATTAACAAATCTGCCCGAGAGTCAACATGACAAAAAAAAAAAAGTTAGGTTTGAATATTGTATTGGCGATTTTGTGAACAAAAGGACTAACTTGAATGATTGTAAACGTTTAGAGACTAAATTGTAAAGTTTCATAGTTTGTAGGTTAGCTTAGGGTTTGGGATATAATGTTTGGAACAAGAAGGATTTATGCCGATTTTTCGCTAGCTGCTCGTAGGAGTCATGCTTGAGCGGATTAAGCAAGAACATCCTAGCTTGACCTTCGCCCAACTGTCGCTCAAGCGACAGACCCTTAGCTCGAGCAACTGATCATATCAACCAAACCTAATTTCGATTTTCGAGACTTTTACGTGGCTCAATTCTCTTAAACTATCCAACCTATAAATAGAGGCGTCATATATTCTTCTAATATGAGATTGAACATACTATGTTTTTAGAGAGAATCCATCACACACAAGATCAAAAGTTCAATCCTTCATAAGAAAAATTGTGTCGTTAATGGCGCTGCTTCAAAAATCAAGGAAGAAGTTGAAGAACGAGGAGTTCTTGGGAAGATCTATATGAGATAAAGTGCGTAAAGAGTCAGGATTGGAGTTTGTGTGTTTATTCCAAGAGGATTGCTTTACAAAAAAGAGCCAGAATTGGAGTTAGTGTGCACATTCCAGAAAGGCTACTTCAAACTTCAGACAGGAGATCAGAAAACTTTTTCATCAACTTTGCTCGCAGTCTATAAGTTTATCAAAATCCGGAGTTTTTCCCGCGTTCTCCGTGAACAATTCTGGTGTTGTTTACTGCTGTCCTTACTGTTTTGATATTAATGCGGTATTCAAAGATATGACTAATTGAATTGTTTGACTAATCACGTAGATATAATTAACGTGTGACTTGTTGCTTGTTGATTAAAGTTTTAATTCTGTATTTACACCTAATCACCACTCTTCAAGGTGTAGTTGGGTCGAATCTTGCATTTTTCAAAAAACATGCCAAATTTTTAGATTTTCAACCAAATTTCGAGAAATTATAACTTCTTCATTTTAAGGCCAAAATTAATGATCTTTATATCATTGGGAAGGTCTTGAGAAGAACTATCCAATCACCAAATGAGAAGCATGAAAGATAGTATAGAAGAAGTTATCATATGATGAAATTTCGGATTTTACCAATTTTCTTGCAAAAAATCATATTTACATCCAAATTTCGAGAGGCCATAACTTCTTCATTTCAATGCCAAAATTAATAATAGAGACACGGCCAAGGAAGCAACATATATATTGGAGCAATTAGGGTGTGACTATGGGCCAAGCCCATGGTCAAGTGATACTAGTGGGTAATATACCATAAGCCATCCATGGAGTTGGAAAATGGGCCATGAGCAACTCTAATAAAATTAGATTGCTTCAAAGTGGCCAAATAATTTCAGGGTCAAGTTGTATCATTCTGAGAAGTTGACTTTTAGTTCAGTTAATTGGTTAATGCCGACTAGAAGTTATACTGAGTTACATCATAATCCGGGGGGTCGTTTGACAACAATTTGTCAAACAAACACTTATCAATATGTACAAGATTTTGGATTAGCATCCTTTCTAAGGTAGGCAGAAGTGTAAAACAAAACAAAGAACACAATCAAGACCTGTTAATTCTTGTAGAAGGAAGGGAAATGACAATCAAGACTCGTTGGTTCGTGCACAAAGATTGGGAAATGGTCCTTGATAAAGAAAATTGTTTGTGCAAGAAAAGTACCGATATAAGACCAAAAAGAATTGGAACTGTCCATTTCTATACTACTACTCAATAAACTGCAAAAAAGTAATAAATTGGTCCAAATTTAAATACATTCTCAAGAAATTCAAAAGTCTAAGTTCAAGACATAAGTCAACAAAAATAAACGTTACAAAAATTTCCAACTATGGGAAAAGAAAACACGACTAAATATTTAAATTAAACCAGTTTATATTGATTTATTTTACTTTGAATATGTGCTAAATATGATGCAATTATTTACGGTCTTTGTATGGTGAAGTGTTTTTAGTTGATGACTTTCGAATCCTATAAATATTCATAAGAAAAAGATATCGTATGGAGTTTGCGATGAAATAAATGGTCTGGCTGAACATAAGAAGCACTTGATTCTACGTAGTTGCACAACTATGCTCATTAGCACATGCACTTTGTCTACTTGAATGTGTTCGCACATGTTCATGTTCATCACTTGCACATTCAGTAAGCAAACTAGGCGGGCAGATAAGTCTAAGAGCTATACTTTTTAGGGTATAAGATATTCCTTAATTAGCAATAGGTTAAGAGTTTTCGAACTTTTCGTGAGAAGGCCCATATTGTTACAATGCAAAGACTTATAATCCTGATGCTTTTGCTACAGATGCGTTCTACGGTTCCTCAGTTCAGGTCATGGTCAAACTCACTGAAAAATTCATGCAAAGGTTGGAAGATATATACCAGATCTTGGATTAGCATCCTTTCTAAGGTAGACAGAAGTGTAAAACAAAACAAAGAACACAATAAAAACCTATTGATTCTCGTAGAAGGAAGGGAATTGACAACAAAGACTCATTGGTTTGTGCACAAAGATTGGGGAATGATCCATGATAAACAAAATCTCTTCTTCAAGAAATGCACCGATATTGGACCGAAAAGAATTGGAACTATACAAAATCGATATTATTATTCAATAAACCACCAAAAACTACAATGAATTGTTCCAAATATAGATACATTTTTAAGAAGTTCAAAAAACTAGAAGTTCAAGACAAAAGACAACAAAGCAAAATTATCCAACTATGGTAAAAGGAAACACAACTAAAATTAAAATGACAAAAGTTCTTAACCTTGAAATCCGGCGAGACACGTGGCCTATATTTAAATTAAACCAGTCTATATTGATTTATTTCACTTTGAATATGTGCTAAATGTGTTGTAATTATGTATAGTCTTTGTATGGTAAAAGTCTGTTTAGTAGCTGACTTTCGAATCCTATAAATATTCAAAACATAAGTATAAAAGAAATTGTATGGATTTTGAGACTGAACAAAAGAGAAGCACGTGATCCTACATACGCACATATACGTAGTTGTAAAACTATGCTAATTAGCACATGCACTTTCGTCTACTTGAATGTGATTGCACATGTGTTGCACGTGATATGGGATTTTGATTTTTTGATTTTAATTTGCTATAGGATAACATTTTTAAGACTTTTCGAGAGAGACCAAACATTATTCTTACCATGTGAAGACATATGATCAGGATGCTTTTACAATGGATGGATTCTCTGGCTCTTCAGTTCAGGTCGTGGTCGAAAAAACTGAAAAATTCATGCTAAGGTTGGAAGAAATATACAAGAGCCTGGATGATCATCCTTTAACAGAAGTGTAAAACAAAACAAAGAACACAATCAAAACCTGTTGATTTTTGTAGAAGGAAGGGAATTGACAATCAAGACTCATCAGTTCGTGCGCAATGATTGGGGTTCGTGCGCAAGGATTGGGAAATGATCCTTGATAAGCAAAATTATTTATTCACGAAAAGCACCGACCCAAAAGAACTGGAACTATCCAAATTCGATAGTATTATTCAATGAAACACCAAAAATTAAAATGAGTTGTTCAAAATTTAAATAAACTTGAGAGAAGTTCAAAAGTCTAGAAGTTCAAGACACAAGTAAATAAAATAAAGGTTATACAATTTTCCAATTATGATTATAAAGTTTGAGATAAAGAGTTTGTAAACAAATATAATATGACAGTGAATTTGGTTATTTTATTAATTGAATTGATGAATGCCGATTACAACACACACACACACACACACACACACACATATATATATATATATATACACACACTTCAGTTGGGAGACAAAAAGAATAAAAAGGGTTACAAATGGAATTGATTATTTCCAAGAGAATATCCTTTTACACAACAAAACCCATGTGCAATCTGTAACAAATTCTCCAGCACGATTTGATAAGTGCAATTTTGTGCTCTTATTCGGGGCCATTTTACTAGGTTTTTGTGTCATTTTATTATTGTATTTTACTTAACTTATGCTACTTTTATCATATTTCAGTTTTGGACATGTTTTGAAGCAATTGGAAAAGAAAGAAGGATAAATGGGCTAATTGATGAAGCTTTGAGGACCAACATGCACATGGGGGGAAGTTGAAATATTACAATTGAAGTAAATTGATGAGGAGGACTAAGATGGAGGAAAGAATGAAGAAAAGGGCGAAAAAGAAACGTGAAGAAAATTTGGCCTGGGCAAGCTTCAACCCATTTAGCCTGGGCGGCCGCCCGGAACGAGAATCTTCAACAGAAGCCAAAAACGATGCCTGGGCGAGCGCCCCATTTTGTACTGGGCGCTAGCCCAGGCCATTTCGGAAAAAAAATTCTGGTTTCCTAATTTGAATACAACTCTTATGGAAACAAGTCTTGGGGATTATTTTAAAACCCTAGGGCCGTCCAAAAAGAGGGGGGAGACATTACAACACAGAGAGAACTCAAGAATACATCAAGAAGAAGATTTTGGGGCAATGATTTCACATCAAAACTACAAGAATTCTTGGATTTGCACCAAAATTGTGATTTTGGTGATGTCTTCTCTTACTTTAATTTTGTATTTTCTTATTTTCTCCATGTTAGGCTAGATCTATTAGTGCTAGGAGATCGATGAACCTTGTTATATAACTTTGGATTTTAGTTTTACAATTATTGACAATTAAAACATGTTTTGAGGTTTGAATGACTTTTATTCACTTATTGTTTCCACAATTATTATGCATGTGATTGTGTGAGTGTAGTAGTCTATTTCATGCATTCGAGAGAAGGGGAATGGACTTGACGAGGTATTTGTCATCGTAAGGTCCGATAGGGGATAGAGATATACCTCTATGCTTTGCGTAAATCTTTAAGTGATCATAAAAATACATGCATTCTTGTGAATTTACATTCGTCATAGAGATATAGTCGGGTGGTTTACATGAATAGGTCCAGCAAGTCTCGAGAGAGATTGTTGGATAGGTTAGGATCATTGATTTGTCAAAATATCAAGCATGTTGTCAATATTGTATAGCTAGATTCCAAGGTGAACATTACATGGGGATTCGTAATCCTAGCACTCGTTTATTATTCATAAGAAACATTTACTTCGCATTTAAACCTTTAATTGCATTTAGTTAGTTGGTAAAATTTAGTTAAGTTGCGTATTTAATCTTTGTTTAGTTACAAATCTCTATATTTATCTCAAACAATTCATAGATTCGGTTAAGGTTTTGGTAATTAGAATTAAACTACATCAATCCTTGTGGGAACGATATTCGGAATTCTCAATTCCACTTTATTACTTGTTAACGAACCGTACACTTGCGGTGATTTAAAACGAACAATTATTTTCGTGAACAAGTTTTTGGCGCCGTTGCCGGGGATTGCTTTGTAGTTTGATTTTTATTTACTTAGACACTAATTCGAACTTCTTGTTACTTTTTTTTTTTTTTTTTATTATTATTCAGCATTTCTATTTAGATTTATCTAAGAACTACTGTCATTTTTTCTTCCTTTAGGTTTGCATGCTAAGATCGCTTAGCGGTGAACTACTTCCAGCGGATCTGGAGATTGAACGAACTTTTCATCGCAGGCAAAAGGAAGTTAGAGCGGCACAGCAGGGAAATCAAGAACAACTACCAATGGCAAATCAACAGGTTGAACCAATGAGGAATCCTGCAGTTCTAGGAAATGCTGAGGAAGGAGAAGATGGAAATACATTGCTTGGGGATTTCTTATCACCCTTTGTTGTCCAGAGTCAATCCAGCATTGTGTACCCCCCATTCGAACAGCCGAATTTTCAGTTGAAAACTAATGTCATCCAACTCTTCCAGAATGGGCATCAGTTCTACGGGCTAGCAAATGAAAATCCACATACACATATATCCCGGTTCTTGGATATGTGTCAACACTTCAGATACCAAGGAATATCGGAAGACGCTATCCGACTTAGGTTGTTCCCACACACCTTAAGAGATAAGGCACTCGAATGGTTGGATTCACTTCCTGTGGCAAGTATTACTACTTGGAATGATCTGGCTCACAAATTATGCACTAAATTTTTCTCTCCAGCCAAAGTAGCGAAGATGAGGCATGAAATATCAATCTTCAGTCAGGGTGAGACTGAATCATTTGATGAAGCTTGGAATAGGTTCAAGAACATGCTAAGGAAATGTCCCCAACATGGTTTCGACAGAAAGACACAGATCAGATTTTTCTACACAGGGCTACTCCCCTCTTTTAGGAGCATGGTGGATTCATCGTCCAATGGCTCTATAATCACTAGAACCATTGATGGAGCATGGGAATTGTTTGAGAGAATGGGGAACACTTCAGCTATGTGGTCTGCTGAGCGCGTGGGTTCAAAGAAACCAGCTGGTGTCTATGAGGTTGACACCTACTCGGCCCTATCTGCAAAAATTGACTCTCTATTTCACAAGGTAGAAAGTATATCACAACCTACAAGTGCAACACAAGCGAAGAAGCTGAATTGTGAAGAGTGTGGAGCGGAGCATAGTACAATTGAGTGCCCAATTCTGTCACAGAGAATGGAACAAGTGGACTATGCACAATGGGGTCAACGTCAGCAAAACAACCCACATTCTGACACCTACAACTCGGATGGCGAAATCATCTAAATTTCTCATGGGGAGGAAATCAAAACCAATATCACAACGAGGTCTCAAGGACAGCACCAGCAGGAGAAGAAACCTCAATTGGAGGAGATGTTTGCCAAGTTAATGGACAAGACTGACAAATACATGGAAACAACAAATCAGTTCATGAGGAAGACCGAAACAACTCTCCACAATCAGGGGGCTGCAATTAAGAATCTGGAGACACAAGTGGGACAAATAGCACTTTCTATGACAGGAAGAGCTCCAGGTGCACTGCCGAGTAATACCGAAGTGAATCCTAGAGAACATGTCCAAGCCATCACTACACGTAGCGGGGTTCAATTACCTGAAATACATGTGAAGAGACCGGGTACAAATGAAGAAATGGTACCGCCGTTTGATGGACATCTGGAAGAGCAGACTGAGCAACCTGGGGAATTATCTAAAAAGGGAACCTCAGATGTAGCGCGGGCTAAAGCAACCACACAAATAAATCGCCATGAACCCCCGATTCCTTTTCCCCAGAGATTAAGAAAGCAAAAGCTAGACCAACAATACATGAAATTTTTAGACATCTTCAAGAAGCTTCACATCAATATACCGTTGGTGAAGCACACGAGATACCCGTTATGCCAAATTCTTGAAGGAAATCATATCCAACAAACGTAAGGCGGAGGATCATGAAACGGTGATGTTGACGAGAAGAATGCGGTGCAAGGATCCGAAAAAGCTTCCTCCAAAACTAAAAGATCCGGGGAGTTTCTACCGTACCTTGCACAATTGGAAATTATTCTTTTGATAAAGCTTTTATGTGATTTGGGTGCAAGTATTAATTTGATGCCACTCTCTATTTTTCGAAACTTGGATTGGGAGAAGCTAAACCAACTACAGTAACTCTGCAGCTTGCTGATAGGTCACTCACTCATCCACGGGGGATAATAGAAGATGTTTTGGTGAAAGTTGAGAAGCTTATATTTCCTGCAGACTTCCTTATTCTTGACATGGAGGAAGATAAGGATGTACCCCTCATATTGGGCCGACCATTTTTGGCTACTGGGAGGGCTCTAATTGATGTACAGCGAGGTCAACTAATTCTGAGATTGGGGGAAGAACAAGCTTTTTCAACGTTTTCAAAGCTATGAAATATCCTACGAGAATCCGACGGTTGCTTTCGGATTGACCTTGTTGACGGTGCTGGTCACAACACCTTTCGGCTCCAACATCCATCGACACGTATGAAGCTTGTATCATGCATTCTCATCCATTCACACCGATTAATCGGAGTATGTGCAAGATTTTTGGAGACAAATCCACCATATGTACGAAAAAGGAATTATGAGGAGGCCGGAACTAGCCTACCAAAACCATTACCATCAATTCAGCAACCACCGAACTTAGAACTCAAACAACTACCACCCCATTTGCATTATGCTTACTTAGGAGAATCACTTACACTTATGATCATAATTTCAAACTCAATTAGCAAGATGGAAGAATAGAAATTGCTTAGGGTGGTAAGAGAAAATCAGACAGCAATTGGGTGATCTATTGCCAATATAAAAAGGATCAGCCATTCACTTTGCATGCACAAGATTCTCATGGAGGAAAACTTTAGACTGAGCGTCGATGGGCAGCAGTGACTTAACCCAAATATGAAGGAAGTGGTTAAAGTAGAGGGGATTAAACTCTTGGATGCTGGAATAATTTATCTTATCTCAGATAGCAATGGGTCGGTCCGGTTCAAGATGAACCAAAAAAGGGGGGCATCACAGTGGTTGCAAATGAGAAGAATGAATTGATACAAACAAGGAAGTTTACGGGATGGAGAGTTTGCATTGATTATCGCAACCGAACAACGCCACTCGGAAGGATCATTTCCCACTCCCTTTCATTGATCGAGATGTTGGAACGGTTGGCGGGTCATTCGCATTATTGTTTCCTCGACGGATTGTCGGGTTACAATCGTATTCCAATAGCACCAGATGACCAAGAGAAAACTACATTCACTTGTCCATATGGAACTTTTGCCTATCGGAGGATGCCATTCGGCTTATGCAATGCCCCCGCTACATTCCAGCGATGTATGATGGCCATTTTCTCTGATATGGTGGAAAAATTTATAGAGATTTTTATGGACGATTTCTACGTGTTCGGCTCGTCGTTTGATGAATGTTTAAAGCATTTGGGTTTGGTTCTCAATGTGCAAGGAGACGGACTTAGTGTTGAACTGGGAAAAATGCCACTTTATGGTACAAGAGGGTATTGTCTTGGGACATCGCATATCAGCTAAGGGGATCGAGGTTGATAAGGCCAAAATACAAGTTATTGAAAACCTACCACCCCCAACAACAAGTTAAAGGAGTGCTAGCTTCCTTGGGCATGCCTGGATTTTATCGACGGTTCATCAAGGATTTTGCGCGATTACAAAGCCTTCGCAATTTATTGGTCAAGGATGTGCCTTTTGAATTCTCTCGAGAATGCGAAGTAGCTTTTAATACTTTAAAGGAGAAGCTTATTTCGGCACCCATCATCACGGCACCGTAGTGGAGTCACCATTTGAATTGATGTGCGATGCCGAGTGATTATGCGATGGGGGAGCGTATTGGGGCAGCGAATAGGTAAAGTGTTTCATGTCATCTATTATGCAAGCAAAACATTGAATGATGCACAGCTCAACTATGCCACCACCGAAAAAGAACTCCTGGCCATAGTCTATGCCTTTGACAAATTTCGATCCTACCTTGTTGGATCAAAGGTCGTAGTCTATACTGACCATGCGGCGTTGAGATATCTGATGACGAAGAAGGATGCCAAGCCAAGGTTAATTCGTTGGATACTACTACTGCAAGAGTTTGATTTGGAAATCGGGGACACAAGAGCGGCGAAAATGTGGTAGCTGATCACCTATCGCGACTAGAACACGGAAATCATGACGAACCAGTGGAAATTAATGAGGTTTTTCCAGATGAGCAGATATTTGGTATGGAAGTTACACCATGGTATGCAGACATCGTGAATTATTTGGTCAAATCTATCTCTCCACCGATTACTCCAACCACCAGTGAAGAAATTTTTCTCTCGAGCTCAAATACTATTTTTGGGAAGATCCTGTTCTCTACCGCCGAGGAGTTTGATCGGATTATCCGCGATGTGTCCCCGAGGAGGAGATACTGCCATTCTTGAACATTGTCACTCATCACATACGGGGCATTTTGGGGCATCGAAAACAAGTGCAAAAATTCTACAACGGGTTTTATTGGCCGACAATATTCCGAGATGCGTTTGAGTTCGTGAAGCGTTGTGACAGATGTCAACGTACCGGTAATATTTCGAGAAGGAATGAAATGCCTTTAAACAGCATTCTTGAAGTAGAGCTTTTTGACGTATGGGGAATAGACTTCATGGGACCGTTCCCACCTTCATTTTCGAATCAATACATACTGGTCGCAGTTGATTATGTCTCCAAATGGGTGGAAGCAGTGGCGTTGCCCACTAACGATGCTAAAGTAGTGATTGGGTTTTTAAAGAAATCCATTTTTACTCGCTATGGCACTCCTCGCGCGATAATCAGTGATGGTGGCAAACACTTTTGCAATCGCCATTTTGAGTCATTGTTGGCTAAGTATGGCGTCCGACATCGTGTGGCAACCCCATATTATCCTCAAACAAGTGGTCAAGTTGAAATCTCCAACAGGGAGTTAAAGAGGATACTGGAGGTGACAGTAAGTTCCTCGAGGAAGGATTGGTCTAAGAAACTTGACGACGCACTATGGGCCTATAGAACAGCGTTCAAAACACCCATAGGTATGTCTCCATACAGGTTGGTTTTTGGGAAAGCGTGTCATTTGCCAGTTGAGTTAGAGCACCGAGCATATTGGGCAGTCAAGAACCTGAACTTTGATTTGAAAACAGCTGGTGAAAAACGTTTGCTTCAGCTTAATGAAATGGATGAATTCCGGTTGGAAGCATATGAGAATGCAAAACTTTACAAGGAGCGCACCAAGAAGTGGCATGACATGCATATACAAAGGCAAGAATTTGTAGTGGGGCGTAGTATTCAGACAATTCTAGACTCAAGCTCTTCCGGGTAAATTGCGTTGTGGTCCTGGCCCATATACGGTCACCAAAGTTTTACCATACGGACGTTGAGATTCATCATGAGAGCAAAGGAAACTTTCAGTGAATGGACAACGGCTTAAGCACTATTGGATAGGGAGTTTTCAAAAGAAAAGTCAATTGTCCACTCGACACAACCGACATGACTCACGGTAAAGTCGAGCTATCGACTATAACCTAGCGCTGGTTGGGAGGCAACCCAACATATTCTTCCCTTTTATTTATTCTGCTTATTGCATTCATTTTTCTTCATTTCTTACATTTCCATTATTTAAAAAAAAAAAAAAAAAAACCGATTTTTTTTAACTGGGCGAGCGCCCAGTTTTAAAAATCGGGCGCTCGCCCGAAATTTTAAGGGCCAGCAGGCCCTTAACCACCGAACTGGGCGCCCGCCCAGTTACAAAAAAAAAAAAAAATTTACGAAAAAAAAAACGGGGAGGACATTTAAACCCTCCCCATTCAATTTTTTTTCTCACTTTCAATCCCTCTTATACTCAACTCTCCTAAAACAACACCATTTCTTTATTTTTGGTTCTCACATTTAATTTGGTTGCTTTGGGAATCATCTCCAATCACCATTAGTTAGCCAAAGAAATTCAAGGTATGTTTCATTCTTCTAGATTAAGGCAACATTTTGCATATCATCTCCAAGCTCCAACATTTTGCCTCTAGATTAATGCAATTTTTTTGAGTTTTTCTTGAGGAGTATGGGATTAGATAAATCATGACTCTTGTTGGTTGTGTTGTTATGCCCATAATGGAGATTTGTTCATACATTCATCATTTTTAAATTTCATGGGAAACTACATGCCTACAAGGTGTTTGATAAAATACCTCAATGGAGACTCTTGTATAATTAGGGTGCATTTAGCATGTGAATTTTATTGGTGCACAATTCCTATTGACACTAGTGTTGTAGCTCTATGAAATGGCATTAGAAGACATCAAAACACACATAGACATCAATTGGCACCTATGGCTCCACTTTTAGGTAATCACATGGACTTGCATCTTTATTGTTCACATGTGGCTCCTTACCACGTATCATGTTATTCTCTTACATGACATAAGCTTTTACATGTTGACACCATTCGGCTAGCATAGTGTTCCTAAATCGAGAGTATTCCACGCTTTTGCCTATTGATATATTTATCATCGCTTTCACTCACATTCTTTATTTTCACATGTAGGTACATAATGCCACCAAAACGAAAAGCTACAGTTCAAGAGAAAGGAAAATCCAAGGCTGGCGAGACATCAACCCGCCGTCGGAGGCAAGCTCCAATCTTGATGAGGGGAATATACCAAGGTTCTTCAACTGCTGAAAATCGTTCTCATTTTGACGGAAAATGGAAGGATAAGAAATTCCATCAAGAGCGGCGAGTTATTATTGATGATTTTCCGGTAGCCTACTACAACGAGTTGTTCACCACGTGGTTGGGGCAAAATTGTTGAAGCTCCTCATGTCGCATATCCTACTTTAGTGAAGGAGTTTTTCGCCAACTTCAATTCCGAAATTGACGTCCCCGAATCTTCACATAGGAACCAAACATGGGTAAGAGGCAAATGGATTCGATTCAGCCCGAACGTGATTGATAGATACTACGAGCTCAACCATCGGCTATAGAGCCATTACCCTCTTGAGCCGATTTGGCATTGGTTGCTCGATTTCTATATGGTCGAGATGACGCTTGGCCTCTTCCTACGGATCGTTTCATGCTTAATCAGTTAACTTCGGAGTTGAGACTTCTTCACATCTTTATCTCCACCAATATCCACCCCACCACCCAGCGGAGTCGGTTTAATGAAGAGAGAGCCCACCTACTTTATCATTTGGCACAGGGGCACAAAATAGATTTGGGATCCCACATTTTCATTATCCTACGAGAGTTGATAGCATCGATTGATCCACGAGCGTAGCATTATGTTTCCTGTCTTATCGGTGGGATTTGTTTAGTCACGGGTTCCACTTTTGCCCAATAAAGAGATTACTCACCCCGATACCCCAATCAGTAGAAGGACCATAGAAATTTCTGCAGCTCAGCTCCGAGGGGCTGACAGAGTACATCACCCCGAGCAAGCACCGAATGCTTTGGATGCCGACACGGCCCTCCTGAGCAGACAATTGTCCCAAATGCAAGTCACCCAAGTGGAGTTAGGTCGGTCAGTTGGCAACATTACAAATATTTTGGAGGCGATGCAGCAGAGACAAATCAATATTGGCGGGAGAATTACAACAGTGAGCATGCAAGTTCGCGGATTTCAACAAACTGATGAGAACATGCGCCATGATCAACGAACCATCTCTTATGCTTATGGTCAGGTACATGAACAGATGCTCCGTTTTGGGAGTCGATTGGAAACCATTGATCGTAACGTCAGTCAACTAGCGAGGGATGTTGACTTCCTCCGGACCACCAGTTCATCAGGACAGCCGGACCAGCCTGGTTCTTCCACACCTCCGCATCCACCCCCGGGGAGTCTCTGATCCTTTACTCCTTTATTTTGTATATTTTTGATGTTTACATTGAGGACAATGTAGACAATTTTTGTTGGGGGTGGGGGTTGATTTTCAATCTTTGTTGACTACTTTTCAATGCTTACTTTTCAATTACTAAAAAATAAAAAAAAAATAAAAAAATAAAAAAAAAAAAAAAATGAAGAAAAATTTTGTTTTAGCGTCGAGTACAACGTTGAACTACTTGCCGCCTATGATGATATTTGTTTGAATTGAAGATAACTTGAGCTAGAGCTAGGCAACATCATATCTTATGCTTTTACTTGGGTGCTTATCCATGTTAGACTTGTTACTTGAGCACATAGTCATCATTGACTTATCACTTATATTGGGGCATGACTTAATTATGTGGAGTAAATGGTTGATTTGTTGACCTAAGCTTGAATAAAACCCTCAACCCCTTTATATAGGAACCGAACTGCTAAAAAGGTAGTTTGGGGGTGAGAATGTTAGTGCTTATATTCATAGAAGTTTGATGGTTTGAGGTTCTTGGATCAGATCTTTGGTTGAAAGAGTTTGGGTTAAGAAGTCTAGAATGGGTACCTAAAAAAAAAAAAAAATGGAAAAAAAAAAAAAAAAATTTTTTTGATACATCTTACACTTCTCTTCGTAGCCTTTATGACTCGAGTTATTAAGCCTGTTAGGGTGTTCAAAACCCGGTGCCCTATGGTTATCTAACTTGGGAGTCATCGGCCTAAAGCTCGCTACAGGGGTCATTTAGAAAGCTTAATGGAGAGAGGTCTTGCACACAAGATGAAAAAAAAAAAAAAAAAAAGGGGGTTTTTGCAGCAATCAAGAATATAGACGTAGCAAGAGAAAGAAAAAGGGAATTTAGACTATGAGCAGTGAGAGGTACCCTATAATGACTTCAAGATTTGAGCTTTGGATACTGATGGTATGGCTTTGAGAACTTCTTACCAGTTTCCTGGGATATAAGTACACGATAATGATCACTTTGTGTGGAAAAATGCAGGTTTATGATTATTAGAAGCCCACTTGTGCAAGAATACCTTGGGATTCGAGAGAAAAGCATGATGAGTGAATTTACACGAGAGATGTGAGAAAAAAATAGACCACCTAGGGATGGGATTACGATTAAATCAACAACACCTAATTGATTGTGCTCGAGTATGAGGATGAGTCAATATTGGCTACCACACACACTAAGTCAAGCTTTGGATGAGTACAAACGTTTTATTTTCTTTTGATGTTGTTTGGATCTATCCGAGCATTGTTTTAATTCGAACTGAGGCATATGGCAAATTTGTTTAACGTGAAATTTGTTTATTTTGGATTGTTTAGATTAATGATTTGGTTGAGCTCCTAAGTTTTGTGTGTGTTATTTTGCTCGAGGACCTAACAAAGACTTTAGTTTGGGGGTGTTTGATAAGTGCAATTTTGTGCTCTTATTTGGGGCCATTTTACTAGGTTATAGAGTCATTTTATTATTGTATATTACTTAACTTATGCTACTTTTATCATATTTAAGTTTTGTACATGTTTTGAAGCAATTGGAAAAGAAAGAAGGATAAATGGGCTAATTGATGAAGCTTTGAGGACCAACATGCACATGGGGGGAAGTTGAAATATTACAATTGAAGTAAATTGATGAGGAGGACTAAGATGGAGGAAAGAATGAAGAAAAGGGCGAAAAGAAACGTGAAGAAAATTTGGCACGGGCAAGCTTCAACCCATTTAGCACAGGCGGCCGCCCCGAACGAGAATCTTCAACGAAGCCAAAAACGATGCACGGGCGAGCGCCCCATTTTGTCTTGGGCGCTAGCCTGTGCCATTTCGGAAAAAAAAATTCTGGTTTCCTAATTCGAATACAACTCTTATGGAAACAAGTCTTGGGGATTATTTTAAAACCCTAGGGCCGTCCAAAAAGGGGGGGGAGACATTACAACACGGAGAGAACTCAAGAATACATCAAGAAGAAGATTTTGGGGCAAGGATTTCACATCAAAACTACAAGAATTCTTGGATTTGCACCAAAATTGTGATTTTGGTGATGTCTTCTCTTACTTTAATTTTGTATTTTCTTATTTTCTCCATGTTAGGCTAGATCTATTAGTGCTAGGAGATCGATGAACCTTGTTATGTAACTTTGGATTTTAGTTTTACAATTATTGACAATTAAAACATGTTTTGAGGTTTGAATGACTTTTATTCACTTATTGTTTCCACAATTATTATGCATGTGATTGTGTGAGTGTAGTAGTCTATTTCATGCATTCGAGAGAAGGGGAATGGACTTGACGGTATTTGTCATCGTAAGGTCCGATAGGGGATAGAGATATACCTCTATGCTTTGCGTAAATCTTTAAGTGATCATAAAAATACATGCATTCTTGTGAATTTACATTCGTCATAGAGATATAGTCGGGTGGTTTACATGAATAGGTCCAGCAAGTCTCGAGAGAGATTGTTGGATAGGTTAGGATCATTGATTTGTCAAAATATCAAGCATGTTGTCAATATTGTATAGCTAGATTCCAAGGTGAACATTACATGGGGATTCGTAATCCTAGCACTCGTTTATTATTCATAAGAAACATTTACTTCGCATTTAAACCTTTAATTGCATTTAGTTAGTTGGTAAAATTTAGTTAAGTTGCGTATTTAATCTTTGTTTAGTTACAAATCTCTATATTTATCTCAAACAATTCATAGATTCGGTTAAGGTTTTGGTAATTAGAATTAAACTACATCAATCCTTGTGGGAACGATATTCGGAATTCTCAATTCCACTTTATTACTTGTTAACGAACCGTACACTTGCGGTGATTTAAAACGAACAATTATTTTCGTGAACACGATTCCTTCTAGGCTCTTCTATTTCACAGTCAGCATTAGGTGTTGATGAAGCTGGAATAAATGACTAGGATGCCAAATCATTTTCTCATATCCTCATCTTCCTCTTCTCATGCTTCATCTTTCAATAGCCGCCCACAAGATGGAGAGTAGATATTTGCTACTCCCATCTTGTTCATATGAAGATAAAAACTTGTAGAATTTAAAGCTTTAGTCAGAATGTCTGCAACCTGAGATCTAGTGTGCACGTGTTCAGCAACTATCTTTCCAGCTTGTATTTTATCTCTAATGAGGTGACAATCTATTTCTATATGTTTGGTTCTCTCATGGAAGATGGGATTCGTGGCAATGTAAATGGCAGATTTATTGTCACCATACATGGCCGCTTGAGTATGCTTGATTTGTAAATCTTTAAATAAGTATCTCAACCAGATCAATTCACAGCAAACACTTGCCACTGCTCTATATTCAGCTTCAAAGGATGATCTTGACACTATATTCTGTTTCTTCGATTTCCAGGATACTAAGGATGATCCAATGAATACACAGTACCCCATGACTGACCTCATACTGTCAGGACAACTTCCCCAATCTGAATCCGAGTATCCCTTTAGTTGCAGTTTAGAGGTAGAAGGGTAGAATAGCCCCTGCCCTAGGGCTTTTTTAAGATATCTTAGTACTTTATGTGCTGTATTGAGGTGAAGTGTTCTTGGCTGATCCATATATTGGCTCAAGAGCTGAATTGAATAAGATATATTGAGATTATCTATTTCTTCCAAATAATTTCCCGAAATGATTGTATCATGGATCTGACAAACAGGCTATAATCAGCCTTTGATTAGTAAAACCATGTTGAAGGATAAAATTGGACAGCTTTGAGTACCATTGTTGCGAAGCCTGTTTGAGTCCATATAAACTCTTGCGAAGCTTGCATACTTTTGAACCATGATTACCAGCATATCCTAGAGAAAATTCCATGTATACCTCCTCCTCCAAGTCTCCATGTAAGAAGGCGTTTTTTACATCTAATTGACAAAGAAGCCATCCCTTTATAGTTGCGACTGCAAGTAACGTCCTAATAGTAACAAGCTTTGCCATCGGTGAAAATGTTTCATGGTAGTCTAGCCCTTCTAGTTGGGTGTATCCCTTTACCACTAGCCTAGCCTTGTGTCTTTACCATCAGCATTAAATTTTACTTTGTAGACCCATTTACACCCAATTGCCCTTTTGATAGGTGGCAGATCAACTATATTCCATGTATCATTCAGTTCAAGAGCCACAATCTCATTTTTCATAGCCTGACACCAATCAGGATATTTAACAGCCTCTTGATATGTTTTTGGTTCAATTTGTGAAGTCATGGAAGTGATAAAGGCTTTATAGGGTGCAGACAATTTTTCATATGATATAGTGGAATGAAGAGGATAGAAATTACCTGAAGGAGTAGAACCTTTCTTTTTGTTCAATACCTACAATGGGGGAAGCAAACTTGCCTATTAACAAATAAAGTCCTGCAGTCCAGTAGGAGGTCTTCGAATCCTTGTGGATCTTTTAGGTAGCTGAAGTATGGTCTAACTATTCTTAGGTATAGGTTGGTCTGATTGATGTGTGGTTGCATCAGTTTGGGAGTTGTTTTGCTCTGGGGATTCTATAGGATTAGGATTTTGTTCTGATTGATCTTTTCCTTCTTTATAAAGATTGGTTGGGGTTGAAATGGCAGCATTTTGACGGAAGCATAAATCAGCAACATTTGGTGCAATATGTATAACTATGCCTCTGGTTTCTTTTTATGGAAAAGTGGTTTCATGGAAAACTACATTTCTTGATATAAACACTTTATTTGTCTCCAAATCAAGTAATTTATAGCCCTTAACACTGAATGGATATCCTAAGAAAATGCACATCTTGGCTCTAGAATCAAATTTGCTCCTGCCATTTATCAGAGTTGTGGAATAAGCAAGACATCCAAAAATCTTAAGATGGGAGTAGACAGGGTTAGTTCCAAATAGCATTTCAAAGGGGCTTTTGTAATTAAGAAGGACTGAAGGAGTTCTATTTATTAAATATACAACAATTAGGACACAATTGTTCCAATATTTTAAAGGAATGTTACTTTGAAATCTTAGGGCCCTTGCAACATTCAATATATGCTGATGTTTCCTCTCAATAATTGCATTTTGTTGAGGGGTTTCAACGCAAGTTTTCTGATGAATGATCCATTTCTCAAGGTAAAATTGTTTCATGTTAAATTCACCTCCATTATCACTTCTTATGACTTTGATTTTGCTTTGAAATTTAGTTTCTATTAATCTGTAAAAGCTTTGCAGGGCACTGGTGGCCTCAAATTTGAATTTCAGCAAGTATATCCAGGTGCACCTAGTAAGATCATCTACTATGGTCAGAAAATAACGCAACCATCATAGCTAATTTCATTGCAAGGTACTCAAATGTTACAATGTGTTAAATCAAAACATTTCTCAGATTTGTAATGACTGATAGGAAACCTATGTAATTTAGCCAAAGGACATACAGGACAAGGTTTATTTTGAGAAGCCAACTTAGGCATACTATCTTTTAAAGCAAGAACAGAATGGGATGGATGTCCTATTCTGTAGTGCCAAATATCTAAGCTATTTTCCTGATTGACAGCAGAGGCTATAAGAGGAGAAGTTCTAGTTAAGTGTTTCAAGAATTCTTGAAGAGCCAGAGGCGAGACAGCTGAAGGTAGAACTTGGTACGGGCCAGATTTTACTTCACCCATTCTAGTCGTTGTCCAAGTCGAAAGGTAATGTATAAACAAACATTAGGGAGAAAATAACACATCCATTGAGTGATTGAGTTAATTTCTTAACAGATATGAGATTAAAAGAAAATGAAGGAACACATAGCACATCATGAAGTACTAATGTGTCTGTGATATGTGCAGTTCCAACACAAGTTACTGGAACAGTGGTTCCATTTAGCAAGCTCACCCCAATATCCATGTAGCTTGAAGCACTTGCTTGCTATATGGCTTGGCATCTTATAGTGTGAACAAATGGGTTTATTAGGATCTTTGAGATATCTTTCAAGTGAATGACCTGCAACCTTGCAATAGGTGCAATAATATATGTCTCTCCTTTGTAAAAAAGAATTCTGTTTGTTATAATCCTTAAAATTTTCTTTGGCCAGCAATGCCATTGTTTCACTGTTAGAACCATCGTTTGACATTTGCCTCCCTTTCTCTTCTTGCTGAATTATAGCATAGACCTCATTCAGAGAAGGAAAAGGTTTGTTCAGAAGCACCTGAGCTTTGATGGCCTTGTAAGACTCATCTAACCCCATTAGGAATTTCATTACCCAATCTCGATTCTGATTTTCTATTACTGTCTTCAGACCTCCACAAGTACAATTAGAGATGGGCTCATAATTTATCAGTTCATCAAGTAGAGTTTTAAATTTTGAGACATACATACTTACAGCATCCTGATTTTGTGCAAGAGTTGTGATGGCCTGTTTAATCTCAAAAATTCTAGGAGCGTTCTGTTGAGCAAAACCCTGCTCCATCTCCTGCCACAACTGATAGGTAGTCTCAGCATATGTGGTGCTGCATTTGATGTCAACGGCCATGGTGTTTTGCAGCCAAGTGATTACAATGTCATTATAGCAGAGCCAATGTTCCATCAGTATGTCATTGGCTTCCTACGGTTCCTGAATGCTCCCATCAATAAATCCCAGTTTGTTCTTTATTCTGAGAGCTCTTTTGATCGACCTTGCCCATGAATGATAATTGTTTGCATCCAGTACGTGAGTGACCAAGATGGATCCAGTGCCATCATTGCTCCCAATGAAGTATGGACTGCTGAAATGAGTTGGATCGTGAACTGTGGAATTCTCATTTGGTTAATGTTATGTGGAAGATTTTGTGGAAGATTTGATGATTGATTATCTGATTCAGCCATCAGGCTCTAATACCATATAAAGTTTAAGATAAAGAGTTTGTAAACAAATATAATTTGACAGTGAATTTGGATCTTTTATTAATTGAATTGATGAATGCTGATTACAATACACACACACACACACACACACACACACACATATATATATATATATATATATATATATATATATATATATATATATATATATATATATATATATATATATATATACACTTCAGCTGGGAGACAAAACGAATAAAAAGGATTACAAATGGAATTGGTTATTGCCAAGAGAATATCCTTTTACTACAACAAAATCCATGTGCAATCTCTAACAAATTCTCCACCACGATTCCTTCTAGGCTCTTCTATTTCACAGTCAGCATTAGGTGCTGATGAAGCTGGAATAAATGACTAGGATGCCAAATCATTTTCTCATATCCTCAGCTTCCTCTTCTCGTGCTTCATCTTTCAATAATGATAAAAGTAAACACAACTAAAATTAAAATGACAAATTTTTAACCATGAAATCTAGTGAGACACGTGGCCAATATTAACTTAAACCAGTTTATATTGATTCATTTCAGTTTTAATGTGCTCTAAATGTGTGGTAATTATTTACAATCTTTGTATGGTAAAGTTGTTTTTAGTAGCCGACTTTCGAACCCTATGTAACATAAAATAATGTTTAAAACATACATATAAAAGATATTGTATGGATTTCGTGATCAAATAAATGGTCTAAGTGAACAGAAGTGAATCACTTCATCCTATATAAGCACATATACGTAGTTGGAAAACTATACTCACTAGCAGATGCAATTTCATCTTCTTGAACGTGTTCGCATGTGTGTTGCACATGATATGGGATTTTGATCCTTTGGTTCATGCTCATCGCTTTCACTTTCAATAAGCATGGTAATCAATGCAATCCTAGTTTCGCATGTGATATATCTTTGATAACAAGTCACGTTTGTAGGAAATATGATTTACAACGCGTTTGATATATTGCACGATATATTTTAAGACATTCAACATTTGTAGTAAAATTTATCGTGTAACCGGTGATGTTTGTAATTAAATTTATTTTGCAACACAAAGAGTTTGTCACGTCATTATTCGTACAATGATATAGTTATTGCCTATTTTATTTCGTGACTATTTATTTATGTCAAGTATTTTATTTTACAACATACAAAATTATTGCAGAAATTATTTTATGACAATGGATGTTTATTTATGTGACTATCTATGCTTGTAGTTAAATTTATTTCGCAACACAAAGAGTTTTTCACTTCAACATTATACAGTTTTTGCCTAATTTATTTTATCTTTGTTTATGTATGTCATGGATTCTATTTTAATCGCTTCGCAATTGAATTGAAACTATGGTACACAATAATTTGAAAATATAACCTAATTTATTAAAAGTAACTCATGACTTAATGACTGCTTCAATGTACAATTATTCAATTATAAAGATTTCAAAATAGATAAAGAAAAAGAAAAATATTATTGTCAACCAATTGGATATAGACCAAGGTATTATTTACAAACTTGGTTACCTTCAAGACAAAAACAACTACAAATAAAGTATATGCTAGTGATTTCATGGTCGAATCACTTAGTCTAGTTCACCAAACCTAAAACAAAGAAAATAAAACTAGAAAGATAGGGAAAAAAAGTTCTAATTCTCGGGACAACTCAAGATGTACTTTTAGCTCAATCTATTATTTGGTTAAATTAGGATTCATGTAAGGAAACACTCTACAACTTGAGTCAAAGACGAATGCATAAAAAGTATGAAATATTATCTACAAAAAAAATATGTCAAATATCTCATATTAACAAGGTAGATGATTTCCTACAAGTTGTTTGTGACTACAAATTTAAGGCAAAGTTAGAATGTAGAAAAATTAATAGTCATTTAAATTTGAAAAGGGATAAATTGTGTTTTACTCTCTACAAGCACACATGCTATAATGCATACTGTCAGAGATATGCTATAGAGTCAAATAAATACTAAACTAAGGCAATGGATAGTGCAGTGTCCTACTACTTGCAATACTATGTTGTACTACCTAACTCCAATACTCTTCATTACTACCTACCTAACATGACAACACTAGCCTTTATGACAAGTCAATGAAAACAAGTAGTGTTACAACCGATTTTTTAAGGTCAAAAGTCAAAGGTGGAAATGTCAAAGTCATAGTCAAATAGGACTTAAATAAAGCAAATTATTTTCTTAGGGTTTATTTCGCAATTGATAATATATGAGGGTTAAGATGGATTAGATTGGGAGTTGAGGATTTACTTTTACATCAAATGATAGGTGGGGGAGTCCTTTGCAATTATGACTTAATGCCCCAATAATTATCAATTTTTAAGCCCATTTCCCATTTCCTTACACACTCACACGTAGAGAGAAGACAGAGAGCGAGAAGAGGAAGAAGAAAAGGGGAAAAAGGTGGAAAAGAAAGAAAAAGAAGGAAAGAAAAAAAAGAAAGGAAAATGAAGAAAGCCAACAACGAGATCAAGGTTTGAGTTCTCAATTTCTTCTTCTATTTTGAGGAAAATTCAAATATATTGAGGTTGAGTTTTGTGGTAAAAATTTAGGGTTTTAAATTTATAGCTTATACTTGAAAAATATATGATAAGGAAGTTGTTTATTTGAACATTTTGAGCTATTTATTCTAGTGGATTGGAAGGAATGATAATTGGAGATTAGGGTTTTGAGATATGTGGCTTAATCCGAAAATTTGGGAACAATTGACATTCTTGCTATTTTTCCTTGTGATTGTTACATGATATTAAGTTATATTGGTGAAAATCTTCTTGAATCTCGTCGGGGCAGCTGGGAAAAGTTAGTATTAGCGAGTTGGGAAAGTTGAGTGATTCGAAAATGTAGTGAATTTATGTTTAAGTTAGCCAAATGAGATGGAAATATTAAGTCTCAACTTATTGCCTATTGAGCGAATTATATATTTCAGTTCGATGTTAAGTATAAGTTATTATTGAGAAATCTCTTGTAACTTTATATGGATGGAATTAAAGTGGTTTGTGTGTGATCATTTTAGGAGGGGATTTGGACGTGGGAACAGCATACCAGCCCCCGTTAGTCCAGCCTATGTCTGTGAGTGGAGAACACATTTTTCCAAAAAGAAGATTTTTAATTTATAAACTTAGAATCGTGTTTATTTAATATGAATGTTGAAATGATTCCCAATTTTTATAGAAGCATATTAGTTACATGAAATGTCTTATTTTCAAGAAATTAGTAAAGGAGCATGATTATTTTGAGACTATCAGAAAATAACCAATATAGTTATCTTAGTCTAGTGCACTGAAGGGCTACGGCCGTGTACTAGAGTCATGTATTTGACTCCTATACACTGGGGGCTACAGTAGTGTATAAGGATTATTGTGTTATTTCCACTTTATGTACTGAGGGGCTATAGCCGTGTATAAAGATGACTCTTATCCACTGAGGGGCTACGGCCGTATGTAAGGGTACTTATTATGCACTGAAGGGTTACGACCGTGTGTAAGGGTACCTATTATGCACTGAAGGGCTACAGCCGTGCATACAGATGATTATTGTTTATTTTTACTTCGTGCACTGAGGGGCTACGGCCGTGTACAGAAGTGTGATTAGACAATTTATGTGCATATGACTTTATAGCTTTCAGATCATCAGCAGATGTTTACATGGGGTACATATTTTGATGTGATTATCCAGTATATAGTGGATTATGAGCTTGCAGCTTACATTTTCCAGCTTACAGTTCAGCTTATTGATTTTAGCTTATAGTTTTACCTTATTGAATTCGACTAATGTACTTACTCATCTTGTAGTATCAATTAAAATTATTTTTAGATATCAGCTTGAGTCCAATTCATGATTTAGCACCAGAATTATGAATTTATACGATGTTATGAGACCGATTTCTAGAATAATGAGTACATCGAGATAAGTGAAATATCAGTTTCATTTTTATATAAATGTATATACATACATAGAGGACAGTACAAAGATTTTTTTAAACACCACTCACCGGGATTTTCATCTCATATATTTTCTTAACATCTTTCTTATAGGAGGCAGTTGACTGAGAAGTGGTGAAGGATATATTGATAGTTTTGCAGCCACTACCACCACCTATTGTAGGTTCTTTCTCTTTAAGCAGTGTAACCATCTAGCGAATCATTTGCCTCATATTTGGTGTTTTTTGTATTTAAATGTACCAATGGTCATGATAGAATATTGTAAAATAAACTGCATCACTATTATCTTTTTGAAAAGCAGTTATGATGCATAGTGATATAGATGTTTTTGGTTGAATGAGTGATTGATACTATGATGTTGGTATATTGGTGTTTGGGAAAAAATTTTATGGTTATAGGATTGAGAATAGTTCCATTTTTAAAGGAGACTCTGCCAAACTTTCGAAAAAATTTATTTGGCAGAAGGGAATACAATCAAAGTATAGTTATAGTTGCCTTGGTGATGGGTCCAGTGCTAAGCTGGCACTTATAATCGGCATATGTCACGTCTTGAATCTAGTAAGGAGTTTTGGGACGGGTCATGACAAGTTGGTATCAGAGCATGGTTCAAGAGTCTCTAGGATATGTTGTATTTATTCTGATTTTTCAACATGTTATGCATATTGTAGGTTTAAGATGAGTAGTGGCAGAGTAGGCAGATGCCAAAACCCACC
The DNA here is from genome assembly GCA_035079005.1 of Fraxinus americana. Lineage (NCBI taxonomy): Eukaryota > Viridiplantae > Streptophyta > Magnoliopsida > Lamiales > Oleaceae > Fraxinus > Fraxinus americana. The sequence goes on from CM068706.1 coordinate 20,234,787, forward strand.
ACCTGAAAATCCAAATGCACCTATAGGAGAAGATGTTGGTAAAGCATCTGTTCATCAGACACGGGATAATGTGGTTGGAAATGATCTCCTATTCGACAGACTCACTATAGCAATTGCCTCTATTCTCCCCAACCCAGATAGATATACTAGCATCGAGAGGGCAATTAAGCTCGGTACTAAACATTTTGTGGGCACTGCTAACCTTTCTGATGATGAGGAATGGCTGAGGACTTTAGAAAGTATTTTTGATATTATGGGCTGTTCTGAGGAAAAGAAACTACGTCTTGCTACTTTCTTATTCAAAGGCGTAGCAGCTGATTGGTGGTTTGCTTTTAGAAGCAGGTATCATGATGCCAATGACATCACGTGGTCTATTTTTAGAGATGCTTTCTAGTGTTACTCATACTAGGAGTTTCAAGTCGAGATCTCAGAGTTCTGGATCTAGTCAAGGATTCGGTCCTAGTCAGAGCTCCATCCGCCAGTCAGCAGACAGTCAGTCCCCTATTCAGAGGTCCATGGCCTCAAGACCTATCGACGGCCTTAGTAGTAGTCGGTATCTGCCTTGTCAGGCATGCGGGATATTTCATCTCGGTGAGTGCCTTAAGGGTACTAGTGGATACTTTGTGTGAGGAGAGGAAGGACATTTAAGGAGAGTATGTCCAGTTTGCTTTCAGCAAAGGTGGTACATCACAGGGGATATCTTTACAGTCTGGTGTTGCTAATTCTAGATAGAATCTGAATCGGGACAAGTTGGCAGATAAAGTAGATACTACTAGTGTTACTCAGTCTAATGTTGCGGGCAACAGTAGAAGTAGATAGAAAGGTTAGGCAGGACGTCCCAGGGCTCAAGGAAGAGATTTTGCTATGACTCGGCACGATGCCGATGAGTCACCAGATATAGTCATGGGTACGTTATTTATTTTTGGTATAAATGCTCGTTCTTTAATTGATTCGGGTGCTATGCACTCCTTTATTTCTTATTCACTTGCTAGCCATGCTGATCGGATGTCTGAGCCTTTAGACAGTGAATTGGTAGTAGCGATTCCCATTGGGATTCACTTTTAGCTAGTCGGGTATATAAAGATTGTGGGATTAGAGTGAACAATCATGAGTTGAAAGCAGATCTAATTCCACTCGATATTCATGATTTTGATGTTATTTAGGGAATGGACTTTCTATCTAAACATCGTTCTTCAGTTGATTGTTTTCGCAGGGTAGTACTTAGAGGTCCAGGAGAGCTTGAAATTGTTCTCACTGGGGAGCGCAGAATTTTGCCATCTTCAGTGATATCTGTCCTTGATGCCCGAAAAATGCTCAAAAATGGTTGTCATGCATATTTGGCTCATGTGATCGATACTTAGATCACTAAGCTAGAAATTGAAGATATATCGATCGTATGAGATTTTCCTGATGTCTTTCCAGAAGACCTTCGGGATTACCCCCAGGCAGGGAGATCAAATTCTCTATTGATTTGATCCCCAGACAGTACCTATTTCATGAGCATCTTATCAGATGGCTCCAAAAGAGTATAAGGAACTAAAGGTATAATTACGGGATTTGGTTGATAAGGGTTTCGTTGACCCAATGTATCCCCATAGGGAGCACCTGCGTTATTTGTGAAGAAGAAAGATGGCACAATGAGATTATGTATTGACTATAGATAATTGTATAAGGTGGCTATTCACAACAAGTACCCTCTGCCCCGCATTGACGATTTGTTTGATCAACTTCGAGATGCCTCAGTATTTTCAAATATTGATTTTCGTTCAAGGTATCATCAACTCAGAATAAGAGATGTTGATGTACCAAAGACTACTTTCAGGTTTCGATATGGCCATTATGAATTTTTCGTGATGCCGTTTGGATTAACTAATGCGCTGCTGCATTTATGGACCTGATGAATAGAGTACTTCACCCATATCTGGATAAATTTGTTATTGTCTTCATTGATGATATATTGGTTTATTCTCGCAGTCGTGATGAGCATGCTGAGCACTTGAGGATTATTTTTTAAACTTTGCGAGATAAGCAGTTGTATGCTAAGTTCAGCAAATATGAATTTTGGCTTGACAGAGTGGTATTTTTAGGTCATATTATATCTACAGAAGGCATATATGTAGATCTTGTAAAAACGGAGGCGGTGATGAAATGGGAACGCCCTACTAACCTGACAAAGATACGGAGTTTCCTTGGACGAGTATGTCATTACCGTCGATTTATAGAGTGATTCTCCAAAATTGGCCTTCCCTTGACTAGTTTGACTCGGAAAGACTCTAAATTCATGTGGACTGAGAAATGCGAGAAAACTTTCAAGAATTGAAGAATAAATTGGCTTCTGCTCTTGTACTTACTCTTCCTTCACCAGGTGAAGAGTTTACAGTATACAGTGATGCTTCACGCCGAGGTTTGGGTTGTGTTTTGATGCAAAATGGAAAGGTTATAGCTTATGCTTCAAGACAATTGAAGAAGCATGAGATAAACTACCCAACACATGACCTAGAGTTAGCTAGAATAATATTTGCATTGAAAATTTGGAGACATTATTTGTATGGTGAGAAATGTCAAATATTTACCGATCATAAAAGTTTGAAGTATATCTTTGATTAGAAAGAATTGAACTTGAGACAAAGAAGATGGTTGGAGTTAATCAAGGATTATGATTGTACGATTGACTACCATCCAGAGAAAGCTAATGTTGTTGCAGATGCTCTTAGCAGAAAGACTTGTTCTTCATCTCAATCCAATACAGTATATGCGGCTTTGTTGTGTGAATTCAGGAAATTGCATGCTCAATTGTCAACTACTACTTCAGGGACGGTATTAACTCATTTTCAGGTGAAGCCTACTCTAGTGGACAGGATTGGATTAACTCAATCTCAAGATTTGACCCTGAGAATATTGAAATCTGAAGTTAGTACAAGGTTAAGAACAGACTATGCAATTAGAAATGATGGTAAGTTGTTTATGGGAAATAGGTTGTGTGTTCCTAATGTTGTAGAATTGAAGCAAGAGATCTTAGAAGAGGCACAGAGTTCTACTTATGCTATACACCCAGGCAGTACTAAAATGTATCATACATTGAAAGAGCATTGTTGGTGGAATGGCATGAAGAGAGAGATAGCAGACTTTGTATCAAAATGTTCGGTCTGTCTACAGTTGATACCAGATTGTCAGAAAATAGCTGGACCTCTACAACCTTTGCCTATTCCAGAATGGATGTGGGAACACATTACCATAGACTTTTTGTTTGGTCTTCCTCGTACTCAGAATGTCATAATGGTGTTTGGGTGATTGTAGATCGTTTGACCAAGACTGCCAAATTTTTAACAATCAAAATCACTTATTCTTTAAGTAAGTTGGCAAAGTTATATATATATGAGATAGTTAGCTTATATGGTGCTCCAGTGTCTATTGTATCCTATAGAGATCCTAGGTTTACATCCAAATTTTGGCCTAGTTTACAGGGAGCTATGGGTACTAAGCTACACTTCAGTACAACTTTTCATCCTCAGACAAATGGCCGGTCAGAGATGACCATACAAACTCTTGAGGATATGTTGAGGGCTTGTGATTTGAAATTCAAAGGTAGCTGGGATACTCATTTTTCTTTGATGGAGTTTGCTTATAATAATAATTACCACTCCAGTATAGAAATGGCTCTTTTTGAAGCTTTATATGGTAGGAAGTGCAGAACACCAGTATGTTGGGGTGAAGTTGGTGAAAGAAAGTTAGTAGGCCCTGAATTGGTTCAAATGGCTTCAGAAAATGTAAAATTGATTAGAGAAAATTTGAGAATAGCACAAGACAGACAGAAAAGTTATGCAGATAGGCGCAAGAAAGATCTTGAATTTGCAATTGGAGATAAAGTATTTTTAAAATTGTTACCTTGGAAAGGGGTGTTGAGATTTAGCAAATTATAAAGTTGAGTCCACTGTATATTGGACCTTATCAGATTACTGAGTGTTTGGCCCAGTTACATATCGATTAGATTTGCCAGATGAATTATCCAGGATCCATGATATTTTTCACGTTTCCATGCTCCGCAAGTACATCGCAGATCCTTCTCATGTTCTAGAGTCTCAATCAATTCAGTTGAAAGAGAATTTGACTTATATAGAAGAGCCAGTGATGATTCTAGACAGAAAAGTGCAAATCCAGGAAAATCAAACAATTTCACTTGTTAAGATACTTTGGAAGAATCAGACGGTAAAAGAGGCTACTTGAGAAAACGAGGACCAGATGCGTGCTCAATATCCTCTATTAATTGATTACTCACAAATCCATCGAATTTCGAGGACGAAATTCTTTTAAGGAGGTAAGATTGTTACAACCCATTTTTTAGGTCAAAAGTCAAAGGTGGAATTGTCGAAGTCATAGTCAAATAGGACTTAAATAAAGCAAATTATTTTCTTGGGGTTTATTTTCCAATTGATAATATATGAGGGTTAAGATGGATTAGATTGGGAGTTGAGGATTTACTTTTACATCAAATGATAGGTGGGGCACTTCCTTTGCAATTATGACTTAATGCCCCAATAATAAGCAATTTTTAAACCCATTTCCCATTTTCTTACACACTCACACGTAGAGAGAAGGCAGAGACTGAGAAGAGGAAGAAGAAAATGGGGAAAAGGTGAAAAAGAAAGAAAGAAAGGAAAAGGAAGAAAGCCACCAACGAGATCAAGGTTTAAGTTCTCAATTTCTTCTTCTATTTTGAGGAAAATTCAAATATATTGTGGTTGAGTTTTGTGTTAAAAATTTAGGATTTTTAATTTATAGCTTATACTTGAAAAATATATGATAAGGAAGTTATTTATTTGAGCATTTTGAGCTATTTATTCTAGTAGATTGGAAGGAATGATAACTGGATATTAGGGTTTTGAGATAAGTGACTTAATCCGAAAATTTGGGAACAATTGACATTCTTGCTATTTTTTCTTGTGATTGTTACATGATACTAAGTTAAATTGGTTGAAAATCTTGTTGAATCTCGTCGGGGCAGCCGGGAAAAGTTAGTATTAGAGAGTTGGGAAAGTTGAGAGATTCGAAAATGTAGTGAATTTATGTTTAAATTAGCCAAATGAGATGGAAATATTAAGTCTCAACTTATTGCTTATTGAGGGATGTATATATTTCAGTCTGATGTTAAGTATGAGTTATTATTGAGAAATCCCTTGTAACTTTATATAGATGGAATTGGAGTGGTTTGTGTGTGATCATTTCAGGAGGAGATTTGGACGTGGGAACATCATACCAGCCCCGTTAGTCCAGCCTATGTCTGTGAGTGGAGAACACATTTTCCAAAAAGAAGATTTTTAATTTATAAACTTATAATCATGTTTATTAAATATGAATGTTGAAATGATTCTCAATTTTTATAGAAGCATATTAGTTACATGAAATGTCTTATTTTCAAGAAATTAGTAAAGGAGCATGATTATTTTGAAACTATCAAAAAATAACCGATATAGTTATCTTACTCTAGTGCACTGAAAGACTACGGCCGTAAGGATGATTGTGTTATTTCCACTTTATGCACTGAGGGGCTATAGCCGTGTATAAAGGTGACTCTTATCAACTGAGGGGCTACAGCCGTGTGTAAGGGTGCCTATTATGTACTGAAGGGCTACAGCCGTGCATGCAAATGATTATTGTTTATTTTTACTTCGTACACTGAGGGGCTACGGCCGTGTATAGAAGTCTGATCAAACAGGTTATGTGCATATGACTTTATAGCTTTCAGATCATCAGCAGATGTTTACATAGGGTACATATTTTTTTGTGATTATCCAGTATATAGTGGATTATGAGCTTGCAGCTTATATTTTCCAGCTTACAGTTCAGCTTATTGATTTCAGATTTTGGTTTTAGCTTACTGAATTCGACTAATGTACTTACTCATCTTGTTGTATCAACTAAAATCATTTTTGGATATCAACTTGAGTCTAATTCATGATTTAGTACCAGCATTATGAATTTATACGATGTTATGAGACCGATTTCTAGAATAATGAGTACATTGAGATAAGAGAAATATCAGTTTCATTTTTATATAAATGTATATACATACATAGAGGACTGTATAGCCATTTTTTAAAACACTCCACTCACCGGGATTTTCATCTCATATATTTTCTTAACATCTTTCTTATAGGAGGCGGTTGACTGAGAAGTGGTGAAGGATACATTGATAGTTTTGCAGCCACTACCACCACCTATTGTAGGTTCTTTCGCTTTAAGCAGTGTAACCATGTATTGAATCATTTGCCTCATATTTTGGGGATTTTTGTATTTAAATGTAACAATGGTCATGATGGAACATTGTAAACTAAACTGCTTCACTATTATCTTTTTGAAAAGCAGTTATGATGCATAGTGATATAGATGTTTTTGGTTGAATGAGTGATTGATACTATGATGTTGGTATATTGGTGTTTGGGAAAAAAAATTTATGATTACAGGATTGAGAATAGTTCCATTTTTAAAGAAGACTCTGTCAAAATTTTAGAAAAAATTTATTTGGCCACAGAATATCCTAGACTCTATCATTTTTATTATATCCTAGACCTCTTTAATTACCAACAGGCTTACCCATTCTTAGAATGTTATCTAGCTTTATAGAACCACTAGAAAAGGTAAAAGTTGAGACTTGGAATGCTCTAGGTCGCTTAGAAGATTTTTAACATGGATTTCTTAGGTTTCCTTTTCAACTGTCAGCTCATTAGCTCTCCTAGAGGTCTTCTTAATGTCACTAGTGAGATTCCTAAACTGAGTATCTAAAGATTCATTGATGGATTTCAATTCACTCAAGGTAGAGGTAGATTCCTAAATTTACACTACGAGTTTTTCGTTTTCCAACTCAAGTTCCGTAACTCTTGTACTTGAAGCTTTATGTTTTGTTATAATCTTAATGATCTCCTCATAGATTCTATCATAAGCCTCATGAATATCTCCTTCACTAACAGAATTGTCCTCACTATCAGGATCTTTTTCTAAATTCTAACCACTACTTACGTTCTCAGCCTTCTCACTCCCCTTATCAGATTCATTCCTTATTCTAGCAGTAAAGACAATGTATTTTCCACTTTCCTCACGAGTGGATTTCTAATTCTGATTGTCTGAGTTAGACTCGTCATTAGTGATAGTAACATTCATAGCATTATTCGAATTTTTCCTATTGTTAGGGCACTCACTCCTAACGTGGCCAAAACCTCGAAACTATGACATCTCACAGATTGAGATCGCCTTTTAGACTCACTGGAATTACCTCACTGTCTCTCTTTAGGTTTCTTTTTATTCCTAATCATTTTTCGGAATTTTTTAGCAAAGTATGCTAACTCCTCTTCTTTAGGAAAATCTGAATAGGTAGAGTCAGAATCTTCATCTCTAATGGTGTTCAAGGAAATTGACTTCCCAATCTCAGGTTTACCTAATGTAAGTTCATAAGTGTGGAGAGATCCAACCAACTCTTCAATCTTAATGAAATCTAAATCCTTACTCTCCTTTATTATCATGACTTTATATCTAAACCTTTCTGGTAGGGATCTAAGAATTTTTCTGACTATCTTAGGCTCCGGGATTCTTTCACCTAGGTTGAGGCTAGAATTTACTATGTCATTTAACCTCTCATAGAATTCATCAAAGGTCTCATTCTCTTTCATTATAATCTCTTTAAACCTAGTTGTCAGCATCTGCAACTTAGAGTTCTTAACCGCCTGAGTTTCCTCATGTGTGGTCCGTAGAATATCCTAAACCTCTTTGGCTACCTCACACATAGACACTAGCCTGAACTCTTCCGATGATACTGCTATAAATAGGGCATGTAAGGCTTTACCATTCCAGTTACATTCATCTAAGTTCGCTCTAGTCCAATTAGCAACATGGGTAAGGAGTACTTCATTGTTAACCATAGAACTAGGAATAACCTAACCATTCACAACACTAAGCCAGATACACTTATCCATGGATTACAAAAAGACTTATCCTAACCTTCCAATAGGCAGAATTACTACCATCAAAATATGGTAGGACGGATAATGAATTACTCATCTAGATAATTGGTGTGTGCTGTCGCAGGCACCCAAAAGTAATACATTAACCTCTAAAACTAATGTAGTAGTAGAAGTAAGGGTCGATCCCATGAAGAGTATGTAATTCAATATTTTATACACCATACAATGATTGGGGGCTTTTTGTATGCAAACAATTATAAATAACGCAATCAACAACAATGAAAATTAAATTAACGAAAACAATCAAAAGACTAACCTTAGTCTAAGTCCACATGCACCGTCGGAAATCCACAATTGATCTTATATGTAAGGATAATTAAATTCATATTTTGAATATTCATCGTTGGAATTATTTTCCTATCTCTTCTTAATTATAGTTAGTTAGAAACCAGCGTTCTGATTAACCCTAATTATTAAATAACCTCAGACCAGTGTTCAAAATTCAATTTTATAACAACTTTACACAATAGAGAAATTGATGAACTCGATAACACAAACACCAACGGTTGCATTCAATCTATTTAAACATTTTTCTTAAAATTCAGTAATCTCTATCGTAGAAAATTATCAAATCCTAGTGCTTCACAAGTTAAAGGAATCAAATAATTACAGATTTGATATTTAACTTAGTGATAGATTGTAACGAATAACAAACTAGTAGGTCTCCTAACAATTAAATATAACAATCTTGAAAATAAGTGTAAAAGAATATTCAATATGCAAAATCAGAATTAAACAGTCAGAAAAACTATTTAGATCTCACAATATGTTGTTCCGAGACTTCCGTTTCCTTCAACCAAGTGTAAAAGTTTAGTTACAATTCATGAATCTAAGAGAGAAATAATGAAAAATGGAGTTTGGAGGCATTCTGTACGTTCTGGTTCTGTTCTAGGTTTTAAAATATGTATTTATAGTTATTTCCAAAGGTAGTTGACTTAAATTCGGAAACCAGAATTTTAATATCAGAAGTCTTCTATGTGACCGCATAGTATAAAGTCATGCGGTCCTATAGAAAAAATAAATTCAACCCTCAAACTCTCAGTAATGGTCTATACGGTCGAAAGAAATTAACACTATCCGACCGCATAGTGTTAACAATTTTCTACCGGACAACCTTCAGTATTTTGGTCATATCTTTCTCTCTCGATATCCGATTGAAGTGAAATAAGATGCATTGGAAAGATAACTCAAAGAAATACAATGTTACTTCAGATATCATCTTCCAATTCGATCGTTTGTCATGTCAAAAATGGGCCTCAAACTGAGGCTAAAAATTCGATGCATAACTTTTCGATTGGAAATTGATGTGTGATCCTACTTTGATGATATTTCATCCGTTTGACTTCTTTTTTCATTCAATTGACTTCTAATACTCTCAAATCTTCATCATTTGGTTCGACAGAACTTTTGTATATTTCCACGTTAGTCCTTGAACTTTCATTTCCTTTCACTTTGGTTATTTGTCACCTATTTCTTCCAAATTACGTCATCTCCACTAAATTGCCGCCTAAAAAAATATGAGGTTAATAAGTACATTTTGGGACTAATAAATCATACGAGTACATAAAATAAGGAGGAAAAATATGCATTTTACATTCATATCAAATTCTCCCACACTTAGCTTTTACTCATCCTCGAGTAAAACTCAAATTTAATTCCCCAAAAACACCAGGTCGTAATGCCATAAATATAGATCAATCAAACTCTTTAAAATACACAACACGTCATAAATAAACATTATCACACAATTCATAATCAACCAACTAGCATTTTTCATATGAAGATGGAATAAACGAAACATGTTGACACTCAATGATATAAGCACTCAACTCTCGTGTTTAAAAGGTAAGTGTTTCGCTCAAGTTCATTCCAATGGAGATGATCTACCATATCCTTGCATAACTTCTCATGGTTCCTTTACTTTGTATCTATCCCATACAAACTGAACCCTTTCTTGAAATGTAGGAGGAATTATGAACATAGATATTTTGTAACATTAGAATCACTCTCCTCCATCACTTATGTTCTTTTTCTTCTATCATTCAATTTTTTTTTTCCCTTTTTTTCCTGAAATATAAACTCCAAACGTTACACCATAATTGAACTTATGAATTGAAATTGAAGCATGTTCCCTTCCACCAATCATAGCTCTATCAAAAATTTTGACACCCTCACACTCGTTTTCTTGCACACCCACACATATCATGGTGATGAACAATACTCCACTAGCTTTAAGGTTTGGGTAAAGACGTTTTTTTCCTGTTTAAAGCTTGTAATGTGGGTTTATACAAAGAAAAGGTAATAAGGCTCAAAGGGGTTCACCAAAGGAAAATTTGATTACAGGGTTAGCTATATGACTAATGTAGCTAATTTATGTAACAAAGATTACCTTAATCATGTTCGTGCATGCATGTGTCAATGTGATCTTGAAGAGAATCAAGGCAAGTTCTAGAGAAACAAAACCATGAAAGAATATCACACATGAAAAAATAACGAGACTATTATGGATGGGTCAGTCTAAAAGCTCAAAATCTCACCGACTTTTTGTCTACAAAATTTAGTTACTACCATTCTCAAAGAAAATAACTGAACTAATTAGCTCTAAGTTGCAAGATTATTCATTCAATCATGTTATGAGTTCTTCAAAACCCTAATTAATTCTAGCAAATAGCTTACACAACCAAATATATTTTAACCTCAACTCCTCTTCTTGAAAAATTATGCAAAATTTTTTCGAAAATGGATTCAATCTAAATCTAAATGGAACCTAAATCTAAATCTCTCCCACACACTTAAAACGTACATTGTCCCCAATGTAAGGTGCAATGCAAAGAAAAGGACAAAGATAACTAAAATATGAATGCGAAAAACAAAAATAAAAGATAAAAGAACGAACTCTCCTTAGATTATCTCCCAAGCAGCGCCTTTGTTTATTATCTTCGACTAGACTCAATGTTTCTTTGTTTAGCCCGGGTCTATCATGATTGGCCTCGATCTTCCTTGCTGTACACCAAGTCCATTGGGAATGATAACTAACAGTGTGTCTCCGCCTCCATGGAATGCATACTTGTAGTGACTGAGGTAAGGCTTTAAATCTGAAATGGAAGTCTGTAAAACAGAAAGTAGAGGCATCTCATTAGAAACTGGTAAAACAAAATAAGAATTGTTACCTAAATGTTGTAGCTTTTGAAAATTGTTCAATATTGCAACAGTTTCTTGTAACTCAGTGTTCAAAGTCAGCTTCCGATTTTCCTTTCCAAAATGCTCATAATTGACAGCTTTTCATTATTTTTTAGCATCAAATTCAAAAATATCATGTGCTAATTGATCGATCACATCAATAAATGAACATGATTATTATTACACTGATATTTCATGGAATCATAGATATTAAGTTTTAATGACTTTATCATCAAATTCCATGGTCAATGTGTCATTATTAAAATCCATTTTAGTTTTGGATATCCTTAAGAACGGTCTTCCTAACAAGATAAAGGTAGTATGATTACTATTACTCATATCAAGCATATAAAAATCAGCAAAAAAAAACCAACTCATTAACTTTCACGAGAACATCCTCAACGACCCCCTTAGGATAGGCATTAGATTTATCAGCTAGTTGAATTATCACACCGGTTTTGTTTAAAGGTCCAAGTTTCAAGGAAGTGTATAAACAGAATATGGTATGATATTAATAGATGCTCCTGAATCTAGCATGGCCTTTTTAAACTTAGTGTCGCCTATCATGCAAGGGATAGTGAACATATCTGGATCCATGCACTTTGCAGGAAGTTTCTCTTGAATAATTGCAGATACGTGTCTCCAACTTTTACCCATTCAATCCCCTTCAATTTATGTTTCCTCTTACTTGTGCACAATTTCTTCAAAAATTTAGCATAATGAAGCACTTGTTTAATAATATCTAAAAGTGGAATATTGACCTCGCATGTACTGAAAATTTCATGTAACTCATCATGATCTCGTTCATATTTCCTAGATCCTACTAAAGCTTGAGAAAAAGGGGATATTGGTTTATAATCAAAGAGGGGTAAAAACGTATGCTTAGTTACCTCAGTATCGTTGGGAGCGCTCTTTTCTACTGTGATATATTCCTCATTTTCTTCATTCGATGATGTAGGAGCCACCTTCACCGGGGCTTCAACCTCCTTGCCACTCCTTAACATGATTACACTTACATTTTGTAGCGCCCCGAGTTCTGTTAACCCGGATTGCCACGTCATCGTCTTTTGCCCTAATTTTGTCAATCAATTTTGCGGAAATAACCTAATTTTTAAAATCACATTTGAAATTGAAAACTACTTCGGCAATTGAAATACATTGGATAATTGTTCAAAATTTAAATATCGTGCTTTTGGAATAGCGGAAACGAAAATACGTTAACAGTGTTTCAATACATAAATTCGGAAACTTAATAAATTCGATAATCAAATTTTATTTTTTTGCCACCACTGCCGGATCAATCGCGTTCGCCTCCGAAGTCTGCAAATATTGTTAAAAATAGCAGAATGAGTATTTCGAAGAAATACTCAGTAGACTCATCGCCGATAATTAATTTACAGAATAATTGAAAACACACTCATGCAATATACAATGTGATATCATCTTTGGTTCATTTTCTTGAAATCATAGGCTCTTTAAAAAAACATGGGTTGTGGGTAGTCTTTCTTTCTTGTGCGGATGAAGCACATAAGTTATGCATAACATTCTTTCTTATCTCATAAGAGATTCTTTCTTTCTTTCTTTCTTTCTCATGCAATTAAGCATATAAGTTATGACAAGCATAACAATATCATATATCGCATATGACACATTCTCATCCTATGCATAAAGCATATAAATCACGTAATTCACATAAAGCATGCAATTATAATTTAAACTAATTAATGGTGGCGAGTCTACCTCAATTGTTTCGTGTTGCGTGAAAAGTGAGCGGGAAAATAACTTCAAGCTCCTAATTGCTCGTACGTATCGTCTAGCCAAAAATAGAAAATAGTTTGAATTAGTATTTCGAACTTTAAAGTTTTAAAGTGTTGAAATTAAGTTTAAGGGCTTAATTGAAAATTATTGGAATTGAAATAAATGGCTTAAAATGATAAAATAAAGTTTAGGGCTAAATTGGAAGTTTATTAAATCTGAAAATAAAAGTTTAAGGGCTAAAATAATAACTTCTATAAGTTTAGGAACTAAATTGTAATTATAGTATAGCTGGAATTAAAAGTTAAAAACTGAAATAATAACTTTTGTAAGTTTAAGAGTGAAATTGTAATTATACTAAAGTTGAAAATAAAAAGTGAAAACTAAAATAATGACTTTTAATAGTTAAGGACTAATCTGTAAATATAATAAAAGCTGAAAATAAAACTAAAGGAGTAAAAATTAAACATTTTCGAACTTAGGGACTCAATTGAAAATATCTTGAGCGAAAATAAAATATTAAGGACTAAAATAATAATTTATAAACTTGGGGCTAAATTAAACACTTATCTAAAACTAAAAAATAAAATTAGAGGACTGAAATTAAAACATTTAAAACTTAAGGGCTAAACTAAAAACAATTTAAGGACTAACTTAAAACAATTCAAAACTTGGGGCTAAAACATAACTCAAAATCAAATTAAAATAAAACAAATAAACCAAAAATCAAAAAAATAAAAACCATCGTTCCTCATTTCTCTCTCTCTCATTCGACAGAGAGAGCGATCGACGGCGATGGGGAAGGGCTCTGCCTCTTCCTGTTTTTAGGAGGTCAACTCGAGCGCCACCATCGCGTGGTGGCGCCCGTAGGGTAGAGGTGGCGGGGTGGTGTTGTTAGGTGCACGAAGTCGAGGGTAACCGAGGCAAAAATCGCGACTTGGGGTTCGATTTTCTGCTGGAAATGGGTTGGGGATCTTGAGGTAAGTTTATTGGTTATGCTATTTCTTGGTTTTAGGGTTGATTTGAGGTGGGTTTTGGGTTTTTCCTGTTTTCTCGCTTTTGGGGTCGATTGGGGTTGATCTTGGTGAAATGGTTGTCGATTGATCTTTGGGCAGTGAGGGTTAGGGTCTTGGTTGTGGAAGATTCTTTGAGGTGTTGGGGTTGGATTCGGTGGTTTAGGCAGAGGTGTGTGGGGCTTCAAATGGTGTTGGTCTCGATTTTGGGCTTGTCTTGTTGATGGCGTTGTTGCTTGGGCGTTGGCAGAGATGGGTACTGCTCGAAGTTCGGTTTGGACTTGGTGGTTTGGGTTTCTGCTGGGGATTCGATGTTTGCAGCTTAGTTTAGTTGGCTGCAGCTTGGTGTGTTGGTGGTGTGAGCTTGATGTTGGTGTTTGATTCTCGGTTTCAAGAGTGGGGTTGGAGTGACTGCATTGTTGGTTTCTGGGTTGAGGGTTAGGTGGCTGCAGCTTGGGAGGCTGCAGCTCGTGTATGCTTCTGGTGGTGTCTTGCTGTGTGTGGGTGGTGGAACGGTGTTGAGCAGTTGAGTTGTGTGCAAAAATGGTGATGATGGTAGGCGACTCAAAAGAAGCAGTGGGTGAAGTTGGTGGTGTTTGCAGCTTGGGTTTCTGCTGGAGGTTCAAAATGGTGGTGCAGTGATGGTTGGTGAAATGGCTGCATTGTGCAGTGACTGGGATGTTGAGGTTGCCAGCTTGGGGAGCTCACTGTTGAAGCTAGAAATTGTTGTTCTAGTATCAATGGTGACCCAAGTGAAATGGAGCTGAGAGTGTGAGGGAGAGAAGTGAGATTCTTACCAATTTTGTTTGGCTGCGTGAAATGTGGAAATGGAGGGAATGGTGATGAATAAAATAGTGGGAATTTAGGGCACAAATTTCAAGGTGGGTATTTGGGCCAAACAGTTGGGCCTTTAAATTTTCTAATCGGGCTGAAATAAGTAAATTCAGATTTGGGCTCAAATGATTGGACCTAAAAATTGGGTTTATGTAATTGGACTTGAATTTAATAATAATTGGATTTAAATAAAATAAATCCGAATTGAAATAAAAAATAATTATTCAATATTCGATTCGATTCAAAATAATTTAAATTCATATTTATAACGGCTAGACGAATGCGCTATTTCTTAAAAATTAGGGTTAAAGTCAAGCGACACGTTTTTCGAGAACTAATTTATAAAAGTGAAAAATTCGCAGCTACAACCTTACCCCCTTAAAATAATTTAGGTCACTCGAAATTTAAACTTACTTGATCTAGAATATCTGGATACTTAGCCGAGAATCTCTTCCTCTTTCTCCCCGGGTAGCTTCATCGCTATCTGTCTACCCCATTGGACTTTGACTAAAGGAATCTCTTTGTTTCTTAAGACATGGACTTTTCTTTCTATAATGCGCATAGGTGTCTCCTCATATATGATTCCTCACGAATCGAAATAGATCTGAAAATTTACCACGTGACTTGGGTCGTGGATATACTTTCTTAATAGAGAAACGTGAAAACGTTGTGTACGGCCGATAGCTCGGGCGGCCTTGAAACGATAAGCCACGTTACCCACTTTCTCTAATATCTCGAATGGTCAGATAAAAGCGAGGTCTTAACTTCCCTCTCTTGCCAAAGCGAATAGTTCCTTTCATAGGAGCTACTTTCAAAAATACTTTCTCTCCAATTTCAAATTCTAAGTCTTTTCTCCTTTGATCGGCATAGCTTTCTGTCTATCTTGAAGCGGCTTTGATCCATGATCTGATCTTATCAATAACCTTGCTTGTCTTTTCAATCAATTCTGGACCTAAAATTCTTCTCTCGCCTACTTCATCCCAATAGGCGGTGATCGACATCGTCGTCCATAAAGTGCCTCATATGGTGCCATACCAATAGTAGCCTGAAAACTATTATTGTAGGCAAATTCCACTAATGGGAGGTGAGTCTCCCAATTACCACTCAAATCTAGTACACAAGCTCTAAGCATATCTTCTAATGTACGAGATTGTGCGTTGACTGTCCATCGGTGCAGGGATGGTAAGCGACTTAAAATTTAATTTAGTACCCATAGCTACTTGTAAACTCTTCCGGAATCTCGATGTAAATCTCGGGTCTCTATACGATACAATGGGCTGATGCTCCATGAAGTCTAACAATCTCTCTAACATACAACTGGGATAACTGATCTACATTGAGAGTCATTCTGATTGGTAGGAAATGAGCTGACTTCGTAAGACGATCTACGATAACCCAAATAGCGTCATGTCCTTTCACTGATTTCGGTAACCATTACGAAATCCATGGAAATTTTCTCCCATTTCCATTCGGTATATCCAAAGGATTTAATAATCACTGATGGTCTCGATGTTCAGCCTTTACTTGTCGACACGTCATGCATCGAGAGACAAACTTTGCAATACAACCACTTCATGTTTCTCCACCCAAAAGGTATTGCGCAAATCACGATACATCTTCGTCCCTCCTGGGTGGCACGCATAAGGTCTTGAATGAGCTTGTCAAAATCTCATTACGGATATGTTCATCCTTTGGTACAGAGACGTCCTACGAATATAAGTGCCTTATCGAGGCAATCTCGAAACCTATTCTCTTGCCGGTTCCAACTTCGGATCGATCTTTTCCAGAATTTATCTCCGGTTTGAGGCTGTTATAATCCGACCTCTCAAGTACGGTTTAACGCTCGAGTTGCTAATCTAGAAGATCCTTGGTGATGGGGTTCGCACTTCGATTCTTAGATTCCTCAAATCTCGAATCAAGCGATCTTGCGTCGTTCCCAGTGATAAGCGTCCGGCGTCCTTTACGCTCAAAGCGTCGGCAACCTTATTTGCTTTACAGGTGGTAAAGAATGAAGTGCAGTCATAATCTTTTACTGCTCTAGCCATCGACGTTGTCGCATGTTCAATTCCTTACGAGTGAAGAAATACTTAAGACTCTTGTGATCGGTGTAAATCTCGCATTTACTCCCGTACTGAATAGTGTCTCCAAATCTTAAGAGCATGCACGGCAGTGCGAGCTCTAAATCATGTGTCGGGTAATTCTTCTCATGTGGCTTCAAGCTGTCTTGAAGCATATGCTATCACTTTGCCATTACGCATCAAAACACAACCTAAACCATGTTTGGATGCATCGTTGTAAATAACGAAACCGGATCCATATGCGTATCGTCGACCTTTGAAACAGTCTGTCCTTAAGTTTAAAGCTTTGTTCACATTGTTACATCACTTGGAACTTAACTCCCTTCCTGGTCAAGCGAGTCATAGAACACTGCTATTTTAGAAAAACCTTCTATGAATGTGCCGATAATATCCGGCTAATCCAAGAAAGCTTCTCACATCTCCAACATTTTGCGGGTGTTGGCCAATTCGTTGATTTCAACTTTAGAAGGATCAACACCGATACCTTTAGCGTAACAATATGACCTAAGAAACCTACTCTTTCAAGCCAAAATTCACATTTCTTGAACTTGGCGTACAACTTTTCTCTGCTCTCACGTTTCCAACAATCCTCAAATGTTCTTCATGTTGTGCGGAATTCTTGGAGTAGATCAGTATATCATCGATAAAAACAATAACGAATTTATCAAGATGCGATGAAAAACTCGGTTCATCAAGTCCATAAATATTGCGGTACGTTCGTAAGACCGAACGGCATCACGTGAACTCATAATGTCCATATCGTGTCTGAGCATTGTCTTGGGTACGTCGGTGGCGAAACCTTTGGCGATGGTACCCAGGATCTCAAATCAATCTTCGAGAAGATTGCGGTACCTTTCAAGCGATCGAATAAGTCTTCGATCCTGGGTGAGGATAGTTATTCCTTATCGTCAACTTGTTAAGTTCTCGATAGTCGATATACATCCTCATGCTTTCGTCCTTCTTCTTTACAAACGAGTGCTCCCCACGAGGGATACACTTGGCTTTGATAAAACCACTTCTCTAGCAATTCCTCTAATTGCACCTTCGATTCTTGCAACTCCTTTGGTGCCATGCGGTATGGAGCTTTAGAAGCAGGGGCAGCTCCTGGTACCAAATCGATGGAAAATTCCACTTGCCTATCACGGAGTCTTGGGTAGATCATTTGGAAAAACGTCACCATATTCACATACTACGCTGAATCGAGTAATCTCATCTACGGGTTTGTCTTGAAGACTAACCAAATAGCCATGAAAACTATCCTTGGCTAATAGCTTCTCCGCTTTGTAAAGCGAAATCGGGCGAGGAAGTGCCTTAATCTCGTCCCATAAAATCTGAATACTTCTTCACCATCTTTACGAAAAATAACCTCCTTCTCGTGGCACATAATTGCGGCACGGTTGGTGCTGAGCCAATCCATACCTAGAATAATATCGAAATCTTTCATTCGGATAATATTCAGGTCTGCCTCCAAAACTTGACCATCAAAATTTATTTGTACTGCCTTGACTATCTTATTAGTATCGATAGTTTCTCCTGATGGCAAACTAACCTCGAGGGTTCTACCAATCTCTTCTCCTAGTAAGTTCAGTCTTTCTAAACATGCATCATTTCATTAATAATTCAACTTCTTTTGGTGCGGGTACATGAATAGGAAGGCATGTATGTCGAACATTTCCAATTTCCTTTTATACAATGATGTCAAACCTACTCTAGATCCTATCTCTCTATTCTCCTTCGGTTACACATGATTCGAGCGTCCGAGAACTCTTCTAGCGGCTGGATCGGTGTCTTCTTCGGTTCTTCTTCGGGGTCTTCTTCGAGTTCTAACCCGTTCTCTTGCTCGGAGTTCGGGTTCGAGACTGTGGCTCATATTCTGGCTCCCCTTCGGGTACAACCCCAAAGCGGTCCTCAAAGTACATGAGCCAATATGCCACAAATCTCACGCAGAATGTATCATATTCCATATCCACATTAGGTGACGTAAGAGCATCCATGTATATGCTACGAGCTACTTCCGCATAGTCGTCTCGGAAAATCGAGAGTAAGTGATGAATCGACTGGCGATTACAGGTCACGTGGCCATGCTGTATGGCCCGCTCACGTGACAACTGCTCTATGCGTTGGGCAATTGTCCAATCAAGTCTAGACCAAAAACGGTCGTAATCTCTAACGGCTTGTTCTACGTCACTAGGTGCATTTCTACGAATGGGTGTCACTGGGTGCCATGTCCTAAACCAATTATGCAAAGTCCAATTAAGTGGGGTTATTCATCTTTTCTTAGTTAAAATTTACGAGGACGTAAAAATTTAGAAGACTATTTCAAATTATGCTCAAACTCGTCTTTCTTTCTTTTCTTTCTTTATTTCTAATTCGGATACACTTTCTTTCTCTTTCTTCTAAGTCTCGTAATTCGTAAAACAGTATCCGAAATAACATAACAGTAAACTTCAATAACTTCTTTACCTTCGGAGTCGACGGATTGAATGATGGCAGTGGCAACTTCGAGAAATAATAAAATAATCTCTTTAAAAATTCTCTTTGAAAATTTTCTCTTTTTTTTTTTTTTTTTTTTTTTTTAAAATTTGCCAGTCTGAGAACGCGAGACCGGCTACGATACCAAAGCTGTATGGCGCCCAGAGTTACATTAACCGGATTGCCACGTCATCTTCTTTTGCCCTAATTTTGTCAATCAATTTTGCGGAAATAACCTAATTTTTAAAATCACATTTGAAATTGAAAACTACTTCGGCAATTGAAATACATTGGATAATTGTTCAAAATTTAAATATCGTGCTTTTGGAATAGCGGAAACGAAAATACGTTAACAGTGTTTCAATACATAAATTCGGAAACTTAATAAATTCGATAATCAAATTTTATTTTTGCCACCATATAGGATCAATCGCGTTCGCCTCACGAAGTACGCAAATATTGTTAAAAATAGCGAGAATGAGTATTTGAAGAAATACTCGGTAGACTCATCGCTTAGATAATTAATTTACGAGAATAATTGAAAACACACTCATGCAATATACAATGTGATATCATCTTTGGTTCATTTTCTTGAAATCATAGGCTCTTTAAAAACATGGGCTGTGGGTAGTCTTTCTTTCTTGTGCGGATGAAGCACATAAGTTATGCATAACATTCTTTCTTATCTCATAAGAGATTCTTTCTTTCTTTCTTTCTTTCTCATGCAATTAAGCATATAAGTTATGACAAGCATAACAATATCATATATCGCATATGACACATTCTCATCCTATGCATAAAGCATATAAATCACGTAATTCACATAAAGCATGCAATTATAATTTAAACTAATTAATGGTGGCGAGTCTACCTCAATTGTTTCGTGTTGCGTGAAAAGTGAGCGGGAAAATAACTTCAAGCTCCTAATTGCTCGTACGTATCGTCTAGCCAAAAATAGAAAATAGTTTGAATTAGTATTTCGAACTTTAAAGTTTTAAAGTGTTGAAATTAAGTTTAAGGGCTTAATTGAAAATTATTGGAATTGAAATAAATGGCTTAAAATGATAAAATAAAGTTTAGGGCTAAATTGGAAGTTTATTAAATCTGAAAATAAAGTTTAAGGGCTAAAATAATAACTTCTATAAGTTTAGGAACTAAATTGTAATTATAATATAGCTGGAATTAAAAGTTACAAATTTGAAATAATAACTTTTGTAAGTTTAAGAATTTGAAATTGTAATTATACTAAAGTTGAAAATAAAAGCTGAAAACTAAAATAATGACTTTTAATAGTTAAGGACTAATCTGTAAATATAATAAAGCTGAAAATAAAACTAAAGGGCTGAAATTAAACATTTTCAGAACTTAGGGACTCAATTGAAAATATCTTGAAAAATGAAAATAAAATATTAAGGACTAAAATAATAATTTATAAACTTGGGGGCTAAATTAAACCTTATCTAAAACTAAAAAATAAAATTAGAGGACTGAAATTAAAACATTTAAAACTTAAGGGCTAAACTAAAAACAATTTAAGGACTAACTTAAAACAATTCAAAACTTGGGGCTAAAACATAACTCAAAATCAAATTAAAATAAAACAAATAAACCAAAAATCAAAAAAATAAAAACCATCGTTCCTCATTTCTCTCTCTCTCATTCGACAGAGAGAGAGAGCGATCGACGGCGATGGGGAAGGGCTCTGCCTCTTCCCTGTTTTCGCCACCGGAGGTCA
This sequence comes from Fraxinus americana, assembly GCA_035079005.1. Classification (NCBI taxonomy): domain Eukaryota; kingdom Viridiplantae; phylum Streptophyta; class Magnoliopsida; order Lamiales; family Oleaceae; genus Fraxinus; species Fraxinus americana. The sequence continues at coordinate 20,255,866 of CM068706.1, forward strand.
ACTCAGCGCCACCATCGCGTGGTGGCGCGTAGGGTAGAGGTGGCGGGGTGGTGTTGTTAGGTGCACGAATTCGAGGGTAACCGAAAATCGCGACTTGGGGTTCGATTTTCTGCTGGAAATGGGTTGGGGATCTTGAGGTAAGTTTATTGGTTATGCTATTTCTTGGTTTTAGGGTTGATTTGAGGTGGGTTTTGGGTTTTTCCTGTTTTCTCGCTTTTGGGGTCGATTGGGGTTGATCTTGGTGAAATGGTTGTCGATTGATCTTTGGGCAGTGAGGTTAGTGTCTTGGTTGTGAAGTTCTTTGAGGTGTTGGGGGTTGGATTGGGTGGTTTAGGCGAGAGGTGTGTGGGGCTTCAAATGGTGTTGGTCTCGATTTTGGGCTTGTCTTGTTGATGGCGTTGTTGCTTGGGCGTTGGCGAGAGATGGAGTGCGTCAGTTCGGTTTGGACTTGGTGGTTTGGGTTTTTCGGGGATTCGATGTTTGCAGCTTAGTTTAGTTGTCTGCAGCTTGGGGTGTTGGTGGTGTGAGCTTGATGTTGGTGTTTGATTCTCGGTTTAAAGAGTGGGGTTGGAGTGACTGCATTGTTGGTTTGCAGGTTGAGGGTTAGGTGGGCTGCGACTTGGGAGAGGCAGCTCGTGTATGCTTCTGGTGGTGTCTTGCTGTGTGTGGGTGGTGGAACCGGTGTTGAGCAGTTGAGTTGTGTGCAAAAATGGTGATGATGGTAGGCGACTCAAAAGAAGCAGTGGGTGAAGTTGGTGGTGTTTGCAGCTTGGGTTTCTGCTGGAGGTTCAAAATGGTGGTGCAGTGATGGTTGGTGAAATGGCTGCATTGTGCAGTGACTGGGATGTTGAGGTTGCCAGCTTGGGGAGCTCACTGTTGAAGCTAGAAATTGTTGTTCTAGTATCAATGGTGACCCAAGTGAAATGGAGCTGAGAGTGTGAGGGAGAGAAGTGAGATTCTTACCAATTTTGTTTGGCTGCGTGAAATGTGGAAATGGAGGGAATGGTGATGAATAAAATAGTGGGAATTTAGGGCACAAATTTCAAGGTGGGTATTTAGACTGACAGGTTGGGCCTTTAAATTTTCTAATCGGGCTGAAATAAGTAAATTCAGATTTGGGCTCAAATGATTGGACCTAAAAATTGGGTTTATGTAATTGGACTTGAATTTAATAATAATTGGATTTAAATAAAATAAATCCGAATTGAAATAAAAAATAATTATTCAATATTCGATTCGATTCAAAATAATTTAAATTCATATTTATAACGGCTAGACGAACGCGCTATTTCTTAAAAATTAGGGTTAAAGTCGAGCGACACGTTTTTCGAGAACTAATTTATAAAAGTGAAAAATTCGCGGTCGCTACACATTTTCTTTTAGATTCACCGCTATTTGAGTTGGTAATTTTTCCGAATTTCGTGACTCCAGCCGACTGACCGCGTTAGCCACTTGACCCATTTGATTATCCAAACATTGAATGCTAGCCCTGGTCTCCTGTTGAAATTGCAAAGTGTTAGTGGCAAGGGATTTAACAATACATTCTAAAAACATACCAGAGTTAGAAGTTTGGCCCGGTTGTTGTCTAGGAGGGTATGGTTGATTGTATTGCTCGAAATTCTATCAATTTTAATTCATAGGTTGATTCACTTGTCGATTCCCATAGCTAAGATTTGGATGATCCCTCCATCCTTGGTTGTGCATGTTTGAATAGGAATCATAATTCCTCTGTGGTTGTCTGGGAAAGCTACCGGATGCGTTTACGTGTTCAATGGATTCTTCTTGAAGTGTGGGGCACATATTAGTTGGATGGCCTACCAATGACAAATTCCACATGCCTTCGCTGTTTGCATAGTACCTGCAGCCATTTGACGAACAATAGTGGTTAGACTCGCCAGTTGTTGTTCAATGGATGAAACATTTACCTCGTTAACATGTTTAGATGATGTGTCGAGTCTATTGCCAAATTGCTGAGAGTTAGCTGCCATATTTTCAATCAACTACTTTGCAGCCTCGAGAGTTTTATCTACCAACGCTCCTCTACTTGCAGCATCAATCATACTCCTATATGTGGCTAGAAGACTTTCATAAAAGTATTGAATAAGGAGTTGATCACTGATTTGGTGATGGGGGCAACTTGTGCAAAATTTCTTGAATCGCTCCCAGTATTCATGTAATAACTCTCTATTGTCCTGCCTTATGCCACAGATTTTCTTTCGGATGTTAGTTGCCCTTGAAGATGGGAAATATTTCTCCAAAAATAATCTTGTCATCACATCCCATGTAGTAACACTTCCGGAAGGTAGATAATAGAGTCAATCATTTGTCGAATCTTTCAAAGAGAATGGGAAGGCTCTCAGCTTGATTTGTTCTTCAGTGACTCCCATAGGTTTCATGCTTGTGCAAACCACATGAAATTCCTTTAGATGCTTGTGTGGATCCTCACCTGTAAGACCATGAAAAGTGGGTAAAAGATTAATTAGCCCATATTTTAATTCGAAAGTAGTAGCAGCATCTAAATTAGGAAAAGTAATGCATAGATGTTGTTGATTCAATGTAGGGGCTGCAAGCTCCTTCAAAGTCCTATTTTCGGTCATGATATCTTCTCCTTCAAAATCAAAATCACTTGCAAATGGGATGTTGGGGTTGAGATTGCCTTCTTCAAGATTCTATTGAATATCACTCCTTAACCTGCACGAGGTTCTTTCTAATTCCGGATTGTACTGCAAATCACCTTGAATAGAAGATCAAGTTACGGGCATGAACAAATAGAACAAATGAAAAGTAAACTAGAAAAAAGATAGAGTAAGAAAATCAAATAAAATTCTATGCTAAAATTCCTAAAAACAATAAATTGCCTAAAAACCTAGAAAATTATGATTTAAAAAAACAATAAAATAAATAACTAAAGAAGCACAAAAATAAATTAGAACCACTCCCCGCAATGATGCTAAAATTTGGCGTGTACTATCGTAGGCACCCAAAAGCAATACCTTAACTTCTAAAACTAATGTAGCAGTGGAAGTAAGGGTCGATCCCACGAAGAGTGTGTCATTCAATATTTTATACTTCGTACAATGATTGAGGGATTTTTGTATTCAAACAATTGTAAATAATGCAATCAATAACAATGAAAATTAAATTAACGAAAATAATCAAAAGTCTAACATTGGTCTAAGTCCACTTCTACCGTCGGAAATTCACAATTGACCATAGATGTAAGGATAATTCAATTCATATTTTGAATATTCACAGTTGGAATTATTTTCATCTCTCTCCTTAATTTTAGTTAGTTAGAAACCAGCGTTTTAATTAACCCTAATTATTAAATAACCCTAGACCAGAGCTCAAGATTCAATTTAATAACAAATGTACACAATAGAGAAATCGATGAACTAGATAACACAAACACTAGCGGTTGCATTCAATCTATTTAAACATTCTTCTTAAAATTCAGTAACCTCTATCACAGAAAATCATCAACCTCTATCGCAGCAAATCATCAAATCATAGTGATTCACAAGTTAAAGGAATCAAACAATTACGAATTTGATATTTAACTTAGCAGCAGATTGTAACGAATAACAAACTAGTAGGCATCCTAGCAATTAAACATAACAATCATGAAAATAAGTGCAGATGAATATTCAATATGCAAAATAAGAATTCAACAATAAGAAAAACTATTTAGATCTCACAATATGTGGTTCCGAGGTTTCTGTTTCCTTTGACCAAGTGTAAAAGTTTAGTTACAATTCATGAATTGAAGAGAGAAATAATGAAGAATGGAGTTTGGAGGCATTCAGTACGTTCTGGTTCTATTCTAGAGTTTTAAAATATGTATTTATAGTTGTTTCCATATATAGTTGACTTAAATTCGGAAACCAGAATTTTTGTGTCGAAAGTCTTCTATACGACCACATAGTATAAGGTCATACGGTCACATAGAACAAATAAATTCAACCCTCAAACTCTCGGTAATGGTCTATGCGGTCCCAAGAACTTAACACTATGCGACCGCATAGTGTTAGCAAGTTTCTACCAGACAGCATTCAGTATTTTGGTCATATCTTTGTCTCCTGATATCCTATTAAAGCGATACAAGATGCGTTTGAAAGATAACTCAAAGTGATACAAGATTTCTTCAGATATCATCTTCCAATTCGATTGTTTACCATGTCAAAAATGGGTCCCAATTTGAGACTGAAAATACGATGCATAACTTTTCAATTGGAAATTGATGTGTGATCCTACTTTGACGATATTTCTTCCCTTTGACTTCTTTGTTCATTCAATTGACTTCTAATACTCTCAACTCTTCATCATTTGATTCGACATAACTTTTGTGTATTTCCACGTTAGTCCTTGAACTTTCATTTCCTTTTACTTTGGTCATTTTTCACCTATTTCTTCCAAATTACATCATCTCCATTGAATTGCCACTTAAATCAAAATATGAGGTTAATAAGTACATTTTGGGACTAATTAATCATACGAGCACATAAAATAAGGAGGAAAAAATATGCATGTTACATTCCTATCAATAATATAGGTCAAGGAACAAATTTGGGCTCTGATAACAATTGAAAAATCCGGATTTCGCACTGGATGCCACTTAACAATTCACGGATTACCAATTTAATAGCTTTTAAGTTATCGAATGGTTGTTACTTATCCATTTTTAGTTTTAACCCTACGTGCGCAATTAATGAACCAAAAGCAAAAAGTCAGTTTTAATTGTTTCTAGATGATTAAGCATACAAGTCCAATTATCCTATATTTGAATACCGCAATAATAAGGAAAGCAATAATAAACACTAATTATCCGAGACAAAGCCAGTTACTTCCACCATAGACAATACGAAGTGAATTACAGTCAGTTGCTATCTAGTCAACTACACTAGACTTCTCTACCTATTTCCTGCTAATTCTAAGGTCTACTCCAAAACCTGCTCCATGATCATCTATAATTGTCTCATCTAAGTGGAATTCCAAGAACCTGCTCCAAGGTATTGTGCTCTTCCTGCGCTTGTAGTCCAACCTCTCTTAACCTCCAGTAGCCTCTAAAGTTCAACTAAGAAAGTGCCTTCCTATGACCAATAGGAACTAGGTGGTGTTTCGGATTCAAGAATGAAAGGATGAAATCAATGTATGAATAGACTCTTGAATATGTTATAGAGAAAAGGCACAATGAACAACCACCCAATTTTCATGCATAGGCCTGGGTATTTATAGGAGAGGATATTTAAAAATAGTAAATTAGGTTTTTTCTCGGATCGAACTATCATTCAAGCGAGGGTTCAGCGATAGGCGAGCGACGCACTGTTGCTCGAGCGAGGGCTCGAGACAGATGGGCGACGTGCTTTCTAGTTTTGTTGCTAGAGCACCAACTGGGCAGGAAGCTAGCGAAAATGTGGCGCCGTGTTTCTCCTATTTTCATGCTCGAACACTAGACCTTATAACCGAATTTATACAAATTGCACCCCAGGCCCTTGACTTTTACAACACGTTACAATTTGGCCTTTTGTCCACGGAATCGCCAACACTAAAAACCTAACATAAGGGAATTGACAATCAATACTCGTTAATTCATGCACAAAGATTGAAAAATCATCCTTGATAAACTAAATATTTTATTCACTAAGAATACCAATATTGGACCAACAAGAATTGGAACTATCCAAATTCAATATTATTATTCGATAAACCTCCAAAAATTACAATTACTTGTTCAATTCTTAAATACATTCGCAAGAAGTTCAAAAGTCTAGAAGTTCAAGACACAAGTTAGTAATAAATTTTCCAATTACAGTAAAAGAAAACACATCTAAACTTAAAATGACAAAATCTAAACCTTTAAACCTGGCTAAACACGTGGCCAATTTTTAAATTAAACTAGTTTATATTGATTTATTTATGTTTGAATGTGTGCTGAATGTGTGGTAATTATTTACAGCATTTGTATGGTAAAAGTGCTTTTAGTAGCCGACTTTCGAATCCTATATAACATAATATAATGTTCAAAACATACATATAAATGATATCATATGGATTTTGCAATAAAATAAATGGTCTAATCAAACAAAAGAAAACCAATTGGTCCTACATAAGCACATATAAGTAGTTTCACAACTATGCTCATTAACAAATGCACTTTCTTCTATTTGAATTATTGCACCTATGTTGCACGTGATATGGGATTTGATCATTTGGTTCATGTTGACCACTTACCACAAGCCCCAGAGCAATAAGCCCCAGTAATTGCAGCTTTTGTTTTTTAAAACCAAAGATTTCTTAAAAAAATTTAAGTTCATTCAAGTATCTGTAACTTCCATTGTATCGACAATCAAAATGTTGGTAGATAAGATTAAGAGCTATAGTGTTGAGGGTATAAGTTATTCTTTAATTTGCAATAGAATAACATTTTCAGACTTTTCGAGGGAGACTGATATAGTCAAAGTGATGGATTTTTAGAAGACAAATAGGAGGAAAATGGTAAAATTCATTCACTCTAAATGATGAGAAAACCAGCTGATACATATAGCCATACATTGGTACAAAATAAAATGATTTTCTACCAACTATTTTATCTACTACAACTCAACCATATTTGGCTGCAAGCTTGATTGCCTACAATTGAGTACAAAATACTTAGGACAACCCATAACAAAAAACTAATGTTTGTTGACAACAAAAGTGTCACATGGTTCAACACTCCTCCTTGACACTTTTGTTGGAAACACCAAGACATTCTCTTAGTGTTTCAAATCTTTCCTTAGGTAAAACTTTGGTGAAGATGTCGCAATATGTTCTTCAGAGCTGCAATGCTTTAATTCTACTTCCTTCTTCTCTTGTGCTTCCCTTATGAAATGATACTAAATATTTATGTGTTTAGTCTTACCATGAAATAATGGATTCTTCACAACTGCTACTGCAGATAGGTTGTCACAAAGAATGGTAGTTGCCTCAGATTGCTGGTGCTTCAGATCATTCGGAATTTTTCTCAGCCAAATTGCTTGATTAGTTGCCTCAGTTGCTACTATATACTCTGCTTCAGCTGTGGATTGAGCCACCATTTTTGGTTTGATAGAGTTCTAGCAGACAAGACTTGAACCAGCATAGAAAGTATAGCCTAAAGTGCTCTTCATGTCATCAACAGAACCGACCCAATCACTATCAGTAAAGCCATTTAGAACCAGAGTTTTTGACTTCTTGAAACTGATTTCAAACTCCTTTGTTCCTCTGATATATCTAAGCACTCTTTTTGCAACTTGTAAATGAATTTCACTTGGCTTCTTGAAACAGATGGATTCTATGGCTCTTCAGTTCAACTCATGGTCGAACAAACTGAAAAATTCATGTTAAGGTCGGAATACAAGAGCCTGGATGAGCATCCTTTCTGAAAGTTACGAGTTCGACCCTAAAATCACCTGGGGGAGGCGAATAGGTGAATAACATGAAATTGAAATTACCATTTAAAAGTAACAACTCACATTTTAATTGTTCTAGATGTTTAGTCAACCTTATCCTATATTGAATTGTCACAATATCAAATACATCAGTAAATAACACAAGATTTATTGATGGAGAAAATCCTTCACAAGATTAAATACTCCAGCACCAAGCCAATAACTTCCACTAGAAAATAAGAACTTACAGTATAACCCAGTTTAAAAAACCCACTAGACTTGTAAATGTAATTCCTACAATTTTCAAGACCCGTCAAAACGTGCTCACTCGTACCTGCTCCCGATCTTCTAGAATTGTCTATTTATTGTGGATCACCAATAATACCTTGTTCTTGTGCTCTTCCTGTGCTTCTAGTCCAATCTCTCTCGATCTTTAGCAACCTCTGAAAACTATTAAAAAAATACATTCCTGATTATATTTAGAAAGTGAGTGTTTTGGATTATTTGATTTAGATGTTTTTACCAACTTTTTGTTGATTGATGTCAAGATGTAGAATTGTTGGTTATTCTCCAAAGGATGTTATGAAGTTAGAAAATAATGATCAACCACTTTTTTCACGATGTGGAGCCTGGGAATTTATAGTACAAAGGTATTGAGGTAGTATAGAATAGATAGAACTCTTAAAAATCGCAAACAAGGGTTTCTAGAAAAAACCTCGTTGCTTGAGCCCCACGTAAGCGATAGGTGGGCGACAATGATTTTGTTTTGAACGCTCGAGTATTAGCTTGGTGACGAGCTAGCATAATTCCTACGACTCTTTTCCATGTTCTATACTCAAACTTCAAGACTTGTAGTTCATGTATTCAACATTCCAAAAGACTCATTGACTTCTACAACTCTTTTATAATAATCTTTTTATTTGAAAAATAGTCAATACAACTTAAAACCTAACAAATTCCTCTTTTTGGCATTTTGTGACAGAACTATACAATACAAGTCAAGGAAGTAAAAACAAAATTAGTCTACGCAAGCTCAAATTGAATGTCGTCTCTTGCATTTTTTGTTAAACTTGTTTCCTGAAATCAACAACTCAAATATTAAGTGTAAAAGCACGTAAAAAAGGAAATATAATCATTGAAACACACTGTCACAAATATGCTAGCTAGATTGAAAAGTAATACTGATGTTAATCAAAAAACACCAACTGAAAAATTAATATCACAAAACATCAAAACTCAAAAAAAAAACTAAACATTCAAAATGATATGGAATGCATGAAATACTATCATCTCTCCCAATACTGTCATGAAATTCTATCATCTCCCCCTTACTAAAAACTATCCCTAAAGTACAATTAAGCAAGACTAAAATGAAGTTAAATAAAATATCTTCATATCTCCCCATTTTTGTCACAAATGACGAATGGGACTATATCAACAATATTTAATAACTCAAAGATGCAGTTGATAGCATGCACAAGCATAATCAATGATCAGTAAACTTTCCCACATACTCAGTTCAAGTTTAAATGGAATAAATTATATAAGTGACTCATTTATGTAAAGTGATACTAAATCCTTACGATCAAGACTGCAAATCTTAAATTTCTGAGAAATGACGTGCTAAGCGTAACTGTAAAATAAGTTGATTCTTCTAATAATGAAAGCCAAACCATTAAGCATACCAGGACCTACAAATAAAGCTCATTTTTCGTGTATATTATTCTTTTCTCTCTCTTACTTTGAGCATATATAGATTTTTGCACAATTTCTATTTTTTCAAGCTCGTCATTTTTCTTTTCAAATTTTCTCATCTTATGTACAGACTCTTCTCCATTAAGCCACTAAGATGACCTCTATAACAAGTTTTGGGCTAATAACTCCAAGTCAATTGATCATAGGGCATCAAGTTATGAGAAACTCTTTGAGATTAATTACTCAAGTCAAATAGGTTTCGAAAAAAGTATGAGATGAAACATTTTTTTTTCATTTAAGGGAATATACTAGAGTTTAGGTTCGCAATCGATGACGCAAGGATCTAGTTCATCAATCTTAGCCATTTTTTCAGCAGCTCTCCCTTCTATGGGGGCATCTATCGCTCCAAAGACAGCCCCTTCTTTAGAGGCATCTATCATTTCGACATCTTTTCCTTGTTCAGGAGCATCGTCCAAGTCAATGTCTACCAAAATTATGTTGACGTCTCGCGGTTCGGCCTTTCTTAAGGAGTTCAAGTAACATTCCCTTGAACCCTTCTGATCAATTCAGACTATAGCTATGCCATTTCCAATTGGGAACTTTATGCATAGGTGGTGGATGGATGTAACGGTCCATTATTCTTTCAGAGCGGTCGTCCTAAGACTCCATGAAAGGATGAACAGTTATCAACTACCAAGAATTCCATGAAGTGATGTGCCACTTGGGACTCTACTCCCATCTCAACCGTGAGAGTGATTTTTTCTCTTGGGATGATGTTATCTTCCATGAATCTATACAATGGGAAAATCATGGGGATCAGCTCATGATCCACAACCATTTTATCAAAGGTAGATCCAAAGATTATGTTGGCAGAACTCTCATTCTCCACTAACATTCGTTTTAAACGGTTGTACGCAATAACTGCCCTTATGACTAGAGCATCATAGTGCGGGTAGTGCAAACCTGTAGCGTCTTCCTGTGTAAAGGTAGGTTGCATCTTCCTGTATTGGGAAATCTTGACCTCCATGACATAGTTCCATTTTGCATTTCTAGTTTCTCCTCCAGCATACGAGCCTCCAAATACTGTATCTATTTCTCGAATAGGTTCATGACCAATGTTGGCTGGAGGATCTTTTCTTTGCCTTTGCCCTTTCCCTAGGCATTTCTTTGTTATTCTCTTGCCTACGAGAAGCATCCTCTTGACGGGTTCGCCTAGCCTCATCTCTCCTAGGTCATCGATCCTACCTAGGAGGGGGCACATCTCTTAGCAAACGTCCATCATCCCTTTGACTATCAGATTGGGAATGTAAGGCAATATCCCTTACAGTCAGTCATATTATGGCTATAGAAGTGGTATTAAGTGTAGTAGAGGGTGCTTCACCCCTACTTCTAGGTTCAGCGCTTCATCCTCAATCTCTTTCCCTTTGAGGAGCTCGTTGGGTAGACCTTCCTTAGTGCATATCAAAGCTGGGGTTCACCCCTTCATAGGCTAAGGCAAATACTGCATTTAGAGTGGCTACGACCAGTGCCTGTCCTGGGTTAAAAGTGGTCGACTGCCCAACCTAGTGGTCCATCAAATGAGAAGCAGGGTCTCTTCCTTGTTGTCTTTAAGGAGGTGAGAGTCCTTAGATTGAGCTATTGCGGTGATCCTTCAATTCCTCATTCATGATCTCACGCCTAATAATTTCTAGAGTAGCGCATCATAACTGGTAGGATCATTGTCCTATACATACTTCCAAAAGAGAGAGTTCATGTCCAACGAACGTTATTACTAAACCCTATTGTGATTCTTTCAACACTAAAACAAGCAACAAGTTCTCCAATTGGGGGCCAATAAGACAAATAACACAATAATCACACGTGTTTAAATTAGAAATACATAACCAATGGTCTTTCATCATCCAATAGACTAAAAGATTTAGCTTGGCATATTTGAATACAATTTGCACAAGAAGTATTTAAACGACATCTTCCGAATTGAAGAATAGAAGGAAGAACTTGAAAATTTTAATTCTTGGTCTTGAGACTTGAATCTGAGCTTTGAAACTTCAGTTCTTGTGTTAAATCACCTCTTGGCTCGTGATAGACTTCTCTTGAATGATAGAATATGTATAAACTGTTCTGGATGGCCTTCTCTAGGCTAAAACGAGGTTAGAAAATCATTCCATTTGTAATCGGATCAAAATAAGGACTCAAGATTTTTCCTCTTCAAGACACCCATCTGTGCGCATGGGTATCCGACTTGCCCACGTATGGGCAAGCCACTTTAGACTCAGTTCTGCTGCATGAAGTCCTTAAGTACGCATGGAATTTGTACCATGCGCGAGGATGGTTATGTCCATGAGAGGTCATCACTATTTTGTAATATCTTTATCTCTCGATATCCGATTGAGGCGATTTAAAGTGTGTTGGAAAGATAACTCAAAGGGATGCAATTATTATAGAAATATCATTTTTCCAATTCGAACACTTACTATAAGAAAAATGAGTTTCAATCTAAGATTGAAAATTTGGAGCATAACTTGTTCGGTTGAAAATTAATTTGTGAGAATACTTTAACTATATTTCACCCATTCAATTTCTTTTCTTATCCAATTAACCCCTATCATTTCTTCAGCATTTTCATCAATCTTTACCTAACAAATGCAATATACATAGAATTAAGCCACAATCGATTAAAATATCTAACGAATAGTCTAATTTAAATGCCTAATTAACTGTACCAAATGCACTTATCAATAGGCTCAATAAAAGATAAAATATGCTGCTCATTTAATTGTGTCGATCATTTAATGTAGCTCAGTGTCACTTAAACTGGTATTGTAATACCAGTGCTAATAGCGTACTCATAATTTAAATAAGTTTACATGGATGTATGCATATTCATATTTAACAATTTAATTAAAGGTGGTTACATTGAAATCACATTATTTTTGGTTCCATCGTGTTTTATTTTTAATTAATTCATCCTCTTGAACAGCGCTACTCAGAGAAATTCCAGATCATTGAAGAGGAATCAAAAATGGTAGTTTTCCTATCAAGTACCTGGATGTTTTCTTGTCTCTCAAGAGAATAAATTCCTCTACTGGAGAAAATGAAAAGGCAAAAAACAAAAACAAAAAAAAAGAGAAGAAGAAGAAGATCTACTCCCACAATTAGTATTGCGACTTTGTAGGTTTCCAATAAAAGGTATACGTAAAAATATGATTTTCTTTGAAAACCGAGCAAGTCCCTCATAATTAAAACAATCAAAATGATAGGAATAACAAACATATTCGCCAATTCACCCCATTGAAGCCCCCTCAGTTCGCGCGATAATCGGGACAAAGAGAATATACTTAATTCACCTTTGCCTACGAGTCGTCCGGCAAGAATGAGAGTAAGAATTTAGCAACTTTTGTTTATTGTAGTTCTCGTGTATTTTTTTTTTTTTTACGAATTATTTATTTTAATATTCAATTAATTACACATCTCATCCTCGACAACGATTTCTATCAAAATATATATTTGGGGCCACACGTTGTATATTAAAATGTGTGTTGCTATTATTTACAGGATATTAGTCAATTAAAAGTGATCCACTAAAGATGAATTTTGACTAATGGGTATTAAGTTTCATGGAATTAAAGTATAAAGACCGGATGTTTGTTTTAGATTGATGAGGGGCCGATTTGAAATAAATGAAAGATAATGACCATTCATTGTTTTATGGTTATATGGGGTCATGGTCCCCAATTTGTTGTGTTCTTCTAGAGGATCTCTACATCCCCATCAATAAAGATTGAAATTGAAGAGAAGATCACAAATCAAATTGGAAGATCATAACTCATTCAGGTAAACAATCAAACATATGGATCAAGGTACGCTTCCACTTTTATTTAGTTATTCTCATTGATTTCAACTTGGATGGTTTGTATGTATGAAAAGGGTTTGCGAATTTTTGGGTTTGATAATGTTTTGGATCGATAATCCCTTTTATATTTTCTATCAAGTGGTATCATAGCCTCTCCATTGTTGAATCTTTGAGAAATTGGAGTTTTTGAAATTCTAATTTTTTTTTATTATATGATCTCCATGTTATTTTTGAAATCAAGCATGTTATTATGGATCTAAGCAAGTTATTATAAGGATTTCGGAATAATTATGGATTTTCTTCACTAATTCGGATTTTTTATGGATCAAGATTCTCAAACTTGAATTTAAAAAAAAAACTAAAATTATTTTGTAAATGGGCAGCCACCACTAGTGTCGGCAGCAGCGGATGCCGCTGCTGTTATAGCAGCGTGGATGCTGGCCGTCGGCCACTTGGGCCTTGGTGGCGCTGGACATCAAGGATGAAGGAGAGGAGATGAAGAGGGCTTGTTCATTAGGATTTCAGTTTTGGAATTTTTGGGGACGGAGGTTTGGTCTGCAAATTTGAAGTTTTGGAGCCCCTGCTTGCAATTAAAAATTAGGGTTAGAATTGATTTATTTATTATTCAGCCCCCAAAGTTTAAAGTTAATCCTAATTGAGTTTTAAAGTTATGGGTATAAATATTTCAGCCTCTAAAGTTAAAAATATATTTAAGTTGGGTCTTAAGGTTTGGGATTATATAAATTAAGTCCCTCAAATTTTAAAATTAATTAATTTGGGTCATTTAGTTCTCCATTTTGCAATTAAAGCCCTCAAAGTCTCTGATTTTGTTCAAATCGATCCCTTATCAATCTAAAACAAAAATCTGATCTCTATACTTTAATTTTATGAAACCTAATACCCATTAATCAAAATTCATCTTTAATAGATCACTTTAAATTGACTAATAACCTGTAAATAATAGCACCACACATTTTAATATACACATGTGGCCCCAAATAAGATGAAATTATCCAACAATCTCCTACTGGGCCATATGTGTAACCTTACAATTGTACACAACCTTATGAACTCAAAATTTTGCTATCATTATTATGGGTATTACCAAACAATCTCGTCCATTAGTCATATTGATATAGGATCAAAGCGATTTTCGTCACATTTAACGTGACTAAATCCATCAATGGTCATATACACCCGTACAATCAAATAATATGAATCAATCATAGGAGTGTAGCATGAAAATTACATGTTATGTAATCCAAACATGACTATTTCCAACTTATCCAACTTTATTTCTTAAATGAGATCAACCATAAACTTTAATCAAAGTAGAACTGAACTGAATACTTTATTTCTGAAATTATCTGAATATCCATGGACAAAATATGTGTCTAAAACAGACAACATCCAAATACAAACTCCTACTAAACTGGCATATTATCAAAAGATGCAACATCCATGTGAGCATTATGATCATGAAAGACCTTGAGTGATAGTCAATTAGTAAATGGATCCATGATTATGGAGTTTGACTTAATATGCTTTATAGAAATCTAACCACTCTGATTTCTTTCCTTACAACTAGGAACTTAATGTCTTTAGACTTTGATCTCAAGTTCCCGTTAAAACACAAGACTGCAATTGTCACATAATTACTCAAGTGGTCTTTTAATTTTATCTAAAATATGTAGCCTTATGACAATATTTTGCAGTCATATTCCATGATCAGAATCAGAATATCCAATGATCTCCAATTGGTCTAATTTTCCTGAATGTGATAATGTAATCCTTAGTTCTCTATAGTTATTGAATAACTTCATGGCTGCTTTCCAAATTTCCATCCCGAAGTTAGTTAAATATCTGCCTAACATTTCAACAATGAATGCTACATCCAAATGTGTGCAAACCTAAGTATACATTAAATTCTCAATTGCTAAAGCATAAAGAATTTCATGTATTTTCTTTTCTTTAAATTTATCCATAGGGCATTAATCGAAACCAAACTTGTCTCCCTTAGCAATAGAGGTATCACCTGAATTCCATATATGCATTTCAAATCTTTTAAGAACTTTATCGATACAACTCTTTTGTGATAACCCAAAAAATACACCAAGAACAATTCTTGTGTATCTTAATACAAAAGAGATATCAACAAAATTTGCTTACTCTCATTGAACTTGTGATATCTACAATCATCAACTGAATTCATCTCAAAACCAAATGAGATAATTATTTGATAAAATTGTAATTCCTTTCGGGAAACCAGTTTAAACTCATAGATGGATTTCTTTAATTTGTAAACCATCTAATGTAACTTAAGATCAAAATATGTCACAGATGTCATAATTGTCCTAAAAGAGTTTTTATATAAACTAGAGAAAAATCTCTTTATGTATGGCAGCAATCCACTCTTTAGAATTATTCCTTTGCATGGCTTGATGAAAGTTGATTGATCAGTTCTTCTTTCGTCAATCCACGTCACCCTTATTTTCTTGGAGAAAGACTATAAAGTCATTCAGAATAGTGGATTTCCTTAATGACATTTGTTCTTGAGGTTGTTGAGTTTGCTTTTCCAGACCAATCTCTTGATTGTGTATGAGGAATTTTGTAATATTGTCTTGATCCGAAATTTGCTTCTTGAACAAGATCTGGAGCAAGAATTTGTCCCTGAACCAAATCATTGTCAATTGCAACAGAAGGAATATATACATATTCTTCATCCAAGACAAAATCATTAACCATATAACCTCCCCCACAAACTTTACATCCTCAAGAAATCAAACATTTCCCATTTGAAAATTGACTTAGTAGTAGGATCTTTAAAATTGCTTTACTTGGAGCTGCTTTGAGAATTTAAGTTGCAATCTTTAATGCTTCTACCTAGAAAGATCCTTATGTATTGTAGAATGATTCCACATTCCTCTAGGAATTTAGCAAAAGGTTATGGACGTTGTTCTCCTGATTCATCATATCTATCATAACATTCACCACTATGATAAGATTTGACTTGTTGAATTCTTTTACTGAGTTGATTTTCAACCTCAGTCTTGTATGCCTTGAACATGTCCAGTGTTTGAGATTCCTCATAAATGAGATATATGTAACAATAGTAAGAATAATCGTCTATGAACGTAATAAATGACTGTTGACCATTCCAAAAAGCCGAAGAGAATGGCCCACAGATATTCGTATGAATTAGTTCCAACAAGTTCGAAGACCTATAGCACATAATCTTCTTATGTTTGTTTGTTTTCCCTTAATACAATTAACATAAACACTAAAGTCTGGAAAAATTAAGGGAATCAAGAATTCTTTCTGACACAAGATTTTTCATTCTCTTTTGAGAGAAGTGACATGATCGTTTGTGCTATAACAAATGAGAATTCTCATTGATTAATTTATGTTTAATACCACGCGAATCCATATACAAGGTTTCCTTATAAGAGGCAACCATATTAAACAAATATAAGTTATCATAACCGGATAAAGAACTGACACCTACAATATTTGAATTAAGAAAAATCAAACTGACTATTTCTAATTGAACAAGAGTAACTAAAGTTGTCCAATGTAGAAATAGAAACCAAATTCTATCCAAAAGGACGGTACCGCAAATGTCTCTTTCAAATTCAAATAATAATCAGTCTTTAATGATAACATAAATTCTCTATAGTCTTAACCTTAACTCATTTGCCATCGCCCCAGATAAATGAATCTTTCAGCATCAATTGATTTTGGCAGCTCAGACACCCCACATAGACACACTTATGTGAGTGGTGGTACCGAAAGTTATCCACCAAGTGTCTAGATTGACAATAAATTTACCTCAAAACAAACCAAAGTGAGAAGTGTACTTTTCTTTACACGACAAGTGTTGTATTTAGTACAGTCTCTCTTTATATGTCTCAGCCGAACCGGATGCAGCTTTCTTATTCTTTATTACTTGTCATTAGAGGTGTGTTATCAATTTTATCTTGCTTTAGCATTTCTTCTTCTTGCACACAATATCAAAATGAGCTCATTAAGAGTCCACTTTCCCCTTTTGATAGTAGTAACTGCCCTTATTTAGTTGAATTGTGCAGGAAACAAGATCAATACCAAATGTAAGAGCAAGTCATCAGACAGCTCGAACTTTAGTGCCATAAGTTTAGAAACAATTTCAGACAACTCCCATGATGTACTCTCTTATATTTCCTTTGCCTTTATACTTTATAGAAATCAAGCTTTGCAAAAACGTGCTTGTTTCAACCTTGTCGTTTTTCTCAAAACATTTATCAATGTCGACAAGAAAATCCTTGGTATTAGTTACTTCTTCAAATACTGCGCCTCTAAAGGCTTTCGGAATGCTGCGCTTAATGATCATTAGACTTATGCAATTTGAGCGATCCCACTTCTCAAAGTTCCTATTTTCATCAGATGAACATTCGTCCGTAAAAGGAGTGGGTTGCTCAATCCAAAGCGCAAGATCTATATTTATATAGCCAAGAACAATCAATATGTTCTCTTTCCAATCCTAAAAGTTTTGGTTCTAGCACAGGAACTGAATTGATATAGGCAGATATTGAAGAAATTGATGGATGAACTGAATAAAGAACTAATACTTAATTAATATGTTCACATAGGAATCCGTATTAAACAATTAATAAATTCAAATAATGGTAAATTCCATCTCAAGATACCTGGCGCAACATTAATATCAATTCTTTGGACAGTAATATTAATTGCAAATGGTACTCTTGGTGTAGTGATCAAACATTAACAATCTCCTGTCAAATAATAAACCCATCTTTGGATTGATTTATTATTCACATGGAAACCTTATAATTGTCACACGTTTACCATCACAAGTGTGTATGGAATTCGACCAAATATTAACCTTCCTTTGAGCCGGCTAATATCCGCATGAACTAGCATACACAAGAAGTCCTTCTAATATTCTAAATTAATTAATTTCCATAAGAGAGGTTGGTTTGACAACATATTGCTTCAATCAATTCACTTTTGAATATTATATATACTCAAATGAGTCATTTATACCAAAATTTGAAAAATAGAATACTTAATTTTATTTGTCTTGAAACTTTAAGGGCTTAATGATTAATAAATCGGAACTTTAGGGGCCAAAAAATAATTATCTGGAACTTTATGGGTCAATAATTAATTGTTAGAAACTTTAGGAGTCAAAAAATTAATTATCCAAAACTTTAAGGACCCAAAAATAATTATTCAAAACTTTAGGAGGAAAAATGAATTAATTTTAAACTTTAGGAGGTAAAATTTTAAATTTAAAACCTTTTGGTGCCAATTAGAACAAAATCAGAGACTTTGAGGGCTTTAATTGCAAAATGTAGAACTAAAATTACCCAAATTAATTAATTTTAAAACTCCAGGGACTGAATTTATATAATCTCATAACCTTAAAACTCAACTTAAATAAATTTTTAACTTCAGGGGTTGCAATATTTAAACTCATAACCTTAAAATCCAATTAGGATTAACTTTAAACTTTAGGGGTTGAATAATAAATAACTCAACCCTAACCCTAATTTTTAATTGCAAGTAGGAACCCCAAACTTCAAATTTGCAGCCCAAGCCCCCATCCCCAAAAATTCCAAAACTGAAATTCTAATGAAGAAGCCCCCTTCATCTCCTCTCCTTCATTCTTGGCGTCCGACGCCGCCAAGGCCCAAGTGGAAGGGGCTGCCGTCAAACGACAGCTGACCGCTGGCGATACAAGAAGAATAGCGGTACATCCGACGGCAATGACTACCCATATACAAACTAATTTTATTTTTATTTTTTAAAATTCAAATCTGAAAATCTTGATCCATAAAAAATCCGAATTAGTGAAGAAAATCCTTAATTATTCTGAAATCCTTCTAATAACTTGCTTAAATCCATAATAATATGCTTGATTTCAAAAATAATATGAAGATCATATAAACCAAAACATTCAGAATTTCAAAAACTTCAATTTCTCAAAAATTCAACAATTGAGAGGCTCTGATACCACTTGATAAAAAATATAAAAGAGATTATCGATCCAAAACATTATCAAACCCAAAAATTCACAAACCCTTTTCATACATATAAATCATCCACGTTGAAATCAATGAGAATAACTAAATAAAAGCGCAAGCGTACCTTGATCCATATGTTTGATTGTTTACCTGGATGAGTTATGATCTTCCAATTTGATTTGTGATCTTCTTTTCAATTTCGATCTCTATTGATGGGGATGTAAAGAATCTCTAGAAGAACACAACAAATTGAGAACCATGACCCCATATAACCACAAGACAATGAATGATCATTATCTTTCATTCGTTTCAAATCGATCCCTCATCAATCCAAAACAAACATCCGATCTCTACACTTTAATTCCATGAAACCTAATACCCATTAGTCAAAATTCATCTTTAGTGGACCACTTTAAATTGACTAATATCCTATAAATAATAGCACCACACATTTTAATATATAACGTGTGGCCCCAAATATGATGAAATTATCCAACAGTTTTAATCCCAACCAAGAACCAGTGCCTTTTACTCTTCACTATTATGCAAATGTAATCTTTATCAAGTTTGCATAGAAAGGAAGAAGAAATAATGTTTTGAACGTCGTTTGAATTGGCATAAATGTTCCCATCGGTGAGTGCATGTAACATTGGGGTGCTAACAATAAGCCCTCCACGAGTCAATTCAGCTCCATATCACACATTACACAACTAAACGATGGATCCAATACTTACATTAGGAAAGAGAAATTTCAACATAAATATAACAACACAGCCAAGTAAATTTCTAGACTTGGGGTGATTAGAACTGCATTTTTGCTTCAACATCAACACTGGAATTCAACCATAAAGTCAAGACTTCAAGTAACTACAGAATGAATCGGTATCGATAATTAAACAAGCATGACATTTCAACTTTATTAAAAAAAAGGAAAAAAGTGGTAAAAAGAAATGAAGACGACTACAATCTGTAAAAAAGGGAAAAAAGAAAGGGGGGCGGGGGGGGGGTGAGAGAGAGTGGGGGGGGAGGATACAAGGTTCAAAGAAACACAACATTTCAACTTGAAAAATGAAAATGATAAATCAAGATCTGTTAAATAATTTACTGCAATCTATAATGGCGTTTTTCTAGCTGCACCTCATGTCTAGTCATGAAAGATGCTGATTTTGGAGCACTTGATTCAAGTATGTTAAGCAGTTACCATTGTCATGTAAGATCACGAACAAGACAAATAGAAAGAGTGAGCATCAAACATGTCTGTCAGGCAGATTCTTCAAGACAAATAGCTGATAGAAGCTAAATAGTAACAAAATTTTAAGATAATCATAATCTTCTTCGGCCTATTGTTCTTGATTACAGCCTCCTTTCAGAAAACAATTATATTCATGAAAATTACTGTAAAAACACTATATTTTATTGGTTGTCATTATTATATAGAAGAATGTAGGACTCGGAATAAAATTGAAATATTTCTTCAAACAATTTTATAGAGTTCACAGATTATTAGAGCATGTCTAGCTCCACCCGGTTATCTCCAGCCCCGTTCATTGCACTTCTCTCATCTCAAATCATGGAAAAACAATCTGCCATCCTCGACACCACTGCCCACTAAATACCCCATGTCGAGAGCCCTATTCTACTCTCTCCTTTTTGGCTGACCTCCTTGTATACAAATAAAAGTGTTGAGCTGCATATTTGGTATAATGGTGTTACCTAACAAAACTTCTGTGCAACTCACTCCCCGTGTACAAGTATACTCATCAGTAAGAACCAACAAAGTCAATCCAATATCCAAGCAGATATTTATCAAGAGCTTCCACCTTGTGTACATATAAAAACAGAGGGATAGGAGTGGTTCATAACTTGAAAAAAAAGAAACACATTTCATCTACAAATTAAGTCTCCAATGACCTCCTCGTATACAAATAAAAGTGTTGAGCTGCATATTTGGTATAATGGTGTTACCTAACAAAACTTCTGTGCAACTCACTCCCCGTGTACAAGTATACTCATCAGTAAGAACCAACAAAGTCAATCCAATATCCAAGCAGATATTTATCAAGAGCTTCCACCTTGTGTACATATAAAAACAGAGGGATAGGAGTGGTTCATAACTTGAAAAAAAAGAAACACATTTCATCTACAAATTAAGTCTCCATGATCACCTCCATCTCATCTCATCACAAGGTAGCTTTTCTTTGAGATATAATAAGATGCAAATTCTACTACACACAGCAAAAAAAATTTACAAGGGTGTTGGAGAAAGCATTCGCCAAGGATGAAATTTCCTGATCCTCAGAGCCAGCTTCTGAAAGAGTTTGCGGAACAAAGAAATTCTAGTAGTGGAAAATTAAGCCTAACAAGAAAGGGAAAACATCAACTCAAATATGCATATCAATTCAGTTGCTATCACGCACATATTCTCCAAAATACACCAACTCCTCAAATTATCTTCCTACACTTGTAACTGGTAGAAGATCGTTTCTTCTTGAACATATCCATGTAAATCTCAAATACAAATTCAAAACCAGAGTAAGAATAATCCAGCAAGATTTACAAACAAATAGTAGTCCATAAAAATCTTACTGCAAAATAATTATTATAAGAAACTTTGCAGTTTCATCAGTTGATCTAAAATGTGCACATAGATTAGCCAGATGTTCCAACAAGCAAGATCTCAAAAAGGAAGTCATCTCCACCTGATAAATTTAGTCCAGAGCTGTCACAAAATGCCAATGCCCTCTTGTAGTAGCTCACTGATGAAGATAGCATAATTGTTGAAATCCATTCCAAACATATGCTCTTTTTTTTTTTTCCCTTCCCGAAATCCAAAAAATACACACTTATTGTAGGCATAAATTTAAGAAATGTTGACTTAATTTCTTAAAGGAATTATTGTTTTAAAGTGATGAAATTTACCCATTTTTCTAGTTTGTAACTTTCCATTCTGGATAGGAATGTTTACACAAATGGGAGTAATCTTGTGCAGTAATTCACATTGATCTCTCTCTTCTACCATTCTACATCAATTTTTGTTTAGAGTCTATTCTTCCTTCCAAAAAAAATAAAAAAAATAATAAAATAATAAAAAGAAGAAGAGCTCGTGCAGCGTCCCCCTATTTTCTTTGTTGCTTCCCCAGTCACAGGTTGTCTTTTGCTTTCTTCTACCATCTAATTCCTACTACCCCTTTCAAAAAAAAAAAAAAAAAGGAATACTGAGAAAAAGAGGAAAACAAATTGATGACAGCTCAACAAACAATGTTACAGTCCATTCCAATTTTGCAAGCTAAGACACATTTTTGTGCGATTCATCTATCAATCAAATTTGATCTGTCAGCCACTAATGATGTCAACCCAATTATCACTCAGCCTACTGATGCCACCCATGAATGAATGCACTATGTACCATCACAGAGATTTGAGCAATCAAGCGCCTCCACAGATTTGTATTTCCAGCCCTACAATTTTTTACCATCCTAAATTATCTACACATTACTAACCTCCAACAATCACCAGAAACAACCCACATGCCACCACACAACGGTCGTTGTCCTGAAACTTACTTAAACAACACTATACGTCTTGAATGACTGCAAGCAGACTTTGACTCACACGGAACCGATCTTCAAAACACCAGTGAGCAACTAAACATTGCCTCCCATTTTGCATCAATACTACACATGTGACACTTCTAGTCTTCCTGCCAAGTCATTATGGCCTGTTCTCTTGTCCATAACTTTCTCCAACTGGTAAGGCTCGCTCGAACCGAGACCAACCTGTTCTATCCCGAATAGATCGATTTTTGGTGTGTGGGGCGTGGGAGGCTAAGTATCCAGAGGTCACACAAAGGAGATTGGGGAGGTTGTATTCTGATCATTTTCCCATTTTACTATCTGGGAACGTAAGGCGCAGTGGAAGAAGACCTTTTAGGTTTGAGAGGACGTGGCTAAAAGTAGAAGGTTTTGAAGAACGAGTACGGAATTGGTGGGCATCCTACGAATTTAGGGGGTCCCCTAGTTATGTATTGGATCGGAAATTGAAGGCATTGAAACAGGATCTTAAGAGGTGGAGCGAGGAGGTGGTGGGAGATGTCACCTTTCGCAAAAATCAATGCCTTTCAAATATTGAGGAATTGGATAGGATGGAGGATAATCATGGATTGAAAGGAGATGATAGGGCGAGACGTAGAGAATTAAAGGAAGAGCTAGAGAGGTTGGTGGAGATGGAGGAGATTGCTTGGCGTCAGAAGTCTAGGGTCCAGTGGTTGAAAAGAGGGAGACGGTGCATCCGATTTTCCATAAGGTAGCTAACTCCAAATAGGCGCAACAATTTAATCACTACGTTGGAGGTTGATGGGGTCACTTATGAGGATCCGCATGATATCGGGACCCATTATGGTAAGTTTTTATCGGTCCACAGCCTGGTGGCGATTGGGTTGGAGGCGAGGTGGAGGGGCTAGACTTCTCTACTATTGATGAGGATGATGCCGGTTTGGCTAGAAAAGGCATGATTTGGGGAGGATGAAATTAGGGATGTGGTGTTCGGCATGAATGACGATAAGGCTCCAGGACGATGGATTCTCCTTCTCATTCTATAAGGGTTCTTTGGGAGGTGGTGCGATCGAGACATTATAGTTGTCCTTACCTATTTCTTTCGGTGTGGAAGATTCCTTCGAAGCGCGATGCTACATTCATTGTGCTCATTCCCAGCCCCGGGAGCGACGGATATTAAGGAATTTCGTCCTATTAGCTTAGTGAGTGGGGTTTACAAGATTATTGCGAAGATTTTGGCAAATAGATTAAAGGAGGTGTTGGGAAAGGTGGTGTCTAAATTCCGGAATGCCCGTCGAAAGGCGCCGATTTTGGATTCAAGTACTTATAAGCGAATGAATGTATTGACTCAAAGAATGCGATTGGGGGTTCCGGGGAATGTTATGTAAACTCGATATTCGGAAGCGATATGATCATGTTAATCAGGGTTTTGTGTTGTATATGCTCGGGAGATGTGGTTTTGGGGAGAAATGGTGCGGTGGATTCGAGTTTGTATCTCTACGGTTTCATACTCGTTATGGTGAATGGCGCCCCAGGAAGGCTACTTTCGCGGTAGTAGAGGTTTGAGACAAGGGGACCCTACTGTTTCCATTCTTGTTGTCATTGTTATGGAAGCTTTTAGTAGGATGCTTGAGAAGTTTGTGGGGCAAAGTTTGATAAGGGGTTTTTCTTTGTCGACGATTTACGGAGTCTCTCATTTGTTATTTGCAGATGATACGCTGATTTTCTGTGATGCGGATGTTGAGCAATTTAGGAACCTACGTCGTTTACTCCTATGCTTTGAAGCCGTTTCTGGATTGAAAATAAATCTGGGAAAATCTGAGGCTATCACAGTGGGAGAGGTCGACAATGTGGAAGCATGGTATGAAAAAACCCTGCTGAGGCCCGCCTCGAGACCCGCCTCACTGTGAAGCGCAGCTTCTGTGCCTCGAGGCTCAATCTGTGAGGCACAAAAAATGAGGCGTACGCCTCTACATCTAAGACAAAACAAATGAGGCGTGCGCCTCATTTGCGCTTCATTTAAAGTATGTTTTTTTCAAGTTTTTGAAAATGAATTAAAAAAGGTCCTCTTTAAAAAAGAGAAGGGCCCATTTAAAAAGATATTTTGGGCCAAACAAAATATTAAAATATCTAAAATACCAAAAGGCAGCCAGAAATCCTTCTACACGGCGGCAGACAGAAATCTTCCTAGATAGCGAGAACTACACGACGGGCAGAAATCTTCCCAGAACTAAACGACAACCAGAAAACTTATCTTCAATCCTTCACTTAAAAGTGGTCCTCAAGTGTTGCTTCTATGTCTCTTTTCTCCTTTGCTTCTGCCTTCTTCTAGTGACTTACAATTTAAAATTGTTTCACTAGACTTTGTAGCTTTTCTTGTTCGGTGCATCGTGCAGTTGCACCTATTTTTGTTCGCGAGATTACTTTGTTTTGTTTGTGGTGAGGATTACGCCTCAAAACGTTTTGAGGCTTACGCCTCGCCTCATTACAAAAACACGCCTCGGTACCCGTTTACGTTTTTTCAAACTATGTGTGGAAGAGTTGGCTCAGATTTTGGATTGTAGGGTGGCCCAATTGCCTATGTCATATCTCGGGCTCCCTCTAGGTGCACGGTTTAAGAGCACACAGATTTGGAACGGTATTGTGGAAAGGGTGGAGAAAAGGTTAGCAGGGTGGAAGCGTATGTACCTTTCGAAGGGAGGCCGTCTTACTCTCATAAAGTCCACTTTGTCGAATCTTCCTACTTACTTCTTGTCCTTGTTTCCTATTCCTGTTGCAGTGCCAAAAAGATTAGAGAGGATTCAAAGGGAGTTTCTTTGGGGAGGATTAGGATAGGAGAGGAAATTGCATTTGGTTAATTGGCATGCGGTTTGTTCTCCTATTAGATTCGATGGTCTCGGATTGAGAAGTCTTGTACTATTTAACAAGGCTTTATTGGGTAAGTGGTTGTGGCGATTTGGAGTGGAGAGGGAGAGCTTTTGGAGGATTATTATAGGGGCAAAATATGGTGTTATGGAGGGGGGATGGTGCTCAGGTGAGAGACGTGGTCCTTATGGAGTGAGTTTGTGGTGGTATATTCGGCGAGGGTGGAACGACTTTAGGGATAGGTTGGCATTTGTTGTGGGGAATGGTAGTACAATCAGCTTTTGGGATGACGGTTGGTGTGGAGATCAACCGCTTAAGGTGAGATTTCCTTCTTTTGTATCGTATTGCATTGGAGCCATACTGCCGTGGTAAATGATAGATTAGATATTCATAATGGGAGTCCCAGTTGGAACATTGTTTTTGGTCGGGTTTGCGGGGCAGAAGCCCCGGATGATTATGCGTTGTTTACGCAAGTATACGAGCGCATATCGGGCGAGAGAGGATGATAGTAGCAGGTAGAGATTGACACGAGATGGTATTTTCTCGGTTCGCACCTATTTTAGATCTCTATCGGGAGTTGGAGAGAGTTCATTCCCCTGGAAGATGGTATGGAATTGTAAATTGCCCCCACAAGTGGCATTTTTATTATGGACGATGGTCAGAGGACAGGTGTTAACGGTGGATAACCTTCGTATTAGGGGTTTTTATGTTACAGAGTGGTGTTATATGTGTAGAAGGGATGGGGAGACGATTGATCACTTATTTCTTCATTGTGATGCTGCTCGTTTGTTATGGAACGATATTTTGGTGTCGCAACATATGGCTTGGGTGATGTCGAGGCGTATGGAGGACATGTTAAAGACATGGAAGAGGAAGCTTCGAAATAAGGAAAGCAAACTTGTTTGGGACCTTATTCCGGGATGCATTGTGTGGTGTATGTGGAGAGAAAGAAATGGACGTTGTTTTGAAGACCAAATACGAACGACAAAGCAGTTTAGGGAGCTGTTTTATTTGACATTGTATACTTGGTTTAATGTCAAAGCTACTAGGCATATAGATGGGTTGCCCGATTTCATGATTTTCCTTTCTGATTTGTATTGATAATACACTTCCTGTGTATTAAGCTTTTATTAATATATAATATTTGATTACCTTACAAAAAAAAAAAAAAAAACAAAAGACTACAATAAACAGGGTTAGTGAGAATTAAACATCATGTTGAGGTGCATCATAAGCATAAAGAGTTCAAAGAAGATGAAAACTATATGACTCATATTTCTCTTGATCATCATCTAACATATGCAATTAGAAAACCTCATGCCCAACCAATGGAACCATTTCAACTGATTTGAAGGCTTGGATCTAATGCTTATTTGTATGACTTGTCATCAAACTTAACTCTTTAAGCCTCTTCTTCAATGAGGCAGATTTATTTCTTTATTCGGGCACATTTTGTGCCTTAAATGTTGACTTCATCTATTTCAGTAAGACAACATTATGTTCCCATTCTTTGTGCTCCTTCTACTTACTCAAAGCCAAATTATGTCATCAGATGTTTTCTTTGTTCACTTTTCATCTTTAACGTTCCACAACACCCTTATTGTTTCTTATCAAAGATGTAGCCTGTAAAATAGAACTAGGTTATCCATCATTTGCGAAAAGAAGAAGAAACATACCTTCTAAAAGATCCATTTTCAACACTAAACCAAATTATTTCGCACATATAGAGTAAGTATCCACCATATAAATACGAAATACGAATTCTGAAGTTACTTTATCATATTAAACGACTAAAATTTTAAATGAAAACATCAACCCATGGACAAACATTAATTATATCGATCCAAAATAATTCAATCCATAAAGAAATCAAAATTAGATATCATAAATGACTGTTCAGAAAACACTGAAAAAACTACCAAAAGTAAACAATCCCATTATGTAAAAAAAATAGTTCTTCAAATTCAAAAAGATAAATAAACTAGTACAGGTGCAATTTATAGTTTCCCTTCACTGTCACTAAGATTCATTTACAGAACAAAACACTGTTCAACCAGCGGAATCTTCATCTCTTTTCCACTATGTAATACACTAGTCATTTTCCCTATAATCTCCCCAAATCATGTACATGTGCAAATTACAGTTTTCCAAATGAAAATGCTAAAGTAAAAAAAAAAAAAAATACTTATGAAACTTACCTTTCAGATGTGGTGAAATTCTTTAGATATTCTTCCACCTTGGGCTTGGAACAGGCAGTGTTGGCGATAAAGGAAGCTGTGGAAACCCCAATTGACCTGTCGGCAAAAATAAGCTCGGCGATAGCATAGCGTATGGAGATCTCGGTGATGGCACACATCCAAATGGCAGCGGAGACAGAGGAAGAGTTGGAAATGACAGTGGTGAGGCAGTAGAAGATGACGCCTGTGGTGCCTGCTGCGGCTGTGTGAGGCTGTTCCACCGCGGCAAAGCTCCAGAAAAAGATGAGATTGAGCTCTGGCGAAACCGCATATAGGCGGAGATCGGGGACTCCGCCGCCGCGAGCACAGCCGGAAGCGGTGGCAGCGGGGAGAACGGTTGTGCAGCCCGTTGACTTCCGGCTAACCCATCCTTTTGGGCCAGGTCAGCACTGGAAGTCGGGTCCTGCGCCAGAGGCGGCGGGCGGTTGCTAATCTGAGCCAAAGGCGGGGGACGGATCCTCTGAAGCCGGGAGCTCGGTGGCCTCGATTGGTTTACCGGTGGGGGGTGCTCGTGGGCCGGAGAGCCAGTGAGCTTCTGAACAACGTTGCGGAAGTCATTCTTGTTAATATTGTAGACAGGCGGCTGCTGCAGATTGTTCTGTTGCGGCTGTGATTGGGGATTTTGACTGTTTTTCTCAAAAATAGGGATATTAGGAGGAGTTGGAGGAAGATGCTTTCTAATGGGTTTGGAGATCTTATGTGACATTTTGTTCACATTGTTGAGGCGCACATCCCTGCCGGCGTCACTGCTTCCTCCGTCGCCGCCGCTTGTGGTGTTCACAGTAGAGTCAGAATTAGAGGCTTTATCAATCTCCATATGACTCTCTCTCTCGATCTTTCTATCCCTATTTGAGTCCGTGGCTATATATATTTATGCGAGTCTGCGTGTATCTTACTCGGAGATTCGGACAGTCAGCGTCGGTAACTGAAGTAGTGTCGTAGGAAGTAGGGGAAAGGGAAAAGGAAAATTGCTGAAATAATGCCCAACCTATCGAATTTGTGACAAACTCATCGCACTTTTTTTTAGTGGAAATTACACACAACCCTATGTTTCAAAATCCAAATTCAAAAATCAGGTGGAACGTTTCATTGTACAAAAATCAGATGTTTTATTAAATATTTTTTTTGAAAAGTATTAAATATTAAACATTAATTATACCATTTTTCCTAATTTTAATTTCATCCCAGCAAACCCGTCACTTCATCTCCATTATTCTCTCTCTCTCTACCTTCCCCAAGCCCTAGCTCATCCGGCCCTGCACCCACTCCTCGTCCGGCACCGGAGCCACCACCCAATCAGCGGCTCAAGGCGACAGACGCAGCAGAGACATACCGTCTTCTCCTCTCCATCTCCCTCTCTCTCATGTCCTCTACCTTCCCCAACCCTAGCTATTTCGGCGCCGCACCCAACCCCTCATTCTGCACCAGAACCACCATCATTCAGCGGCGCAAGGCGGCGCCTCATCGACAGATCCATTCTTTTTTTTTTTTTTTAGTGGTGATTGACGGACGGTGCGGTGGAGGTGTGCGATGGTTGGAACGGATATCTCTGGTTGGTGCGGTGGTGGTTGGGTGAGTGGATATGGTTGTTGTCTGCTGATGGTGGATCTAGATTTGGTGGTTGTGCTGTGGAGATGAGGTGGTGGCGGAGATGGTGGATCTAGTTGCGATTTTTGTGTAGTGGTGCAGGTGGATGTGTTGAAGATGGTGGCGGCATCACTGGTTGTGGTTGGCGGTGGTGGGGTGCTTTGGAGTAGCAAGATAAGGCTGCAGTTGTTTGTCGTCGCTCTGTCATCGTCCACCAGTGGTGGGTGCAGTTTGGTGATGATGGTGGCTAGGAGGCTTTACTGGGGGTGAAATGGGAGGTTTAACTGGAGGGTGGCGTGGGGTGGTGGTGGTGGTGGTGTGTAGTCGGTAGTGGTGATTAGGTGCTGCGATGGTGAGATGCCGGTGATGGTGGACTATCTGTGACCTTTAAATTCTACAATTTGTGACTAAAAATTAATCTGTGACTTTAAAATTCGACAATTTGTGACTAAAAATTAATCTGTGACTTGTAATTTTTTGATCCGTGACCAATAAAATAATCTGTGACCTGTAAAATTGTTGATTTGTGACCACGAAATAATTCGTGACCTCCACAATAAAAATGTGAGACGTGAGCCTTATTGTGTTATCAATTATTATAAACAAAAAATCATGTGTTGTGACCTGTGACCTTGGCTGTGACCTGGACTGTGACTTGTGACCTGGGCTGTGACCGTACAAAAAATTCATGTCATCGGAATAGTCGTCGGAATCGGAGCAGTCGCCGGAACAGTCACCGGAATCGGAGTGGTCGCCGGAGAAGTCGTCGGAATCGGAGACGTCGCCGGAGAAGTCGTCGGAATCGGAGACGTCGCCGGAGTGGTCGCCGGAGCAGTTGCCGGCGTGGTGGGGTGGTGGTGCTAGGGGAGGGTTAATTTTATATATATATTATATATTTATTTATATCTTTTTATATATTTAAATAAATAAATAAATATTTATATATATATGTATATATAGGTCAAAAAATCTAATTTTTGAAATGTAAAAGTTGTTTTGTTATTTTTGAAATAGGGTAAAGATAAAGTAGGGAAAGTGGATTTTTCCCTTTTTTTTAATTACTCGTCACACAATTAAAGATTATCCATAGATGAAATAGTGGTTTATATTTGTTGATGAGAATGGGATGATTCAAGTTGTTTCAATCCACGATCACCCACGCTTTGAGCCCATTAGGCAAGGTAGGCTCGCCCATTTATAAACAAGCTTAGCTTGGGGTCAATTAGTTGACCAAAGGGCCAGCTCTGCCCATGAAGGGCAATGTTGGGAGGTCGATAAATCATTTTGTTTTCTATAAAATATTGTTTACGAAAATTAGAGGGAAAAAAATTGAATACGAATCTTCCCTACAAGAGATAAGATATTAAATATGGTTTCTTTGGATTGGTTTGTAAGAGTCGGGCTCATTTCGACATGCTTGGCCAAAATGGCTCTAAACTTGGCCCGAAGTTTGGTTTAATCATGCCCAAGACAGCGAGCGGACCAAGTCCATTGTCATCCCTTGTGTTAGGACCCTAATCGAGAAAATGGCTATGCACAAATTCAAGTAGGATGAAGGAAGACATAAATATTGGTTTTGTGATAAGACTGTAACAGAGGCATGACGATATAGGATTTATATGATGGCAGCATCGTACGACAAAATTTAGTAATGCAAGTCAAATTTGGCATTGATTGATGAGTTGATGCGAGCATATGTTCGACAACATTGAGACCTTATTGTCCATATGATTTCACTCCACGAATTTAGGGGTCAAATAGGCACAAAGAATGTCATGTGCCGATGATTACAATGCGGTTAAGCGTTGCGGTTGAATTGGGACAAACCCTAGTAATATAGGGTGTAAACTGCAATACGGGATTTTTCCAACAAAGTGTTATGTTGACCCTTCATATCTTTTGTACGTGTTTCTTCTATTTTAGTGATAAATAAAGTTGGGATCATTCCCGTAAAATTTTGTGTTTTATTTACCTTAATTCAATCTTCTGTATACTTAGTCAAAATAGTGTGTTTTCACAAATCGAATTTGTAAACTCGTGTATTGACTAGCTGAAGACTAAGAAACTCGACGTCATTGCAGATTGAACAAATTAGCCCTATGACAATTTGTATTAGAACACGGTTTTGTTGGGTGAAAATGAACCAGGTACATTATTGTAAAGTGTTGGGAAAATAGTGAGATGGTTGCAAGTCAAAATCTTAAAGATCAGCTTAGAATGCTTGACGATTTCGTGGTGCCTCAATGGCAAAAAATCCCATCAATTTGGTGGCACAAGCAGAGGAAATGAGATAGAATCTAGATGGAGTGAGGCTTGCTTTCGAAACTTACATTACTGAGGCGAATGATAAGTTTACGTCCATACTAGGGAGATGTAGCGGTCCTGTCTAAGAACATTTTTGGCCGCTTTGCATTGCTAGAAGGTGAAGTTTCTTTGTTGAAAAGGGCTTTTCTTGCTCATAGAGATTCGGTGACAATCTCAAATATTAAAGTGTAGAAGCTAAAGTGTTTGACGATACCTAAAGTGCAAAGAAACTTGATAATTTTCTTTGGTACATAATGTATTTTAATGCTGCACATGTTCCTGAAGAAGACCAATGAACATCGCGAGCATGTCGGAAGTTGAAAATTTTCTTTGATGTCGGAGCATCTAGGAGGACAAAATCTTTAACTTCATGTCGTGACTGCAAAAATGTGGGAATAAATTTAGTTGTATCGGTAGTGCATGAAGGATTTACAGTTGGCCACTACTGCAATTGATACACTGGTTAAGTTAAGGTTGGACAATGATACTTCGTTGAGGAAGAAAAATGAAGCTGGAAAGGGGAAAGGTGACCAACAGAAAGATGGGTCGAAGGTTGCTGAAAAGTGGGACGAACCATCTTTAAAATTGAAAGATGGTCGAAACTTCCCGACGTATGCAAAAAATTTTGATCATTGCTACATTTGCAAGGGCCTCATCGTGCTAAGGACTGCCTAAAACAAGAAAATTGACGATAATGATGCTTGGGAATGGCAAGACGACAACACCAATGAATAAGTACTAACTTAAGTTATTCTATTGCAGCTTGTTGCAGAGTGATGGGTTGTAAACTGTGCTGCTGCATTTTGTAGAAGTTTGGTGTAGAAGGCACCATATTGTAATAGCAAACTACAGTGTTGGCTAGGATGTGGATTGTTCCGGAATTTGTGTTATTTAGGGGATGTGGAGTGTCTCAAATTGAGATGAAATTTTGAGTGTTCCATTGTGAAATTCATGAGAGGATACAGCGAAACGGGGTTGGATTGATCACTTCAAATTCGGGCATTGAATGAAGGTGAAGTCAATGAATCAACGAGGATTCTTTAGCTTTTGGAGGAGAAATGCACAGACATTTTAATAGTTGATTCAAACCACAAAATGATAATTGGTGATTGTTAGGAGTCAATTGGATGCAAAGGAAAAGGCAAAGGACTAAAAAGGAACAAAAATGACCAAAATGCACATTATGTAAAGTTCAGGAATCAATTTACAAAATTGGCTAAAAAATGACCCTAAATCATGCATGTGGGCGCGTTGCAACCCCCAACATTCCCATACCTGAGGCCAACTTGGCCTCGAGATGCATGCATGGGAGGATGTATGTCGCGTGAGCAAGGATGGACCCAAGATTATGGTTCAATGCGGGCGAAACAAAATTGTGTAAAAAATAATTTCAAATTAGATAACAACGATAATATTTAAAATGTAGTACTTTTTATACAATTATTCCTAACAATTTTTCATACTAAACGCCGTATAATAGTCTCATTATCAATTTCATTAAATACATCTTTTTCAACATACACAACTAAGCTATTGTTCATCCGTTGGTCTCCAATCTGATTAAGCAGTCAATTCTTTAAAATGTTCATAACAGAAAATACTCTTTCAACTATAGCAGTAGCAACGTGAAGAATTAATTCTAAAGTCACAAGCATGTAAACTAATAAATACACTTTATTTCTTTTGGCTACAACTAACTTTAGTGCAAGTTCACCGAGTCTTTTCAATTTTTTTAACTCCTTGCTAGAGCGCATATTAACAATATAGTTTCGAAATTGATCATTAAGCACCATGAGCTATACTTTTGAAATTCTTAGGATAATACTTAGCAAGACAAATTAATTTATCATTGTCAAAAGTAGAGTGAATCATTGGGGCATAAACATGCTAAACAAAGAAATAACTCTGTACTTACCTAAAAAAATGATCATTCAACTCTTGAAATTATATATCAATGATATAATAGAATAAATCAACATGAAAGTGATGAAAATTTTTCATTTCTTCAATATTATGTCGTGGGCAACCTGGGCGTACAAAAACACTATCTATATCAAGAACATCAATATTATGCTTTTAACAAAAAGAAATGACTTCATCGAAAAAAGAATCACACTCATCATCCCTCATCTTTTCGAGTCTTTGTTTGCATACTATCACTAAACTCATGGCATTTATAATATCGTTATCTTTTCTTTGTAGTGCTTTAAACAATTCATTTGAAATCCCTAAGATGGTTCTCATGAGATGTGGATTAAACAAAAATCCAAATGACTACATTGAGTCCAATAAAATTATCAACCTCACATCTTTGTTCATATGTTGATCTGTCAATAGAAATCATTTGAATGAGAACATCAAACTCAAACTAATCAAAGTACAACAATGTGATCCCCAATGTAAAAGCCCCAAAAAAATTAATTAAATTAAATTAGGCTCAGATTTTTTTATGTGATGATCTATCACCACAAGCCTAGCCCATAATTCTTTTCAAATAATTATTAATAAGACTCACGAATAGCGGTCTCATCCTCAGAGTCTTCCTCAGATTTTTCACTACATTCTTCATTCTCAACATTTTCATTCTCCTTATTAGATTCAATCTTAGCCATAGATGTGAAGGTCATAAAATTTTGTTCATCCTCACCACCGGAGGTATCACTCTGAATACACAAATCTAATTCATCATCACTCAAGGTCACTACTAATGCTTTACGCCTTCCTTTATTTAAATTCTTCTTCAAGTTAGGACATTCATTCCTACAGTGACCAAAATATTGACACTCATGGCATCTAACTGACTGGATTTTCTTATTAGAAGTTCTAGGGTTATTTTTCTCACGTTTATCGTTCAAAAATTTACTACGGACATCATTTTTCCTATTCCTCACCGCTTTTTGAAATTTTTTAACGAAATAAGCTATTTCGTCGTCCCTAAAGGTCTCGTCATCAGTTGATATTTTCTTCCCTAATAGTGTTTATGGCTATGGATTTAACATTTTTCTTCATATATGGTGAGTTCATAGGCTTGGAGAGATCCTACGAGTTCCTTTATTTTGACTGCATCTAAGTCCTTACTTTCTTCAATCGCAATGATCTTAGGTCTAAACCTTTCGGGTAGGGATCTAAGGACTCTTCTAAAAAATTTAGACTCGGGGATCTTCTCACCTAGGTTGAAACTCGAATTAGCCATATCATTAAACTTCGCATAGAATTTATCAAACAATCCATCGTCCGTCATTATAATTTCTTCAAACCTAGAGGTCAACATCTGCAGTTTAGAGTTTTTAACATTTTTAGTTCACTCATGTGTGGTTTCTAATATATCCAAACTTTTTTAACAGTTTCACACATTGATACTCTCCTAAACTCTTCAACAAAAACAGCCATGAACAAGGCATGAAGAGCCTTACTGTTCAAGTTACACTTGACTAAATCATCTTTAGTCCTAGTGAAATATTTGTGGGTGTAGCTATACCAGCAATAGTGGTTGAGGGTGCAGCCCACCCAATTTGAACGTTTATTCAAATGCATTCATCCAATGTTTTAAGGAAATATCTCATTCAAACTTTCCAATAAGCTAGTTGCTTTCGTCGAAAAATGGAGGCATAGACAATGATCAACTCATCTAGAATTATTTATGGGTCAGGAATCAAAATCAGGCTCTGATACCAATTGAAATAACGAGGTTCGACCCAAACTACACCTAGAGGGGGGTGAATAGGTGATTATGCGGAATTAAAACTTAATAATTAATTAGCAACAAGTCACTATTAATTATATCTACATAGTTAATCAAACAGTTCAATTTTTCCTATGTTGAAATACCGCAAGTATGAAAGCAATAAACAAACACAAGAAATGATCACGGAGAAATCTCAACTGGGTAAAAACTTCAGGCACATTACTAATTTGAAATCAACTATAAACGAATTACGAACTTACAGTCCGTAGACACGACTACCACTATTACTTTCTGACCTCCTAACTGTAATTTTCACAGCTCTCCTGGATTACGTACTTCTGCTACAACTCCCAACTTTATGAATTCATCTATCTC
Source organism: Fraxinus americana (assembly GCA_035079005.1). Taxonomy (NCBI): domain Eukaryota; kingdom Viridiplantae; phylum Streptophyta; class Magnoliopsida; order Lamiales; family Oleaceae; genus Fraxinus; species Fraxinus americana. The sequence continues at coordinate 20,291,450 of CM068706.1, forward strand.
CTGTGAATCAATGAAGAACTCTGTGTTTTTCAACAACTGGAACTCCAATCACCTTCCCTTGATTTTTGGAACTCTGACAGATGTGTAGAAAGTAGCAATTTGGTATTTGGATTATGGATTTGATGTTTTCAACGCCAAGATTAAATCAAAACATGAAGGTTGAAAGCTTGTTTGATAAAGAGGATATGAAGCTGTATGTATTTTTTCAATGATCAACCTTGTAAAAACCGTTCAGGGGCGTTTGGTATTTATTGTTTAGGTTTTGGGGTTGAATGGGCCAGATAAAAAATCTTTAAAACACGAATTAAAATTTTTCAGGAAACCCTATCACTCGAATGAAAGCTGGGTGACAGGCGAGCGACAATGTGTTGCTCGAGCGAAGGTAAGGCGACAAGCGGGAGACAATGTTTCTGAATCTGCCACTCAAACAAAGTCATGACGACATTTTAACGAAATTGCGGCACCATTTTTCCTTCTTTTTCATTCTCGAACCCTAGACCTAATAAAAATCAATTTCCACAATTTCTACTATTTGCAACTTCTTTTTCATTCTTGAACCCTAGTCCCTTTTGTTCACAGACTTGTCAATTACATCAAAAATCTAACATTGGCATTTATTGCATGTGTGTTTATCAGCAGTGTTTTACTTATTATTAGCATCTCAACACTACAATAATAAACTAATTATCTAAATGGTGCACTAGCATTTAAATAGTGCAATGAGCATACTAGACTAACTAAGAAAAATAAAAATAACAAAATTGTTTGTCTTGAATTAAATAAGTCACTCGCGCACGTTGTATATCCTCTCATGCACGAATCTCAAGTTAAGTCGATCTCCAGTTTCGGAATCTTTGGGTCACGCACTCGCTTGCTCGTGTGAGGTAGGGTGGCTTTTTGACCAATTTTGTAATTTGGTCCCTGAACTTTCCAAAAATGTGCTTTTTGGTCCTTTTTCATTCCTTTTCAGCCTTTTCCCTTTCCCTTGTGTCCAGTTGACTCTTAGTACTCTCCAACTATCATTTTGCGGTCCTAATCAACTATTGATTATTTACACTTTGGGTCCCAAACTTTGAGTTTCCAATTTTATCATTTTGCGTCCTGATTTATCTAACAAACAAGATTAACACAAAAACAAGCTATAATTCATCCAAATCAATAGCAAATACTCAAATTTAATGGTCCAGATAAATGTACAAAATATTGAAAAGACTTGACTTCAAAATCGTACATAGAGCTTTCGCTTTGTATGGCTCTTCTAGGGCAAGCCCAGGAGATGAAGATGAATGAAGAAAGAAATGACCTAAAATTCTATGTTGGTTGTCTGCTATAAGCTAGCTAGTTTTGGGAAGGAAAGCAGCATTGTTGATTAAAGTAAAGGACTTTCGTAATCTGCCTCCCGGGAGATTTGAGACCCTTTGAGAGTAAAATCAAGGACAAGCAATAGAAATGATAGTCCCCGTGCATTCGCACTGAGAGTATGAATTCTTGGTAACTTGCAGTCAGTCCAAGAAAATTCTCACGAAAGCTAGAGAAGTGTCTAAGGGTAAAGCTAATTCCTGTGGATATCCTTCGCCGGCTGTTTACCTACACTGTCGCTTTAAGTTAAGTAGCTAAAACGTGGAGACTCTATCTCGTTTGTAAGAGTGCCACTGCTTTATTTCTTGCTTGGGAAAAAAGAGAATATCTAGTCTAGGGATTATAAAAAAAACTCGTTTAACCCGATATCTGTGGGGTCCCGCCCCATTCGGGGCGGGGATTACCCATCTAACTGGGTAAACGAGGTGGGGATGGGATGAGGATCATTGCCCTGAGGCGGGTATGGGACGGGTACGGGATATATAGTCCCCGCCCCGCTACCCACCCCGTTTAAAATTAATTTCAAATTTAAATTTTTTTATCAAACAAAAATAATAGATTTATCATCTTTTTTTAAAAGAACATAAGTTATTTTTAATAAATTGGTAAAAGGGTAATAATATTTACTAACTAAAGACATAAAAAAGTAAAAAGTAAAAAATGAATAATAAATAATAAATAAAAAGAAAAAATAAATGGGGGCAAAAGACTTGCCCCGCCTCGCCCTGTCCTGCTTTAACTTGGTATGAGAATAGGGTAAGGTAACAAAAAAACTCGACGGGACGGGGGTGAAAATGGTCAATCCATCCCATACCCGCCCCGTTGTCATCCCTAATCTGGTCCTAGACCCAAGAAAGAGTGAGAAAGTCAACTCCATTCTGTCCTCTTTGTGCTACCGACACTAATTACGAGAAAGATGCCTAACAATTATCAGGTGTAAACAGCAATCCAGGATGTATCTTTATGTTCCAAGTGTTATGAACTTAGTTTGTAGAGAGTCAGATTGTGTGAGAGAGTTGGTGAGGCAACAAAGTGTTGTGTTGGCCCTTTATATTTGTTTTAGTGATAAATAAAGTTGGGACCGTTCCTATAAAATCCTATGTTTTACTTACCTTATTTCAATCTTTTGTATACTTATTCAAAATCATGTGTTTTTCACACAAAGGAATTGCAGGTTGAGGATGGAAAAACTCAACACCATAGCAGGTTGAATGGATCAGCCCCGTAACACCTAATTTAGTAGTTTCCCTTTGTATAGCCTACGTTGGAAAATAATTTATAAATGGATTGACTGAGTGGAGAGTAACTATGGGTAAATTAAAAATTATGGTTTAAAATAAAATGTGTTCATTTACAAGATATATATATATATATATATATATATATATATATATATATATATATATATATATATATATATATATATATATATATACGAAATGATCTAATGAGCATAGTACTCATCTTATCCTAAGTACCAATGAGTTGGCACATTAATTCATTGGTGGATTGGAACTCACAAAATCTTTATCCACCAATGAATTAATGTGCCAACTCATCGGTGTTTAGGATAAGATGAGCACCGGTGCTCATTAGATCATTTCTGTATGTATATATATATATATATACATATATATATATATATATATATATATATATATATATATATATATATATATATATATATATATATATAATTCAGAATGAAAACAAAGGCAAAATAAACTCAGAAAATATTTGAATTTAAACAAGAAATTTTATTGATAGTAATTGAAATACACGAGAATTTTGAACTTGCAATGAGAAGTTTATTTCCCGTCTAAACTCTGATTACAAATGAAAGCTTACATTGAATTTATAACTTGAAAAAGTAAAATCAGGAGAAATCTTGCATAGTTGATTGATGCTTTGATTGAACAGTAAATTGTCAATTACTTTTCAAAAAGTAGGAACAGTGTTTTGTCTTCATCTTCAGCCGAAAGTTTGAGGTGACAAAAGATACTTTAATAAAGTTACTTTTGATAAAGAAGATGCTTTCTTTTTCAAAAGTTACACTTTAATAAAATTAATAATTCTTTTGTCAATTTTGATCCGTTCTTTTGAGCTGGCAAATGAGATAATCAATCTTGAATGATGAATGCGAAATTTTCTTAATTCATCAAGGTAATTTTGACCATGTAGTCATTTTGTCTTTTGAGGTCTTTGAACTTCTTCGATGGCTATATCTAGATCAATTCCATAGCAATCATTTTCATTTTGAAAATAGTCAAAATCTGCTTCTGAACTTTCTTCAGATGAAGTCTCTTGAGCTGAAGCTTTTGAAGCATTTTTAGCAAGGAAAGCAATTTTCTCTGCCAAAATTGTCATTTCTTCAGGATTATTATATTGAGCAAGAAGAGTCAACAGTCTATTCTTTTCTGTAAGAAAATCAGCATTAGCTTCTTCTTGTATCTTTGCAACTTAAGGAAATTCTTCATTCTTCTTTTGTTTGATCCAAGATTCAACTGTTTGTGGACATCAATTTGTTTCATGAAACTTAAGACCACCATTTTATTTTGAATCTTCAAATAATTCTTTTTGGAGAATATTGATCGCTTGAAATTTAAGTAGCATCACTATTTTGAACATAATTTTGAACAATAAAAAAGTCCCAGCAAAATATCTATGACACATTAAAATTATGGGTAAATTGAAATAAAATACTTTCTTGAGGCATTAAAAAGGTTTTTGCCTCATTTTTGATATGGTTGAACCCTTGAAGAGAGAGACTGGGTATAATATTCTCTTCAAGTCCAAAGTGATCAAATCAATTTTGAAACCATTTTGGAAAAGTTTTTTGACGCGCTTGGTGAAAAAGAATAAATCAAGAGTGATTTACCGGTCTAAGGTAAAAAACACTAAATCAGGCGTCTTGATAATCAAAATAACTAAAATGAGAAGGAAAATCTTCACCTTTTAAAAGGTTCATTTTCTTTTCATTCTAGGAAGGTTGACCCCAGTCATCAAGTGTCAACACTTTGCAAATTGAAATTTTTGAAAAATCAATATGTTTGGGATTTTGTTTATTTGGAGTGTGAGTTACGATAGCAGATCCAATTTTTTGAAGAATCTTTTTATAAAACTCACGGGATTTTTGAAAAGTATATGGAAGTATTGAAAAGAAGGAGGAAGGATATTAGAAAGGCATTCATTAAGATCTGAATACTTTTCAATCCAGGATGGTTCCATCGTGATGACAGATTCCATAAATTTTTTTGTAAAATATTGAAAAGGTTTAGGATTGATTTCTGGAAGCTTTCCGAACCAACTTGAACATCTTTTTTGTAATTTGACAGTTTTTCTGATTTTTGTTCAAATACAGAAAATCTATTTGAAGAAAGATTTTGAGTATTTGAAGAGGAATGTTTTGAATCAAGGGTATTTTTATTGGATTTTTGAATAAACTCAGTAATTGAAAGAGTTGGTAAAGGAATTTTGGTTTTGTTTTTCTTGTTTTTTGAAGAAGTAATTGATGCGGAAGAAGCCATGTCTTCCAATACTTTGTTGTACCAATCTATGTTGATACTTTCCTGTTTTTCTCTCTTTTTGAGGTGTTCTCACTTTCACTCGAAATTTCTCTCTTTGATGTAAGAAACTCTTTTGTAAGGAAATCTGCAAGAACATTAGTTTTTCCAGGTATATAAAGAATTTTGAAATCAAAACAAGACAAAATAGCTTGCCATCTAGCAAATATATGCTTTGAGACAAGATTTTTCACATCTTTTTGAAGAACATCTTTTGAGGCTTTGCAATCAGCTTTTAGAATAAAATTTTTATTAATTAAATCATCTTGAAATTTTGAAATGCAAAGAACAATTGAAAGAATTTCTTTTTTAACAGTGGAATAATTAATTTGAGGTCCAGTCCAAACACCAGAATAGTATGGAACTAACTGTTCTTGATTTGACCCAATTGGAATCTGCTTGAAGACTCCACCAAATCCTAAGTCTGACGCATCAGTTTCGACAATAAGATTAGAATTTGGATCAATAATTGAAAGGCAATGAATACTTTTGACTGCTTTTTTATACTTTGGACAGCTAATGTACACTCATCCCCCAAAGGTTTTGCATTTTTATGTAGTCTTTTGAAAAGAGGTGCACAAAGTAATCTACTACTTTTGATAAAGTCGGAGACATAATTAACACAATTAAGAAATCTTTGAGGACTAGTCTTATCAATAATTTGATCAGGAAATTTATCAGTAAAATCTAAACTTCTTTGAATTGGAATAATAGTATTTTGAAAAATATTATAACCAAGAAATCTGATTTTAGTTTGACAAAGAACAATTTTCTTAACAAAAACTGCTAAACCATTATTCTTAATAACATTAAAAAATATATTTAAATGCTTAAAATGTTATTCTAAACTTTCAGAATAAATTAGAACATCATCAATATAAAAAATAATAAAATTAAAAATTAAAAATATCATTCATGATTTTTTGAAATTCAGAAGGAGCATTCTTGAGACCAAATGGCATAACATTCCATTCGTATTGTCCGAAAGGAACATTGAATGTAGTTTTGTATTTATTTTCTTCTTTGATTTGAATTTGCAAAAAGCCAGATTTCATATCAAATTTAGAAATAACAGCTTTGAATAATCTGTTTAAAAGATCTTTCTTTTGAGGAAGATGATATCTAATCCATTGAAGAGCAGTATTGAGAGGCTTGTAATTAATTACAAGTCTAGGAGCACCACGTTCTATTTCTAATTGATTAAGCACATAGAATGCAGAACAACTCCATGGTGATTTACTAGGATGAATTAGTCCCTTTTCAAGTAAATCATTGATTTCTTTAGTACAAAAGTCAAGAAGTTCTCTATTAATTTGAACAGGTCTTGATTTTGTAGGAATTTGAGATTCATGAAAATCAGATAAATAAGGAAGAGAAATAATATGTTTCTTTCTATTCCAAAAAGCATTAGGAATATTAGAACATATTTCTTTTTCAAACTTCTGAGGTAATTTAGAAATCTTTTCTGTAAAATTAAATTTTGTAATTGATCTTCAATTCTTTGAAGTTTAATTTCTTCTTTGAGAAATAAAACATGTTGTTTTTTGAAATCTATATTGTTAATAATTTGAGAAATAGATGCTTCTTTGAGAGTATTAACTTCTTTAAAAGGAGGAGGATTTGTAAATTTGAACAATAATTCTTGACCAAATATATTAGTCATCAGTCCTTTTTCAGAAGCTTGAAAATGATAAATTTGAACAATAAAAGATGTACCAAGAATAGCTTCTTGATCTAAATTTTTAACAAGATAAAAAATATTTTTAAAACAAATATTTGAATTACAAACATGAGCATTTGAAAGTTTATATTGAATATTCAATTTCTTACCACTAACGCCATAAAAGACGTTCAGTAGTTTTTTCAAAATATTTTGTAGGTATTAATCCTTCGCGAATACAATTTGGATCTGCTCCGGAATCAATAAGGACTCTGGTTGTTAATTTAAAACTTTTATTAACAACTATTGTCATATTGCAATACTATTTTTGAAGTTGAATTTTATTGATTAAATTAACCTTTTCTTCTTCAAAAAGAGGAAGAGTAGGAAGAGTATGATCAATTTTATCATTAGGATGATCAAATTGAGCTATATACTCAAGATCTTTTTTTGAATCAGAATCAGAATTATGAAGATTTGAATTTTGAGGATCTGAAGTTTTCAATTTAGCAACTTCAAATTTGATGTCTTTAACTTGATTTTGAAGATTTGCAATTTGAGACTTCATTTTTCTAATTTCTGATTTAAGATCAGAATTAGTGGATTTTTAAGAAGATTCTTGATGAAATCTAGAAAAAACTTCTTTCATATTGAATGATTGAGGAGGAGCTTTTGAACTTGAAGGAAGCAGTTGAGAAAACTTCTTTTTCAACTGTGGATCTTGAATTTGGTCAGTAATATCTTGAATCAATTCTTCTTCTTTAGTAAGAACATTTATAGTTTTACATCCACAAATGTTTTTACTTTGAGATGATTTAGATGAAGAGGACAAATTAGACTTATTATCAGAATCTTCTTGATTCTGATAAATAAATTCTAATTCAGAATTTGAAGATTCATCAGAACTTGAATTGAGTAAATTGAGAAGTTCAAGTTTAATATCTTCATTAATTTGAAGATTATTAATCTTTCCTTTCATAGGACATTTATTAGAATAATGTCCTTGTTGATGACATTTGTAACAAGTAACTTTAGAATTTTGAGATTTTGAATGAAATTTTCTTTGATATTTTTTCTGAAATCGAGATTTATTATTTTGAGAAAATTGTTTTTGAAAAGAGTATTCTTTCTTTTGAAATCTCTTTCTTTTCAAAAAAGAAGGAAAATTTTTTTGCTTAGTTTTTGAAAAAGAATGAATAATTTTCTCAAAACCATATTGTTCACAAAAGGATCCAAGCTCTTTTTTTGAACCAAATTGTTCAGATTTATACTTAGCTTTTAGTTTGAGATCATTACAAAGAGAAAGTCTTTCTTTGTTAATGAAATTAATAATTTCACCAAAAGTTAAATTATTAAAAGGAATAGTATCATTATTTTGAGATCGAATTGAATTCCGAACTTTTTTTGCAAAAAGTTTTGGAAGCCTAGAAATAAAGCTTTCTTTCCAAAATTCATTATTGCAGTCATCTCAGATCATAACTCTAGATAGAAAAATATCTTTATACCATCTAAAGTCATGAAGTTTGGGACATGAAATATTCAATAATATTTCAGATGATTTATCATGAATAATTTGAGGAGTTCCAATAAAATATTTGATAATAGAATAAACAAGAGTAGTAAAACAGTCACTAACTGTATTACCATTTTCAAATTTGACAGATTGAAGAATTTCTTGTCGATTTTCTTCAGAAAGATAATTTATCCACCATCCTTTGAGTTGACCTATAAACCCAACAATAAGATTATTGCAGGCATTAAGATTATCTATATTTCTGCTAGTATTAGCAGCCATACAGACAGATATTTTTTCCATAGTTCGAAGGATTTGAAATTCAGTTTTCCGATCGACATTCCATTCAACTATATCACTACTGGAATAAGTTTCTGAGAATTGTTGAAATGATTTTTCTTCAAGAAGAAGATCAGGATGAGATGGTTTTGGATAAAATGTTGGAAGATTTGAATGGTTAAAAATTTTCAATTTATTAATTTGAAGTGGTTCATCTTCAATAAATTGATTTTCAAAATTTTCAAATAAATCAACTGTATTGATATTTTTTGAAAGTGACCTTAATTTTGAAAATTGTTTGGTAAGTTCTTCAAGAATTTTTGAATTTGAATTCAAATCTTTTCCTAATTTTGGAGAAAGACTTGATTCAATAGGTTTGAAAAGAAGTTGAACAAGTTTCTTTTCTTCAGCTTTTGATTTTGAAATATCTCTATTGCTTGTTCTCAAATTCTCAAGATTGGAATTATTTTCATTTTCAGCTAAATAACTTTCAATTCTAGAAAGTTGAGAACAAACAGATTTTAAAACAATATTTGTAAAATTATTTTGAACTTGAAGATTTTTAATATCATTAACTTTTGCAGGACTGTTTTCATTTCTTTCTTCTGAAACTTGTTTGAAAGGGGAAGCTGCAACTTCAGCTGATCCATGTGAAAAAACAATTTCTTGTAAAGGAGGATGTTCAGATTGAACAATCTCTCTTGAAGAAAGAGTCCAAGTCTTTTTTGAGCGATTTGTTTGAATTGAATGAGTTTTAGAAATTCTTTTGCCAATAACTTTAAAATTAACCCATTCAAAAAAAAACTTAGATCTTCTGGAAAATTAAAAAATTCTTCCCAGTAAGTTTCAAGTTCTTCTTTTGAAAACATTTGACGAAGATTTCTCCTAAAAGCTTTAAACAGGAGTTTGATCATTTTTGAATTCAATTCTTCTATCAATAGTAGAAGAAATAACATTTAGTTGTTTTGAAAATCTTTCATTTGAAGGAGGTAACATATCATATTCTGTTGGAGATTTTGGATCTGGATCAGAAGAATATTCAGATTCTTCTTTTGAATATTGAGGTTTAGGAATTTCAGGTATGAAATTAACATTTCTAAGTTCAGAAAATGAATTTCTTTTTCTTTGAAGAGGAATCAGGAGATTCTTTTGATTCATAAGTTGTTCTGGATGAGTTAGATCTAGTTAGTTTTTCAAAACTAACTCTAACACTTCCATCAGGAAAATGAGTAATTCTTTGAGGATTATTTCGGACAGGAGTCGGAATTGAATTTTGAACATCATGAAAATACCATGATAATTCTTTTTCTTGAAGATTCCAAGGAATTCATTTTGGAATCCTAACATTTGAATGAAGTGGATTCACTTCAACCAAAATACTTTATTCTTTAGGAGAAGAACGAAGAGCACGAATATTGAGTTGAGTATTAAGAAACTTATAATATACTCTGTATATTAAAGCGAAGGCTTTTGAACGATCATCAACTTCAAAATTCTTTGTTTGAATTTTTAAGTTGAGAGAATTAAGAATAGCATTGAAAAATTTGGATAACAATTTGAAAATACTGGACCATTTTCAAGATTAGACTCAAACATGGGCAGTAAAGAATGTTCAAATTTTAAGAGTCTTTTATCTCTTAAAGTTATACAGATTGGAATATCAAGACCAAGTCTAAACAATGGTTTAAAAGCAATTTGAACCAAGCCAATATGAATATATTGAAATTTCTTTCTATACTCAAGCATTGCTTCTTTTGAAAGTAAATTAAATGAAGTAATCTATTCTTTAATAGGAATAGTTTTCTCCATAGTTTTGATAACATAATTTTAAGTAAAATCAAATTTTCCTATTTCATAGATAGAATTTTTATCTACCTTTGGAATATTCCAATTTTGAAGAGTTTGTTCAATTTTTGCAATCTGAAGTTCTTTTGAATTTATTTCATTTGAAATATTTGATGATGAAGATACATTTTTATCAATTTCTTCATAATTTTCTTGAAAATATTTTGACATATTATTTTCTTTTGAAGTACTACCTTTACTAAACCAATTAGACATAAAAGACATAAATAATCAAAATATTCTTAAAATAAAATACCACTGTAAAATGTATGCAACAGACACCACTGAATCCAAGCAACCCAACCAACGCTCTCTCCGCTTCTAAGGCTTTACGGGAATAAGCTAATCAGTAAAACCTGCAACACAAATTCTATAGAATAAGATATTCAAAGGATTTTTTGATTAAAAATGGCTCTGATACCAAATTGAACCCAGGTGGAGGATAATAATTCAGAATGAAAACAAAGGCAAAATAAACTCAGAAAATATTTGAATTTAAACAAGAAATTTTATTGATAGTAATTGAAATACAAGAGAATTTTGAACTTGCAATGAAAAGTTTATCTCCCGTCTAATATATATATATATATATATACACATACTATTATTATTATTATTATTATTATTATTATTATTTTTTTTTTTTTTTTTTTTTTTAAATCAGAGGCTTAGGTTAATTCCTTCGTACAAGAACAGGGGCAGATGTAGTTGGGGGCAGTGAACCATAAGAAGAAATTGAAGAATTTTGGCCTAGCACTGCCCCCAATCCATATAAAAACCTTAAGAAGAAATTGTAGAATTTTGGCTCAAATATTAGCATTAGCCCAACTTTTGTTTAAATCTCAACTCAAGTCCAATGCTCAATTATTTAAATTGTATTAAAGACGTTATGATTATTCATTACTATTTTCATGACATTCATGAGACGTGAAATGCATGTTTGACTAAATTTACTTATAATTAACCATAAGAAGAAATTGAAGAATTTTGGCTCAGCACCGCCCCCCGTCCATATAAAAACCTTAAGAAGAAATTGTTGAATTTTGGTCCAAATATTAGCATTAGCCCAACTCTAGTTTAAATCTCAACCCAAATCCAATGCTCAATTATTTAATTTGTATTAAAGACGTTACGATTATTAATCACTATTTTCATGACATTCATGAAACGTGAATATTTTATTGTTAAATTAGATATTTTTATTTAATGCATGTTTGACTAAATTTACTTATAATTATTAATTAAATTTTATTATAGATAATTTGTATTGATTAGATCTAGAAGTAAATTACTTATTTTAATAGCTAGAGACGGTATATATTTTGCTAAATTTAAAAGTAATTATTATTTTTTATTTCTACATATGTTTTCATATATTACTAATTCATACTTATAAAAAAATTACTTATTTCGACCATAAAAAAGATATTATGATCAAAATAAATAATTTACTCTAGATTGATATTGACAATAAAAAGAATATTTGTTAAAACTTATTTATTTATAAAGTAATCTATACATAAGTATATTCTTGAAATCGAGCAAAAGAAATTAAATTTAATTTCTTTGACCCTCAAAATTTTTAGTTGATTTTTCTCACTTTGGTTGAAATTCTTTACTCACTTTGACATGTGGTGATATAAAAGATTGATAAACACAAGAAATAATATTTCGAGATAATAACATATGGATAATAGTGATATATTATTGATTGCGTGTTTCGATCAAGTTTTTAGTTGTTTGGAAAGATTGGTCGTCAAAGTTACTAGAAGAGTACTCGTTAAGTAATTTTTTAAATTTTCATTGGTGGATATGTATTTTTGCTTATTTCTAACATGATTCGGTTGATTTATATTTTTTAACGCAAACATCAATTTTCTATTTGGTAAAATAAATACAAAGATTTAGTGAAATATTTTAATGTCAGACATCTAAACTTTTTTTTTTTTAATTTCATTGAGTTCCAGGTACTTTTTATCGTGAATCACGAGAATAGCTTCCAAAACTCGATTTCTTGTGGCGTGAGTTTTTTAGAAATTATTTAAGTTTCAACCCATCTTAACATCATTTTCTGACTCCGTCCCTGGACAAGAACGACAAGTAGTTGCACACAAATAGCTTACATTTTCAAAATCCTTAAGAGGATAAATATAGTCTTGACTAATGTCTTGAAAACCTTCTGAAAATTAATATACACCAATCTGGGTATATGTTAAAAAAAAAAAAGGTAAAATTGTTTAAAACATGTTAGAACCTTAAAAAAATTAATTCTTAATATTTTTTACCACCCGTTCTGACTATTTAACAATACAGTTTTCCAAAACATGTGTCTTTAAACTTTTTAATGAAATCGACCAAACACTAGGTTAATTATTCTGCCAAGAGAATTAAACGGACATGGATTTGTCACAAAGTTAATAGGTAGGGATCATTGCTGCAATTTTCCCCTGAACAAGAAAAAATTGACAATCTAGACTTAAAATTTTCATCTTCTTCTTCATTTCAACATTCAAATATGAATTAGGTTGATCAAAAACTATAAATAATTTTCATTTCTAATATATTTTGTTTAAATTATCTACTAATTTTGAATGAACATTGTACATCTACAGCCCTTAATTATGATTTATAAATATGGAGCATTTTTTATTCTTGAGTAATTAGTTAATTGTTGAAGGATAGTTTAATCTTTTTATCCTTTTATTTTTATGTATATATACTTGTGCTTCCTATCGTATTCAGTAGTGAAATTGGGGATAACCAATTTCCCTCCAAATACTCTTCTTCTCAATTCTTCCTTGCTGAATATTCAACATGGTATCAGAGAAAGTTAAAGCCCATTGCAATGGCTTCGCAAGGTTTGTCTGTCGGAGATCTAGCTCGAGATCCAATTGGAGAATAATCAATTCCATTACCAGTCGTGTAATTACAGATCCCAGCAATCCGTATTACCTTCATTATGGCGACAATAAAGGTATACAACTGATAATCTGTTACGCTTGGAGAAGGCAATTATGCGACATGGAGTCCTGCAGTCATCATGGCACTCAGTGTAAAGAACAAGGAAGGATTCATAGATGGATCCATAATTGAACCAGGTACTGATGATTCGATGTATAGTGCTTGGAGAAGATGCAATCATCTGGTATCTTCATCGATAATCAATTCTATTCCAAAGGAACTATATCCTAGTGTGATGTACAAGGATTCAGCTCGAGAGATTTGGTTCAAGCTGAAAGATTGCTATAGTCAAGGCAATGGTCCTAAAGTTTATGAATTAAAGAAGCAGATCTCGAATATTTCTCAGGGAAACAGCTCGGTGAACTCGTATTTCAATCGATTTAAAGGATTATGGAAGGAACTTGATAACAATAGACCTAACATCAATGGATCTGATTACAAGCAGGAAGATCGGGTAATGCAGTTCCTAATGGGATTAGATAAGCATATTCTGCTGTTAGAAGCCAAATTTTGCTAACGAATCCCCTGCCTCCTCTCAATAAAGTTTTTGCCATGATCTTACAAGACGAAAGGTAAAAGGAGGTTACTACTAAAAAGCAACAGAGGTTTGAGGTATCTGCATTTGTTAACAATGTTGGTCAAGGATCTACTGGAAACCAGAGGAACTTTCGGTTTATTCAAAATCAAAGAAAGGATAAGCCTATTTGTAGCTTCTTTGGAATGCCTAGACATATAAAGGCAAAATGTTTTAGAATAGTGGGGTATCCTCCTGGTCATCGATTTGCTAGGAGCAGAACTTGATGGCAAATGCTGTGAGGCAATCATCTACTGATGGTAATCGAATTGGAGTTATGGATTCCTTATCCAATCTTACCATTACTCCAGATCAATGCAAGCAAGTTCTGGCAATGTTGATACCATAGATAAAAGAGCAGGCAACTAATGGTTCTCACACAGACTCTAGTTGCACCTACCAGTAGTTATTCAACACCAGATGCCTTTGCATTTATAAGTAACTCTTCTCGTTCTCACTTTAAAATTGGTGCTGCCAAGTGGATCATGGACATTAGTGCTTTAGAACATATAGTATGTTCTACTTGGCACTTGACTTCTGTATCTCATAAGGTTAGGGCTATAGTTAGATTACTGATAGGAATGTAAAATACACATTTTACATCTTTATTTAATGTGCTCATATGACTATTTTATGCCTAAATGTACTTAGTATTCTCATATTTTGGTTTAGGTGGCAAGTTGATGGATATAGCGTAATTTGGAAGAAATATGTGAAAATGGACCAAAGTGAAAGGAAATGAAAGTTCAAGGACTAGCGTGCAAATACACAAAAGTTGTGTCAAACCAAAAACTGAAGATTTGAGAGTCAATTGCTTGAAAGAAGACGTCAAATGGATGAAATATCGTCAAAGTATGATCACACATCAATTTCCAATCGAAAAGTTATACACCGATTTTCAGCCTCATATTGAGACCCATTTTCGACATGGAAAACGATCGAATTGGAAGATCATATCTTAATAAAAGTTGTAGCCCTTTGAGTTATCTTTCCAACGCATCTTGAATCGCCTCAATCGGATATCAGGAAAGGAAGATACGACCAAAACACTGAAAACTGTTCGGAGGAAATTTCGTAAAACCATGCGGCCGCATGGCCTTTACTTCCATGCGGCCGCATAGACCATTACCGAGAGTTTGAAGGTTGAGTTTATTTGTTCCTTGCGGCCGCAAGCCTCTAAACCATGCGGCCGCATGGTTCATTTCCGATACGAAAATTCTGGTTTCCTAATTTAAGTCAACCACCTATGGAAACAACTATAAATACATCTTTTAAAACCCTAGAACAGAGGAGAACGCCTCCAACCTATTTTCTCTCTATTTTTCTTAGATCTATCATGTGTAACTAAACTTCTACGCTTGGTCGAAGGAAATTGAAGCCTCGGAACCACATATTGTGAGATCTAAATAGTTTTTCTTATTGTTTGATTTATATTTTGAGTATTGAATGTTCTTCTGCATTTATTTCTATGATTTGTTGCGTTTAATTGCTAGAGGCCCGCTAGTTTATTGATTGTAACAATCTACCGCTAAGTTAAACATCAAATCCGTAATTGTTTGATCCCTTTAACTTGTGAAGCACTAGGATTTGATTATTTTCTGCGATAGAGGTTATTGAATCTTAAGAAGAATGTTTAAATAGATTGAATGCAACCGCTGGTGTTTGTGTTATCTAGTTCATCGATTTCTCTATTGTGTAAAGCTGTTATTAAATTGAATCTTGAGCGCTGGTCCGGGGTTATTTAATAATTAGGGTTAATTAAAACGCTGGTTTCTAATTAACTAAAATTAAGGAGAAATAGGAATCAATTCCAACGATGAATATTCGAAATATGAATTGAATTATCCTTGTATCTATGATCAATTGTGGATTTCCGATGGTGGATGTGGACTTAGACCAAGGTTAGTTATTTGATTGATTTCGTTAATTTAATTTTCATTGTTATTGATTATGTTATTTACAATTGTTGCATACAAAAACCCCCCAATCATTGTACGAAGCATAAAATATTGAATTACACACTCTTCGTGGGATCGACCCTTACTTCCACTACTACATTAGTTTTAGAGGTTTAAGGACTATTTTTGGGTGCTTGCGACAGCACACCAAATTTTGGCGCCGTTACCGGGGAGTGGTGCTAATTTATTTTTGTGCTTCTTTAATTATTTTATTTATTTTTGAAAAAAAAAATCATAATTTTCTAGATCTTTCAACATGGAAGACGATTGGAATGGGAAAACTTGAAGATGGACTGTATGTGTTCCAACAGCCTGTTCAGCAACTCAAATCTGATCTTCATCACACTAATATTCCTGCTAATAGCTTTCTTATTTTGTTTAAACCAAAGTGCAATTTTGATCTCAGTTTCCATTTTAATAAAGCAAGATATTCTTCTTGTAATTCAATAAGTACTATTGATGTAAAAACTGATATTGACCTTTGGCATTGTCGAATGGGACACATTCCTGTTACCAAACTTTCTATTTTGCATAATTTGGTTCCTACCATCACTTTCAATAAACACTTGCTTTGTACCATATGCCCTATAGCTAAACAACATAGGTTATCTTTCCCCAAAGTGAAACTAGAGCCTCAAAGCAAATTGACATCATTCATTGCGACATATGGGGTCCTTACTCAGTTCTTTCATTGGATGGCTTTAGATACTTTCTCACTATTGTCGATGATTACACTAGAATGACTTAGACCTATCTAATAAGGGAAAAATCCCAACTATGTCCATTATCCAATCCTTCTATCATCTGATTCATACCCATTTTGAATGTAAAATCAAAACCATCATGTCTGATAATGGTTCTGAGTTTCTTATGAATAAATTCTTCCAGTTGAATGGCATTCTTCACCAACTCAGATGTGTTCAACAAAATGAATGGGTTGTTGAAATGAAACATCAACATCTCCTTAACATAGCCAGAGCCATAAAATTTCAAGTCAATTTGCGTCAGAAATTCTGGGGAGAAGCTATATTGGCTGCGACATATTTGATAAACCGGACTCGTACTTTTATCCTTGGATAAAACCCCTTATGAAATACTTCACAAAACAGCACCCTCATATACTCACCTCAAAGTTTTTGGTTGTCTTTGTTATGCTTCCAGCATAAAAAGAAATCGCACTAAATTTGATCCCAGATCTATTCCTTGCATATTCATTGGTTGTCCCTATGGCATGAAGGCTTTCAAACTATACAATCTTCTTAACCATTCTGTTTTTGCCTCTAGGGATGTTATATTCCATGAGAATATTTTTCCATTTTACCATTCCAAGTTCCTTGCTCATTATCCAAATCTGGTGTGAATGTGTCATTTGACTCATCTCTCTTTCCTATTCCAGGTTGTGATTTTTCTGATGACAACCTTATTCAGCATTCTGAGAGTAATTCTCCTCCTGCACCTGTTAACCTTCCCATCAACTCTGACTCTAATTCATTTGTTCCTACACAAACTAAGCCCCAACATTCTTCTTCCACGTCTGTTCTGCCTCCTGCCATTCCCATCAGACATTCCAATAGACCTAAAGGAGGTCGTGCTTACCTTCAAGATTACCACTACAGTCTATCTCAAGTGCCTACTTCACATTTGGAATCCATGGTGAAGGATGGAAAGTAATATCCCATTGCAAATTATCTGGATTATGATAGATTGTCACCTGCCTGCAAATGGTATTCGTTTGCCTTATCTACCATATATGAGCCCAGAACATATGAAGAAGCTGCAAAATTTCCAAATTGGTGTAGGGCCATGGACTCAGAATATCAGGCTTTGGTTTCCAATAATACTTGGACTGTTACTGGTTTGCTTGAACACAAAGACCTGTTGCTTGCAAATGGGTTTTCAAAGTTAAACTTAATGCTGATAGGACTGAGGAGTTGAAGAAAGCCAGGATACTAGCCAAGGGCTTCACATAGCAAGTTGGTCTTGATTATGAGGAGACCTTCTTCCCGGTTGCAAAACTTGTCACTGTGAAGACCTTGTTGGCTATTGCTACTCATAGGTGCTATCACCTTCATCAGTTGGATATCAACAATGCATTCCTCCATGGTGAACTTGATGAGGAGGTCTACATGTGGATGCCTAAGGGGTATGAGCAGCAGGGGAAGTGTGGAGAAAAATTGGTATGCAAATCAAATAAATCCATTTATGGGTTGGAACAAGCGTCTAGGCAATGGAATACCAAACTCACCTCTTATATTGTTTCACAAGGTTTTAAGCAGTCCAAATCGGACTATTCTCTGTTCACCAAGCGAGAGAATAAATCATTCACTTTGCTACTTATCAATGTGGATGATATAATAATCGGTGGCAATGATCTGGTTTACATTGAACATTTCAAGAGACAATTGAATGATCAATTTAAATTGAAAGATTTGGGAAATTTAAGGTGTTTTCTGGGGTTGGAAATAGCAAGAACATCCAAAGGAATCTCTGTCAAGCAAAGAAAGTATACCTTGGATGTACTATCAGATGCTGGTTACCTTGGTGCTAAGCTTGCAAACCATCCCTTGTCTCAGAATTTGAAGTTTAAGTAAGGATGAAGGAGAGCCTGCCAAGGATGTTAGTGTTTACAGAAGGTTGATAGGTAGAATTTTATGCCTCAATATAACCAGACCAGATTTATCCTATACTGTGCAAGTACTTAGCCAATTCCTTCAATTACCAAGATAGCCACACCTTGAAACTGTCTATCATATGCTCAGATATCTGAAGGGAACACCAGCATAGGGCATGATGTTTGAGAGTAAGTCAGACCTTACACTTAAAGGATTTTGTGACGCTGATTGGGCTGCTTGTTCAGGCACCAGTAGATCTATCACAGGTTATTGCATTTTTCTGGAAAATTCACTGGTATCTTGGAAATCCAAGAAGCAGCCTACCGTATCTAGATCATCAGATGGATCAGAGTACAGGTCCATGGCTACGGCTATTTGAGAATTAAGTTGGTTGAAGAACATTCTTGGGGATCTTGGTGTTGATCACAACAGAGCAGCTCTTCTATTTTGTGACAGCAAATTTGCCATTCACATTGCTAGTAATCCAGTGTTTCATAAGAGGATTAGACACATTGAAATCGATTGCCATCTTGTGAGAGACAAAGTTCAAGTTGGAGAAATTAAAATGATTCATGTGGCTTCTCAATATCAGTTGACAGACATTTTAACTAAACCATTAGGAGGTGTTTTATTCAGACAGTTGATTGCCAAGATGGGAATTCTGAATGTTCATATTCCATCTTGAGGGGGAGTCTTGAGTAATTAGTTAATTGTTGAAGGATAGTTTAGTCTTTTTATCCTTTTCTTTTTATGTATATATACTTGTGCTTCCTACTGCATTTAGTAGTGAAATTGGGGATAACCAATTTTCCCTCCAAATACTCTTCTTCTCAATTCTTCCTTGCTGAATATTCTACAGTTATCAATAAAATATACCCAAGAGTTTTGATTATCTATATTCTCTTTTATTTAATGAGTGAAGGACTTTATCAACATCGTCTAATTTTTGGGACCTTGGGTCGTTTATGCGTAACTGTCCTTTCTCAAATACAATTTACACGAACATATTCATTCAAACGAGTATAAAGTTAATACATAAGATATGTATTTTTAAATGTAAACAAAAAGTGTCTTGTCAATATAATTCTATAAAGTTACTATAATATTGGGGTTTGCTCCATATGTATTTATATTGTAATTTTTTTCAATAATATAATAATTAGTGATTTGGAATGGTTAAACATCCATATGAGTGTATCAAGTAAGTACAAAAACAATCAGAAGAAAAAATAGAAAAATGGGTAAATTGGCCTAGGCTGGACGATCGCCCAGCCTCATCTTTTGGAACCCGAGGAAAAACTTTGTATTGGGCGATCACCCAATTCAATTTTTTGACCGTTGGAGTTTGAATTTTCAGTTCATTTTTTTGGTGACTTTTCATGAATCGTTGGGGCCTTTTCGTAGTATATTAATGGAAAACTATATATAGGAGATAGTTTTCCATTTCTAAAAGCAATCAAACAAGAAAAAAAATTAATCATTCCATACAATCTAGAGATTATTACAATTCTCAGGACATTCAATTTCTTTAGTGTTCATTGAGTTTTGGAAGTAAAAGCACTTGTGCTTAGGTGTTTTTCTTCACCAAAGCTTGATCAATCCTGCAAACCTTTTTCTATGAGTCCCTTTAAGCACCAATTAAATCTTAGAAGGAACAAATATCATTTGAGGACAATGATTTTGTGTTTAAGCCTTTCTACTATGTGTTTTTTTTGTTCTTGATTATACTTCATCTTTGTTCTCTTCTCCATTTCCTTTGAATATTTTCATGTTTAACCAATAATCTCAAATGATATATCTATGGAGAACGAGACTACCATGGCGATAATCAAACTCATAAATCAAGATCTTGTTCTGTTGAATCGATTCAATTGGAACTAATTTCACTTGGTGGGAAGATAAGTTGAAATTCCTTCTCATGGCATTGAAGATCATTTACATACTTGATCCTGATTTGGCACCACTTTTGGAACCAACAAAGAAAGATAGCAATGTAGTAAGAATGGAAAGGCAAAAGCGTCAAGAGGATGAATTGATTTGCCTCAGACATATACTCAATGCACTATCATACTGATGGTATGATTTCTACACCAACACATCTTTGGTGAAAGAGATTTGGAATGCTTTAGAGAATAAATACAAAGCCAATGAAAAAGGTACAAAGAAATTCCTAATATCAAGGTATTTCAATTTAAAGTTTCTTGAAAATATTCTCATTCTTCTCCAAATGTATGAATTACAAGTTCTTGTCAACAAATTAAAGGCAGTCAAGATTGAACTTTCAAAATCTTTCCAAGTGGGAGCAATCATTGTTTAACTCACGGGTACTTGGAAAAGATATCGAAAGAATATTTTTCATAGTTTTGAAGATTACTCTTTGGAAGAAATCAAGAACTTTTTCGAATTGAGGAAGAATCGAGAGCATGAGATCCAACAATAGAAAAACTTCTAGCAAAGACTACAAAAAGTCTAAGAAGAAGCCCAATGGAGATTGTTTTGTGCGTGGAAAACATGTACATTTTGTAAAGGAATTTCAATATTGAAAACAAAACAGGAAAAAGAGTAAAGCGAACTCCATTTAGAGCTGGGCAAAACCCAACCCAAACTGTTCAACCCGGCCAACCCAACCCAACTCGATCAGCTTGGGTTGGTTTTTAAGTTCACTTGGGTTGTGTTGTGTTGAAAATCAAATTTGAGGTTTGGTTGGGTAGGGTAGGGTTTAGGGTTATGAATTAAATCCAGTCTAACCCAACCTGATAACTTTTTTAAAAAATAATATCTAAAATAAAAAATAAAAAAACTAAATAGACACAATTGTGAAGATAAGAGGACTTATAATTTATAAACATCCTTTTTTTTTTGACATAGACTAATGGAATACTATGTACAATTGTAAAGTTATTTGATGATAAAATAAAAATTAAGGACACAATGATGAAAAGAATGAATCCTAAAAAATTGTAAAAAAAGAAAACACTTCACAATTTTAAACTTATTTATACATTATTTTTCAAAAATAATTTCTTATATAGGTGTTAAAAAAATGAGCAGCTCCAAAGTGATTGGGAAAGGAAACGTTGATATCATCTTCACTTCCGAAAAAATCGTTACTCTAACCAATGTACTACATGTTCTCAATATGAATATGAACTTAGTTAGTGGAGAGAAAAATCGAGCATAAATGTGTTTATGAATTCGGAAACTAATATCCCGAAATTGTAAATTTATTGAAAAAGGCTATTCTAGTAAATGAATTGTCAAATTGTGTATTGTTGACAATATTAATAATAATAAAGTTGATTTTGCTTGCTTGATTCTTTTAGATTATGGCATGTTAGATTAGGTTATATATGTGCTAGTACCTTGAAAAGAATGTTAAATTGTGATATGATTTCATATGATGTGAATGATGCCTATAAATGTAACATGTGTAGAATCTAAAATGATTAAGAAGTATTACCAAAGTACAAATATGATTTCTCATATTTTAAAACTTATTCAATCGGACATATATTGTAACGCCCTAAAATTTCATACATCTTGAGGTGTTACCAAACATAATTTCATTTACTTAAAATGAGGAACGTTAAAATTCTATTTTTCTAAATAAACAAAACGTTCATAAATTTAAATTTGAATTATAAATCATGTCTTTAAAAACAATTTAAGCATTCTTAACTACCGTTATTGGACAAAACAAACTAATAAATTTTAAAAGAAAAGCGGTAAAACTTAATATTCTCGTAGGGTGAAATCCTTTGGCAGTTCCCTGTACCATCCCGCCACAGATCCAACCGACCCGTACTAGCCTGTAAAAATTTATAAGAGTGAGTATTTTGAAAACACCGAGTAATATACGTGCAGTTTCCATATGCAATTATATGACAATAACATAAACACTTCATACCACATTTCTCTTTATGGAGTATATCGGTGACCAAGCGAAATACCCATCATTTCTCATTTTGAATTCCCGAAAGATTTCACATTTCGTTAGGTCGAACCCAAAGGTCCACTGACAATTCATGTATAAATTACTGAACATAAAAGTATAAGGAAACAAACAACTTGCACAAAAAATATCTTACATTGATTGATGAAACGAGCTTTTGATATAAAAAATATACTTAGAATTTACAGCTGCTTTCTATATGAAAATTGCTGTGTGGTGAATTGTGAGATATGTGCACACTATTTATAGAGGAAAATGGTAATTGAGTCATAGTAGAATTGTGATAAAACTCGTGTCTATCTAGTTTGATAAAAATTGATTTCTCTATAGATCCATCACAAAAAAAGAAAAGATTTCAATTTCAAAAGGTGATAATGACAACTTTGACGTTAAATATAAATTCTAATAAATTATTACTTTCACATCCATTCTGTACACGTAATAATCCTCATTCAATTTCAATTTTATTTTAGAAATATAAATAAATTACAAATTTCTTTAAACTTTAATATCTTGAGACTTACTTATCCGAATTAACTTTTTCTCAAGCCTATTTTCATGATTAAAAATGAGCTATCCAACGAGACCCATATTTATATACTTTTCGTCACTCTATCAAAAACCAAATATTTGACCCAAAACTTAAGAATTTAATACTTTATTTTTAGTCCCTCAACTTTCAAAATCATAAAATTGAATACAAAATTTTATTCTAAAATTTTCGGGGTGCTACATATATGAACTAAACGGTATGTCAACTAAAGGAGCAAATATGTATTTTATTACCTTCATAGATGATCACTCTAAATACACATATATTTATTTAACGAAACATAAACATGTAAACTTTGATATATTTAAAACTTATAAGAATGAAGTTGAAAATCACTTAAATAAGAAAGTAAAAACTCTAAAAAAGTGATTGAATGGGAGAATATTGTCTAGTAATTTTAACTCATTTTCTGAAAAATAAGGCACAATACATCAATGTTCTGCATCTAGAACACCCGAATAAAATGGTTTGCTCGAAAAAAAATAAATAGAACATTAGTTAAAATAATAAACGACATGTTAACTTATACTAAGTTGCCATTTAATTTGTGGGATGGAACTTTGTTGAGTACATGTAGAATATTAAATAGAATTCCTTCAAAAATCACAAAGGTTTTTCCTTATGAATTGTGGAAATGAAGGAAACCAATTATTGGATACTTCAAAATGTGGGGGTGTCCTGCATATTATAAGAACAGGGATGCTAAAATAACCAAGTTTGGTCCACGAGGCATCAAATGGGCCTTCATTGGATAAACTAGTAATTGAAAATCATATAGAATACTAAATTTGAAAACCAATGTG
The DNA here is from genome assembly GCA_035079005.1 of Fraxinus americana. Lineage (NCBI taxonomy): Eukaryota > Viridiplantae > Streptophyta > Magnoliopsida > Lamiales > Oleaceae > Fraxinus > Fraxinus americana. The sequence continues at coordinate 20,315,082 of CM068706.1, forward strand.
ATAATTGAATCTAATGACGTAGAGTTTGTCGCGAGTTCACTCAATCCTTAGCTCTACATTTTCCTTGTTGGCCATCTCAAGGGCTTCAACAACAATCTTCTGATTATTTATGAAGCCTTCACTCTAATATCAAGGCGCCATTTTGTATTGGGATTCATAGACCTCCCTCTTTAACTAGACCATCTCCGTCTCAATCAATTTTACCTTTACGAGGGCCTCTTCCCCTAGAAGCCTCTATTGCCTTCTTGCAACCATAGCTTTCTACTCCTTATCCTCAAAATTTTGGATCGAAACGAGTTTAGCCATGGACTACCTAAATCTTGTGCAACTAGATTTGTTGACCCCGAAAAATAAGCCAGCAGATGTCGGACCCATTTTGCCACGTCAAACCAATTCCGGCACGTTTCACTTGAGAAACGGTGAGAAAGGAGGCAGATTTGGACGTGGGGAGTGCTTCACGGCGAGAGACAAAAATGTTCGAACTCCGATGGGTGAAACAAAGGTGATCACGCTAACAATGATCACTAAATGAGAACAAAACTACTAACCAAAGATCTTGCTAGAATATGTGGAAGAATAAAAAACAAAAGAATATTGTAAATTATAAGACTATTGACTTGTACAATTTTTCTACTAATGTATGCTGTAAAATGGAAATAGAATCGTTTGTAAGAAATTTTTTTCATTTTCCTTCTTGATTCCATATTTGAGAGTTCAAGACATGGGAAGATGATAATTTTAACTCCAATTTTTCGAACCCCTTCTAAGTTACAAAGAAGGTATATTTATATTGCCTTGGCCGACGTGATACCCATTGGATTGGAACCATGTGTCCTCATCTCCTAAGTTGAGGCATCACATTATTGTATATTCATTCAATTAATACATTGATAAGGGCTCAGCCATCCTGGACGATATACTGACACCGTATCATATTACTATTTAATTAGTGATCTAACAATCAAATAATTCAATGAGAATGCAAAACCAATAATAATAATAATAATAATAATAATAATAATAATAATAATAATAATAATTGTCTTGAATTAAAATAAACAAACAATAGGGTTCACCATTCATCCAATATAGTGAAAAACTTAGCCTAACATTCTTATAATTAAATTACACAAGAATAATTGAAAAAATATCACCCAAAAATAAGAAGGATGGGAGAAGTAGGAGAAATCCATGTTTTTGACTCAAATCTTGAAACTGGGCTATGAATCGAAAGATATCTAATCCTCATACATGAGTGTTGCTGATTTGAATACGTGAGTATTATATAGTTGAACAAGTAAGGGATTGTTGTTATAATAATGAGTGATTTGGAATGATCAAACATCCATATGAGTGTATAAAGTAAGTGCGAAAATAATCAGAAGAAAATCTAGAAAATTGGCATGGGCTTAAGATCAGCCTCACTTTTTGGAACTCGAGGAAAAAACTTTGTATTGGACAATCGCCCGGATTTGTACTCAGCGATCACCCAGTTCAATTTTCTGGCCGTTGGGGTTTGAATTTTTGTTCCGTTGTTTGGTCGCTTTTCATGAAAATATCAACTTTTCATGAATCATTGGAGCCTTTTTGCGGTGTATATATGGAAAACTATTTATAGGAAACAATTTTTCAGTTTTGAAAACAATTAAAACAAGAAACATCAAATCATTTCATACAATCTAGAGATTATTACAATTCTCAATACATATTCAATTTCTTTAGTGTTCATTGAGTTTTGAAAGTAAAAACACTTGTACTTAAGTGTTTTTCTTCAACAATGCTTGATCAATCCTACAAACCATACGTGAGAGTCCCTTTAAGCACCAATTAAATCCTAAAGGGGGCAAATATCATTTCAGGACAACGATTTTGTGTTTGAGATTTTCTACCAAGTTTTTTGTGTGCTTGATTATACTTCATCTTTGTTCTCTTCTCCATTTTCTTTGAATATTTTGATATTGAACCAAAGTTAACTCATCAATCATAGTTCAATTTCAAGAAATATGTAATCGTGACTCTACACGGCTAATGTCATAAACAACTTTTCATTGTAGTTTTAGATGTTTCAAAAAAAAAAAAAGGTTTTAGAAACTTATTTATTCAAGTGTTAATTATGGTTGAATTATAACCATTTTACGCATTAAAGTACAAATTATATACCTAAATAAGTAAGAGCGAATTCATCATAGGATTTATTTATTTTTTAGAAGATGGCATACTGCTACTCGGACTAAAATCGTTATCCAACTTGATTGAATGAAAATTATTTAAAGGCGATCTTTTAAGTCTGTCCTATTATCCAAATTGACCGAGTATAAATCATTTATAGTTTATTTTTTAAGTCCACCCTAAATGCTAATATGCATTTTGACATATTAAGATCCATTCAACTCAAAATTGATGGAGTTATTTTTCAATGTATTTTCCTTCCATTAAGGTTGTTTTAAAGAGGAAAGTTAGGAGTGTGATATTGAGAAGGGAAATTGGATGCTGCAGTCCCCAAATATTGACCCAAATCCAATTTGGGTCCCCGTTCCTCACTTTTTGACACTTGAATCTTTTAACATAGACAATGGGTGTACTTAGATCCTTGATGGATGGTAATTGTTTAGCCCGCGTCAATAATTATGGTTGTTTCACAAGATAATGTGGAGGAAACACTATCGTGCGAAAAATTACCCTCCAAAGCCCTAATTAAAGTATCTACAAGAGATTCTTTAAACATTAAATCATCTATATTTTAAAGAGTCAACTCCTTAAATTATACTTCAAGAAACTATTCAAATCAATATTTTAAAATAGATAGCGTGTTTGACTTTTCAAATTATAGAGAGGGTTTGGGTCTCCAAATTTGGAGAATCAAACCCAATTTCTATAATTAAATACATTCAAAGTATTTCAATTTGCAATGGAGAAAAATAATAAAATAATTTGGAGGGAAGCAAGTGAAATAAAAGATTGAAAAAATAATAAAATAAAATAAAATTAAGTATTAAAAATAAGTAGCCGTTGGAGTATTTAAAAATTTTCACTCTCTAATTTCATAAATGCTTTTGTAAACTACTAAAGATGCTCTTTAAGAATAGAAAATCTCTTGGAGATGCTCTTATTTATGTCAACATGAACATTAACAGTTCATAAAATATCCAAGTGCACACAAACACCTTGATCTATGTTCTAGAATTGTGTCAAAATGTGAAAAATTGGGACCCAAGTGCTACTGGGGTAAATGCACGGCGATCCCAGCTACCAATTTTCCTATTTTGAAAATGACGTTATTATGAGATGTAACTTTTGGTGGTTTAAAAAGAAGAAAAGGTGGGCCACGATATGAGACCCGTTACAAAGTTAGAAAGCCACACAAGAGAGGACTTTTCCTCTTCTTTTTTACTTTTTGGTGGTGAGTTAAAATGAAAGCTTCTTGTTTTTAAATAATTTTTCTTTTTTTTTTCATTTATTTTTACTAATATATATTTTTCTTATAATTTGCAAAAGCATTCCTATGAAATAATTGTTGAATAACAAATCAACAATAGAAATGTGAACATACTAAGTTCATGTTTGATTCAATTAAAAAATTGATTAAAATATATATCAAAAATCAACTAACTATGCTGATATTGCTGTCAAGGAATCAACTTCGAATACCCCAACAATATTCTTTTCACTCATCATTTCAGTATGCGAAAGTGCACCGGTGAATGCCATATCCACCATAATTTGGTAGACCTGATTCGCGGTTCTTTTTATGATAGAACCATCGGACACAGAGTCTACATTGGCCTTGCATATCGGATTCAGAACAATGTAGAAGTATTGTACCTGAAACCACTTCTGCAATCCATGATGTGGGTATTGGCAAAGCAAACTCTTTTATTGTTCCCAAGTTTCTGAATAATATTCTGAGTCCAATTGTTGGAATGTGGTTATCTCATCTCTCGGCTTTGTAATCATTTTTCGGTGGGAAATATTTGCTAAGAAAATTCTAATTCAATTGGTTCCATATAGTGATAATCTGAGGTGGACAAGTGTCTGATCATTCTCTAGCTGAGTCTCTCAATATGTATGAGAAAAATCTCAATCTGATTACTTCGCTTGAAACCTCCGAAAACTCGATTGTTGCACACATGTCCAAAAATCTTGATATGTGAGAGTTTGGGCTCTCAGTATTGTTTCTAAAGAATTACAAAGCATTTTGGAACATGTTTATGACATTCGTCCTCAAGTGGAAGTTTGTCTGGCCAAATGTTGGATAAACAATACTAGATTGACTTTCCACAACATGTGGAACCATATATTCACCCATGAGCCTTGCATTCTCATCTACTGTAGCTATGTTTGGATGTATTGTCCCCAAATTTTACCTAATGGTAATAGGATTCAAGTAACCATTGCCATGTGTTCCCTTTTCTATTTTTATCGTGCTTCTAATTTTTCCCTTCATCGAAACCTAAATGTATGTTCGATCTCTGAATCAAATTGAGCAAAATCATCGGGTCTCGAACTTTGCATACAAAGTCCTAAAAAAGTAAGCAAGAAGCACTGTAAAATTTTTCTAATGAAATAACGCCCTTTGAAAATCCGTAAGTGCATGAGGATCGTGATCAAGTAGTATAATGATGAATGTTGAAATCACAATAGCTATGTGTTTGATCGAGTTAAAATTAATTTCAACTTTAATCAAATAGCAAACAAGTTGTGATTTTTCTATACTAATCCCTAAATTATCAACTAAACTAATGAAATCAAATAAATGTGTTTTTCAAATATGTGAAATGTATTGTTAAGGTACCGAATCCCCCTTATTATTCCATTTTTAGTGTAACAATTAAAGTGACAATTTGAAATAATTAATGTTGGTCAATGTTCAAAATTTAATCGAAAGCCTCTCTCTATAGCGATCAAATTTATTCTCCTCGTGTGACTCTTCTATAATAAAAAATGTAAACATGATAAATGTATTAACAAGTGTTAGAACACTTATTGAAATTATATAAAGCATAAATGTATATCTCTATCACCTATCGAACCTTAAAATGTTTATTATATTGCGTATAAACCCTATTATCTTTCTCGATAACAATAAAATCCACTAAACATTCAGTTGATGATCAAACAATCGAAAAGAATGATAAAAATAATAATAAACAGCCACAAATCAAACCAAAATTAAAGTCAAAATAATTAATTAAAAACTAAAAATATCATAATAATGGTTCATCTCATCCTACCAATATATAAAACTACCCTAGCATATTAGAATTGAAAAATCAGGTGTCGTATTGGATACCATTTAACAGTTCATGGATTACCAATTTAACGACTTCTAAGTTATCGAATGATTGTTACTTATCCGTTTTTAATTTTGACCCTGCGTGCAGAATTAATCAATCAAAAGTACCAAGTCACTTCTAATTGTTTCTAGATGATTAAGCATACAAGTCCAATTATCCTATGTTTGAATACAGTAGTAATAAGAAAAGTAATAATAAACACCGATATAATGACGGAGAAACCCCAACTTGGTAAAAACTCTGGGACCAAGCCAGTTACATCCACTATAGACAATACAGAGTGGGTTACAGTCAGATACTATCTAGCTAACTCCACTAGACTTAGCGGTGGCAACATGGCTCGGTTGAACCGAGCTGATGCTCTAGCCGAGCCCCATTTTAGGGCTTCGACCCTAGCCAGGGCCGACCCGTGTCAAGCATTAATAAAAAAAAATTAAAATTTTGATTTCAAATTAAAGTTGCCCCTACCTGCTACTACAATAAAAAAGGGGCTGTCTTAAAACAATACAATAGGGTCACTCCGTTACTAGACCTTCTCATCAATTGGTAAAGTCAAAAAATAAAGCTAGCAGGTTAAAGACAAAAGTATTCCCTATCCAGACTCTTGTCATTTCCATAGTGCAGTTAAAGAAATTGAATACTCCATTTACATATACCGACAAAAAGGAAAAAAAATGAGTGAACAAAAGTCCCACGGTGATGGCTGTAGCCTGTAGCTGTCTTTTGCAATTCTTGTATATATATATATATATATATATATATATATATATATATATATATATATATATACAGAAATGATCTAATGAGCATCGGTGCTCATCTTATTCTAAGCACCAATGAGTTGGCACATTAATTCATTGGTGGATTGGAACTCACAAAATCTTTATCCACCAATGAATTAATGTGCCAACTCATTGGTGCTTAGAATAAGATAAGCACCGGTGCTCATTAGATCATTTCTGTATATATATATATATATATATATATATATATATATATATATATATATATATATATATATATATATATATATATTTTTTTTTCAAATTAAAGCAGGCAACTACAAAATTTGTAGCTGCCTCTTTGGCAACAAAGCTGCTGCGTGCAAGCAGCTATTTAGCTGCCTGCACGCAGTTGGCGTGCATGCAACAGCTTGTGTGCACGCAATCACAAAAATATATGTCAATTTTTTTCATGCAATTGTCTTGTCATAATTTAAATTTTTATGTTAAATATAGTTAAAACGGATATATTTTTTGTCTATAAATACGGGAAAATTTTTACAAATCCATATCAATCTTTTAAATTTCTTTACGCAATATTCAATTTCAATATTATTCTCTCAAATTCTTTACACAATATTTAGTATTTTACTCTCCAATTTCCGTTACTCTATTTTTCAATATTCTTTACTATAATACTTACACATGTATTTTATTAGTGGTGAGATTAATCAGTTTAAAGGTAGTTTGAGTACTCCATTGGGATACGATGCATCTCAAAATATTCCAATTGATTTGGAGGATATCGAAGAGAAGGAAGTAGTCGAGGTAAAAAGGTCGAAAAAAGAGTCTGTGGATTGTTAGTAACATATGACTCGTAAAAAAGTTGGGGTTCAAAATGGAGTTGATATTTGGAAAGCATGTTGCAATTATTGTGATAAAGAACTTAGTTGGAAGCCTAGTTCGAGCATATCACATTTAAATAGACACATATTAAGAAGTTATAAAGCAAAACCAGTCGATCTTGACCCAAAACAGACCGAACTAACATTTGCTGGTTCCGGTTCTACTCTTTCCATTTTACTATATTCACAGGAAAGATTTCGTGAAGGAACGGCCACATACGTAGTTGAAGCAGAGATGCCACTAACGATGATCGAGTCAGTCCACTTTACTCGTTTTGTACAGAATTATCTCCAACCCAGGTATCATTCTTATTGTAGAAATACTCTTCATTCTGATGCTATAAAATTATATAACATAAGAAAGGAAACTACTATTGAAAGTCTAAAATATTTTAATTCTGTTATATCATTTACCTCTGATTTATGGACCGATGTTAATAAAAAAGGTTATATTGCTGCTACAGCTCATTACATTGATCACCTATGGATTATGCATAAAAAAATTATTGCATTCAGATGTATAGAATATCCTCATAATGTGACTAACATATACATGGTTTTAAAAGATATTATACTAGAATATGGTATGCAAGAAATGGTTTGAAGTTTTACTTTTGATAATGCTAGTGTAAACAAAGTTGTTGTTGAAAAATTTATTAATGATTTGAACCCTACATTTGGAGGTTTATTTTTTCATCAACGTTGTGTATGTCACATTATTAATTTGATTGTAAAAGATGGATTAAAATATATAAAATTACCGTTAGGTTTAATTAGGCAAGCAATTAATGTTATTACTATATCACTAGCAAGAAAGTAAGCATTTAACATTTTATGTGTAGAGTATGGTTTAGAAGAGAAATCACTTGTCACTGATGTATCACATAGATGGAACTCTACATATCTTATGTTACACTTGTGTGAAAATTATGATAAAGTTATTTCGATGTATTATAATGGTAGGCATACATATGGACCCGAACATAATTTGGAAGATTGGGAATGGAATCTTGCATTTATTGTGAAAAAATTTTTAAAACCTTTTTTCGATACCGCAAAAGAATGTAGCGGTGTTTATTACCCTACTTCGTCACTTGTTTTACAACATTTTTTCTATTTTGCACAAGTATTTTAAAAATATAGGAGTTTATCAATTTTTGTTGATGTAGTTTATTCTATGGAGTCAAAATTTCGTAAATATTGGGAAGAGATACCCTCTTTATTTTTATTAGATTCGGTGATGGACCCTCGACTTAATTTAACTGGCACAAAAGCTACTGTAAAAGGGATTTCAAATTTCATAAATGGACAATTATCACATGTGCATATAAAATCAATGTTATGTGAAATGTATAACCATTACACTGAAAAAGAAGGTCAGTGTAGTTCTACTTCCCAAAGTTCTTTTTCAAGAAACGCTTCAACAAATGCAGATAATATATGGAGTTATTTAGAGACCAATACTAGTGTTCCATCATTTAGTTCTAGTTCGTCAATATCTAGAGTAATAGATGTCAGTGGTACAAATCTTGAAATTCCCTCCGAGTTAGCTAGGTATATGTGTGTGGACGTTCGTAGTATCCAATTTTATCAAAAAATTACAGGAATTTAGTCTTTTATCATGGTGGAGGTGTAACGAAAGGTAGTATCCAATTTTATCAAAAATTGCTCGCGATCTACTAACACCGCCAGTGTCTACAGTAGCATCGAAGGCTGCACTTAGTTTAGGTGGTTGAGTTTTATGTGACGAACGTCAAGACTAAAAGAATATATATTGGAGGCTTTAATATGTTTGAAGGACTGGAATGTGCGGAATTACGTCTTCAAAAACAAGTTGATAGTATAATGACCGAAGAGTTACAGGAGATTAAAGGTTAAAGCATAAGATATTGTAAGTTTTTAAATTGTTTAGTTTCAAAAAAATACGTAATTTTTAAATTTTTTTAAGAAAAATTGTACACGAAATATTTTATTCGTGTACAATTTTAACTCCGCTTATGATAATTGTAGCCTGTCCCAAGCCCGGATAAATGAGGAGGGTTTTAACTTTTATAATTTCTTTAATTTATAACACGCATAAAATGTACAATTTTTTTTTTAAAAATGTAGATTAAAGAAAAAAAAAACAACGAGCCTGCTCGGGCCGAAAGCTTGGCCCGAGCCTAATTTTTTTTGGCCGGGCTCGACTAGAGCTTTTTTTGCCAAAAAAAGCTTGGTCCAAAAAAGCTCGGGCTCGGCTCGAGCTTTTTTTTCCAGCTAGGGCTCAACTTAGGTCGACTCATTGACACCACTAACTAGACTTCAAAACAGCAAGGAACAAACTTTACAATGAAGCAGTTCTTCAACAAGCTTTCCAGTCAATTTCAGTACTTGTATCGTCTCTTTTAGGCCATTTAGGACCTTGAATAGGTGTTTCCAGCAAAAGTGCTAAGGTGGAATGTTGAGAAATGATTGACACTTTTGCTGTCATAAGGTTACTAAATTTTTGTATCCATAATCATGTAATTTAAGTACAATGGTTGGTAGTAAAACTTTTGAAATACTTTACAAGTATGGTCTTGTGCGCTATCAACTAGTTAGCTTGTAGTAGGTAAGAAGTTGTTGACAAGCATGTGTCTTTGTAAAGAATATATATATTACCTTCTGGCAGCCCTAGATTTCTTCTCCTTATCCTCAAAATTTTGGATCGAAGCAAGTTTAGCCATGGAATGCCTATTTCTGCTGTGTAGATCTCTTCGTAAATCTTGTGGAACTAGGTTAATAACTCAAGGCCTGGGGTATATTAGCCACCCAACCATCAAGTATTCATTTGCATCACATTGGAAAAAAAATTAGACTACTTCGTTATCTCGCAATTATTAAAGGTGATGGCCATAGTGGAAACTTCACTATACAGTACTTTAGTAACCACCTCGGACAGATCCTTATCATTGGATCCAGATATACCTATTTATCGCTTCAACTTTAGGGGCTGATTTTTTCAATTTTCCATGAGGTCAAGGTTTAATCTCCACCTCGTCATTGATTAGTTGATTAGCTGGCCAACTACTTTTCCCGCCCATTTTTCCTTCTATTTATTGTAGTCCTTGTTTCATTTGTGCAATAAGATTCCCCAGATATTTTTCTCCCAATTCTCTATCCTTGGTTATAATATGGTATCAGAGCTTAGACAGCTTCCATAGTTCTGCTCTCTGTTAATTGCTTGATCGGCCATGGCAGAAAGCACAAATCAAAATTCTTCTAATCATAATTCATCTACATCATTGAGTAATTCCACCATTGATGATATCTCTAGTCCTTATTATCTTTATCATTTGGATAACCCTGGGCTGGTTCTGGTTTCGCAGCATTTGACTAGTGAAAATTACACTTCATAGAGTCGAGCCATGACCATAGCTTTATCTGTGAAGAATAAATCTGAATTTGTTGATGGATCTATTCTTCGACCTATAGGTAATACTAAATTACTCAATTCATGGATCCGTAACAACAATATTGCTATCTCTTGGATCCTTAATTCTGTGTTAAAAGAGATATCAACAAGCATTATCTACTTGCAATCTACCTATGAGATTTGGACAGACCTCAAGGAGAGGTTTCATCAGAGGAATGGTCCTCGAATATTTCAATTGAGGTATGAATTAATGAATCATACCCAAGGACAACTATCTGTTAGTGCTTACTTCACCAAACTTAAGAGTATATGGGAAGAATTAAGCAATTACAGGCCATCTTGTTCTTGTGGAAAGTGTGATTATGATGGAAATAGGAAGTTAGCGGAGCATCACCATATGGAGTATGTGATGTCTTTTCTGATGGGACTGAATGATTCATATGCTCAGGTCAGAGGACAGCTTTTGGTAATGGAACCAATTCTACCAATAAACAAAGTTTTCTCACTGATTTCACAGGAGGAACACCAAAGAGCTATCAATTTGGTTGCTAGTACTAGTGATTCATTGGCATTTCAGGTTCGAATGATGTAAGGAAGCCAACTATAGGGCAATCCTACAATATGATTCAGAGGAAGGAAAGACCAATCTGTACACATTGTAGATGTGGAGGTTACACTATTGATAAGTGTTACAAGCTCCATGGGTTTCCACCAGGATACAAGCTAAAGCATAAATTTTATTCCAGCAATCAATCATGTTATTCTTCATATCCTAATAATAATGTAGTTACTAATCAAATTTCTAGTTCTATTCCAGATGAAAATCATGGAATTGTTGGGAATTTTATGCAAACTCTTAATCCTGAACAAGATCAACATCTGATGAATATGTTAAGTACACACCTTACTTCATCAAAGGCACAAGGTGAAGGAGAAAATGAGGATCACCTGTCGGTACATGTTTATTAATTTCCAATAGTGAGATCTTCAATTCTGCTGAACATTGGGTATTGGATTCTGGGGCAACTAGCCATGTTTGTTTCAGACATACATGTTTTCAGAAATTGAGTGCAGTCCAGAATGCCTTTATTTCTCTACCTAATTATGCCAAAATTTCTGTGCATTTTGTTGGAAATGTTAAACTCAGCCCTGAACTGGTACTAGAAGATGTGTTATTTGTGCCTCGGTTTAAATTCAATCTGATGTCCATAAGTGTTTTAACCAAAAAGCCATCTATAAGCATCAGATTCTCTATTAACTATTGTGAAATTCAGGACCTATGCAGATCGATGATGATTGGCAGGGGTAGAAGAATTGAAGGCCTTTATGTCTTAGATGCAGTAATGAATAATGTAATTTTTCCAGATTTGATTGTAATTATGCTATGGTGAACAATGTAGATTCTTCTATTGTATGGCATAATAGACTAGGCCACTTATCCTATAAACGTTTGGATTGCTTGAGGAATCAATTACGCTATAAGAGTGATAAGAAAAACGAGGCTCCATGTCCCATATGCCCACTAGTTAAACAGAGGCATTTGTCATTTGTTTTACATAATCATCTGTCATCTAATGCATTTGATCTTATTCATGCTAATATATGGGTCCCTATAGTACTCCAACACGTGATGACATAGGTATTTCCTCATAATAGTTGATGATTGTACCAGATTTACTTGGGTATATCTTTTGAAGCAAAAATCAGATGTTCTCACAGTTATTCCAAAAATTTTCAGACTGATTGAAACACAATTTAAGAAAGTTATAAAGAGGTTCAGGTCTGACAATGCTCCTGAGTTACAATTCAGTGAGTTTTTTAGTTCAAAAGGGGTGTTGCATCATTTCTCTTATGTGGTACATCCTGAACATAATTCAGTAGTAGAAAGGAAGCATCAACATTTACTGAATGTTGCCAGAGCATTGTTTTTTCACTCTAAAATTCCCATTCAGTTCTCAGGAGATTGTGTTCTCACAGCCACTTAACTCATTAATCGATCCCCATCACTTGTTATACATAATCAGACACCCTTTCAACTACTTTATGAAACTACAGTTGATTATAATTTCATTAAAGTGTTTGGCTGTCTTTGTTTTGCCTCCACCATTACCTCATATCGTCTGAAGTTTCAACCTCGTGCTGGGGCCTGTGTTTTTATTGGATACCACCCTGGCATCAAAGGATATAAAGTCTATGACATTATTTCCAAAACTATCTCCATATCTAGAGATGTTGTTTTTCATGAGTCCATTTTTCCTTTTCATTCCATATCTGATCCTCATGTCTTAATCGATAATTTTCCCAATCATATGTTACCTAAACCAGCATTTGATAAAGCTCCTCAATAGCCTATTGTTCACTCCAATGGATATCCTGCCATTTCATACTCAGCTCCATCTACTCATAGTCTCCTTGGCACTTCTTCTCCTATTCCTTTCACTGATTCTCCTAATCAACAGAATCTTGGTCCCAGAAGATCATTGAAAGCAAGAAAACCTCCTTATTTGTAGGATTTCCACTTCAATCTTATGACTGAAAACAAGAATCCTTTTCCTCATACCTCATCCCCTTATCGTTTACATCACTACATTTCTTATTCAAAGTCTTCAAACGCTCATAATTCTCCCCTTTTCAATATTTCATCCAACCCTGAACCTCAGTTCTATTACCAGGCTGTGAGACATGATCATTGGATGAAAGCCATGGCTTCTGAACTTGATGCAATGGAATTGAACAACACTTGGTCTTGCACTACATTGCCTAAAGGAAAACACACCATTGGCTGTAAATGGGTGTATAAGATCAAGTATAATTCTGATGACAGCATTGACGGATATAAAGTCCACTTGGTGGCTAAAGGATATACTCAGGAAGAGGGGTTAGATTTTATTGGAACCTTTTCTCCTGTTGCGAAAATGGTGACCGTAAAGATTCTTTTGGCTCTGGCTGCTACTAATCATTGGCATCTAATTTAGTTAGATGTTAACAACGCTTTCCTCCATGGTGATTTATTTGAAGAGATCTATATGGATTTGCCATTAGGTTACTCACTTTTTGTGGTTTTTGGCCGAAATGGGGAGCCTTTAGTTTGTAGGGTCCATAAGTTAATCTATGGTTTGAAGCAGGCATCACGCCAATGGCTTTCGAAATTTTCTCATGCACTTCTGCTACATGGCTTTCACCAAACCAAATCAGACTACTCCTTATTCACCAAAGGGTTTATGAGTGATTTTGTGGCTCTATTAGTTTATGTGGATGACATAGTCATCACTAGCGCTAATCTGTAGGTTATTACCTCCTTGAAAACCTTTCTCTACATCCAATTTAAGCTTAAGGTCTTGGCAACCTTAAGTACTTTCTCGGTTTGGAGATTGCTAGATTACAAAAGGGGATAGTTCTGTCACAGAGGCATTATGCCCTTCAGCTCCTTGAGGACACAGGTTTCCTTACCTGCAAGCCAGCCATTCTTCCCATGGATCCCAGAGTTCGTTTAAATTCTTTGAGGAAAAGCTTCTGGAAGATAATTCCATGTATAGGTGACTTATTAGATGTTTGTTGTACTTGACAATATCTAGGCCTGATATTACTTTTGCTGTCCATAAGCTCAGCGGTATGTATCTCAACCACGGAAGCCTTACTTAACAGTTGTTCACCACTTACTTCAGTATATTAAAGGGACTCCAGGACAAAGGCTTCTGTTTTCAGCAAAATCCTCCTTACAGTTACACATATTTTCTGATGCAGATCGGGGCTCTTGTTCAGATTCAAGGAAGTTAGTCGCTAGTTTCTATGTGTTTCTTAGAGTCTACGGCCTCATAGAAAGCTAAGAAACAAACAGCTGTATCTCGATGTTCTACTGAAGCGGAATACCGTGCACTGGCCTCCACTGCTAGTGAGCTCCTGTGGATACATCAGCTTCTTCTGGATTTCCATATCACAGTCACAGGTCCAACCTTACTATTCTGTGACAATCAGGTGGCAGATTTTTCACGAAAGGACCAAGCACGTCGAGATAGATTGTCATTTCATAATGGATAAGATCAATGATGGATTTGTTAAATTGATGCCAGTTCACTCTAGTCATCAGCTCGTTGATATATTCACCAAACCTTTGCCGGCTACTTCCTTATTCCAACTGTTGTTTAAGACGACTGTGATCAATTTACACATTCCATCTTGAGGGAGAGTTTTAAGATTAATTTGTAATTAGACTTGGCGCCAAAACTATTTTAATTGATTAGCTGGCCAACTACTTTTCCCGTCCATTTTTTCTTCTATTTATTGTAGTCCTTGTTTCATTTGTGCAATAAGATTCCCAGATATTTTTCTCCCAATTCTCGATCCTTGGTTATAATATCCTTGTTTATTATCACTTCGGTGGGAACTCTAGTTAGGATGGTAGAATGAGGAATAACGATCATGGAGTAAGAGTGGAAGGCCCTAGTGTCTCGGTTGTCTTTCTTTTCTTGAGCCTCTTTGGCTGGCCCGCCTCTTCAGGGACATCCTCCTTAGGGCCAACCCCTACTGGTCTATTTGAGGCGTTCCCTCTGCTCTTTATAAGGAATAAAGGCTATTATTAGTTCCTTGCAGCAGCACAGACAATTTGTTTGGGCAATCAGTGACCTTAGGATAACCTTCTTTCGAAAATTTTCTACATTAAAAGAAGAGGTGTTAGTACGTAAAAAATTATTATTTGAAGCCAAAAATGAAATGAAGATCACTTCAGAGTAATATCTTAATTCAGTGGGAGACATAGATCTGGTAGATGTTATCCCAAGTTAAGTCGATATTTTACACCAAAAGAGACTATCTACAAAATAGAAAGAAATGCATAAGTATAATATTCAAGATCCGAACTATCCATACCTCAACTTCTACAAGCAGAATTCAATGGTGGCGGAGTATTTCCTATGACGACCAGAGCTTGTAAGGCATTTTCTTTAATAGCTTGCCATTTACCTCAAATTTAGAACCATCTCTCCTTCTAGTGTTTGACTAAACTAGGAAGGCCCACTATAAAGAGACTATTAGAGCCCCAAAGCATAATGCATTACTATCCCTTAACAGTTATTCAAGACTAGTACAACATTTGAAAGACGTGGAATAGAATCTCCTCACCATGGATGACCTCGATCGATTGAAACCATGAAGCTACCATTTAACTCTACATAGTTGGGACCAATTGAGTGGGAGCAAGCTTTAGGACATCAACACTTGATGGAAGAAGGGTGAACAAGTAAATGCATCCTAACTTGGAGGATCGCGTTGTTCACAGACTATACATGGCCTTGAATAATAGGCCCTCTCATATAGCTCAGACGCCAACGCCTCCAATATCTCTAGAATCCTAAAGAACTCTCTTATGTAGGCTATCCTCGCCTGGTCTTGTTCGAAGAGACATCCAAAGGCCTCCACTTGAGAGAAATGTCAACCAGTTCATCTAGATATTGCCAAAAGTGCTTCCTAGACATAACTACATCGACCAACTCACTCCAGATATGACATTTAGTATATCTAACCTAGTGCCACCAACCCTAAACTATTCTCCGTATTTGCTTGTTGGTCGAAAGTGTGCTATAGTTTTATACCATTTTCAGTGGAGTTAGGTAATTTATACAAAAAGAAAATTGTTGACCACAAAATATGCAGCCAATAGATTCCAGACCCACTTGTGCATACGTAAGCTATATCCAACACGTAAAGGCGGGTCAACGGTAGAGATCACTTTAAAATTGGACATGGAAGATGCTCAATGATACGAGACGTTTTCTTTCGAGTTTCAACAAGATATCCGAAATACGATTGTACAATAATAACCAATCACAATGAACTTAAATTTAAGATTGTAAATGAATGTGAGATAATAAAACCAATTGCTCCAAGTATCTAAAGTTGCATTAGCCTTTAATTGTTGCATGGTGGGGGTATTTATAGTATTACAAACAGAATGGTGGCCCGTAGATGGTTACATATGGCCTCATATCCTCGATCGAGATATCAAATCCTAGCCATGATATTGAATTTCCTAAATCTGTAAAATATTTAATGCTTTTACATCTTTTGACAAGACAAGATACAAATACACTTTTTACAGACGTCATATCAATCTTCAAATAAAATCTCTATAATAAATTTAAGATCTCTGTATGTGGGCCATCACTAATTGGAATGGAGCATCGGACTTGTTAGGGCTTGGATCTGGGCCTCCTCAGCATGTCTACCTCGAATTAATGATGAGCCTTGGAAACTACGATATGGGCCTCGTCTTCTATGGCTTGTGGTTTGGCAGGATTTGGTCAACAACTTCACTAGGCCGGCCATGTGGCCAATGCTAGTAGCAAGTCATAACAATAGTCCCCCAAGTCCATGTATGATTATTTATATTATGCGTGGACTTTTAATAGTGGACAAAGTACCCTTCTTGGGCGTCACAAGAAAACTTTGAAATTTTTGATCCGCTGTGCTAGTCCTCCAAGTGCATGTATGATTATTTATATGATGCATAGACTTTTAGTAGCGAATGAAGTACCCTCCTTGAGCATCACAAGAAAGTTTTAAAATTTTTGATCCATGTTGAACTAGTTGTTGGAGCTGAGACAGTGGAATGCTGAATTGCCGAAGCTCATTTACTTTGAAGATAGCTGAATTTCATTTTGGAGCTGAGGCTGAGGAATGCAGAACTACCGAGCCTTATTGCTTTGAAGATAGCTGAATTTCATTTTGGAGCAGAGACAGAAAGATGTTGAACTACTGAGACTTATAGCTGAATTTCAGTTTGGAGCTAAGGTAGAGGGATGCTGAACTGTCGAGGCTCATTTTGCATTAATTACCCTTGATATTGGTGCCATGATTTGACAATTTCTCATGTTACAAAGATGAGAAAGCTGAAGCGGTACAACTTCCAATATACGTACGGCCGTCACATTAAATGTGCAATGATGGCTAATAATGGCTACGTGTTTTTGTAAAAACAAACCAACATGTCAAAGCTGGTACGTGATGTTCACAAATGAATCGGGGCATGGGTGAATAAATTGTTTGAATTCTACGGCTCAGATTTATCACAGAATGGACACTTTAGATTCACTGGGCCTCGATCCAACTATTAGGATTGATTCATTCTTTGTATAAAAACCAAAACTCTACCATTTTTAAGTTTTACTTTGGTGAAAATCCTTCGAATTCTCTCTAGCACTCTGACCTCCAAAAATTCTTCGGTGCCTTCTTGTTCTCCAACGATCGTCTTTAGAGTTTTCTTTCTAGGTATTTTGTTGCAATATCATTTTCACAATCTTTCATCACTCTGTAATTTCTTCATCATTCCCTGCAATTTTTAATGGATTCTAAGGAATCGAGGGTTGTTACGGTAGCTAGGCTTGAGGGGAGTCAGAAGCATATTACAGTATGACTCTGGAACCCATAGATTACGAGGCGGGTTGGGGGCTGCAAAAATTCCTTCTTCCATGACCTTCGTAAAACTAGCAAGTTAGGGAAAAATACTGAATTTCCTATTACATAGAAATGTTAGTTCCTGAAGCCCACGAACGTGCCTCCTTTTCAAGGTTGGGTTGCGTGGCAGTCAGTGAATTTTTATTCAAAGCAGAAATGCATCTACCTTTATACCCCTTCTTTAGGGCAGTGCTGAGGAACTTTATGTTGTCTCCAACTCGGATTTTACCAAATGGGTGGAGTCAACTAGTCGGGGGCCTACTTCCTGTGGAAGGATGTATCCTTAGGTGAGGACATGCCCCTGTATGTTTTCCAAATCATCTTTCAAGCTTGTGTAGTGGGGAAAGATGATTCTAAGGGGTGGTATTACCTTAATCCCTGGCGGGCTCATGCTCCCTTCGTTGTAAGACTCCCTTTCTCCATAAAATGTTGGAAAGAATCGTGGTTTTGGGTTCGGGATAGGTGGCAGATGGTGGAGGGTGACACTATCCCAACCTGTACAATACCGACCCAGTACTATGAAGCATGTGAGTGCCTTATTTTACATACTTTGAATTTAATGTTTGTACCTCATACTAATTGCTTCTTATTTGTAGATTCTAGTTCAAGCTTCAAACTCCACGAAGTAGAGTGTAAAGTAATTGAAGATATTTACAAACGATCCCTAAAGCTTCGGAGCTTCAACCACCTCATCGACCAAAGTAGATACTTCATTGATTTTGGACTGATGGCCTCCAAGGGTATGAAGCTCTCTTACTTGCTTTCATTTTCTTCCTGGGAGCTTCTAATCTTTGTTGGTGTTTGCGAATAAGTTTGGGAAGAAAGAGTATCTTGTTCTGGAGTGGCCACAATTCTAAAGGTCACAGCCCCAACTGGTGCCAGAGCTCTGAAATCTTCATCCTTTGGTGCTAAACAAGTGAGGAACAAATTGGAGTACCTCAGCAAGAAACATGCTGAAGGGAAGGCTCCCAAAAAGCCCATGGGGCCATTGTTAAGGGTAATGGAAAAGCAGTGAAGGGACCCCAAAAGAAGTGAAAGTTGGTGCATAGTAGTGGGGCCCAGTGAAGTTTGAGACCATAGTACTCCATTCTGGCAAGGATGCTCCCACACCACCGAAGCTTTTGGAATCCGCGATGAAAGTGGTGAAGGTGGAGAAGGTTCGGAAGGCCAATGAAAAGGCAGAAAAGGAGGGAGTGTCGCCTCCAAGAAGGGCCAGGTGGAAAGGACCCCATGCAAATTCTAGGACTTTTTGGCCAGAAGGGATGATAAGATCACTCCAGCTGTGGTTGAAATGCTGCCTCCTGAAGTCATGAGTGCCACAGAAAATTTTAACAAGTTTTGGACAGAGCAGTGGCAAACGTATGTGTCCACTTGTGATGCAATGGACCCCTTTTTTTTGTGGAAGGAGAGCGAAACCTCTGAGATTTTATTAATATGTCCTCACTTGTGGCGGAGAAATATCGTGGTTACAAATGATGTCAATAATATAAATAAATGAGGAAGTACTACTTCTCTTAAAGTAATAGGAAAGCAGCAAAAAAGGAGTACTACTCCCTTACAAAAAGCATGAGTGTAAGCAAAAAAAATGTAAAAGCAAAATACAAATACTTAAACTCTAATGCTGGGCAAACCATATCTATCAATCTGAACAAGCGACTTGATAAGTCATGGTAGGTCGGCTGGTCTATATTCCTGATATCTACGATGATGCCAACCCTCAGTAACAAGTGCATCTGCAACTTGGTTCCCCTCTCTGAAGATGTGGGAAACCATATTTCTGTCAAAAGAAACGATATATGCAATCTATCTGAGTATCACCTAGATAGGCCAAGGTCTACCACCTTTGGTGATATAGTAAATGGCTACAATCGAGTCTGCCTCAACCTAAATATCCGACAAACCAAGATCTCTAGCTAGTAGTATCTTATCACTAATAGTCTTGAGTTCTGCCTCTAATATCATACACTGTCCACATGAAGCTGAGAAAGCCCTGATACAATTACCTGCGTAGTCCCTGATGATGTCTATCCCACTAGCAAACCTATCATTGACACAACCATCGGTGTTGATTTTGACAGATCTAAATGATGGAGTGTGCCACCAAACTATAATAGGGGAAAGAGATGGGTGAAGAGTCAAAGAAATACCAAAAAGTGTTGCAAACTGCATGTCATTACGCCAATGTGACGTTCAGAATAGTCCACTAATATGGAGGAATGATACCAAATGGTAAACTCTCTAGATAATACGTCTCGAACTCATACGTATATTCTCGTGCTTTGCACTATTCCTTTCAGTCCAAAGAAACCAAAAAATCAAAAGAGGAATAATAATGCAAATGTCCCTGGTCCTTGCAAATTATCTAGAGTACCTCAATCTCAGAAAGCTCTGTCTGACATTTTCTCCTGTACTCATGGTAATCTGAAATAAACCTCCAAAACCTGCAATAATCTCCAACAGAAGAACGAAATGGTAGGAGGAAAGATAGGGCTCCATAGTAGGCGAAATGAATCCTGTATCAGCCTGCTAATGCGGATCAGTTGCCATGCTGATTTAGTATTAAATCTACCATCTGATGTGGCCCTCCAGAAAATGCGATCCGATACATCAAGACATAGTGGAATGGCTAAAATTTGCTCTGTCATAGCTGATGGAAGAGCCTGTAGTAATCGCCCAAAATCCTATCCAATCTCCTCAAAAAAGTCCTGCACGTCGCAAATGTGTGCTGTCTGTATGGGAAAATAGATGCTAACGTAGAATCACCCATCCAACAATCATGCCAAAAGAAGATCTGCCCTTATCTAAGGCACTACGCAATGTGTGTCTCAGAGCATGGTCCAAATTTCTCCAGTCTCTTCCAAATAGGAGAGGCTGAGTGAAGAACTGTTGCAAGCGAAGGATATGTCCCTCTACAATATTTGCCCAGTAAAAACTGAGCCCAACAAAAACTCTGAGACCTAAACAGCTACCATAGCTTCAATGAAAATGTGTCTTTCGTATCCTGTAATCATCTAAAGCCCAGACCTCACTCGTCAGCATGAAGGTAAATCGCCTTCCAACACCGCCAATGTAGATGACGTGCATGATCATTAGAATCCTATAGGAATTGTGCAAAAATACTCTCCAGCCTTTTCAGAATAACCTTAGGAGGTCGCATAATTTGGAATAGATACAGTGGTATTGAGGAAAGGACAGTCCTCGGTAGAGTAATCCTAAAGAAAGCGTGCGGCCCATCCAGAAATCATATTCCCAACCTTCAAAATGAGATCATCATACAGAAAGCTCCTCTTAGCCCCTTTAAACAAAGGGACTCCTAGATATGTGAACGGCTATCTCTGATGTGAAAATTCAGTCAAAATCACTAACCTCCGTATCCGAATATCAGATGCCCACCTAGGCAATATAAGACCACTCTTATCTCTATTCACCAATTAGCCAGAGACCCTATCGTAGTACTCCAAATAGTCGATGACTTTTCTGATAGACCTCTTTTGTCCAATGGTAAATTTAATCATATCATTACCAAAAGTAAGATGAGAGACAATAGTACTACCTCCATGTCGGTACTGTATACTAGGATATGTCTGAAATCTCTGAGGAAGTAATTGAGAAAAGTAGTCTACAGCAATAATAAATAAAGATGCAGAGATAGGATTTCCCTATCTGAGTTCCTGGGATGAAGAAAAGAAACCACATGGTTGCCCATTCAGAAGCACTGAGAATTGACACTCCGATATACATCGTTTGATATGATCAATCCACAACTGGTCAAAACCAAACGTGTTCAGTCTAGAATAAATGAATCCCCAATCCACACGATAATATGATTTAGCTATGTCAAGTTTCAACATAACATTCCCTCCATGCATTTTATTACCCAATGTGTGTAGCAGCTCCTGGGTCAACAAAACATTGTCTCCAATAAGTCGACCGAGGACATATCCACTCTTTGAGGAGAAATAATGCAAGGTAAAAATGAACTCAATCTATTGTTCAACAACTTTGTGATAAGCTTATTAAACACCGTACACAGGCTGATAGGTTGGTAATCCGTCCAACTACAAGCATTCTCCCTATTTGGAAGCAAAATAATAGATGTAGCAGCAAATCCTCTCGAGAAATGACCACCCTCAAAGAAATTAATGACTGTACTGTATACATCATCCTGTATAATATCCTAATAGTATTGGTAGAATAATGATGAAAATCTATTAGGGCCCGTATCACTATCAGTATCAATACTAAAAACAGCCTCCCGTACCTTATCAATCAATGGGAGGCGATTCAGTGCCATATTGCCCGCCTCTGTCAGTGTCCTAGGTATGATATCAGGACGAATATACTCTAGAGGTTGTGAATGAGTGGATAATAATTCTTGGAAAAAAGAGATTGCTGAGCTCTGAATATGTGCTGAAGTAGTAAGAACTTCCCCTGCCTGAGTCGTGATGGTCTTGATACGAGATTTGATCCGTCGTCCATGTACCAGAGAATGAAAATATTTGGTATTGTGATCTCCCTCACATACCCAACGAGAGTCGACCTTTTGCTTCCAATAACTCTCCTCAATAGCTAAGGTTCGGTTCAAATCAGCCTGTACATGATTAAGTGAGACACGGTGCTCCGATGTAGGATCAACCTCAAAATCAATCCCTGCCTGGTCAAGCCTCTCCTCAGTGTCTCTAATTCTCCGGAATACATCACTGAAAATCCATTGATTCCACCACCTAATTCCCTGTTTCAGCCTAAAAAAGCTTTTTCCAGATGGCAGTCATTCCTGTAAGATGAGTAAGGAGTGACCACTTTTGAGAAATAAAGGCTGAGAAGTCATGATATTTGGTCCAAACATTGAGGAATCTAAATGATCGAGGACCTAAATCATCATCGGAAGTCCACTGTAAAGTAGAGGTGAGTGATCAAATAATGTACGATTTAGATAAGTCACAGTAAGCTGTCTACAACTAAAGAGTTAATCAATACTCTATCCAGTCTCTTACTGACCCTGCCATTCATCCTGGTAACTGAGACCCAGAAAAGCCAGCGTTCTCTAAGCCACAGTCCAACATCATATTAGAAAAATTAGTAGAACCATGATCTTGATGACTATGACCAGTATGTTCACCATCATGTGTGATGATGTTAAAGTCACCCCAACAAGCCTAGGATCATACATATGGAGAGCCTCTAAATAGGATGAGCCTAGTTTGAGAATATTTTGTAATGGATCCTCTAAAAGTCAAATAAATAGGACGTACTAGTTTAGGATCCACAACTCTGATATGTAGGAACTGGATATGATCATCAATAACAGTAACGGTAGAAAAAACATGCTGCTACCAAGGATGAAATAAAGAAGGTGAGCTCAGAGGTTAAGGCAGTGAAGGCCAAGCAAGTTGAAGAAGAGGTGAAGCTGAGTTCTGCATTGGCCAAGATAGAGTCTCTAAAAAAGGAGGTACATTAATCCCAATGTGAAGTAGCCTCGTTAACCAAGAAGGTGGAGACCTCAGACAACAACCAAAAATAACTGTGGAGGCTCTGGAGAAGAAAAATTTGGAGCTCATCGGATGTAGGGATGCCAACCAGTTTATGGAAGAGCAAAGATGATATTACGCAAAAGAGATAAAGAGGGCTGAAGCTAAAACTCAACAGGCTCAGAAGGAGGCGGTCAAACATTACATCGCCAACTTTCATTTAACTGGGGAGTACTAGCGGTTCGCCATCTATTGGCGAAGGTTCGCTTATGTCGAGATGATAGGAAGGGTAGAAGAGCTTTACCCTGAAATTGACGCATTAGAATTGAGGGCAGAGTTCATGGAATAAGTGCCTTAGATCCCTGCTGAGGAAGCTTCTGAAGATGAGGTGGAACAAGAGGAGACTCTTACTGAAGAAACATCGGAAAAAGCATGTAGCGACCAAGAACTTTTAAATGATATAAAATTATTTCTCGAAAAAAAAACGTGTCGCTAAACCCAAACCCTAATTTTAAAGAAATAGCGCGTTCGTCTAGCCGTTATAAATGAATTTAAATTATTTCAAATCGAATCCTATATCGAGTAATCATTTTAATTTCAATTCCGATTTATTTTATTTGGACCCAATTTTAAAAATTCAAGTTCAATATTTAGAGCCCAATATTTATAGTCCAATAATTATAATCCAATTTCATAAGCCCGATTTAATTTTAATTCTTTTAGCCCAATTCTTTTAAGTCCATTCAATTGAGTCCAAAACCGGAATCTATTTAGTCTAACCCAATTAGAAAATCCTAAAGCCCAACAATTAGGCCCAATTACCCGTCTAGGGTTTTGTGCCCTAATTTTTACCACTATTCATACCCCACTCCACTTACACTCTTCACTCACTCTCCCACAAGCCAAACAGCCCCTGGGTAAGACATTTCTCCCGGTTTCGGCTGCTTCTGTTTCGGCTCATGGTTTAGCATCAACATTAATACGGAAACTCTTGATGATGCTAGAATGACAATTTCTAGCATCAACAACTTGTTGATTCCACAAATTCTACGACACAAATCACCAAAATTGCACTCACCAACTGTTGCTCAACTCCACCTCCAGCTTCCAAACCACCAACACCAAGTCCCGCAAGACAAACCATTCTTCCCCATTAGCCACTGCAAATCCACATTCCAGTCCTCCATTCATGAAACCGAGACCAACACGCCAAGCACGCCACCGAACCACCATAAAGGCTGACCCCCAACTCGACGACCACCACCCACGGTCACCGCCACCAACACCACCCAAAACCACCGATTCCAGCCATCTCAAGTCCTCAACCGAGACTTCAAACACCAAGATCAAGCTCCCAACCGAGAACACACCCAAAATCGAAACCAACCATCAACACACAATCGACCCCAAAGCTAAGAAATCACAGAACCCAGAGACTTACCTCATTATCGCCAAGAAACCCAAGAAATCGACCCATTTAGCCTCGGTCGACTTCGAAACTTTACACCCAAGAGCCCCTCCCCTTGCCGCCTCCACCCTCACCGGCGCCACCACGCTTCGGTGGCGCTCACGCCGGCGTCTGTCCGGACGGAATCGAAGGAAGGGGCAAAGCCCCTTCCCTCCAGTCGTCTCTCTCTCTCTCATTTTCAAATGAGAGAGAGAGAAGAATGAAATGTTTTGTTTTAATTTTAGATTTTGATTTTAGAAATTTGTCTTTTAAGCCCCTAGTTTAAATAGTTGCTAATTTCGATCCATAAGGTTTCATTTTAACAAATTGAGTCCTGGAGATTCTGTTTTCCTTGATCGAGTCCCTAATATTTTATTTTCGAGATTTGAAATTATCATTTCGGCCCTTTAGTTTTATTTCTGACTTAGTCCTTAAACTATTAAAAGTTATTATTTCGAGTTTTCGCTTTTATTTTTCGACTTAAATATATTTACAGTTTAGTCCTTAAACTATTAAAAGTTATTATTTCAGTTTTCAACTTTTATCTTCAGCTTTATTATATTTACAGCTTAGTCCCTAACTTTCACAAATTACTATTTTAGCCCTTAAACTTTTATTTCCAGATTTAATAAATTTCCAATTTAGCCCCTCAACTTTACTTTATCATTTTAAGTCATTTATTTCAATTCCAATAATTTTCAATTAAGCCCTTGACCTTAATTTCAACACTTTAAAACTTTAAAGTTTCGAAATACTGATTCAAACTTATTTTCTATTGGCTAGACGAAACGAACGGACAATTAGAAGATTGAAGTTACTTCTCGCACCCTTTTCACGAAACTCTAGATTTTGAGGTAGACTCGCCACCATTAATTAGTTTAAATTATAATTGCATGTCTTATGTAAATTTACGTGTATTATATGCTTAATTGCATGAGAAGAGAATATGTCATACGAGATATATGATATTGTTATGCTTGTCATAACTTATATGCTTAATTGCATGAGAAAGAAGAGAATCTCTTATGAGATAAGATGAGAATGTTATGCATGACTTATGTGCTTTGAATGCACGAGAAAGAAAGACTACCCTCAGCCTATGTTTTTAAAGAGCCTATGATTTTCAAGAAAATGAACCAAAGATGATATGATGATATCACGTTGTATATTGCGTAAGTATGTGTTCAATTATTCTGTAAATTAATTATCGGCGATGAGTCTACTGAGTATTTCTTTGAAATACTCACCCCGTTATTTTAACAATATTTGCAGACTTCGGAGGCGATCGTGATTGATGGGCAGTGTGGCAACAATTTAATAATTCAGATATTTATATTTGGAAATTTCGTATTTGAACGCTATTAATGTACTTTGTTATTTCAGTATTTCAAAAACTCGAGATTTGAAATTTAATCAATTTTCTTAAGTTATTAAAATGAGTTTTGTTGTCGACGAGATTTTTACCGTTATAAATGCGAAGTTTGAAATTTAGTTATTTTCCGTAAAACTTTTTAGTTAAATTAGTTACAGAAGACGATGACGTGGCAATCCGGGTTAACGGAACTCGGGGCGTTACAGTTTGGTATCAGAGCTGGTCTGCGTTTCTGTAGTCTGGCAAAATTTTCAAAAATAAATTTTTTCAAAGAGACGTTCTAAATTGTTTAATTATCATTAATGAAAGTTGCCACTGCCATCATTCGATCCGCCGACTCCGAAAGAAGAGAAGTTTACGAAATTTATCGTTATTTTATTTTCGGATACATATTGTAATGATTTACGAGATTCAGAAGAAAGAGAAAGAAAGTGTATCCGAATTAGAAAGAAAGAAAGAAAGAAAGAAAGACGAGTTTGAGCATAATTTGAAATAGTTTTCTAAATTTTTACGTCCTCGTAAATTTTAACTAAGAAGAGATGAATAACCCCACTTAATTGGACTTTGCATAATTGGTTTAGGACATGGCACCCATTCGTAGAAATGCACCCAGTGAAGTAGAACAAGCCGTTAGAGATTACGACCATTTCCGATCTAGACTTGATTGGACAATTGCCCAACACATAGAGCAGTTGAATGTCGTATGTGAGCGGGCCATACAGTATGGCTACGTGACATGTAATCGCCAGTCGATCCATCATTTACTCTCAACTTTTCGAGGCGACTGTGCGGAAGTAGTTCGTAGCATATACATGGATGCTCTTACGTCACCTAATGTGGATATGTGGTATGATACCTTCTGGGTGAGATTTGTGGCATGTTGGCTCATGTACTTTGATGACCGCTTTGGGGTTGTACCTGAAGGGGAGCCAGAACATGAGCCGTGCAGGCAACACAGGCAAGAGAACGGGTTAGATCCCGAAGAAGACCCAGAAGAAGAACCAGAAGAAGACCCAGAAGAAGAAGATGAACCTGAAGAAGACCCTGAAGAAGAAGAAGAACCTGAAAAAGACACTGATCCAGCGCTAGGAGAGTTCTCAGACGCTGAATCATGTGTAACCGAAGGAGAGTAGAGAGGTAGAAGTTAGAGTAGACTCGACATTTATTGTGTTAAAAAAAAATGTTCGGCATACATGCCTTCCTACCCATGTACCTTCATTAAAAGAAGTTGAGTTTTAAATGAAATGATGTTTGGTTTTCCAATTTTCATTTTTCGAGTTATCTTCTTCGATGTTGGTATACTTGTTCAACCTTTAAGAACTACTTTTTTCTTGCATCCCCGTGTATGATCTAATAGACTCGGGAGCCACGCATTCATAGCTGATACATTCTTAGAAAGACTGAACCTAATCGGCATGGAGACTGGTAGTACCCTTGAAGTTAGTTTGCCGTCAGGAGAAACTATCAATACTAATAAGATAGTCAGGCAGTACAAATAGATTTTGATGGTCAAGTTTTGGAGGCAGACTTGAATATTATCCGAATGAAAGATTTCGATATTATTCTGGGTATGGATTGGCTCAGCACCAACCGTACTGCAGTTATGTGCCACGAGAATGAGGTTATTTTTCGTAAAGATGGTAAAAAAAAAGTATTCAGGTTTTATGGGACGAGGATCAAGGCACTTCCTCGCCTAATCTCAGCTTTACAAGCGGAGAAGCTATTAGCCAAGGATAGTTGTCATGGCTATTTGGTTAGTCTTCAAGACAAGCCCGTAGAGGAGATTACTCTGGATTCAGCGCCAGTAGTATGCGAGTATGGTGATTTTTTCCAGACGATCTACCCGGCACTCCACCGGATAGGCAAGTGGAATTTTCCATCGATTTGGTACCAGGAGCTGCCCCTGTTTTCAAAACTCCATACCGCATGGCGCCGAAGGAGTTGCAAGAACGGAAGGTGCAATTAGAGGAATTGCTAGAGAAGGGTTTCATCAGGCCAAGTGTGTCTCCGTGGGGAGCACCTGTGCTGTTTGTAAAGAAGAAGGACGAAAGCATGAGGATGTGTATCGACTATCAAGAATTTAACAAGTTGACGATAAGAAATAAGTATCCCCTACCCAGGATCGAAGACTTATTCGATCAGTTAAAAGGTACTGCAATCTTCTCGAAGATTGATTTAAGATCTGGGTACCATCAGCTAAAGGTTTTGCCAGCTGACGTACCAAAGACAGCGTTCAGGACACGATATGGACATTATGAGTTCATAGTGATGCCGTTCGGTCTCACGAACGCACCTGCAATATTTATGGATTTGATGAACCGAGTTTTCCATCAGTATCTTGATAAATTCGTTATTGTTTTTATCGATGATATACTGATCTACTCCAGGAATTCCGCACAACATGAAGAACATTTGAGGATTGTGTTGGAAACGCTGAGAGCAGAAAAGTTGTACGCCAAGTTCAAGAAATGTGAATTTTGGCTGGAGAGAGTAGGTTTCTTAGGTCACATTGTTACAGCTAAAGGCATCGAGGTTGACCCTTCTAAAGTTGAAACTGTAACGAATTGGCCAACACCTGCAAATGTTGGAGATGTGAGAAGTTTTCTTGGATTAATTTGGATATTATCGAGCGATTCATGAGGGCTTCTCTAAAATAGCGAGGTTCTATGACTCGAGTTGACCGAGAAAGGGAGTTAAGTTTCGGTGGACGAGAACAATGTGAACAAAGCTTTCGAAACTTAAGGACACTCTCGTCTACAAGGCACCGGTCTTGACTATACCGAATGGATACGAAGGTTTCGTTATTTATAGCGATGCATCCAAACATGGTTTAGGTTGTGTT
Source organism: Fraxinus americana (assembly GCA_035079005.1). Classification (NCBI taxonomy): domain Eukaryota; kingdom Viridiplantae; phylum Streptophyta; class Magnoliopsida; order Lamiales; family Oleaceae; genus Fraxinus; species Fraxinus americana. The sequence goes on from CM068706.1 coordinate 20,343,975, forward strand.
TTGATGCGAGTAATGGCAAAGTGATAGCATATGCTTCAAGACGATTGAAGCCACATGAGAAGAATTACCCGACACATGATTTAGAGCTCGCAGTGTTGTGCACGCTCTTAAGATTTGGAGACACTATACGTACGGGAGTAAATGTGAGATTTACACCGATCACGAAAGTCTCAAGTATTTCTTCACTCGAAGGAAGCTGAACATGAGACAACGACGATGGCTACGGCTAGTAAAAGATTATGAGTATGTACCATTCTTTACCACCCGAGGTAAAGCAAATAAGGTTGCGATGCTTTGAAGCGAGAAAGCAGACGATTATCAACTTTGGGAACGACGCAAGATCAGTTGATTCGAGATTTGAGGAATCTAAGAATCGAAGTGCGAACCCCATCAGTTCAAGGATCTTATAGATTGGAAAATCTGAGCATTAAACCAGACTTGAGAGGTCGAATTGTAACAGCTCAAGCTGGAGATAAATTCTTGGAAAAGATCAGATCCGAAGTTGGAACTGGCAAGAGAATAGGTTTCGAAATTGCCTCTGATAAGGCACTTATATTCAGAGGACGTCTCTGTGTGCCAAAGGATGAACATATCCAGAATAAGATTTTGACAGAAGCTCATTCAGCACCATATGCATGCCACCCAGGAGGGACAAAGATGTATCGTGATCTGCGCAACACCTTTTGGTGGAGGAACATGAAGGGTTGCATTGCAAAGTTTGTCTCTCGATGCATGACGTGTCAGCAGGTCAAGGCTGAACATCAGAGACCATCAGGGTTGTTAAATCCCTTGGATATACCAAAATGGAAATGGGAAAAAATTTCCATAGATTTTGTAACGGGATTACCAAAATCAGTAAAGAGTCATAATGCTATTTGGGTTATTGTAGACCGACTTACTAAGTCAGCTCATTTCCTACCAATCAGAATGACTCTCAATATAGATCAATTGGCCCAATTGTACGTTAAAGAGATTGTTCGACTCCATGGAGTACCAACCTCCATTGTCTCCGATAGAGATCCGAGATTTACTTCGAGATTTTGGAAAAGTCTACATGTTGCAATGGGTACTAAATTAAATTTTAGTACAGCTTACCATCCCCAGACAGATGGACAGTCCGAACGCACTATTCAGACACTGGAAGATATGCTTAGAGCTTGTGTACTAGACTTGAGTGGTAATTGGGAGAATCATCTTCCACTAGTGGAGTTTGCCTACAATGATAGTTTCCAAGCTACTATTGGTATGGCACCATATGAGGCACTTTATGGACGACGATGTCAATCACCAGTCTACTGGGATGAAGTAGGCGAGAGAAGAATTTTAGGTTCAAAATTGATTGAAAAGATAGTTGAGGCTATTGATAAGATCAGACTACTAATCAAAGCCGCTCAAGATAGACAGAAAAGCTATGCCGATCAAAGGAGAAAAGACTTAGAATTTGAAATTGGAGAGAAAGTATTTTTGAAAGTAGCTCCTATGAAAGGAACTATTCGCTTCGGCAAGAGAGGGAAGTTAAGACCTCGTTTTATCGGACCATTCGAGATCTTAGAGAAAGTAGGTAACGTGGCTTATCGTTTGGCGTTACCACCTGAGTTATCGGCCGTACACAACGTTTTCCACGTTTCATTATTGAGAAAATATATCCACAACCCAAGTCACGTGGTAAATTTTCAGACTATTTCGATTCAGAGGAATCTATCTTATGAAGAGATGCCAATGTGCATTGTAGAGAGAAAAGTCCATGTCTTAAGAAACAAAGAAATTCCTTTAGTCAAAGTTCAATGGGGTAGACAGGATAGCGATGAAGCTACCTGGGAGAAAGAGGAAGAAATTCTGGCTATATATCCAGATATTTTAGATCAAGTAAGTTTAAATTTCGAGGACGAAATTATTTTAAGTAGGTAAGGTTGTAGCGACCGAGAAATTTTAAATGATATAAAATTATTTCTCGAAAAAAAAACGTGTCGCTAAACCCTAACCCTAATTTTAAAGAAATAGCGCGTTCGTCTAGCCGTTATAAATGAATTTAAATTATTTGAAATCGAATCCTATATCGAGTAATCATTTTAATTTCAATTCCGATTTATTTTATTTGGACCCAATTTTAAAAATTCAAGTCCAATATTTAGAGCCCAATATTTGTAGTCCAATAATTATAATCCAATTTCATAAGCCCGATTTAATTTTAATTCTTTTAGCCCAATTCTTTTAAGTCCATTCAATTGAGTCCAAAATCGGAATCTATTTAGTCTAGCCCAATTAGAAAACCCTAAAGCCCAACAATTAGGCCCAATTACCCGTCTAGGGTTTTGTGCCCTAATTTTTACCACTATTCATACCCCACTCCACTCACACTCTTCACTCACTCTCCCACAAGCCAAACATCCCCTGGGTAAGACATTTCTCCCGGTTTCAGCTCACTGTTTCAGCTCACTGGTTTAGCATCAACATCAATCGGGAAACTCTTGATGATGCAAGAATGACAATTTCTAGCGTCAACAACTTGTTGATTCCACAAATTCTACAGCACAAATCACCAACATTGCACTCACCAACTCACTGCTCAACTCCACCTCCACTGCCAAACCACTAACACCAAGTCCATGTCTTAAGAAACAAAGAAATTCCTTTAGTCAAAGTTCAATGGGATAGACAGGATAGCGATGAAGCTACCTGGGAGAAAGAGGAAGAAATTCTGGCTATATATCCAGATATTTTAGATCAAGTTTAAATTTCGAGGACGAAATTATTTTAAGTAGGTAAGGTTGTAGCGACCGAGAAATTTTAAATGATATAAAATTATTTCTCGAAAAAAAAACGTGTCGCTAAACCCTAACCCTAATTTTAAAGAAATAGCGCGTTCGTCTAGCCGTTATAAATGAATTTAAATTATTTGAAATCGAATCCTATATCGAGTAATCATTTTAATTTCAATTCCGATTTATTTTATTTGGACCCAATTTTAAAAATTCAAGTCCAATATTTAGAGCCCAATATTTGTAGTCCAATAATTATAATCCAATTTCATAAGCCCGATTTAATTTTAATTCTTTTAGCCCAATTCTTTTAAGTCCATTCAATTGAGTCCAAAATCGGAATCTATTTAGTCTAGCCCAATTAGAAAACCCTAAAGCCCAACAATTAGGCCCAATTACCGTGCAGGGTTTTGTGCCCTAATTTTTACCACTATTCATACCCGCTCCACTCACACTCTTCACTCACTCTCCCACAAGCCAAAACCCACAGGTAAGACATTTCTCCGGTTTTCACCTGTTTCAGCTCACTGGTTTAGCATCAACATCAATCGGGAAACTCTTGATGATGCAAGAATGACAATTTCTAGCGTCAACAACTTGTTGATTCCACAAATTCTACAGCACAAATCACCAACATTGCACTCACCAACTCACTGCTCAACTCCACCTCCACTGCCAAACCACTAACACCAAGTCCACTGCAAGACAAACCATTCTTCCCCATTAGCCACTGCAAATCCACATTCCAGTCACTCCATTCATGAAACCGAGACCAACACGCCAAGCCATAGCCACCGAACTACCATAAAGCTACAGCCCCAACTCGACGACCACCACCCACGGTCACCGCCACCAACACCACCCAAAACCACCGATTCCAGCCACCTCAAGTCCTCAACCGAGACTTCAAACACCAAGATCAAGCCCCCAACCGAGAACACGCCCAAAATCGAAACCAACCATCAACACACAATCGACCCCAAAGCTAAGAAATCACAGAACCCAGAGACTTACCTCATTGTCGCCAAGAAACCCAAGAAATCGACCCATTTAGCCTCGGTCGACTTCGAAACTTTACACCCAAGAGCCCCTCCCCTTGCCGCCTCCTCTCACCTGCCACCACGCTTCGGTGGCGCTCACGCCGGCGTCTGTCCGGACGGAATCGAAGGAAGGGGCAAAGCCCCTTCCCTCCAGTCGTCTCTCTCTCTCTCATTTTCAAATGAGAGAGAGAGAAGAATGAAATGTTTTGTTTTAATTTTAGATTTTGATTTTAGAAATTTGTCTTTTAAGCCCCTAGTTTAAATAGTTGCTGATTTCGATCCATAAGGTTTCTGTTTTAAAGAAACAGTCCCTGGAGATTCTGTTTTCCTTCAGTCAGTCCCTAATATTTTATTTTCAGATTTGAAATTATCATTTCAGCCCTTTAGTTTTATTTACAGCTTAGTCCTTAAACTATTAAAAGTTATTATTTCAGTTTTCAGCTTTTATTTTCAGCTTTAATATATTTACAGCTTAGTCCTTAAACTATTAAAAGTTATTATTTCAGTTTTCAACTTTTATCTTCAGCTTTATTATATTTACAGCTTAGTCCCTAACTTTCACAAATTACTATTTTAGCCCTTAAACTTTTATTTCCAGATTTAATAAATTTCCAATTTAGCCCCTAAACTTTACTTTATCATTTTAAGTCATTTATTTCAATTCCAATAATTTTCAATTAAGCCCTTGACCTTAATTTCAACACTTTAAAACTTTAAAGTTTCGAAATACTGATTCAAACTTATTTTCTATTGGCTAGACGAAACGAACGGACAATTAGGACATTGAAGTTACTTCTCGCACCCTTTTCACGAAACTCGAGATTTTGAGGTAGACTCGCCACCATTAATTAGTTTAAATTATAATTGCATGTTTTATGTGAATTTACGTGTATTATATGCTTGTCATAACTTATATGCTTAATTGCATGAGAAAGAAGAGAATCTCTTATGAGATAAGATGAGAATGTTATGCATGACTTATGTGCTTTGAATGCACAAGAAAGAAAGACTACCCTCAGCCTATGTTTTTAAAGAGCCTATAATTTTCAAGAAAATGAACCAAAGATGATGATGATGATATCACGTTGTATATTGCATAAGTATGTGTTCAATTATTCTGTAAATTAATTATCGGCGATGAGTCTACTGAGTATTTCTTTGAAATACTCACCCCGTTATTTTAACAATATTTGCAGACTTCGGAGGCGATCGTGATTGATGGGCAGTGTGGCAACAATTTAATAATTCAGTTATTTATATTTGGAAATTTCGTATTTGAACGCTATTAATGTACTTTGTTATTTTAGTATTTCAAAAACTCGAGATTTGAAATTTAATCAATTTTCTTAAGTTATTAAAATGAGTTTTAATGTCGACGAGATTTTTACCGTTATAAATGCGAAGTTTGAAATTTAGTTATTTTTCGCAAAACTTTTTAGTTAAATTAGTTACAGAAGACGATGACGTGGCAATCCGGGTTAACGGAACTCGGGGCGTTACAAAGCAGCGACCAAAGCTCCTACCAACGAGGCGTTGGCACCATAACCCCCTCAACGGTAGCATAATCTTTATCAATATTTTGTAATGGATGAGGCCTCTAAATGTAAATTTGTCTTTAATGAATGAAGCCCCCTTTTTAGTTGTTACTTCTACTTCTCAAGTCTCGCTACCTCGATAAACAATGAAATAATTTGAATGTATTAATCAAATAACAATTAACTGTCTGCTCCCGACAACTTCAATACCGTTTTCTTCGAAACTATAGTTGAATAAATTAATTGAAAGACTTTAACTTGATGTTCTTAGGAGCATTTTACTTCTTTTTCCTTGATATTTCCGAACAACGTTTGGCATCAAGACTTCTCCCTTAACGTTCAGCTTCGTCAAGATGAGACTTGTGTTGTACGTGTCGAATTAAAAACGAGGTGATCCCTTGAGGGATTTCAATCCTCTTCTTTGAGGTGCCCACGCTTCCTTTTATGGTGGATAGTTCATCTATATGAGGGCTTCTCCCTTGACATTCAACTTTGTTAAGACAAGGCTTATGTTGTACACCTCGGAGTTTAAGCATGGTAATCCCTTTAGGGATTTTGATCCTCTCCTCCGAGGCACCCACACTTCCTTTCATGGTGGATGGTCCATCTATGTGAGGGCTTTTTCCTTAACGTTCAGCATCATCAAGACAAGGTTTGTGTCATGCACCTCGGAGTTTAAGCGTGGTAATCCCTTTAGGGATTAACCCACATTTTTCAAACACATTGTTCCTTAGCCTTTCGTGCAAAGTGTTTATTTATTTACAAAGGTTGGGATAGATCTTCCAACTATTCAGTACACTCATTGGTAATACATTCTTAAATGCTTGATGTTCCATAGATGAGGTTGTTCCTTACCACCCAAATCTTTGATTCGGTACATGTCAAGTCGGTGATCTTCTTTGATACGATACGATCCTTCCCAGATTAGGCCCAGGGTTCCTATCCCTGGTTCTTTAGAGGATAAAAACACTCACCGAAGCACCAGATCGTTTACCGTAGCATTATAGTATCTAGTTATCTTCCTTTGGTATGTAGCCAGCTTCACTTGGGAGTTATCCTTTGTTTCCTCAAGGAAATTGAGTTCGCACCTCCTAAACTCATCATTCGATATCTCGCTAAAATGCAGTCTTCGTGGAGAGGGTAACCCAACTTCTACAGGGCTCATAGCCTCAACACTATAAGCTACTGAGAAGGGATTTTCTCCGATTGGGGTCCTACTTGTAGTTAGGATCGTCCACAGCACCTTGGCAATTTATCAACCTACCTTTGGCTGTAACGAGCTTCCTTTTCAAAGTGTGTTTTATAGTTTTGTTCACATATTCGACTTGCCCATTGGCCTGGGAATGGTGAGGGATGGAGAAGTGCTTCTTGATCCCAAGTTCTTCACAAAGGTCCATGACCTTCTTGTTATCAAATTGCTTCCCATTGTCTGACACAATCGAATGGGAAATTCCAAACTGACATATAATGTTCTTCAACAAAAATTTGGAAGTGTTAGCTATTGACCTATGATTTAATATAACTCCACTTGTTTTGATTATAACAAACAATACACTTATATTTATAACAAGTTTTTGGTTTCTTGAGTTTTTCATTAATATATCTTCTTAAGCATTAAAGACTCAAATTGTCATCCATTAAAGAACAAGCAATCAAAAGAGAACAAGAACACGAACTTTGAAGATTACAGTTTATAAATCTATCGAAACTTCAATTTATATGTAAATGTATAACTCATCAATTTTAGCAAATGCATAAAGCTCAAACTATTTCTCATAAATTCATCAGATGTATAAAGACGTTTTTTGATATTAAATTTTGAAAAATGAACATTTTGATGTAAAAATTAATTTTCAAATAAAAAATACTTCGGTCGACCGAAGTATAGATTGGTTGACTGAAAGATACTGCTTACCGTATTTTGCATCCTCTCACTGTATTTGCAGCATTTACTGGCTCCTATACCGATCGACCGAACTTCTACCAATTGACTGATCTGCTAGACCGAAGCGTCAGCTGAAACTCTAATGGTTTGATTTTTGCAACTGCTATATTACACTTTCGGTCGGCCGAACTTACTCAACCGAAAATGACTGATTGTGTCTTCTTTGCCCTATAAATATTCGTCTCTTCTTACATTCAGTTCCACCAACCTACAAGAGATTTTTAGAGAGCTTATTTATTGAAAATCATTGAATTTACTTGATTCTATATTCTACTTCATTTATTAATTAAAAAAGAGTTTCTTGATCGATCAAACCTATTTCATCTAATTTATCAAGTACTCTATTTTGAAAAGAACTTTTCACAATCTCATCTATTCTTCATCTTTGGTAAAAGTTTTCTTTGCCAACACTTATATTGAAGTGTAGATCTCTCTTCATACTTAACTTGTATTAATTGTTAAGAGAGATCATAGGTTGAAAACTTTGATACAAACATACAAACTATTTCATTATCTATCATTCATCAAAGTTTACAACATCAACACTTGAGCTTTACTATTTGCTATCCATTGAAGTGTTATCCCAAACTCTCTAAAAACTTGACTTGATTATATCATTTGTTAAGAGAGTTCTTTCAATTGTAAAACCATCACTTATACTTTAGTGGTTTCAAGAGCCTTGCGAAAACTCGATTATTATTAAGGATAAGTGCTCCTTGTTGAAAGCCACTTAAGGATAGGTGCTCCTTGTTGTAAGTCACCTGAGGATAAGTGCTCCTTGTTGTAAGTCACTTAAGGATCGGTACTCCTTGTTTGTAAGTCACCATTATAGTACATTTGGCATTGCTCATGAAGGAGATCTTGGTAACGGGGATGTAGAACACATTGTTTATCGAACTCCATTAAATTTGTTTGTCATCTTTACATTATTTCACTTTACTTTAAATTGTTATTTACATTGTGCTATTTCTATTTAAGTGACAATACTTAAATTAAGTTATCGAATTTGCATATTCATTTCTCTAGTCACACTTTACATTTATATCTTGTGTATTAAATAGTTTTGAGACTAATCGTCGAAAAATTTTCAAAAACCAATTCACCCCCCTCTTGGTTAGTTATTTTTGGGTTACATTAGCTTCTGTGCTCTTTACCAGGGGTTTGGCTTCAACCCATTTCGTGAAATAGTCCTTGGATAGGGAGCCTATGAGGTCCACGCCCCACTTGGCAAAAGGCCAAGGGCTAGTTGGCACTTGTCGCATGTTCTCTTGGGAAGGTTGCCTTCGGATGGGGGAAAAGCATTGGCGCTTGTCGCATATTCTTACAAACTGGATAGCGTCCCTTTTCAAGGTGGGCCAGTAGTATCCCTGCCTTAGTACTTTTTTGTGCCAGCGCTAATCCTTCCGAGTGGTTGCCATAAGTGCCTTCGTAAATCACGTGTAGTATATAGGTTGCTTCCTCACCTCCAACACTTTGAAAGAGAGGAGAGGAAAACCCTCGTCTGTTCAAGACATCATCTATAAAAACAAAATGGGCAGACCTTCTTCTCAACTTATGAGCCTCATTTTTGTCGTCGGGGATGACCTAGTCTTTGAGGTAAACTACTATGGGTTGCATCTCGGTGGGGGTTCCTTCTACCCATATCACCTCTTTCATAACGATGGATGGCTTCGAGAGGTGCTCGATTGGCACTACCTTTAGTAATTTCAAGCTTTGTTGCTTGCCAACTTTGATAGAGCATCAGCATGGGCATTCTCCACCCATGGAACTTAGGCTAATTCAAACTTTCCAAAGGACGGGAGCTAGTCCATCACTAACCGGAGGAATACGACCATAGCCTTATCTCTGGCTATGAAGTTGTTGTTTACTTGGCCAACAATGAGTTGAGAGTCACTGTTGACGTACAGCTTCTTCACTTGTATCTCTCTTGCTAACCTAAGGTCGGCAAGTAGCGTCTCTTACTCGGCCACATTAGTGGTGGCTTTGAATTCGAATCGTACCGCACTATTCAATTTATGACCTTCAGGGCTTATTAGGACCATGCCCACTCTCGAACCCACGTCTCCAGCCTACCTATGCATGAAAAGATTCTACATGGGGAGCTGGCAGGTTCCACAGCCCTTTCCAATCTCGGGGACATTGGCAAATTTAACTACAAATTCGCTAGGACCTGGCCTTTGATGGCTATTCTGGCTTTAAAGATGACGTCAAACTCGCTTAACTCAACCATCCATTTGAAATACATGTATCGTATGAACTTGGAAATAAGGCCTCAATTTCCTCGACGCGGTGATCAATCCCAAAGCTAACTTTTCCATATCCGAGAATCGGGTGCTAGCAATGCCTTATTGACCTAGTAAACTCGTTGTTGGGTATTACCTTCTTCTCTGATATGTACAACACTAGTGGCTTCATTTGAAATAGCCAAATAGAGTTGTAGGGCCTCTCTGGGCTTGGATTTCGAAAGGAGGGAGGCCTATCCTAGGTACTTCTTGAACTCTTTGAAGGCTTCTTCACACTCTTCGATCTATTAGAATTTTTTCCCCCTTTAGGATCTTGAAGAAGGGAGAACATTTGTCGGTAGCTTTCGAGATGAAGCAGCTTAGGAAGGCCATACACCCGGTTAAACTTTACACATCCTTTGGTTTTTTAGGGGACCTCATCTCGACTGATGCTCGTATCTTCTCGAGATTCGCTTCTATGCCCCTTTGGTTAACTATATAACCTAAGAACTTACCTGAAGCAATACCAAAAGTACATTTGAAGGAGTTCAACTTTGTTCGGTGTTTTCTTAGGATCTGGAAGCTACCATTCAAGTGGGCTATGTGGTCATCTGCTTCTAGGATTTTAACGAGCATGTCATCCACATAGACCTCTATCGTCTTGCCAATGAGGTTGGTAAACATCTTGTTGACAAGTCTTTGATAGGTGGCCCTGGCATTCTTCAGCCCAAAGGGCATCATCTTGTAGCAATAGATACCCCTATCCATGATGAAGGTGTTCTTTTCATCCATTAGGTACATGGGAATTCGATTGTAGCCAGAATAAATATCCATGAAGCTCTATGGAGCCTACAAGTTGATCTATTATGGGAAAGGGGAACTATCCTTGGGGCATGCCTTGTTGAGGTTGTAAAAGTCGACGCACACCCTTCACATTTCGATGTTCTTCTTTACTAGAACTGGGTTGGAGATCCATTTCAAGTATTGGGCCTCTATGATAAAGCCATTCTTAATTAACTTCAGTACCTCTTCCTTCAGGACCTCATATCGTTCTGGGTTAAGGACACTCCTCTTTTGTCTATGCGAGGCAGCTTTAGGATCAATTTTCAAGTGGTGGCAGCTAACATTGGGGTGAATGCCTACCATAACCTCATGCCTCCAAGCAAAGACATCCTGATTTTCACCTAGGAAGTTCTTGACCTTTTCCTTAGTTTTTGACATTAGGCCCCTTCCCATTTGTAACAATTTAGTAGGATCTAGGTGGTCCACTGGAAGCTCTTCAGCTCCTCTACTGGAGCAGTTTAGGACTCCATTTCAATTATGCGAGGGTCGATCTCGTCGATCACATGCATTTCCTCAAGAACGTCTACCATGCCCAGTCGATTGTTAACATGTTGACATCCCTAGGTTTAGCTTTATTGACTGAGTTCAAGTAATATTCTCTTGCTTCTCTTTGGTCATCATTTACTGTTACCATTCAATGATCGGTAGGGAACTTCATACACAAGTGGTGGATGGAGGTGACAGCTCCCAAATCTTTCAGTGCAGGCATTCCCAATACCCCATCATAGGCTGACCTGCTATTAACTATGAAAAATTCCATAAAGTTTAGAGTCGATAGGGATGGCTCCCCCATTTCTACTGCAAGTGCGATTTTACCCTTCAGAATTATACTATCCCCTGTGAAACCATATAGGGGATGGCGATGGGGGTTAATTCGTGATCCAAAATCATCTTATCAAATATAGTTCCAAAAAGGATGTTGACGAAGCTCCCACTATCCACCAAGATCCGTTTTAGCCCATTTCGGGCCCCCACGGCCCTTACCACCAAGGCGTCGCAATGGGAAAAGTGAACTCCTTCTGCATCTTCTTGAGTGAACACAAGAAGTGGTGTCTAACTCTTTAGAGAAATATTGTTCACTATGTAATTGGTCAACGGGGGACCTTTAGCTTCTCTGGCATAATTTCTTTGGGAATTCTTTGTTTCTCCACCAATGTAAGGGCCTCCAAAGATTGTGTCAATCACTTAGATGGGGGCGTTCTCTACTTTAATTTGACGGTCTCTTTGTTGCCCGTCCCTCGACCTTTTCTCTTCATGTTCCCTTCTCCGTCGGGGCAAAACATCCCGATGGCGGGGAGGGGCCTCGTCCCGCCTAGGCGGCTGGCTAGTCCGCCTAGGCGGGGGCCTATTTCTTTGTCGTAAATCATTTCGTTGATCATTTTGAGGACTTGCCCGCTAAGGATGCTAGGAAATGTCTTTATAGTTTTCCATGTCATGGCTGTAGGAATGATGATATGTGTAGTATTCTGGGCGTTCATCCTACTTCTAGGTCCCGAACCTCATCCCCTTCAGGAGGCCTGCTGTGACGATTCATCTTGTTGAATATTGGGTGTGGGTATGATGTTTTCGTATGCTAAAGTGGGCACCGCGTTTAAGGTGGCCGTGGTAAGTGTCTACCCCGAGTTGGGGATGATTTCGTTGCCAGACTAGTTCCATTAATGATCTATCAAGTGGCAGGTGGAGCCTCTCCCACACTGCTTCTATTCAGGCTAGAGGCCTTGACTAGCCCTATTTATGTGGTCAATCAATTTTTCGTTGATAATTTTTCCCCTCATCGTTTCTAGTAAGGCATCATAGATAGTCGAGTCCTGATTTTGAACATATTTAGGCTTCTCTGTGCTGATAGAGCCTCTCAATTGGTAACTTGAACACAATACATCATTTCATTAGTGAAGAGGGACAGGAAACTCTTCAAAGTTTCCCTAAGCGGGGCCTTTTCTTTTTTTTTTTTTTGCTAACAGTGAACTTTTTCAGGAAGGTATTCTTGAATTTTGGCCAGCTCCGAATGCTCACAGGTGGTAACCTACTATACTAAATTTTAGCCGCTCCATTGAGAGTCAAGTGAAAAGCTCTGTATTTTACAGCTCGAGTGGCGCCTCTCAAGCTCATGTGTGTTTTATAACTGTTCAAGTTTTTAGCCGGGTTACCTCTCCTATCGTTATTCAATATTTTAGACATCACATAGTGGTTAGGCACCTGAGCATTCCTCAATTCTCATGATAAGGGTAGATTCTCATCATTGTCGTCCAAGTCGCAAGATCGTTGAGGTCTATCAGAATCATAATTTTCATCTGCCTCATACCTGGGTGGTGGAGCAGAAGGACCGCTTGGTCCCCAGCCTCCTCATCCCTCATTTGATGCCTATTTCTCGACGGGACAACATGGAGGGCATATTCTTACCTTTCCTCTGGTTGCCAGTCTTAGTGGGTAGAGGCCAGGGCCTGTTCCTAGGTGCCGAAATTTCATAGTACTGAGGTTGCCTAGGCCTCGGATTTGTAGGGCTGATTCGGTCAAATACGTTGACAGACCTCTGAGGCCTAGCTTTAAGCTCATATTTCGAAGAGAAGTTATCCTCCATATTGAATGGGGCCTCGATAGGTCGGCCAGATGTGTAATTGGATGAAATGTCAACCTCCACTTCTCTTTCTTGAGGGCTTATCTCCCTAGTGCACCTAGAAGATGTTATCTTTGATTTTGTATATCATCTTCTCGTTGGTACTGCCCCTGATGTGCGTAGGGAGGGATTGGATGGTCTCCTTAGCTTCGCATTTATCTCAATAACTCTGGCATCACCAAATTTTAGTTGGTAATGCTCATGTTGGGTGCCATGGTGGTTATTTCCCTGGTAAGTTGTGTCGCCATCCTCATCCTACCTCATCTGTAGCGATGGTGGGGTCGATGCTGACCCATCAGGGTGGCTATGGAGGGGATTTTATCCCTGCTTTTCCCCACACGCCTGGGAGGGACGTCTCCATCTGAGCTCATACCTTTTCAAGTTCACAACTGAGTCGTTTTCTAGCTCTGGGGGCTTCCTCTTGTTCTTTTCTCAAGAATAAATCATTTTTCAATGGGAATGCCTAAACTATTTTTTTCAGAAAGCTTTTTCCATGAGGTTACTTGCTGTTACATTGTGGTTTCTCACAGACGGTGTCAATCTGTTGATCTCAAAATATGCTGCCAATAGATGTTAGACTCACTTGTGCATGTGTAAGATATATCCAACATGTAAAGGTGGATCAACGATGGAGATCACTTTAAGATTGGACGTGGGAGAAGCTCAATGACATGAGACGTTTCCATTCGGGTTCCGACAAGATTTCTGGTATACAATTGTACAATAATAATCAATCACAATGAACTTAAATTTAAGATTGTAAATGAATGTGAGACAATAAAACCAATTGTTCCAAGTATCTAAAGTTGCATTAGCCTTCAATTGTTACATTGTGGGGGTATTTATAGTATTATAAATAGAATGGTGACCCTTAGATGGTTACATGTGGCCTCATCTCCTTGGTCAAGACATCAAATCCTAGCCATGATATTGACTTTCCTAGATCTGTAAAATATTTTATGCTCTTACATCCTATTGAAAAGACAAAACACAAATACACTTTTTACAGACGTCACATCAATCACTCAAATAAGATCTCTATAATAAATTCAAGATCTCTGTATGTGGACTGTCACTAATTGGAATGGAGCTTTGGACCTGTTAGGGCTCGGATCTAGGCCTTCTAGGCATGTCCACCTCGAATTAATATTGGGCCACAGAAACTACCATCTGGGCCTTGTCTTGTATGGTTGGTGGTTCGCAGGATTGGGTCCACAACTTCACTGGGCTTGCCACATGGTAAATGCTAGTAGCAAGTCATAACAAAAATAAAAAAGATAAAGAAAGAAAACAAAAGTCGAGAATAACAAATAGGTTTTCTTGATGAATTATGGTAGGAACTAAGTATTTTCTCTCAAACAATGTGGAATATTTTAGAAAGCGAATAGAGTTTTACAAATAAGGGTTTCTTCCTTTTATAGGCAAGGACGCCTTGACAATAGCCACTGGATCGAAAGATCAATTATTTTAGCATGTATATTTATCTGTTAATCCTGGCCATAGAAGGAAGAGACACCAGTTTGAAATTTAAATGGAAGGAAGAGACCCCTCAGCTGTCTCATACATTGAAAATATAAAGTCTTACAACGATTCGCACGCGGACTATCATTGTGTCATTTTGAGAAGTATGCAATGTGTCATTAGTTCACAGACATAGGCTTTTCACTTGAAATCTTCATTTTAAATTTCAAATTTCAAATATTAATCAAGTTTATTTCCTCTACAAGAGAGCCCCATCCTTACAATAGGACTTTTCCTCTACAAAAGAGCTTCATCCCTGCAATAAGACTTCGTCTCTATAAGAAAGATTGTTCCTGAAAAAGTGGGACTTAGTCACCTAGGATTTATCACCTTGATGACCTAGCATCGTCTATTACACAAAGACCATGCTTTAAATATGTATTCATGCTTAGTTGAGAGATATCCACACTAATCTAGTGCAGCTTGGAGGTAAATGTTACTTCGTCACATCAAGCTATAGTAACATCGTCACTTCATCATTACTAAATCACCTCTCCAATTATGTTACCATTCTATCTAGATTTCAGAAACAACATTGATATTCCCTACCTTATAAGAGTCCTCATCCTGTAAGATGATTATTCTTATTTTTCACTCGTGAGATACCTCGTCTAATGAGATATCGGTTCTTATTCTTACTTTCGCTAGCTCATGCACTGTAAGATGGTTACACTTTATCAAAGTACATGTCTCATATAATTATTCATGCCTGAACTTGAGTGACTATTACTATGACTCGATCTATGAGGAGTAGTATGGTCATTTTGGTAAAAAATCATATCAACCCAACCCATTTATGTATTCCAACCCAACCCAACTCAACCCAATCAAGTTTCTGTCGGGTTGGATTGGGTTGGTCGGTTTGAACATTAAAAATCCTAAAAGTATATTCCAACAAGGGTAATTAGCGCAAAACGTCCCTACCTATGACGGGTTGTGTGGAAAACGTCCCTAAGTTTGATTTTTTTGGTGCAGAACGTTCCTACCTATGCATTTTCTTGCTCAAAACGTACTTTTCCCTAATTTTTAACTTAAAATGACCTATATACCCTCCAATTGAAATAAAACAAAAAGGAAAAGAAAAAAAAATAAAGAATAAATTACAATTTGCTCATAAACTTTTTTAAAATGCAAATCAGTCCAAAAAACTAATTTAATTTCACCCAACATCACAAACCTTAATTTTCTCCCCCCCCCCTCCCCCCCAATTCTATCTGTAGAACCCGTCTCCTCCCTCCAACCTCCATCCATTTTCTCTACACCGCCCATCATCATCGTCGACGACTTCGCCCGCCACAACCACTCACAGCATGTATCCAAATAATCCTTCCAGATTGCAATTCAAGGAACCCTGAACTCGTCCAAATTCCAATTCATAGAACCCCCATTGGCCATTACGAAACTAAAATCCAAAGCAAGAAACCGTCACACTCCCAACTCAATCCAATCGCGAGAGAAACCTCCTTGCTCGGCTGTTCCCAATTCCAAACTTTGAAGCAAAACCTAGCAATTTGGTCCGTCCCTGCTGACCGTTCCTAACCCAACTCCCTCTGTAGCGACTGCAAATAGCAAAATAGCAAACGATTCAATCGCGAGCCGTGAGCGCTGTTGCGGTGCTGTCTGCTCATGCGCTGCCTCCGCCGTTCTGTTGCTATTTGCTTCTAGTCCTCCACCGCTGCTCGCCAGAGTGTTAAGGTCAATTCAATAACAGTTTTGATTTTACTCCCCCTCCGAGTTGCTCCAGCCAATTTTTGATTTTTATCAATTTGTGAGTTGTGAATATGTGATTTGTAAATTGTAAATATGTGATGGATAATTGATTTTTGAATTGTGATTTGTGAGATTTAGTTTGGGTCTTCATAAAAAATTCGCCGCAGTCCACCATCGAGTGGGGGTAGGCTTCTGATGCATATTCTGATTGGGTTTGATGACTTCCAGTCCCATTGAATGGGGCTTATTTTATTGCCTTTTCATTGTGTAAAATATTAGCAGTAGATGAAGGAAGGTAGTCTCAGTACCTTTGTACCTTTGTATTTTCTCACTCGTCTCTGTGATATATACGGCTACTAGTAGATATGATGTGAGGGAGGATAGAAGATGAAGCGAAGGAGAAAATGTTGGCCGTGAGTGGTTGTGGCGGGCGAAGTCGCCGACGATGATGGCGGGCGGTGTAGAGGGAGAATGGACGGAGGTTAGAGGAAGGAGATGGGTTCTAGAGAGAGAATGGAGGGAGAGAATTAAGGTTTGTGATGTTGGGTGAAATTAAATTAGTTTTTTGGACTAATTTTTTTTTGGTTATTTTTAATATTTTCATAAGTTTTGGATTGATTTGTATTTTAAAAAAGTTTAGGAGCAAATTGTAATTTATTCTTTATTTTTTTTTCTTTTCCTTTTTGTTTTATTTCAATTGGAGGGTATATAGGTCATTTTAAGTTAAAAATTAGGGAAAAGTACGTTTTGCGCAAGAAAATGCATAGGTAGGGACGTTCTGCACCAAAAAATCAAACGTAGAGACGTTTTTCACACAACCCGTCATAGATAGGGGTGTTTTGCGCCAATTACCCTTCCAACAATAAAAACCTATCAACCACATGAAATGCATAAATAAAAAATGTTAAAGACAGAAAATAGAAGCATCTTGTACCTGTAATTAAAACTGCATTTGTTTTCAAATCAAAGTTTAACAAGAAATGGGAAAGATTAATCAAAAATCCACTACAACAACTTTTTAATAGCATAACCATAAGTTAAATTATAAACTTGGAATTATCATAGATACTCAGTACAACTTCGTCAGGATTTTAAAGTGCAAAAGTTCTAAAAGATTTTCACCGACAAATTTTAGCAATTAAGAAATTTACAAAAAAATACTTTCACATTTCTTGGTGAGAAAATAAGAGAGGCAGGGGTGAGTAGAGTTGGACTGTGGGAGCGAGAGAGAGAGAGAGGAGGAGGAGGAAGATTATTAGGTTAGAATTGTGTAATTGTGTTTTGTAACTTGTTTGTCTCGTGGCTTTTGCCTTTTGGAATGAAATTGCGTCTTTGTTTTTAAAACTAAGTAGGTTGGGTTGGGTCGGGTTAAATCTGTTTTCTTGGATTAACCCGTGACCCGACCCAACCTAACCCGCCTTTTTCACGCAAAACCCAACCTAACCCAACTATGAAATTAAAAAAAATCGACCCAAACCAGTTGGTTTGGACTGTTTAGGCGGACTGGTTTGGGTTTTGCCCACCCCTAGAGGTAAGCTACATGGCACCAGCTAAGCAAAAACAATGCAAGAGGCTACACAAGGTTGGTACTCTCTTTCGCCTTGCCCCTTCACATGTTCCCTCCAATGGAATTGGGTTAACACATTGGATGTTTCGTCCAAACTTTTACATCTAAGATAAGGCATCACCTCTTGAAGAAGTACATTTTTTAAGTGACTAGCATCTTCTGTGATGGGCATTTTCCACAAGCCTTGCCTCAATCGAGATATATTGTACATCTGATAGATTTGACATCTCTCTAGCAGCATTGATCAATGAATTTTTCAGTCTATGCAAGCCCACGATGGGTACATGCCTAGGCTGGTTACTTTTTATATTATGATAGCGAAGGATTGACACAATTGAGACGTCCATGGTTAAACTGCTTCCCATTTGAGACATCCATATATTATCCACCAGATTTAGTTTCTCTTATTGATGACGTGTAACATAAAAATCTCCCATGCCAAATTACGATCATTAAAATGAATCACAACTCAACCAAACAATCCAAGTAAATTGTTTCATTACCTATCCAACGTATACTATTGTTATGATTTACAACTGATTTCCAATGTTCATTCATCTTTGAGATGTTGCATCCCATCCATCAATCTTTAGATTTTGTTCCATCTGTTGCAAACTTGTTGCACAAAAATCTCATCTCACAATTTACGACTGTTAAAAAATTACAACTCGATCAACCCATCTAACTAAATCCAATCTTCAATGACATTTCCTTACTTCGATGGTCGGACACATGCATGTAAAATAAAAATTTAGGATTAGAGAGACATTGAGGAAAATGGTACAATTGGATGATAGAGCTTTATACATAGTAGCTTCTCGCGTCCTTCTCAACAATCAACCTTGTCTCAATACATAATATAGCGATAAGTGGATGAGATGAGTAAATTGAGGGTTAGGTTTTTTGAAACTAAAGTTAGGGAAAAACATTTGGGACTTAACATACGGTAATTTTGGTAAGTTGGATGTTTTGGCTGAGTTGTAATTTTTTAACTACCGTAACTTGCTACTTGGGATATCCATGTAAAGTTTTAGCAATGAGGAAAATGAAATCTGAGTATAATGAATGGCGTGCAACATCTTAAACATGATTGATTATTGGGAAGTACTTTGAAGTTTGATGAATAAACTGCAACTATAATATAAGTTGGGTGAATAATGAAACATTTTACTTGGATAGTTTGGTTGAGTTGTGATTTTTCTAACAATCATAACTTGCCATGTGGAATTTTCGTATGATAAATCAACAATGGGAAAAATAGAATCCGGTGGATAATAGATAGAGTACAACATCATGAATGACCATTGAGAAACAGTTTGAAGTTTAATGAGTAAACTGTGATTAGAGTATAAGTTGGGTATGTTGATGATAAAATTGGATCAACAAATTCCTCTTACCTAACATGAATTTAAATCTTCTAAATTCACTAGTTTAGATGTTCAAATGATAGTAAGAGAAGAAATGGCTATTTGAAAGGGAAATATTACAATTTGCATGCTTTTCTTCTTTTAGGCAATAATATTTAGGGTGCGTTTGATTGTAAGGGTGGAAAATGGGTGGAAAGAAAATGTTTTACAGGGAAAAGATTTGCTTAGAAAATATTTTGCAGGGAAAATGATTTCAAGTGTGTTTGATTGGTATAATTTTCCACCCGGAAAATTTTTAAATTTTCTATTCGTTTGGCTTTGTTTTACATGAAAATTGTCCATTAAAGTAATATTTTTTTCCACAATTTGTTATAAAATTTGTTTCCATTGCCAAAAAGTAAAAAAAAAAAGGAAAAAAAAATTGTTTCCTAAAAAATCATTTTTTTCATCAAAGTTTAGTGTTCGTTTGACTTTGTTTTACATGAAAATTGTCCATTAAAGTGAATTTTTTTTTACCATTGATTATGACATTTATTTTCATTGTAAAAAAAATAAAATAAAAAAAGAGCAAAATTCAGAATTGATTTTCCCACCTAAAAGGTGGGAAAATCATTTCCCCTCACGCCTAGAAATGGGCGCGTGAGGGGAAAATCATTCCCTCATTTGCCTGGCAAAAGATTGCCTTTCAAACACCAATAATTGGCTGAAAATGGAAAATCTTTTCCTTTTCCATTCATTTTCCACCCTATCAAACACACCCTTATAGATTTTCTTCAGGGCTTTGGGACAATTGGTCATTCTAAAAGAAATGACAGGTGGCAGCCTTTTTATTGGCTAGCTCATGACTCATTTTGTTATAATGTCAAATTTTACCCACTTGCCCACGTGCACTTCAATTAACAATTTCTCGCCGGCTTGGATTGGGGAATTAGTTCGCCTACTTTGTACGAGCTTTTTACACTTGGTTCTCCTCTTGCACCATTTATGTCTTGCAGGGAGACATCAAGGTTTATCGAGTGTATTTATTGGTTTAACAAATAGTTCCCAAAATTCAATTTTATTATTCATATTAAATCTAGGAACTTTGTAAAATGCAATGAAGCCGCAAATTTTTTGATGACTTGCCCAATAATATTTTTTTCTATTCTTGGGTATTGGCTATTAATATTCGGGTTAGATGGAAAGTTTTTATTCTTTAATTCTTATTTATATGTGTTTCTAAGGAATTCTTCTTTGAATTTTTCCATTCCATGCAGGCAAAACACATGCTTGCTTTTGATCGTTCATTTATGTATCTTTTCGTTTTTAACTATTGAGATTTCAAACGTTTCAGGTAGTGAGTTCGTTGGGATTCAATGGTTGAGATTGACTCCTTTCGACACTATATTTGCGCTATGCTATATCTGAACCTTTATTCTTATTAACTGCAAAAGATGTGTCCTAAAACTCTATTCCTTGCTGATGCTGGGGGAAAACCTCTTATCTTCTTTATAATCATTTTTAAGTATTGTTATTGGTTCTTTATCTTCGTTCTTAATTTTACTATATTTTCTTGATGAGACCCCTTTAGTTCTTATGCTAACATGTTACGTAACCGGACAAGATCTTGGAATTATCCTAATTTATTTCCTACCATGCTACAGTCACATATTTATGATTCCAATTCCGGATTGTATAATTTAGCATATGACAAGTTTACCATGCTTTTGCATTTTCCACATATTTGCATCTACAAGGGATCACTATGCAAGGTGTAGTTTACCTTTCCTTCTCGACGAACGTCTGATTAACTTCCAGAGGCTTCAAACTGGGACAAGAGGAAAAACGACTATTTGGGTGTGAGATATATGGAGAGTGGGGTTTGACTGTCCAAATTTGAAGAGTCGAACCCACTTTCTTCAACTAAATAAGTTCAAAGTATTTTAATTATCAATTAGGAAGATAATATAATAATTTGTATGGAAGTTGATGAAAATAAAAAATAAGGAAAAACAACAAATATTTTTTGGAAATAATAAAATTAAGTGTTAAATATAAAGACACTGCTAAAAATTTTGACTCTCTAAATTTATAAATGTTGTCTAAATTATAAAATATACTCTTTTGAGAATAAAGATGTTCCTAGAAATTTTTTCCAGTTCCTTGAACAATGTGGGGAGGGTATTTTGCCATTATTCTCCTTCAGCAGGCCACATGCCCCTGGTAATGTCGCAAAGTCCATTTTGCCATGCCTAAAGGTAATGGACGCCCAACCGAACAAATCTGCCTCAACCCCACCGTCACCCAACCACCAACACTTGAAGAAATAGATACTCACATCTGCCTCCATCCAACTACCATAGCGGTCTGCATGTTGCAGAGATGAACAGTCCATTTCACTTGAGAGGCCTCTGAATACATTGTAGAAGGTAACAATTTCACAGTCTTTTGTAATTTTACATCTTCTATGAAAATTAGCGAAACTTTATCCTTCGTCTCTCATTTGATAGTGCGTTTCTCCTTTCTGTTGCTTTTTCTGAACTGGATTCTAATGTTTGCCCCGAATTCCTGGTTTTACTATAGATTTATATTACTTGTTTGGTTCTTTGTCCAAATATGTTATAAATACTGGAGGCATGATTACATCACTAGTTCATATGGTTTTCTTTGTTTCCGGGGTTTTCAAATTTATGATCAAGCAATTTTTTTTTTTATGGTAACTGGCTTGGATTTGAAGTTTGAAACATTAAAACGTTTTGAAATTACTTGTTCCTGATTCTTGATTCTTGCCAATTTATTCCTTTTGCAACGGCAGCAAATACATTTTGATTGATTTCTTTTTTTTCTTTTCCATCTGTGTCATGTCATAGTTCAAATTGGACTTATTTTTCATGTGAAGAATCCTAACTGTACTTTTGCCTTGTCAATCTTTCTATATGGCTTTGATGCTTGTAGGTCTTTATTTATGATGGTACTGATGGTATGAAGAAAGTCATTTTCTTTTTGTAACTTTTGTTAGTTAGTTTACTAATGTATTATCTAATAACTAAATATCTGGTATATAGTGTACATAATTTACGGAGGTGCTCGTGGAACGCTGCATGCAAAAATATCCATTTCTTTATATGAATGTCTGTGTTTGCAATTATTGATTATTGTTGCTATGTCTTTTCTTGAACAGCGGTAGCTGCGGTACAATTCTCTCATTCTTGAGTTACTCAGCCTCTCAACTGCCTTGAGTTTCTACCAAGGTCTGTCGCTCTGGCCTTTGCGTTACTATTGGCCTATGAACTTGCTGTTAGTTATTCATTTTTCTCTCAGTTTCTTATGTCTTTAGCATCTCGTTTTCGGTCTGTTGCAGCTCTCGATTATTTCTGTTTCAGTGTTAATTCATAATTATCAATGTTAATATTGTGTTCCCTTTTCTTTTAATGTTCGTGTGAAAATAAATATGCTTCTTTCTGCTTCTTATATGATCTTTTCCTACATCATTGTATCCTTGTTGAAATTTCTCTTGTGAATATTCTTAGTCGTCTATGAAATGTCTAGTTAAAATTAAATATTGATTTTAACTTTGAGAAGCTTCATTTTTAATTGATTTACACTTCTTATTTGTTCTTAAATCATGCTTTTCGTTCACATTAGGTCCATATAAAGGGTAAATTGTTGGATATGCTTGCTGAAATTCACATCTTTTCCTTTTCTTTTTTATTTTCCATACTGTCTTTATTTTTGCAGTTAAGATTTGATCAAGCAGTTAAGCACTACTGATTAACGTATAGAAAACAAGTTTTTATCCATCATAATTTTTTATTTTGGCAACCTTTGTCAGCTACTCATCTTCTTCTTCTGTCCTCTCCTATTTCTAGGAGGACAATCATCAAATGAATCATTTTCACTTATACATTTTGAACAGAAACACACATCCAAGTAATTATGTCCTATGTCATCGAATCTGAGGAAGATAGGTCTACCTTCTGCATTAAAACCGTAGATGGGGATGTCTCCATCGGAAAAAAACATATTGTGTTGAGAAGCAAGGAGGCTTCTTTGTTGATGGCTCCCTTTTGAACATAATTTCAACTTCACCATTTGATTTTCGTTTGAAATGATGAGTTGATGGCTGGATGGGCATAGAGTCTCTTGATGGCTGGTGATGCTGCTCATAACTAGTAATCCATGTATGTGGGATTAATTTAATAAGCTCAGTTTTAGGTATTTGTCTGGAGACATATGTACAGCTGGGATGGTCCTTTCCCATTTAGATAAGAAGGGCATCGTCTGTACCATGAGGAGTGGCGAAGTCAAAAGAATGATTTTTTATTCTGTAAGCCATCTGGTAATGAAATGTTGCTCCATATGTTACTGTCGATGGAACTGCACCAATTATTTGGACATGGATCTTTAAAGCTGATAATAACAGTGGATCTGCTATTGGCATGTTAAAATTTGGAAACATAGTAACAACTGACAAGTAATGTTCCCGCATTAAGTGTACTTTCAACAGAGCCAATACATGCATGTTGATAATCAGCAAAACATGTGTCTAGAAGAGCAATTCTGGAAACCGTTGGGAGTCCTTTTCTCCCATGGAGAGTGAGTGCGATTCTTATAGCTCCAAAATGAATATGTGTAAACCTTCAGATAACTATACTTTTCGAAGATGGGATAGTAGATCCAAAGTAACAAACTTCTCCTTTTCAGTGGCCTGGACATACACTTTGATTTGGGCTTTGGAAGGTGAAATAACGCTTTGGACAGTTTTAATGAAGGAGTGGCGTGGTTTGTGATTGTTTGATTTCCAACAAGTAAACGGGATTGTAAACAAATAATAAAATAGTGAATATAATATTGAACCCCACGCGAACTATATAGTTAATCTAGTGTCAATTAATTTCAACCTTAATTGAATAACTAAATTGATTTGAGTATTTATATTACATGATCTAATTATATTAACTAGGCTAATTATGCAGGTTTTATCAAATATGTGAGGTGGATGTTAAGACTTTGAATTTCCCTTGTTAATCCATTTTTAATACAATTAAATATCGTGACAATATATGTTTATTCATGTTTATCAATGTTCATAAGTTAATTAAAAGCATCTCTCGATGTCAATTAAATATATCCCTTCATGTGACATTCTTATATCTTTATGAAAGATGCGAACATTAAAACATCTATTAAAAATGCTAGAACATCTATAGGAAATATGCAAAGCATAATGGTATATCTATATCCCCTATCAGACTTTATAATCATCATTATAGGTGTTATCTATTCTAATATTTCTCTCGAACTCAATAAAATTCACATTCAAGACAATAAGTGATCAAGCAATTGAAAAGACATTAAAACTCAATAACAACCATCCATGAATTCACGCATATTGATCATCTAAATACTTATTTTATATTAAAACTTTATAACAGGGGGTTCATTTACATCCTAACAATTATAAATTTAGCCTAGCATATGTAAAGTACAAGAAAACATATTAATTCTATAGAACATCTCTCGTATTATGAATTTGATGAATAACAAAGAATAATCTTGATGTTCTTGAATTTCTTCAATGAAATCTTGATGAATCTTCAATTGCTTCTCCAATTCTTTTCCCAAAAAATGGATGAATTCTTCAATTGATTTAGTTCTTGCACTTGCCCCTTGATTGTATCTCACAATATTATGAATTTGCCTCTCCTTTAGCGTATGAATTGATGGAATTATGGATGCAATGTGTGTATGAATGATGTAGGAGAGGTGTCTCTAATGTATTCTGCTGTTAGGTATTTGTAGGAGTTAAAAATTGGTTGAAAGTTTCGTCCAAATTGGTTTCTAAAAGAGTACGAATAAAATAAGAAAATATGTTTTCGCACGCCACATTTTTTGTCTCTACACAGTAGTCAATATTTTGGTCATAATTTTCTCTCTCGTTATCCGATTGAGTCGATTCAAAGTGCGTTGGAAAGCTAACTCAAATGGCTAAATTTTTGCGAATTTTTTCCATTCGAATGTTTACAATGCCAACAATGGTCTAAATATTTGACTAAAAATCTGGAATATAACTTGTAAAATTGAAAATTGATTTGTAATAATACATTGATCATATTTCATTCCTTTTTGACTTCTAATTGCATCCAAGTTACTCTTAGCAATTTTCAATTATTATTTTGTGATCCATTTTTCACCATTTTTGCCTCTTTCTTTCAATTCTACTTCTAATCATCGAGTTTTCATAATAAACGAAAAATACAATAAATTAGGATATAACTGGTCAAAAGAACTATTAAATATCTATAATTTTTAGGCCCAAATAAGTGTATAAAATACATTATCGAACACTTCTAAACTTAAACATTTTTTACAAAATCATAACCTAACTTAAGAAACACACAAACCTACGAAAGGTTTTGGCTAGATAACTTGTAGTTTTGTCTCAGGATCGGAATAATTGTATTAAATCTATAAACAGATTTATGGTTACAATACCAAAATCAATATCCATTTCTCCAATGCCAAATCAAAGTGTGTTTGTGAAGAATTAAGTTGACATTAATGAATTCACAAGTTGTTCCAATTTTCGATCGTTAGTGGTCAATTATGTCCTTTCATCTCTCGAAAGATTCACACTCCCCAAACTTGTTATTTTTTACTCTTTTTCCAGTGCGTATTCTAAGGTAGAATCTGTATACTAACTCTTCACCTTCTGTAGTTTAGATAAATCTCACTAATTGCAAGTCAATACTTCAACAAATAAGGAATCTCCAAATTTTGATTGCTTCAACCTTTAAGACTCAACTAAGTTAATAATACATTGTCAAAGGTCTAATTCTCTCAAATAAGTGTTTGGAACTTAATTGAGGCACGTAGTACGTAAATGAAAGCCTAAGTATTAGCTAACCAAAAGGGAGAATTGGTTTTCCAAATTTTTTTTTGAAATATAAATCTAAATTCAAGCAAATAAAGACTAAATAAATTAATTCAAATAATAAGTGAAGATATGAAAGTGATAAGTAAAAGGGAAGAGACTGTGCAAACGATGTAATTGTAGAGGTTCGATCAAAATCGATGATGTACGTCCTTCATTACGGAGCTTTCCGTCACGAGCACGGTCTTTTCACTAAATTTGATTGATTTATAGTACGCTTTCGGTGACTTACAAACAAAGAGCACCGATCCTTGTATAATATTGAACTTTTCGGGACCTCAATATGACCTACAAATTTAAAAAAGAATGATTTCACAAGTTGAAGATTCTCTCTTAATAAATGATATAAACAAATTAAGTACAAAGAGAGAAATATGTTAACACTTTAATTAAAGCGATGAATGAAACTCAAGTGTTAGGTGAGAAAAACAAAGAATACTTTTCAACAGAACTGATCAATAAGCCAGTGACACTTCAATTTTTTTCCTGAATACAAAATCTCTCACAAGTTACTTGGTTCATCCCTACCAGGAAAAGATATTATGATCGGGTTTGACATCATTCAGCACTTATGGGCAAAATGAGTTATTTCTCTTCTAGATGGCCTCAGATACAAGTCATACGTTTTGCCGTATATATAACCAATCACATACTTCTCTATAACCAATCTTGACAACATATCAAGCGACCTAAATCCTTGACTATTCGAGTGTCACTAAATAAAATTCGATTTTTTTTCATAGGGACTTAAATAGTAACAAGAAATGGTTTTACTCATTAAGTAAATAAAAAGCGATTTTAACTTTAATAATTAATTGCGAAATCTTAATATTAAATAATGATGCATTGACGTGAAACATAACCTAAATAATGTCTTAAAAAATGAAACTTAAAAGTTGTGTTTCAAACACAATATAATTTATTAATCCTAACTCGTTGCCATTTCCACGTTGACTGTCTCAAATCATCAAGTACCTGAAAAGGGAATATCATAGAGTGAGATTTATAAAATACCCATAAGTACGCCATGAATTATTATCGTGTATAACGTAAAGGATCATAATAATCATAATCAATATAATGGAGACACAAGAATTTTACCGAACATAGGTGGTAAGAATTTTTTATGTGTAGTGCTATTAAACTCTGGTCCCCTTAACATAACCATAATCATATTGTACTTTATGGGAAACATAATAATTTTCTTGAAATTTACAAAATAATAATAAGGAAAAATTGCAGCCACGGTACCAAACCATTTACATTTTTCCAGACTCTGCGCAAACCTTTGTTTTGTGCCACCCACGGTACCAAATCTTTAAAAAAAAAACTCGCACCTAGAGTCCAAATGGATGGTTTCCGTCCAGTTGACCAAATTTTGTAAATTTGACCAAATTTTAAAAGGGCAAAATGGTAACTTTCCCTTTCTCATATAAAAAAAAAGAACTAAAATAAAATCATTAAATCAAAAATCATAAAATCTTATTATCTTCTCCAACCACCCTACCTCACCCCAACCCAACCTAACCCAACCCAAAGCCAAAATTGCCGGCACAACCGGCGGCACCACCACCTCATCCTCCCACCACCACGACCATCGTCGCCTCCTCCCACCACCACATTTTACAAACGCAGTGCACTAAAAAATAGTGAGAAAATGGAATGGAAAAGTTTCGTTGGATGCTTGTTTTTCATTTTCAGTGCAGTTCTTCTTTTGATTTTCATTGTGTATCATGTACCAAGTGAACTGTCGAACAAGCAAAAGTTACTCAAGTACACCAGTAATTCATCGTTGTGTATTTCGAAGAATTGAATCTTGGGGAAGAAACCCAATTTGACATCAATCAAAAACCCAATCACTCTGGATGATATGCAAACAGTCATCTAGGCTCCATTTTCTCGTTCAGATTTTAATCGATCGATTATTGCTCGTGGAGTTGATCCTAATAATGCTGCTTGCTTGCCTTTCTTGTCCGGATGGTTTTGTATGTCCCCTCCCCCCTTTACTAACAAACAAAATTGCCGACGGTTCTGTTATGTTGTTGGTGGGAAGAGGCGACGACGGTCGTGGTGGTGGGAGGATGAGGCGGTGGTGCCAGCGGTCGTGGTGGTGGTTGTGTAGGCAATTTTGGTTTTTGGTTGGGTTGGGTGGTTGGAGAAGATAATAGGGTTTTATGATTTTTGATTTAATGATTTTATTTTAGTTCTTTTTTTTTATATGAAAAAATGAAAAGTTACCATTTTGCCCTTTTAAAATTTGGTCAATTGGATGGAAACCATCTATTTGGACTGTAGGTGCGAGTTTTTTAAAGGTTTGGTACCGTGGGAGCCACAAAACAAAAGTTTGGGCAAAGTCTGGCAAAATGTGAAAGTTTTGGTACCATGATTGCAATTTTCCCTAATAATAATCCAAACATATGCAGCGTACTTAAAGTGAAATTTAAAATAAAGAGTAATAAAGACTGGATAAAATTGTTTGATCCATCTTACAATTTCCACATCGGCTACTTGCGTGTATATGTGTATATTATTTGGACTGAAAAAATAATAGTGAGTGGTAACGTGTGAACGCGAATGAGGGGCTTAAATAGGACAAGACTAGCCATGCATCATTAAAAAAAACCCCATAATGGTGGAAATGCTATTAATTCTAGTATTGAAAATTGTTCCTTGAAATTTGTGAAATGAGCAAGAATCTCTCCCTCATTCTTCGCATGAATACTACATTCTATATACACATGCATTCACACTACACATTACCCTATGTTTGGTCAATCATGAATATGAAAAAAAATATATCAAGGATTTCTATGTAAGGGTTTGACCAAGTATTCAACCATTCTTCAAAGAGCAAAATGTGTGGAAATTAGCATTTATACTAAGTTTGCTACAAGGGCCTAGAAGATGGATTAACCCTCAAATGAGCCCCTAAATTTTCCATTTCTCATAATTAGTCCTAAATATTCAGGTGCGGGTGTTATATTATTAATCCGAGAATGTTGTGCAAAATCTCATACACAAATTTCCTCAATAAATGCAGTAATCATTTATGGGAAAACCCAGACTTCTTCATAACCTTACCCTTCAAAAGAAATGAAGATATCAACCCTACCAAGGTAGCATATTGTAATGAGTCCAGAACACCTACAGTTAGCCACGAAAGAGTTAGCCCAATTACAAGTTGAAGGTCTCATTGAGCCAACCACTTCCCAATGGGCATGTCATGATAGCCCAAGAATAATTAATCAAGAGGTGAATGAATTGTTTTTTATAACTTTTCAAATAATTAATTTAAATTCCAGCAAGTAAAGATTAAATAGATTAATTCAAATAATAAGCACAAATATAAAAGCGATAAGTAAAAGGGAAAGATGATGTAAACAATATAATTGTGGAGGTTCGATCCAAAGCAATGATCTACGTCCTTAGTTACCAAGCTCTCCGGCACGAACAAGGCGTTTTCCCTATATTAATTGACTTATGATGCAATCCAGCCCTTTACAATGCTTCTGGTGACTTACAAACAAAGAGCACCGATCTTTATACAATGTTGAGCTTTACGGGATCTCAACACGACCCACTATTGAGCATTCATGGGACCTCAATATAACCCACACAGTGACTTACCACAAGGAGCAGCGATCCTTATACATTGTTGATCTTTAAGGGACTTCAACACGACATACACTTTATCAAAGTAATTTTACAATGAAGTACCTCTCTCGATAAATAATATAAACAAGTTAAGTACTAAGAGAGGCTAACACTTCAATGAATAGTCATAAATGATAGCTAAAGTGTTATGTGAAAATTTTTGATGAATATAATAATCAAAAATTAGATCAAATCAATCAAAGTGTTTCAATGAGAAGATGTAGAAAAAATAAATGCAATATAGGTTCAAAATCTTCTTAAAATATATCTTTCTTTAATGAGTAATTGTGACAAATTAAGTACTAAGAGAAAAATGAGAAATTTTGATGAATATGATGATTTTACAAGTTTGATGCAATCAATCAAAGTTTTCAATATGTAGAAGTAGAAAAGTTTATGCAAGATAAGTGCAAAATCTTCTTCAAAAATATATTTCTCTTTTAAAATTGATATAAATAATTTAAGTACAAAGAGAAATGAAAAACTTTGATGAGAGAAATAATTCAAGACGTTTGATTCAACAATCAAAATTTTTGTTATGAAGAAATAAATGAAATGAATGTAAAAATGTAAATTCAAAGAAGATATTTTACAAATATATTTAACAAGAAAGCTCTCTTCTAATTATTTATGAATAAATAGTGAAGTGGTATTTATAGCGATCAAAACGCCCAAAGTTTCTGCCCAACCGGACGTCTACTATTGAACCGGATGACTAAATTAGTCGTACGTTTGAAATCAGAATGATTAAAAAAATGATCGTTGGCGAACTGGACGTTCGGTTGACTTTGACTTTTTTTTTTTTTTTTGGATTTAGGCTTTTGAAGGAGTAAGTAACATTGTAAAAGAAAAAAAAAGTTTAAAATATCAAGTTGAAAACCTTTGAAAAATATTTTTTTATGCAAGTGTTTTTATAAAATAACATTTTCATGCATAAAGCGATTTTTGAGCTTTTATCATTTATTACTAAATATCAAAGTATTAGTACATTTATATTTGAAGTAAGAAGTCTAGTTTTTTATCTTACTTCAAAGTTTGTCTCTTAAACTTCTTGTCTTGATCTTTCTTTGATGATATCTCTTATGCTCTTGATCTTGCTTTTTTTTTTTTTTTTACATTTGTCTTTTAAGCTCTCATCTCGAATTATTTGATTGAATACTTAACTTTCACTTTAATCTTCATTTCGAGTCCAATTTATACGTTGATTTTGGCAATGCTTAATTGATTTTAATATCGAGCTATTAAGCATAAACTGCAAGGACTCCCAGCTCTCTATTCCCACTTATGGAAAACAAATCTTGCAAACTATGCAAGTGATCTATAGCGGTTTTCTTAGAGGAAAATGATGGAAAAAGAAATATTTGTGGATATAAAAGTGGATGTGGAAATTACACCTACCCCTACATTTGGAGATTCAAATTCTAAAATCAGATTTTGTGTTTAAAGTTTCAAAAATCAGATATTTAAATATATAGATACAGATTTTTAATATTTAGACCCTGTTTGACATCCATTTTGAAGGAAAATTAATTTTTGGAATAGTGATTGATGGAAGATTGTGTGGTTAAAAAGTAAGGAGAATTTTTGTGTTTATGTATAATATTATTTTATTAATAGAATGTGTGGTTGAAATGAAGAAAGAGAAATAGAATGAGAAATAGAATGAGAAAAAAATGGGTGTCAAACAGGGGCTTAATTAAATAATAATAATAAAATTATAAAAATTAATTTATATACACCCACATAACCCCACCCTCCCCTAAATTAATTCTCAAGCCCTAAATTCAATTATCATTTCTCTCTCACTTCTCTATCTCTCTCCCCGTCTCCCACTCTCTCCTCCCTCACCGGCGATCACCTCTCTCCTTCCTCACCGGCAACTGCATCGTAACAGCGGCGCTAAGAGCGTCGAGGATCTGAGGCGCGGCGACAAAATGAGTGCCTCTTTGCGCAAGATGTCTTCGTCGCCGCCGCTGCGAGTTTGTGGCGTTGCGATGGCGATGGCGATGGAGAGGCTTTATCAGATTTGGCAGCGGCAGTGACTCTCCTCTCCCCGGCGATGTGAGATTTGCAGTCGCCCGATTTACCAGGCAATGTGTGATTCTCTCCCCGGCGATGTGCGATTTACAGTCGCCCGATTTACGCATCACCACTGTCGCCAGGTTTTGTTGATTCTTTGGTGGGGGTGGAGATGGTGGTGGGGTGTGTGTGTGCTGTTGGGGGGTTGGCAGTGGCTGGAGGCGGTTTTGTGGATTCTTTGGTGGGGATGGTGTAAACGGATGCAGTGTAGATGCTGGCGACGGAGGCGGTTTTGTGGATTCTTTGGTGGGGATGGTGTAAACGGATGCAGTGTAGATGCTGGCGACGGGTTTGTGGATTATTTTTGTGGTTGTGGTGGTTGTGGTGCGGTGTAGATGGAGATGGAGATGGAGATGGAGATGGAGATAGAGATAGAGGCGATGGAGATGGCGGAGGTTGTGGTTAGGTGATGATGGTGCTAGTGGCGTCGGTGATGGTGATGTGGCTGTGTTGGCGACATTAGTGATGGTGGTTATGGAATGTGGTTGGTGGTTGTGCGTGTGGTTATTGTGACCAATGATGTGACCTGAGCCATATACTGTGACCGATGCTGTGACTATCAATAAAAACCTGAGTCATGCCCAAAAAAAAAATTCTGTGACCTGTGCTGTGACCATTTGAAATAAACTTGTGACTATCAATAAGAATCTGAGTCATTTGAAAATAAAATGGAACTATGAACAAAACTGTGACATGAGCCATGTGCAATATATGTACTGTGACCGATACTGTGACTATTAATAAAAATGTGAGACGTGAACCTTATTGTGTTATCAATTATTATAAACAAAAAATCATGTGTGTGACCTAGGCTGTGACTTGGACTGTGACTTGTAATCTGGGCTGTGACCGTACAAAAAATTAATGTTATCGGAATAGTCGTCGGAAGCGGAGAAGTTGTCGGAATCGGAGTGGTCGCCGGAGAAGTCGTCGGAATCGGAGACGTCGCCGGAGCGATCGCCGGCGTGGTGGGGGTGGGGGTGGGTTAATTTTATACATACATATATATTTATTTATTTATATGTTTTTATATATATTTATATGTATAAATAAATATTTATATAAATGTGTATGTATAAATCAAAATTTCCGATTTTTGAAATGTAAAAGTTGTTTTGTTATTTTTGAAATAGTGTAAAGATAAAGTAGGAAAAGTGAATTTTTCCCAAAGTAGATTGTTCTCAGAAGCATAAAAACATTACCAATCCACTTTCAAAGAAATTTTGTCAGGCAAAACTGGAATCTAGAAATTCCCGTTCTACTTCATTGGTCATAAATTTTTGGTTGAAATGGACGTGTCAGCATTTCCTAAAATGCTTTCATTTAAACAAAAGCAAATCTCAAATTCTCAACTACTTAGGTGGGTAGAATGATTTTCAAATATCGACTTTGATGTCAAACATATAGAAGGAAAAATCAATCTCCTTCCAGATTTACTCACCAGATCAAAAATTTCTCATATTCAACCCATTCAATGTTATAAAACCCGGACCGGCCAATTCTATCTAGAAACCACCGAACCAGACTCAGGTCCAGTCCGAGTCACACGGATTTATTGTTGTCATACAACCTGATGTTTCACCAATTTTTTAGATAACCCGTCCAACCCATTTGTCCTTGACCCGACCGAGTTGTTGAGAAAAAGAAAACTGATTTCTCTCCTCTTTCCAGTTCCCTCACCATTCACGTTATTAGGGATTGTTCAAAACCAAAACCTCTACTGCAACCATCTCCAATCTCCTTGCAATTCAACCATTCCTGAAAATCCAAATCTCTAATTTCAAATTTTAAGAGATGGAAGAACAGGTCAATTTAAATTTTGAAACCAGTAGAAGTAGAGATTGATTGAACGAGTGGAATATTTTATCGAAATTTTCTAATTTATGAATATTTTTTGCTTCTTCAAATTGATAGTTCCTGAGATTTGATAAAAAGATTCTTACATGCTGACCGACTAAATAAACTGGGCAAAATTTCGTCTGAATGAGTAGTGTGCTAAATACAACACTATAAAGTCGCTGCAATTCTATCTTATCTTGTATTCACAGCCTTTTGGTCTACAAAGTCAACTGCCATTGTCTTCTGTCTCCAATTTGAAATCTGAGATGGTACATAAGTTGGGACCATAAGTTTGAGTTTTCAGATTCTAGTGTTCTCTTGATGAGGGTAGTTTCTGGGTCGCTGTAGTTTCTGATGTGAGCTGGAATAGGGAGATTTTCCAAAATAACCGGGTCAAATGACCCATTTGAGTTTTTTGTAAAAAAGTCAATTTTACCCTTAATGAAATGGTTTTTTATTGCAAATCATGTTCTCAAACTTTATAGTTTTTTAGAAATTAGTTTTATTCTTATTTTTAATCGTCATCACTGGATGTTTCTTCTAAATCTGATTTTTCTTCAAATATTTCTTCATTCACTTCTATTTCTTCAATATCAACTTCTTCACATTCATCTCTAATTTGTTCAAAGTCCGTAATTAATATTCTAACTTTCTTTTTTGGGCATTCAGTGCTTATATGTCCTTCTTCATTACAATTTCAACATTTACATCGTTTTTTATCTAATGGTTTTTTATTATAAGATTTATATTTTATTCTAAAATATTTTCTTTTTGGTTTA
Source organism: Fraxinus americana (assembly GCA_035079005.1). Classification (NCBI taxonomy): domain Eukaryota; kingdom Viridiplantae; phylum Streptophyta; class Magnoliopsida; order Lamiales; family Oleaceae; genus Fraxinus; species Fraxinus americana. The sequence goes on from CM068706.1 coordinate 20,378,362, forward strand.
AAATATTTCTTTTTAAACTTATTATATTTTTTATATTTTTTAGGTCTTATTTTTCTTTTTCTTTTATAATCATAACATCCCCAATTTCTTGGTACTTCGGAATCTCTACAACAAATCCTATCTTGTATAAATCCTGATTGTTTATAAATCATTTGATTACTACACATAGTACTTATTTCATCTTTTATAGTTCTTATAATAAATCCTAATGTATAACCTTCTTCATTTCTTCCTAATTGTTTTTCTTTAATCTTGTTTTGAAAATAATTATTCCATGGTGGTGGTAATTTTCTAATAAAAACTTCTTTATAATAATTATTATCAGCTCCACTTCCAAACATCATATAATAATATTTACTATATTCACAACAATATTCATTAAGGTAACACATATTACAAATTTGTAAATGTTCCATTCTGTTTTTAGTATCTTCTATTTCTTCTAATCTAGCTTTAGTACTTTCATTTACCCAGTCTTCTCCAGAAAATTCTCTATAAATTCTTGTAGCGACTCTATTTATTCCTTCTATTATACTAATTCCAAATCCTGCTTCAATACTATCTTTCCAAATACCTTTTGTTGTTTCTTCTAATCCTCTATACCAATTAAATACATTTCCTTTAAATGTTGCTAATAAATATTCAGTTCTATTTTTATTATCGGTATTACAGCGATTATAATTAAAGTGTGCTATCATATTAGTATTTCATTCATTTATAGCTCTTCGAACATATAATTCACAATCTAAATTTAAATATGATCCTGCAATTTTCATTGGGTTTAATTCTCTTAATACTGGTTTAAATTGGTCTCTATACATTTTTTCTTTAGTAGTTTTAAAATCTACTTTTGTATTAACATATCTTCTAGGGTCTATTTCTGCTTCATATCTAGTTGTACTAGTTTCTCCATATTCTTCTTATTTAATTGCTCGTGGTCGTCCCGTTTTTTCGACCATATGATTTTTAGTTATTTCTTCACAAATTTTTAAATCTTCTAAGTCAAATATTAAGTTTTCCATATCTTCGTTCATTGTTCTTCTATAACTAATTTTCCTTATTCTTTTTCTATAAGATTTTCTTCTTACTTTCTAAGATCAACCAATAATCTTTCTATATCTTCTTTTAATCCTCCATTAAGTTTTATTAATTCTTCATATTTTTCAATTTTCTTTCTAACTTCTTTAAGTTCTTTGGCATAATCTGGTTTAAATGGTTTTTCTTTATTTAGATTTTCTATTATTCTATTTAAAAAATTATCTATTTTTAAAAAGTTATTTTGTAGTTTTTCTTTTTCTTTTTCGTAGCTTATTTCAATTCTAGTTGTTTTTTAATCAATTGTTTTTATACTTTTCTCAATTAAATTGATTTTATCATTCATACTCATGCTTTAGGTTTTTTATAAGATGGTTTTTCAATTTCAAATCCTAATTTATTTAATAGAATATCAAGTTTATAATTAATAATATCTATCTTTTCTTCTAAAATTGCTATTTTATTAATACTATTTTTCTGTGCAATTTTTGATATTTGATTTTGGATATCTTCAAGTTTAGCTTCATCTAGTATTTCTAAATTATTAATTTGTTCTTTTATTTTATTAAATTGTTTAGACATATTTTTGCTTAAAACTTCTAATCTTTCTTTAACTATTTCATCTTTTGGATCTATATTATTTATTTCGTCTATAGCTTCTATATCTTTAGATTTTAATTGTCCTAATTGTTGCCATAAAAATGCATTAGTCCAATTTGTAGTCATATTTAACCATTCGTCTGTATTTCCCCATGAGCTTAAAGGTTGAAATATAGTTGTATTCCATCCTCTAGTTTGATAACTTCCTATTGGTAGTCTAATATTTTCTATTTCTTGTTTATCAAATCTTATTTTTGTTGGTAAGCTCATATTAATCTGGTGAGTTTAAGGAGTTAATTATTATATTATTTATTATTTGTCTTATTTCTCTTCTAAATTGTTCTTCTCTTCTTAATTCTCTTGTAATTTCATTTCTTAATAATCCTCTTTTAATTTTATTCCAAAAAGAAATTTTCTTTTCGATTTCTCTACGATTATTGTCAGTTATTATTTGTTCTTCTAAAATTTTTATTTTATTATCACAAAATTTTCTAGTTATTCCAGGCATATTCTTATTCTTTATCGTCAAAACTAAGATCAAAATCATATAATTCAGAAATTTCATTATAACTTACATGATCTTCTATAGTTTCAAAAGTTCTTTCACTATTTTCACTATCTAACCAGAAAAATATAATCATTTTTATTATTTCTTTAGGCAATCTTTCTTTTAATCCAAATGATACAATTGTAAGACATTTTTCATAATATCTACCATCTCTTTTTATGAAATTTATTCCTCTAGTATAATTATCATAAGTTTCTGGAATTTCTATTATGTGACTATAATCAATACTATTAGTATATCTAAAAGGTACAGTTCTATAATAAAACTCGTAACTTTCCATGATAAAAGTTCTTCAAAGTAAACAATCTTATAAAAATTCTTATATAATAATTTTCATGCAAATTTTCAGACAATAAATTTTCTTGTAGCTTAAAATAAGGGTCTTACCACGCTTCGCCAAATAGCAAGAATGCTATATGTTCCTAGTCACCTTTGTTACAAGAGTTGGCCAAAGTCCGACAACATCATAGCAAAATGGACACAAGGGCACTCAAAACTCTCAAATAGACTCACTGTGTAGAACAACACTCAAAGCGTAATAAAATATTTATTTCAAACTCAAAGATTTTATTGATCTGATGATAGCTTGAAAGCTATTATATAAGGATTTTTACAAAGATTGATACTCCGAAGAGTGGTTTCTACTCTCTAACGAGAATGATTACAAAGATCATTTTTTGGTAGTCTGAAGTTGGTAGTTCGGGATGGGATTTCAGATGGCTAATTTTCGATGATCTTTTCCTTCAGAAGAGTCTCAATTTATAGAAGGCACGCACTTCACCGAGAAGCTTCTGGCCAATCAAATTTTTACAACAAAAAAGTTAAAGTACAATTATTTCTTCAAAGTGGTTGAAATAATTAAAGCACTGTCGGCTGCTTTATTCCAGCTTTTGAGCTGTCTCCTTCTGCTTTAATGCTCACATGGTGCTGTTTTGTGATGTCGCTTTCTTATCGTCCTTTACTTGTGGACGTGTCCCATGAGTCGGCAAGCCTCTTTAATGCATTCTTCACTTCCAAAAAATTGATCGTTCATAATTCCACAGATTTTTTCTTCAAGAATTTTTGATTCTTTATCTCCTCTACAGATAAGGATCCAATTATTGCTCATACCATAGACCATGTATCTTTCTCCATAAAAGAACTGCATCGTTGAGCAGACTGATTTTATTCCAAGAGCTCTTCTATAAATCATCCATTTCTTATTAATAGTAGGTAACTCTTTAAAAATCTGAATCTCCTTGAGTGGATTTCCATTATTTTTCCGAATAGTGACAAGATGATGTTCCCCATACCATTCTGGTTCTTTATATTCAGGACTAATTGTGTAAAACCTCAGTTCAACTGGTTGTTTATCACTGAATTTTTTAACACAATTAATAAATTCTTTATCAAACTGTTCAATTTCTTTTAGATCTATCCCTGGGAAGAGTCGATCTAAAAATCCAAATGCTGCCAATTTTCGAACAATATTGGGATCTGCACCTTGAATTGCACTGATCCTTGGATAAATCGCCGTTGGAAGGGCTGTCAAATATAGAGAGCTTCCTTCTCTGAAATTATATACCCATTCTGAAAATTCATAATACTCCTTCTCCATAGGATGTAGATTATTTCGAATATGATGAGTTGTAATTATTCCCTTTGGTGATTTGAGGTCACCAACCGGTACTTTTTTATTTTCTTGGAATTCACTGATAACAGTAGGCTGTTCCAATGGGCCTTTTGATAAGGATGTTTGAGTACTAGACTCAGCGGCTCCTTTTCCACTTGTAAATTTTTCCAACAATTTGTCAATACTGACGGGTAATTGTTGTAGACCCTTTGTTATGACATTTTCCTCTTGCGAGGTAAGATGGTCATTTCTCTTAGATTTCGAATCTCCAGTTGAAGTGGATGTATTAATCTCCCGAAATGGGATATGACTCGCCTTTTGGCTGTATTCACCTTTTTCTAAAGGAGGGTTCTCTTGGCTGCAACTTACAAAAAAGTCCAAACATTCTGTCAATTTTTCAGCTATTTTTTCTTTATTATCATTTAATTTATCAATCTTTTTTCCATTCTCAATAACTTTGTTTGATAGATCGCACAAAGTTTGTCGAATATCAAGATGATCCTCTTGAATAGCAAGATAATCTGCATTAAAATCTGTTAGAAGATTTTGCAATTCCTTGGTAAATGCTTCAATCTTGTCCAAAATCATGATTCCTGCTCAAGAAATCAGCAAATAAGTTATCTTTTCCTTTAATATATTCAAATTTAAAATTATAAAAAGATAATAATACTTGCCATCTATGTAATCTTCTATGTTGAGGTGAATTTGGTAATTTATTATTTACTAGTCCGTTAAGTTGAGTATTATCAGTTTGAACAATAAATTCCTTAGGTAGCAAGAACATTTTAAATTTGTTTATTCCTTTAACAACTGCCAATAATTCTTTCTCATTGGTTGAATAATTTACTTCAGCATTATTAAATGTTCCACTAGTATATCTGCAAATTTCATTTAAATCAGTTTTTAATAAAGCACTCCAATATAAATCTGAAGCATCGGTTTGAACTATTAATTTATCTTTTTCATCAGGAAGTCTAAGTTTAGGTAAATTTTTACAATTTTCTTTTAAATTTTTAACACAAAGAGTATGTTCTTCATTCCAACCTAATTTATTTGATTTTCTTAATAGTTTCTGAAGTTTATTTCTTTTTTCTGCAAGTTTTTCTATAAATCTATCAGCATAATTAAGACAACCTAAAAACTTTTGAATTTGTTGCTTATTTTCAAGTTTATCAGGAAATAAAATTATCTTCTCAGAAATATGAGGTTGTAATTTTATTCCTTCACTATTTATTATCATTCCTAAAAATTCAATTTCATTTTTTGCTATTTCTGCCTTTTTCTGACTAAGTATTATACCTTCGTTTGAGCAAAGTGTAGCAAAACTTCTAAGATGTTTAAGATGATCTTCGTATGTTTCTGAACAAACAAGTATATCATCAACATAAACAATAAGAAAATTATAAGTTCTAAAGACTTCATCCATTCTTCTTTGATAAATTTGTGGTGCATTTTTTAATCCAAATGGCATAACTAACCATTCATAATGTCCTTGAGGGGTACTAAATGCTGTTAATGGTATACTACTTTCTTCAAGCTTAATTTGCCAAAATCCAGACTTACAATCAAATTTTGAATAATATTTTTTATTTTTAGCTATATTTATTAATACCTCTTTATTTGGTAAATAGTATCTATCAAATTTAGTGTTTTTATTAAATTCTTTATAATTTACAACCATCCTAGGTTTTCCTCTTTTTATTTTTGAATGATTTCTAACCATAAAAGCTAGACTACTATGAGGGCTATTACTTCTTCTTATAAGTTTTTGATTAAGAAGTTCTTGAATTTGTACTTGAAATTCCTCTTTATCTTCTTGATTATAGAGCATAGGTTTGACTTTAATAATAATTGTTGGTTCTAGTAGTTCTATTTTAGCTGTTGTTTTTTATTTTTCTCATTTTTCAAGTGGGTTTTCATTATAATTTTTTGCTAAAAGATCTTTTATTTGATCAAGAGTAATTGTTTTGATTGAATAATTGAGTAATTTTGGTATAAATTCTATCTTTTCACCACGCTGAGCTGGCTGAACTCTGAATCGTTTAAATTCTCTAGCAATTTTTTAGTAAATGTCCACATGGGGTTTTTAATTGAATTGTATAAATATTTTGACTATATTGACTAAATTGTTGAAGAAAGTCATTTCCTAGAATAATATCACAATCATTTATATTTTATTGGTAAACGTTTCTTATGGTTACTATTTTAGATCCTATTATAACTTCTATATTTTCATTTTTATATTTTAAAGATTCTCTTACTCCAGTTATTCCTTGTAGAGTTAATTGTTGTTTATTTTCAATCCATTTTGGTAATAAAAATTCTTTAAAGACAGTTATCTCCGCTCCTGTATCAATTAGAGCACAAGTAGTTATTTTTTATTCAAATACAGTTATTTGTATATATACACTTATTGGAAATTTTATTTCTCTACTCATTTTTCTTTAGGGCAATATGTAGTTATTCCTTGATGTATAATAAGAATTCCTTCCTTATCTATTTTATAATTATCAAGACTATTTAAAAATGAATTTCCTAATAATATTGGATGTATATCAAAATTCATATTATTATCAATATAACATTCTATACTTAATAATAAATTTCCTAATTTAATTTGAACTTGTCCTATGATATCACAAGAATTTATTTTTCTTTCAAAGTCTCTATAACTATAAGGTTCTACCTTTTTCTTTTTAATTCATTCATCAATAAAAGAGCAAATATGATTCTAACTTGCTCCAGTATCAATAAGTATTTTAATTTCATTTATCCATTTATTTCCGTTAAAAAACTTTCATTTGATTCCATAAACACTATTATTTTTATTTTGTATTATTTTTGAAATACTAGGTCTTACTGTATTATTTCCAATAATTATCTTATTTTCTTTATATGTTATTTATTTTGGTACTATAGGTTGATCAATACTCATAGTATCATTATGTCCTATCTCAAAATTTTCTATTTCCTCTATATCTTGTTCTCTAGGTAAGATTGCTTCTCCTATATCTTTAAATTCTTCGTCTATTTCTATAAAAGACTTTTCTTTATATATATTTCCATAATTACTATTTGTATAACAATATAATCCTTGATATAATATAGTAAAAACTTTATTATCATCTTTTAATATTTTATTAGTCATCTTAAAATGTAATCTAAGACAATCATCTAAATTTTTATCATTTATATGTACACAATATCTTGGATAACAAGTAAATTTTAATTTTTTATAGGCTAAATTTCCTTTCACTATTCCTAAATTTCCATTTTCTGCAGTTATACATCTTTCATCCTATAAATTAAGTATTATAGGATTATTAATTCCTTCTTTAAAGCATGATTTTATTATTATTTGTATTCCAGCGAGGTAAACATAAGATATTTTATTTCGTTTTTCTTGCTTTAGTTTTCCTAAAAATTCGTTAATATTTCTTTTTGTTATTAGATTTAATTTTATTTTTCCTTGTGTATGTTTAATATCTATGGTTTTTTCTATTTCATGATATTCATTAATAACTAACTTCTTTCTTCTAAAGGCTGATCCTAAAATATTAAATAATCTATTTTCTCCGGGTGGTTTTAGACTTAATTCTGCTTTATTAATTTTTCTAAATTTTTCCCAATCAAATTTTCCTTTTAAAGCATATCCTTCTACTCCTTCATATACTTCTGTTTCTAAATCCTCTGAATTTTCAATTTCCATCATTTCTAGGATTCTGATTCTTCAATTCTCCTAATTTCATTATTAAGAATTTTTTGAATTCTTCTTAAAGTTTCCATTTCAATGAGAATAGGTATTTTAACAAGATATCCTATATTTTCATCTAGAACCTCATCAAAGTCTATTAAAAGAAAAGTAATTTTCTTTTCAAATTTTTTCTTTATTTTAAGACTATTCGAGTCTTTTATTTTTCCAATTAAATTTCTTGATTTATTAACAAGATGTTGAATATAACTATCAGTGTCTAAATATTCAGTAAAATTGTTAACGTACCATCCTACGCAAATATCTTTATTATCTTCCATTTTCTAATGCCTTTAAATTCTCAGAATATAGAGCTCTGATACCATTTTTCAGTGGGGTCCTAAAAATGCAAAAATACAATTAATTCAAAAAATAAAATTATTAATCAACAACAAATTTTTTGGCTCAAGATAAGTGGAAAGAGTTGATGGTGAAGAAAAGTTAATTTTTTATTGCAAGGGGCAAACAATTTGTCGAATCCAAAATTAGAATTAAAGTTTTAAGAACTAAAATGACTTGTTTTGAAACCTTTTATGTTAAGGGTATTTTAGGTAGTTATAAGGTTGAATAGTAAAAAGGGGTATTTTGGAAAGGGTATGGTTGAATTTGGGGTATTTTCAATAATTTCCCGCTGGAATAGGCTACAATCAACCGAGAGTGCAATATTTGTTGAGTAGATGGATGGCGAAATCGAGACCTCAAAAAAAAAAAAAAATTTCCCGAAATTTCCTTATTTGATTAGTATTCTATTTTATTTGATATATTTGTAATCTCAGGAGTCTATTTCCGTTTTAACCACCTTAATTAGCGTTTAGTATAAATAAATTTCATTATTTTCATTGTAACTTGAACAACATTATTATGGAATTAATTTGAAAGGCTATATTTCTTTTTCTTTCTTTTGTTCTTCATGGAACAATCCTACTGAACTTATCGGGTTAATTCTCGTGGCGTTCAACCAATCAAGCGAGATTCGTTTATCGTTGTAATCACGGGGTCAAGGTATTTTCATAATTGCTTTTGGTTTTTTGGTTCAATATTTCTGGGTTAAACTTTAATTCCAGGTTACATTTCTTAAATCGTGTAATTAAAAGGTCAACATATCATATTGATTGTGTCGGTTGTTTAATTCATTATTTTCGAGTCAAATCCATAAACTTTGTTTGTTTGGACTTTCTTGGGTCGGATTTCAATATCATGTGGGTTCCGTAACCTTTGTTGCTACGCGGGTTCACATCAATTGGTATAAGTGCTAGAATCCAACAAATCAAGTTATATATTTTTTTGATTTCTTGTTTTGTTTGAGTCTTTGTTTCGTTTATTTCCGCGTTCTTCTTGTTCTTCGTAAATTTAAGTCTTTGATCCGAAATTATTTCGCCAAAATTTCAAAATGTGTTTTTGGGTTCATTTTGCGTCCAAATGAACTTCCGTTTGTGTACCGGTATCGTAGTTGAATTCCGGGTTGATAAAAAAAATCGCAAAAAAAAATTCTTTTTTTTTTTTTTGGGAAAAAAAAAGAGTCTGAACTTTACGGAAAAGAAAAAGATAATATTTTATCATCTCGGAAATTTACCGGCAGACTTCAATTCCTATTGTTTCAAATTCAAATTTTTGTCGTGTCCAATTCCAATTCAAGAACCACTTTCTTGAATTAAAATTTATTCTCACCCAAATATCCGGTTCTTCCTTGAGTCTTTAAGGTCACAAATCTCACTTGATTTGAATTCTACGAAAATAACTTCTGGTTAAGTTTGAATTGTTCTTTGAAGGACTTGGTTGAAAGCTTGAGTGATAAAAAGCGGAGAGGTGAGATCAATAGAGGATAAAAGCCAATTGAGCGATACACGAGTGAACAATTGTGAGGCAGAAATTAATTTTTGAAAAAAAATGGATGTCGGACAAGAAAGGATCAACATCAAGCAGACGTAACAATCAATCCAACAGGTTGGATGAGACGAATCGACGGCTCGAAAAATAGTGTGAGGATATAATCGATAAAATGGATAGGCTTGAATGAAGGAGTAGACATCTTGTTGGAGATGGTGTTGATAGGAGGAATTAGAGAGCATCGTAGAGAATGTAATGGAGTCGAGAAATCGGTAGTGGAGGAAACTTGTGTGGTGATGGGTGATCTCCATACGCTCATCAACGTGGATGATGTTGAGCAACTACGGGAGACGATCTTTCAAACTAGATGTCATGTCAACAACAAGGTATCTAGTTTGATTATTGATGGAACTAGTTGTATTAATATCGTTAGTGCTATGCTTATTGAGAAACTTGGGTTGACTATAGTAAAACATCCCAAGCCTTATAAACTGCGGTGGTTAGATGAATGTGAAAAAGTTAGGGTATGTGAGCAGATGTTGATGAGTTTCTCAATTGGGAGGTTCCACGATGAGATGTTGTGTGATGTAGTTCCTACGTATGCTGGGCATATACTGTTGGGTACGCAATGGCAACATTATGGAAAGGTGAAACATGATGAATTCAAAAATAGGTACAGCTTTACTAAGGATGGGAAGCCTATTATTCATGCGTCGTTGACACCACAACAAGCGTATGAAGATCGACTCAAATTAAGAAGTGAGAAAGAAAAGGGATTGAGACAAAATGAAAATAAGAGCGAAAACGATGAAGTGGTGAGCTCGAGAGAAAACGGTGAGGTGGCTAACAATGAAGGAAAATGAGTAGAGCCACAAAAGAGTGAAAAGGAAAATGAGAGTGGAGAGGTAGCTAAAAGAGACTTGGGGCCACAAGAGAGAAAAGAAAAGTCAAAAGTGAGTTTCCATGAAAAACAAAGTGAAGTTGAGAGGATTAACAAACCCCCTCCCTAGTTTGGCTATTTCTGTCTTGCATGATTCGAAGACTTGGTACTTGAAAATGAGCCAATTGGGATACCATCCAATTCGGGTATGGAACATCAACTTTTGGATGAAATTAACCAACCCCACCCTGTTTTGGATATCACTTTATTTTCGAAGGTTAACTTTGTAATTCCTGAGGAATCAACGAAGTGTCAGAGGCAATGTAAGGAGTTCCTATGCATGGGGTTGAAGGATTTAGATGTACATGATAAGCATTCGAGCACAGAGGAGAAATATGAGATTGTTCTTAAAATGTTTCAAACATACAAGAGGGCAAATTCGAAGTGTGCATTATTTGATCCGTGTGAAGGTGATTGGGTTTACATACAAAGGAGACGGATACGAACTCAAAAGAGGCCCAAATTACATCCTAGGAGAGATGGACCATTTCATGTTATTACGAGAATTGAGGACAAGGGCTACAACCTGGGCATCCAATGTCAAGATTCGAGGACGAATCTTCTTGAAGATTGAGGGTCTGATGTGAGCTGGAATAGGCTACAATTAACCGAGAGTGCAATATTTGTTGAGGAGATGGATGGTGAAATCGAGACCTCAAAATTTTCTTTTTTTTGTCCGAAGTTACCTTATTTGATTAGGATTATATTTTATTTGATATATTTGTAATCTTAGGAGTCTATTTCCGTTTTAACGACCTTAATTAGAGTTTAGTATAATAGATTTCATTATTTTCATTGTAACTTGAACAACAATTTTATGGAATTAATTTGAAAGGCAATGTTGCTTTTTCTTTCTTTTATTCTTCATGGAACAATCCTACCGAACTTATCGGGGTAATTCTCGTGGCGTTCAACCAATCAAGTGAGATTCATTTATCGTTGTAATCACAGGGTCAAGATATTTTCACAATTGCTTTTGGTTTCTTAGTTCAGTATTTCAGGGTCGAACTTTAATTCCGGGTTAGATTTCTTAAATCGTGTAATTAAAAGGTCAACATATCATATTGATTGTGTTGGTTGTTTTTCGAGCCAAATCCATAAACTTTGTTTGTTTGGACTTTCTTGGGTCGGATTTCAATATCATGTCCATAACCTTCGTTGCTATGCGGGTTCATATTAGTTTGAGTAGGCAAAGCTACTTTTCAAAGTTATAGTAGGGTATTTATTGGTAAAAGCTCGGGGCTATGGCTTTCTCATAATGCTTCTCATCAATGATCAATGTAAAAAAATCTTATAAATCTGGAGCGCATAACTTAAATGAGTTTTTCTTGCATTTGATCTATTTCATAAAGAGTTGAAGCTTGAAGGGATGTCTCATCTAAACTGCAAATCTCAACTCAAGTCAAAGTCAACAATTAATTTTAGCCACAAATTTCATAGAACCCACAACTTTTCAACCGCACATTTCATCAACTTTTATCAAAATCTATTAACAATTTGATTTGAATATCTACTAAACAAGGGAACAATAAACACAGAATACTTAAATGATTATTTATGTTGCTTTTCTTTCCCTGTTCGGTCTGTAGTTATTTATTGATCTTAGTAAATTTATCAGCCATTTGTCTAAAGTACTTAATGACTATTTAAAGTGAAAAAGACATCAACATTGTGAGTTGAATATCATTCACAATCTTTATTATTTGATAGAAGGGCTTGCCAATTGAATATCATTTACAATCTTTATTCAATTTACATTAATGTTGCTTCTCTGATGGCTCCTAAATTTTTATAACTGAACTTGTTTTTATCTTTGTCATAGTTCACTGGTGATAATAGTACGCAATATAGTTCTTCTCCAACAAATAATCGTTCTAGAAGAAGAACGGATATAGCAGGGGGTCATTGTAGAGAGATGTTAGAAATTTGTTTTAAAAAAATGGTTTGCTTGGAGATGGTATCAATTGAGTCAAACAACACTTAGTGGATTAAAGGGTAACTTGGTTTCGTGTCGTGGAATACCTCCTTATATTAGATTCAAAATGAAAGAAAACTTGGAAATATTTCCTACAAAGAAGCGTAAAAATCAAGAAGTTCTTGATAAGTGTAATCCACATAATTCTTATTACCAAGAACAAGAAGAACAGTTTTACAGAGATTTAGGTGATGATAATGTTCAAGAAATCATCCCTTCTAGTTCTAAAGGAAAGGGTACAGTTATTGGGAAAAATGAAAGAAATGGAATAGGAGCTAAATATTTAAAAGAACAAAAAAGAACTGGTTCTTACTTCATACCAAGAACAGGACCTAGTAACCAACATACTATCAAAAGCTTTTTTCAAAGCAAAGAAGCTATAGAGAAATGTGATCTTACTATATCAAAATGGATGATTGATTCATGTATACCTGTCAACGCCTGTGTATTATCAATAAAGTATAGATGTTGATGAGTGCGTTTTACACGCATATTTTGGGTCACAAGCACGGATAATTGCTAATAACGTTCAATATAGCTTAATTTGATGTAATTTATGTTTTGCAGGACAACACTGATGAATATGGTGAAAATTAGGAGAAAAAATGAAAAAAGGGACTAAAATGAAAGAAAATCAAAGTTCAAGGACCAATGTGCAAATAATTGAAAGATAACCCTGAAGGAAGAGTGGAGACGTGAAGATGTTGAGGACTAAGTGAGCATGGGAATAACACATTAGATGAAGAGGACGTGGAAAAAGAGGTCGAGGTTGGAGTGATGAAGTTTGAGGGCTAAACTACAAAAAATTGTAAAACATCACTATGCGGTCGCATAGAGGCCTCTAGCAAAAAACAGAAGGTAGCCCTATACTTCTATGCAACCGCATAGAAGTATACTATGCGGTCGCATAGTATAAAATTTTGACGAAAATTCTGGTTTCCTTTTTCAACTCAAACACATTTGGAAACAAATCTGGGGATGCATATTTAAACCCTAAAGCCGTCCAAAAAGAGGAGGTGATACACAAGGTTTTTCAGAGAGAAAAAGAGGCACGATTGTCGGGGATTGAATTTAGTTAAATTCTATTTATTTTGACACTAATTCGAATATTAGTTATATTTTTTATTATTCATGTTCTAGTAAGTAATTTTTCTTTTTAGTAATTATCTAAGTACTATTTTTTATTCTTTTTTGGTCTTGAATGTGAAGGTTGCTTGACGGTGACTTGATTCCAGCTGATCCAGAAATCGAACGCACTTGCCATCGTAGGCAAAGAGAAGCAAGAGTAGTACGACAAATGGTTGACACGTAAAATGAAAAATTGGGTCAAGTCAATGAAGAGGAAGTTATTGATAAGGGAAACATGATAGTTGGAAATTTCATGACACCGCAAATCATTCAGAGTCAATCCAGCATTGTCTACCTTCCGTTTGGGTAGCCTAACTTCCAATTGAAGATTGGCGTTATACATTTATTTTAGAATAGACATCAGTTTTATGGCAGAGCTGAAGAAAACCTATATACATATGTCTCTCGATTCTTGGAGATGTCAATACTTCAGATATCAGGGTATCTCAGATGATACTATCAGGCTACGGCTATTTCTCCACACGCCACGTGATAAAGTATTGGAGTTGTTGGATTCTCAACCTATATCCAGCATCAACACATGGAATGACTTAGCTCAAAAATTCTGCACAAAGTTCTTTTACCTACCAAAATTGCAAAATTGAGGCATGACATCTCAATTTTCCATCAAGGTGAATCAAAATCTTTTGATGAAGCATGGAATCAATTCAAAAAAATGCTAAGGAAGTATCCTCGTCACGATTTTAGTAAAGGACTCCAAGTCCAATAGTTTTATACTGGATTGCTTCCATCATTTAAAAGCATGGTAGATTCTTCATCAAATGGTTCATTATCAACAAGAACTATTGATGATGCCTCGAAACTATTCGAGACAGTGGCAACTACTTCAGTAATGTGGGTTTCTAAACGGGTGGTTCAAAGGAGGGTGCCAGGTATATATGATGTGGATGCTTACTCAACTTTGACAGCAAAAATAGACTCACTATTCCATAAGATGGAGAGCATATCATAGACAGCTAACGTTGCATAAATGAAAAAGCCAAGCGATGAGGAGTGTGAAGCAAATCACAACACAACGGAGTTCCGAATTTTGGCTCAAGGGATGGAACAAGTGGACTTCATACAATGGGGACAATGTCAACAAATGAATCCACATTCAGAAACCTACAACCCAAGATGGAAAAGGCGCCCTAACTTTTCTTAGGGTGGTTTGAACCAAAATAAGCCATAGGGTCAGTTTTAGCAGTCAGAGAAGAAGTTACAGTTGGACGAGATGTTCGGTAAATTTATGGAGAAAACAATCAGTACATGGAAGCCAACAATCAATTTATGCGTAAAACTGAATCAACCCTCCAGGAACAGAATGATGCTATTAAAAACTTAGAGATTCAGATGGTGCAAATGGCACTATCTATGAATGGCAGAGCACCAGGTTCACTACCCAGCAATATAGAGATCAACCCAAAAGAACACGCCAAAGTAATAACAACCAGAAGTGGAGTGAAATTTTCGAAAATTCATGTCGAAAGACCTGCTGCGAGTAAGGAGAAAATACCATCTTCAAGTGAGGAGCAAGTGGAACAGACGGAACAGACACCTGAAGCACCTGCAAAGGAAAGTTCAGATACACCAAAGGTTCAGGAAAAAAATCCTATTAATCCATATGAGCCTCCTATTCCATTCTTCCAAAGATTAAAAAAGCACAAGATGGATCAACAATACAAGAAATTCCTAGAAGTCTTCAAGAAACTACACATCAACATTCCATTCGTTGATGCCTTCATTCAAATGCCTAGCTAAGCCAAGTTTTTGAAAGACATTCTATCTAACAAATGCAAGCTAGAGGAATATGAGACAGTAATGTTAACTGAGGAATGCAGAGCTAGAATCCAGAAAAAGCTACCTCCAAAGCTTAAAGACCCAGGGAGTTTTATTATACCTTGCACTATTGAAAATTGTCATTTCAATAAAGTTTTATGTGATTTAGGTGCAAGTAATAATTTGATGTCACTTTCTATTTTCAGAAAACTAGGTTTGGGAGAGGCTAAAGTAACAACAGTGACTTTGCAGCTGGCTGATCGATCCCTTACTCACCCAAGGAAAATTATAGAAAATGTGCTGATTAAAGTGGAGAAATTCATATTTCCCGCAGATTTCCTTATCCTAGACATGGAGGAAGACAAGTATGTATCGCTTATACTAGACCAACCATTTTTAACTACTGGAAGAGCACTCATCAACGTACGGCAGGGTCAATTGATTATGAGGATCGGCGAGGAACAAGTTGTTTTCTATATCTTCAAGGCCATGAAATTTCCCATTAAATCCAATAGTTGTTTTCGGATTGATGTAATTGAAAAGGTGATCCAAGATACATTTTTACTGCACAACTCATCTAACACGTATGAAGCATGTATCATACATTCCCAATCTACTCACTCAGATTCTATTGAGATTGAGACATGTGTAGGGTGTTTGGAAAATAACCCACCATACATACGGAAATGATAGTTTGAGGATTTAGGAACTGGCCCTACAAGGCCATTACCATCTGTTAAACAGCCTCCAAAGTTAGAACTTAAGTAACTGTCGCCTCACCTTCGTTATGCTTACTCGGTGAATTCTTCTACACTTCCAATGATTATATCGAGCTCAGTTAGTAAGATGGAGGAAGAGATACTACTGCAGGTGCTCCAAGAAAATAAAACAGCAATTGGATGGTCTATCGCGAATATCAAAGGGATCAGCTTTTCATTGTATATGCACAAGGATCTCATGGACGAGAAATTTAAACCTTGTATAGATGGTCAAAGAAGGCTAAACCCCAATATGAAGAAGGTAGTTAAGGCCAAAGTACTGAAACTTCTTGACGTGAAAATCATTTACCTGATATCAGACATCGCATGGATCAATCTTGTCGAGGTTGTACCTAAAAATAGTGATATTACTATGGTGCAAAACAAGAAGAATGAGTTTATTCCCATGAAAACTATTACAGGCTTGAGAGCGTACATTGATTACCAGAAACTCAATGCTACCACTGGGAAGGATCACTTTCATCTTCCATTCATTGATCAGGTGCTTGAACGGCTGGCAGGTCATTCACACTATTGCTTCCTTGATAGCTACTCTGGATATAATCAGATCCCAGTAGCACCCGATGATCAGGAGAGGACCACTTTTGCCTATCCCTATGGTACATTTGCTTACCGTAGGATGTCATTCGGGTTGTGCAATACTCCTGCTACCTTCCAACATTACATGATGGTGATTTTCTCTAACATGGTGGAGAAATTCATAGAAATTTTCATGGATGACTTCTCGTGTTTGGATCGTCATTTGAAGAATGTTTGGAGCACTTGAGTTTGTATTACAGCGGTGTAGGGAAACCAACTTGGTATTGAATTGGGAAAAATGTCATTTCATGGTACATGAGGGCATTGTGTTGGGACATCGCATTTCAGCTAACGGAATAGAGGTGGACAAAGTGAAAATTCAAGTCATTGAGAAATTACCACCGCCTACATCAATTAAGGGTGTTCGAAATTTTCTCGAGCATGTCGAGTTTTATAGATGGCTCATAAAGGATTTTTCCAAGATCGCAAAGCCTCTGTGTAACTTACTGGTTAAAGATATCTCATTTAACTTCTCTGAAGACCATCTTACTGCTTTCAACATATTAAAAGAGGAGCTGATTTCAGCACCAATGATCATCGCACCATATTGGAGTTTACCATTTGAATTAATGTGTGATGCTAGTGATTACGCGGTGGGGGTAGTTCTGGAACAGGTGAAGAATAAGATATTTCATGTGATATATTATGCAAGCAAAACATTGACTAACGTCTAACTAAACTATGCCACTACGGAGAAGGAACTGCTAGCAGTAGTCTATGCTTTTGACAAATTTTGGTCCTATCTTGTGGGATCAAAAGTCATCATTTACACTGATCGTACTGCTTTAAACTACTTATGGATGAAGAAGGATGCCAAATCGAGACTTATCCATTGGGTGTTACTTCTACAAGAATTTGATCTGGAGATAAGGGATACAAAGGGCAGTGAAAATGTAGTAGCAGACCATTTGTCTCGACTGGAGCCAGCAAAAATGTAGTAGCAAACCAATATAGCCTTCTACATTGGTATGTTGACATTGTAAATTACTTTGGCCAAGTCTATCACACCACCGAACTATTCGAGTCATCAACGGAAAAAGTTTTTCCCTGACTTAAAATGCGGGTCATTTTGGGGCATCCAAAACAGCAGTTAAAATTTTACAATCTGGGATGCCTTTCAGATTTCGGGATACTTTTGAATTTGTGAAACGATATGATAGGTGTCAACGTACTGGTAATATCTCGAGAAGGAATGAAATACCTCTAAACAATATCCTTGAGGTAGAACTATTTTATGTATGGGGAATTGACTTCATGGGACCGTTCCCACCATCATTCTCCATTCAATACATATTGGTTACTGTTGACTGTGTCTCCAAATGGGTGAAAGTAGTGGCATTGCCAACTAACGATGCTAAAGTGGTGATTAGATTTTTAAAAAAGTATATTTTCACCGTTATGACATACCTTGAGCTATATAATCAGTGATGGGGGTAAACACTTTTGCAATCGTCAATTTAAGTCATTGTTGGCTAAATATGGCATCCGACATCGTGTATCAACTCCATATTATCATCAAACCAGCGATCAAGTTGAAGTCTCTAATATAGAGTTGAAAAGAATAGTAAAGGTAACTGTGAGCTCTTCTAGGAAAGATTAGTCTAAGAAACTTGACGACACACTATAGGCTTACAATATAGCATTCAAAACACCTATAGGCATGTCTCCATACCGGTTGGTTTTTGGGAAAGCATGTCATTTGCCAGTTGAGTTGGAGCACCAAGTATACTGGGCAGTCAAGAATCTGAACTTCAATTTAAAGGCAGCTGGTGAAAAGAGATTACTGCAATTGAATGAGATGGAAGAATTCTGAATGGAGGCGTATGAGAACGTAAAACTTTATAAGGAGCGCACCAAAAAGTGGTATGACATGAATATCCAGAAACAGAAGTTTATGGTGGGGCAACAAGTCTTGTTATACAATTCGAGACTCAAGCTTTTCCCTGGGAAGTTGAGATTGATGGTCCGGGCCATATACAGTCAATAGAGTGTTTCCCTATGAAACGGTTGAAATAACTCATGATAGCAAGGGAACATTTAAGGTGAATAGGCAGTGATTGAAACATTATTGGAGCAGTGATTTTCCAAAAGAAAAGTCCATCGTTTATCTTAGCACACCGGAGTGAATCAATCAAAGTACAGTCGAGCTATAGACTATAACCTAGCGCTAGTTGGGAGGCAACTCAACATATTCTTCCTTTTTATTTATTTTGCTTTATGCACTAGTTAAGAAATTTTTCATT
This sequence comes from Fraxinus americana, assembly GCA_035079005.1. NCBI lineage: Eukaryota > Viridiplantae > Streptophyta > Magnoliopsida > Lamiales > Oleaceae > Fraxinus > Fraxinus americana. The sequence continues at coordinate 20,397,178 of CM068706.1, forward strand.
TTTTGCAAAGTTCAGGCATATTAGGTTATTCATATCCCTAGAGATAACTACGAGTATGTGCATGGTCTAAATTGGTTTTAAATATGTTGTGCTCATGTTTAGGGGTGTTGGAATGGAATTTTATTGTTTCGGTGCAAAAATCACGCATTTCGAGGCAAAACCATTGAACTTGTGATTTTCAGAACAACAAATGTTTTCAGATTTTACAATATTTTTGGGAACCAAGTTAATGGCATCCATGCACAGCCAGTGGTTTAAAATGTGTTTTGACGAGTTGTAGGGGCATCGGGATGTCATTTTGCAATGAGGGTTGGTTGAAAACTGAGTTTTAAGTGCAAATTTACCACAAACGAGTTTTCGAAGAGTTAAGCATGTTTTAAAACTTTTTTCCACTTTGCATACATTCATTATATGTATTTGAGCTTTTTGGCACGAAAATCTAGGTCTCAGGGGTCCCAAATGGGCGAACATGGATTTTGGCTGGGGAACTGGAAAACTGTTCATTCCTAGTAGTGCGGTCGCATTTATCCCTGAACTCTTGTTCTATGCGACCGCAATAGTTTGTTCTATACGGTCGCATAGAACAACTTTTAGCCCTTCCCCCCTCTTTCCGTTTTTCTTAAATTCAACACACACCACACTTTCCTCCCTCCCCCAACACACACACACAATACACTCACGTACAACCGCACACACCTAAACCTCCACTCACACTCATGCACAACTGCACACTCCAACTCACCAACATCAAGTGCATTTTTCCCAATCATCCTCACCAACATCTCAAGGTATGGATTCCAACCTTTTTTTCCTATTTTCCTTCAACTTTTTCCTTTTGATACTTTTAAGAATGACATTGCACACTTGTTTAAGTAGTGGAAATATAGGTAGATGATGGATTGTTTGTTGGTTGCTTTGAATTGAAAGAAGAAAATTTATGGTTTGATTCATAACCAAGTTGTTTCCATTCTCATGAAAATGAAGCGCGTACAACATATTCGATGAAATGCATATGTGAACTTTTGTGTGGAATTCGGTTTCATTTCAATTTTGCCATTGTTCATATGCATCTCCAATTGTGTTTAGTATATCCTCTTTCATATGCCTGAAGGTTGTTTGGGAAAATTTCAATTGTCCTTGTTTGTGTCCTATAATACCAATATTTACCCACACATTTCGTTTAGCATGTCCTCGTTATATCGTTCCCTATTTTGTTTGGTTGATTCCATGACATCTTTAATTACGTACGTAGCGTGCATGCTTTGACTTACGTTTGGAATTTAGTTGCTCTTTTGTCTTTCCTATTTTCATAAACTATTCAATTATGCCTCACATATGACTTACTTGTTTAAATTTTTCTTTGTGTTACAGAATGCCTCCTAAATGCACTTCTAAGGGAAAGGAGAAAGTAGCATCTACCTCGGGAACTGCACGCATTCGAGGCCCGGTGGGGTTTACGAAAGTTTTTCAATCAAGAGGCCATTACTTACTACTCCGATATCATTGGCCATTGGACCCTTCTTCCAAAAAGATCGATCCGAATGGAGCATTTTCTCAATTTCGAGATAGCCACCTTGATCCATAACTGTGGTTGGGAAAAGATCATAGAATGACCTCATCCGGTATACGAGGGACTAGTTTGTGAGTTCTATGTAAACTTCAACATGGACATCGATACCCCTGGGTCTGAACATCAACATCAAACATGGGTATGGGATACATGGATCATGTTTATACCTGAGGTCATTCATGACTACTACAGTTGACTTGGGATAATATTACTTCCATTCCCAGTGATTTCCATTAGAGAATGGTAGGGGGCTTGGGCGTGATGATGCTTTGTCGTCACAGATATCTGTGTTGCATCAAATTGAGCTTAAACCATCAATTGCCATTCTCTGGTTATTCATTTGCCATAACATAGGACTACATTTACCGATCCCACGGCCAGTTTACATTATCATCTGGTGCAAAGACATAAGATTGATTTAGCGATCTACGATCAAATTCATTCTCAGGGTGTTTGGAGAGATCGACGACATTCTCTAATTTTTCCAAGTCTAATCAATGGAATATGGAAGCGGGCCGACGTTACTTTCCCATCTGGGGAGCTTTCCGAGAAACCTAGTACTTTCATTAAACAAACAACCTTGAAGGCTCAGGATCGAGTCAGGGCTAAACATAGAAAGAAGCAAGAGAGGGCGCATTTGAGGCAACAGTAGGCTGCACATGACTAGGGGAGCTAAGGACACTGAGATGCCTATGCCACAGCCGGCACCACTAGAGGTCGACATATAGCTGTTGAGACAGATGTTCACTACTATGTTCGATTTGAGCTGAGACATGGAGAGTATTGGGCAAGCTGTGGGTAACATGGATACGACTATCTAGACGATTAGGGATGACATGCTCAGCACCAGGAACTTTGCTTCCAATGCTAGTAGGGAGTCCTTACCTATAAGATGCGAAGTCGAGATCATGAATAGGCGGTTAAATAATTATGTGGGTAGAGTTGATGGGATTTAGTTTAGAGTTAAAGAATCATGAGACCATTTGGTTACCATTGAGGCTGAGGTTTGGGATCAATCTCTCCACATTCAGGGCATGCAGGCTGAGTTTGCATAAAAATCAGAGTTAATTGATAAGTGTATTTTCTACACTTATTCGGGGCTTCACACTATAGAATTTTATTGTTCTTTTTGGCAAAATACAACCTAAATTGTGTTATATTGCATCTTGCAGGTAAAACTCAATGTTTGATGAAAAATTGAAGAAAAGAAGCAAAATGTGTCGAAAAATGGAAAAAACTCAAAGTACGAGGATCAAAGTCTATAAAAGTTGAAGGACTAAATTGTATTAATTCGAAAGAGTGGATAATTGGGCCCAACTTGACTTTCTAAATAGACCAGCCCATTGGTACCTAGGGTGTATCCATGCATATATATATTTATACAGACAGACGGAAGAAAGGGGCAGCCAGGCAGAAGATTGGAGAAAAAAAGAGCAGTTGCCGGCAGAAAGAAAATTGAGAATTTGTGTTGCCATATTCTATCATTTATACACACAATTAAAGGGAGATTAGGGGCATAATTAAAGGGATTAAATACACATATAGTAGGCGGAAAATTGGGAAAAAGAAAGGAAGATAGTGGTAGAATTACACACGTAAACATTCAGATTTTTACACAGTTTGGCGGCTGAAAAGAGTTTATTCCTATACTTTGGTGGTGGGCTTCTTCAATGTACATACACATTTAACACTGCCGGCAGCTTTGGCAGGTAAAATAGTGGGCTGAATTTCACAAATATACACGTGAAGCCGGCTGCTAATACACCAGATTATACATTGTTTGGCAAAAAAAAAAACAGAGAGATTATATACACATCGGGCTACTGAAACAGAGAAGACATTGGGAGGTAGCTGCAAATTGGGAACTAATCACGTTCCGTCCATTTACAGGTGATGTCGTTCCACTTCTATGTGTTTAATCTCGATAATATGCTAGGCTAAATTATCTTGTATTGGATGGATGATGAAACTACTTGATTTTTAGTTTTTAATTCGATATCATGTGTTTTTAGTTTAATTCTTACATTGTGATTTCATAAACATATATGAATTTATTGTTGTTAATGTTTGCGCACCATTATGACAATTATTTGCTTATTCGTAGTGTTGGAAAACTCACGGTAGGTAGAAAACTGTTTATGGAACACACGGACAATAAATATTAGGAATAATATTTATAGCATGTGCGGTCATGTGTGATAATCCTAAACGTCATTGCTTGCTTGTCATATGAATTCGGACTAGGAATAGGATCGTCTCGTGGCAATCATAAATTTATTATATCTTGGGAAAGAATAGTAAATGAAAGTGGAATTATCGATCGTCGCAATTACATGAATCGAATTAATTATCACTGGTTGAGAATTGAAATTAAGAATTGATTAGTGGAGTTGGAAATCCAATACACTCACCCACATTTGATTTAAAACCATTTTTTTATTAGTTTCGTAGTTATAGAACGTAGTCAACTAAAAATCAACAATCTTTTGTTACATTTGCGAATTTAAATATATCGAATACTCTAAAATTGAGTCTTATTCCCTGTGGGACGATAACTCACTCATCACAATTATTACTTGTACAACGAACTCGTACACTTGCGAGATTTTTGCGTAACAAGTTTTTGGCGCTGTTGTCGGGGAATAACAGTGTTAATCTTGAGTATTTGATATTTTAGATTCGTTTTAATTTTAATTTTAATTTTTTTTGTTGTTGTTTTTAGGCTATTATTACACTCCTAAGTTCTCTTGTGTCTTGATTTTGTCAGGTGAAGTTGGTATATGCAAAATCTTGACGAGTTAAATCTCGTTCTGTTAGATCACGAAATCGAAAAGACATTCAAAAATCGAAGGAGAGTGCAACGTCAAGAAAGGAGAATGGCCGCAAATCAGAATCAACCACAAAATCAGGTTCATCTTTAAAGACAAATACCACAGCCAAATCAACAGAGAGCTATCCCGAATGAAGCTCCTATTTTAGTTGGGGATTATGTAAACCCAATTCTTGCACCAGTGCAACCTGCCGTAGTATACCGTCCCTTTGGACAACCTAACTTCCACTTTAGACCGGATGTCATAAATCTGTTCCAAAATCAGCAAGACATCATGTTTTTTGGAAAAGCCACGGAGAACCCTCATAAACATATTTCAGCTTTTCTCATGTTATGTGAAGTGATCAATCACGAAGGGGTATCAGCAGACGCTTTTCGTATGCGGTTATTCCCTCATACTCTGAAGGATGTTGCTAGAGAATGGTTTCTTTGTTTACCACTAGGGAGCATACAATCATGGGCTGATATGGTTCAAAAATTCACGATGAAATTCTTCCCACCATCTCGAGTCCACCAAATCAGGAATGAAGTCCATACTTTCATGCAGAAGGATTTAGAGAGCTACCCTGAGGCATGGGAGAGGTTCAAGAATTTGTTCAGGAAATGCCCTAGTCTTGATATTCCTGAGCAAGCTCAGCAGTATCTATTCTACTACGATTTACAACAAGAGTTCAGGAATATGGTACTTGACGTCGATGAAGCTTATGATTTGTATGACAAAATAGCCGAAAATCAGTGGATGTGGCCAACCGATAGAGAAGTTCCAAAGAAAATAGCAGGGATACACAACGTGGATGCAATGACAGCGCTGACTGCACAAATGGAAGTTCTTACAATGAAAATGGACAATCTATCCCAGTCAGTTAACATGGTACACCAATCACCACTTGTTTGTGAAGGTTGTGGAGCAGATCATACTACTACAAGTTGCCCTTTGGCTTCTACACATGTTAGTCAGCCTGCAGAGGTGAGCTACGCGCTGAACTTTCAGAGACAGCAAAATAATCCCTACTCCAATACTTATAATCCAGGCTGGAGAAACCATCCAAACTTTTCATGGACTAATAATCAGGGACAAAGATAGGGAGAAAATAATCAGAATAAACCACCGGGGTTCCAACAGCAGCAACAACAGCAAGTAAGGAAGCCATCATTGGAAGATTTGCTAGTTCAGTACAATACTAAAACCGAGACCAACTTTCAGAATCAACAGGCCTCGATCAAGAACTTGGAACAATAGGTGGGATAGATAGCAGCTACACTATCGGGTAGAGCTCAAGGGACTTTACCCAGCAATACAGAGACAAATCCTAAGGAGCAAGTCCAAGCAATCACTACACGTAGCGGGGTCCAGCTACCAGAAATACATGTAAAGTGGCCACAACCAGTCATAGAAAAGGTACCTACCTCAGGCGATGAGCATTTAGATGAGTCGAATAAGGCTACAGAGGAAAATCAAGTTGAGTAACCAAATAGTCCACGGGTGAAAGCAACCACGCCTGTCAAAGCATATATACCTCCAATCCCATTTCCACAGAGGTTGCAAAAACATAAGCTCGACAAACAATTTCAGAAATTTTTGGATGTATTCAAGAAGTTGCACATCAACATACCGTTCGCTGAAGCTTTAGCCTAGATGCCTAGCTACGCGAAGTTCATGAAGGATATTCTATCAAACAAGAAGAAGTTGGAAGACAATGAGACGGTCATGCTTATCGAGGAATGCAGTGCAATTCTCCAACATAAGTTGCCACCAAAATTAAATGATCCAGGGAGTTTTACTATTCCTTGCAATATTGGTAACTTATATATATATAAAGCATTGTGTGATTTAGGAGCTAGTATTAATTTAATGCCTTTATCTCTTTTCAGGAAACTAGGTTTGGGCGAAGCAAAAGTAACTACAGTTTCATTGCAATTGGCTGATGGATCGATCAAGCATCCTAGAGGCATTTGTGAAGACATCTTGGTGAAGGTCGATAAATTCATTTTTCTAGCAGACTTTATTATCCTGGATATAGAAGAAGATAAAGACGTCCCGCTCATTTTGGGTCGTCCGTTTTTTGCTACGGGAAGGGCTCTGATTGATGTGCAGAAGGGTCAGTTGATATTGAGATTGGATGATGATGAATTGAAAATCAATGTGTTTAAGGCCTTCAAATTTCAGAACGAACCAGATTCTTGCATGCATATTGATATAATAAAGGAAGCAGTATCAGAGACATTCAGACTTGATCACCCTCAGGAACCTCTTGAGGCTTGTTTAGTGCATTCTCAGGATTTACCAGCAGAAAATGAGGAGGTAGAAGAATGTGCGCGATATTTGGAAGCCATGCCACCACGTTTCAAGCAACCATGTTTGGAACTCGGTAAAGGACCCACAAAACCTGGACCATCTATACAGTAAGCTCCAACACTTGAACTCAAACAGCTGCCCACTCACCTTCGCTATACATACTTGGGGGAAAAGAATTCACTTCCGGTAATAATCTCGAATACACTTATAGAAACAGAGGAAGATCAACTGCTGAGAGTACTTCGGGAGCACAAGACAGTAATAGGATGGACTATCTCAGATATAAAAGGGATTAGCCCTTCGCTTTGCATGCATAAAATACTGATGGAAGAGGATTACAAAGCTTCCGTTGAGCATCAACGCAGATTAAATCCTACTATGCAGGAAGTGGTAAGAAAAGAGGTATTGAAACCTCTGGATGCAAAGATCATTTACCCCATATCAGATAGCCATTAGGTCAGTCCAGTATAGGTTGTGCGAAAAAAGGGGGAATCACGGTGGTTCCAAATGAAAACAACGAGCTCATACCTACGCGCACAGTCACAGGTTGGAGAGTTTGCATTGACTATCGTAAACTCAACAACGCCACAAGGAAGGATCACTTTCCCCTTACTTTCATTGATCAGATGCTGGAAAGACTTGCAGGACATGCTTATTATTGCTTTCTTGATGGTTATTCGGGTACAACCAGATTCCTATAGCGCCAGATGATCAGGAAAAGACTACCTTCACATGCCCTTACGGCACTTTTGCTTACAGGAGGATGCCTTTTGGCCTTTGCAACGCTCCAACCACTTTTCAGCGCTGTATGATGTCTATTTTTTCGGATATGGTGGGAAATATCATTGAGGTATTTATGGATGATTTTTCAGTCTTTGGAAAGTCATTCAAGGAATGCCTTGAACATTTGGGAAAAGTGTTGCAGCGGTGTGAGGACACCAATCTTGTATTAAATTGGGAAAAATGTCATTTCATGGTTCAGGAAGGGATCGTATTGGGGCATTTGATATCGGTACATGGTATTGAAGTAGATAAAGCTAAGATACAGGTCATTGAGAAATTACCACCGTCGGTAACAGTGAAGGGGGTCAGAAGTTTCTTGGGGCACGTTGGGTTCTACAGACGTTTCATCAAAGACTTCTCCAAAATCTCGAAGCCATTGTGCAATTTATTAGAAAAAGGGGCTCCATTTAACTTCTCTGATGAATATTTGACTACTTTCAACACTCTCAAGGAAAAATTGGTCTCTGCTCCTGTGTTAGCTTCTCCAGATTGGAACTATCCATTTTAGTTTATGTGTGATGCTAGTGATCACGCAGTGGGGGCAGTTTTGAGTCAGCGAAAGGAAAAGATTTCATGTGCCATTCATTATGCTAGTAAGACTTTGAATGAGGCCCAGATGAATCATGCTACTACAGAGAAGGAGCTTTTGGCAGTAGTATTCGCCTTTGACAAATTCAGGCCGTACTTGATTGGGTCGAAGGTGATTGTCTACACAGATCATTCGGCCTTGAAGTATCTGATGAGCAAAAAGGATGCAAAGCCGAGACTTATTCGATGGATACTTCTGCTGCAAGAATTTGATTTGAAAATTAAAGATAAAAGAGGGAGCGAGAATGTTGTTGCGGATCACCTATCTCACATTAAATCACAAGATTCAGATCCTACAGAGGAGATCAATGAAGTTTTCCCTAATGAGATGCTATTTCAGATTATCATTATGCCATGGTATGCAGATTACGTAAATTATTTAGCCCGTTCCATCATTCCACCGGATTACTCAAGTCAGCAAAAGAAAAAATTCTTTAATGACTTGGAACACTATTTTTGGGATGATCCATTTCTTTATAGAAGAGGTCCAGATCAGATTATACGTCGTTGTGTGTCGGAAGTCGAGCAACATCATGTGTTGGAATCTTGTCACTCAACACCATATAGAGGTCACTTCGCAGCGATTAAGACAGCAGCAAAGGTGTTGCAATCAGGTTTTTATTGGCCGATGTTGTTCAAGGATGCACATTACATGGTCAAGAATTGTGATAAATGCCAAAGGACCGGAAATATTTCTAGGAAGAACGAGATGCCCTTGAACAACATTTTGGAAGTTGAGATATTCGATGTTTGGGGTATTGACTTCATGGGACCATTCCCTTCGTCCTACAGTCAACAATACATATTGGTGGCAGTAGATTACGTGTCTAAATGGGTTGAAGCTGTGGCTTTGCCAACTAACGACGGTCGAGTGGTCACTCAATTTTTGAAGAATATTTTCACGAGGTATGGAACCCCAAGGGCAATTATTAGTGCTGGTGGAAAACGTTTTTGCAACCGCCAATTTGCGTCATTGTTTGCTAAATATGGAGTGAAATATCGTTTGGCAACACCGTATCATCCGCAAACTAGTGGCCAAGTGGAAATCTCCAACAGGGAGTTAAAGAAAATTCTTGAAGCTACAGTCAGTGCATCACGTAAAGATTGGGCTAGAAAATTAGATGATCCACTTTGGGTGTATAGAACAGCATTTAAAACTCCGATTGGCATGTCTCCATATATGTTGGCATTTGGAAAGGCTTGTCATCTACCGGTTGAGCTCGAGCATAAGGCATATTGGGCAACGCACTTGCTAAATTTTAATCTGAGGACAGCAGGGGAAAAGAGGTTTCTTCAACTTCATGAGCTCGATGAGTTCCGTTTGGATTCATATGAGAATGCAAAAATTTATAAGGAGAAAACCAAGAAATGGCACGATAAGCATATACGGGAAAAGAAGTTTGAGGTTGGTCAGCAAGTATTGATGTTCAACTCACGCCTCAAGCTCTTTCCAGGCAAGCTAAAGTCTAGGTGGTCGGGTCATTTCACGGTAGTGGCTGTGTTTCCGCATGGGGCTGTGGAAGTGGTATCTCATAATCAACAAAGGAAGTTCAAAGTGAATGGACAATGGTTGAAGGCTTATTGGGGAGGTGACTACTCCAGTGAGAAAACAAAGGTGCCACTTAATCCTGCAGACTAGCCTCAGCAACAAAGTCAAGCTAAGGACTTTAAACAAAGCGCTTATTGGGAGACAACCCAGTTTTTCTTCTTTTTATTTTATTTTATTTTGCTTTCTAGTCATAGGATAATATAGATTTTTTTTTTCTTTTCTTTTTCAATTTTAGGGACTCATCATCCATATCCCGTTTCCCCTTAAATTTTCGATATGTTAGTTGGTTTACTAGATGTTAGAGCTAAGTAACACTTGTTTCAGGTATTTGATCTTGAGTATTTTATTTGACCGCATTGTGCAGGAATATGACGTCGCACAACACTTAAACCAACCAAGACTAAGGAGCTAACGGGAGCAATAGGAAGCTAGCAATTGGATTACAAGTCATATCAGGGGAGTCTTTCTTCAATTTTTTCCCACCCCTTTATTTGCGGATATAGAATGTAAGACATTGAAGACAATGTCTAGTTTAAGTTTGGGGGTGGAAAACATGAGTTTTCATTTTTTTTTATGTGTTTTTGTGTGCTTTTATTGTTTCAGATAAAATAAAATAAAAAAAATTCTTTTTGTGTGCTTGTGTGAGTTAGTTGGTCTGGCTGGCAATGAGAATGTATTGAATTATAAATTGATTTATGAATGGTGAATAGTTGCATGCTTAGATTAATTTTTACTTTTCCATGTGAAATTTGATATATATTGAGCACGTAAATTAAGTTAAGTATTGTGTAAGAATGAGTTGATTTCATAATGGATAGGTTGAAATAGTGGACCATAGATGTTAAAACCCAAAACCACTAAATTTTACATCCTTAGACCAAATTTAGAATAGTTTGGGGGGATTTCACTGTTGTGGGAAGATATTGAGATAAATTGGGATTCCATGTGTGAAATAAAAAAATCTTGTGTGGATTGTCTAAGGTCAATAGGATGCAATTGGGTGAAAATCTCAAGTTAGAGGTCGTTTTACTTGAATTGGTGTTTAATAAGGGACATTGCACTAATCAAGGTAAAAAAAAAATTATTTTATTTGAAAATTTCTTTTCGTAGCCTTTATGACTTGAGCAATTAAGCCTGCAAGGGTCTTTAAAACCTGGTGCCCTATGGTCATCTGACTTGGGAGTCATCGGCCGAAAACTTGTTACATGAGTCACTTAAAAAGCTTAAGGGAGAGAATTATTCAAATAAAGAAAAAAAAAAGCGTTGAAAAAAAAAATTTTGAAAAAACAAATTGAAAAAACTGGTGCATGAAACATAAGACTCACCAAATGCTCTAATTATGTCCCGAACACTTGTTTAGGGAAATTTGACTTTTTGATAAGGGATTATTAGCCTAATTAAATCCTAGAGATTGAAGCAATCAAATTATGGAGAATCCTTATTTATTGATATATTGACTTACAATTAGTGAGATTTACCTAAACTAGAGAGGTGAGGATAGTAGAAAATTCAACCTTAGGTCACACCCTTGGAAAGAGCGAAAATAATAAGTTTGGGGGTGTGTAAATTTTACGAGTGATGAAAGAACATCTTTGACCATTGGGGGTCGGAAATTGAAACAACTCATGAATTCATGATACTATGCTTAATTCTTCATACACACACACGTTGATTTTATATTGGAAAAGTAGATTTTAATTTTTGTATTGTGAATTTGAGCTGTACATGGATTTGATTATGATTTCAATCTTGAGATAAAAAGCCAGGGTAACTAGCTAAATATTTTTGCTTTACTTGATTGATAGACCATCAATTTGGTAATTTGTATTGCATGTTTGTGTGTTTGTTAGGTTTTAGTTTTGTTTGAGGACAAACAAATATTCAAGTTTGGGGGTTTGATAAGTGTATTTTCTACAATTATTCGGGGCTTGAAACTATAGAATTTTATTGTTCCTTTTGGCAAAATACAACCTAAATTGTGTTATATTGTATCTTGCAGGTAAAACTCAATGTTTGATGAAAAATTGAAGAAAAGAAGCAAAATGTGTCGAAAAATGAAAAAACTCAAAGTACGAGGATCAAAGTCTATAGAAGTTGAAGGACTAAATTGTATTAATTCGAAAGAGTGGATACATTGGAGAAATTGGGCCCAACTTGACTTTCTAAATAGTCCAGCCCATTGGTACCTAGGGTGTATCCATGCATATGTATATTTACACAGACAGACGGAAGAAAAGGGCAGCCGGGCAGAAGATTGGAGAAAAAAAGAGCAGTTGCCGGCAGAAAGAAAATTGAGAATTTGTGTTGCCATATTCTATCATTTATACACATAATTAAAGGGAGATTAGGGGCATAATTAAAGGGATTAAATACACATATAGTGGGCGGCAGATTGGGAAAAAGAAAGGAGGATAGTGGCCGAATTATACACGTAAACATTCAGATTTTTACACAGTTTGGCGGCTGAAAAGAATTTATTCCTATACTTTGGTGGTGGGCTTATTCAATATACATACACATTCAACACTACCGGCAGCTTTGGGAGGTAAAATAGTGGGCTGAATTTCACAAATATACACGTGAAGCCGGCTGCTAATACACCAGATTATACATTGTTTGGCCAAAAAAAAAATAGAGAGATTATATACACATCAGGCTACTGAAATAGAGAAGACATTGGGAGGTAGTTGCAAATTGGGAACTAATGACGTTCCGTCAATTTATAGGTGATGTCGTTCCACTTCTATGTGTTTAATCTCGATAATATGCTAGGCTAAATTATCTTGTATTGGATGGATGATGAAACTACTTGATTTTTAGTTTTTAATTCGATATCATGTGTTTTTAGTTTAATTCTTACATTGTGATTTCATAAACATATATGAATTTATTGTTGTTAATGTTTACACACCATTATGACAATTATTTGCTTATTCGTAGTGTTGGAAAACTCACGGTAGGTAGAAAACTGTTTATGGAACACATGGATAATAAATATTAGGAATAATATTTATGGTGTGTGCGGTCATGTGTGATAATCCTAAACGTCATTGCTTGCTTGTCATATGAATTCGGACTAGGAATAGGATCGTCTCGTGGCAATCATAAATTTATTATATCTTGTGAAAGAATAGTAAATGAAAGTGGAATTATTGATCGTCGCAATTGCATGAATCGAATTAATTATCACTGGTTGAGAATTGAAATCAAGAATTGATTAGTGGAGTCGGAAATCCAATACACTCACCCACATTTGATTTAAAACCATTTTTTTTATTGCTTTCGTAGTTATAGAACGTAGTCAACTAAAAATCAACCATCTTTTGTTACATTTGCGAATTTAAATATATCGAATACTCTAAAATTGAGCCTTATTTCCTGTGGGACGATAACTCACTCATCACAATTATTACTTGTACAACGAATTCGTACGCTTGCGAGATTTTTGCGTAACATTAATAAGACAAATCCTCACCCGTCTCCCACCACCGTCGGCTGATGATGCATCCGGCTCTGATTTCTATCCCTCGCCTACGGATTGATCAGGGGAGTCTTCTACGCCCCATTTTCTTTGCCTTGTTATGCAATTGTCCTTTTTGTTACGTATTCCTTAAAATGCTGTTTGCTATTTTTCAAAATATTGAGGACAATGTCTTATATACATTTGGGTTGTCATTCATCATTTTTTTTACTGTAGAATTGCGTGACTGTGTGCAAAAAAATTATATTTGTGCAGTTTTCATTTAGTTATTTTCAGTTTCTATTCATTTATTTTCTAGCAGTAAAATAGAATTGTGTTCTTGTCTGGGTTCGATAACTTTGACGGCCATGATGTTTAATATTAGATTAGGTACGAATTGTGAATGATGAAAATAGATCACTATTAACTTAATGAAGCTTGTGAATGCTAAACTTGACATTTTTATACACAGTACTCATGTTGACATATTATTTTATGACCTAGTTCATTATTTAGGAAATACTTGAACATAGTATATAACCCAAATAACGTACATCGAATAAATCCATAATCCAACTATAGAGTGGTTTGGAGATGGTTGAGTTGTTACAAGAGAACATTAAGATGAGTAGAGATTCTGTGCATGATACCAACTTGTGTGGATTGTCTAAAACCAAGAGACGAGGATGAAGTGAAAACTTTAAGTTAGAGGTTAGTTTTAAAAACTGGATGTCTAAAAGAAAATTGGCATTGCACTAATCTTTGAGTGAAGAAAAGCATATTGTCGAGCCTATATGATTCGAGTGATTAAGCCTGTAAGGGTGGTTGAAAACTTGGTACCCTATGGTTATCTGACTTGGGAGTCTCGGCCTAAATCTCGTTACATGGGTCATATAGAAAGAAAATGGAAAGATGTTTCAAAAAAAAAATACCAATAATGTTGATATACATTTGTATATAAAATCGCATTGATTATGCCCCAAACATTCGGTCTATAGAACTATACCTTTGATGAGAGGCTGGTAACTTATTTAAGTCTTAAGATTTGAAGCAATAAAAAATATAGAAGAATCTCGACTTATTAAAATGGAAGCTTGTAATATTAAGATCTATCCGACCAACGAGAGGGTAAGGAGTTGATGTAAATAAGTTCAACTTTAGAACACATCCTGGGGCAATTGAGTGGAAAAGAATAAGTTTGGGGGGTGTGCATCTCTCGAGCAAAGTAAGGAAATATTTGACTACTATGAGTCGGGTGTTGAGATAATCTTGGTCTTAATATATTGGCATGAGTATATACACACACGTCAAGAAAGCATGTAACATATGGAGATTGATTGATTTTGCACTGTTGAATTTGATCAGTTAACTTATTACTAAATTCCAATCCTGAGACACGATAGGTTGTCTAACCATGTTTTATGTGCAATTAAGTTACAGTTTTGTTTGAAGATAAACAATAGTTCAAGTTTGGGGGAGACGATGAGTGCATTTTACATGCATGTTTTAGGCCACAAACATGGATAATTGTTAATAACTATGTGGAATATAGCTTGATTTGATGTAATTTGTGTTTTGCGGGAAAACACTAATGAATATGGCAGAAATTAGGAGAAAAAAATGAAAAAAAAGGGACTAAAATGAAAGAAAACCAAAGTTTAGGGACCAATACGTAAATAATCGAAAGATAACCCTGAAGAGGGAGTGGAGACGTGAAGATTTCGAGGAATAAGTGAGCATGGGAATAACACATTGGATGAAGAGGACGTAGAAAAAGAGGTCGAGGTTGGAGTGACTAAATTTGAGGACTAAACAGTAAAAATTTGTAAAACAACGTCACTATGCGGTTGCATAGAGGCCTCCAGCAAAAATAAAAAGGCAGCCCTACACTTCTATACGGTTGCATAGAAGTATACTACGCGGTCACATATTATAAAATTTTGACGAAAATTTTGGTTTCCTTTTTCAACTCAAACACATTCGGAAACAAATCTGGGGATGCATATTGAAAGCCTAAAGCCGTCCAGAAAGAGGGGGTGATACACAAGGTTTTTCAGAGAGAAAAAGAGGCACGAACGAGAAGAACAACACCAGGACGCAAAGATTTAATTCAAAAATCAAATTGGTGATGTCATTCTTCATTGATTTTTCTGATTTTCTTTGTTCTACCATGCTAGGCTAGATTACTTCTGTACTAAGGTTAGATGAACTATGTATTATGATTCTTAAACTTTAGTTTTACAATTCTTGACTCCAAAAGCACGTTTTGAATATTTGAATGATTTATATGAGTTTCTTTTTCTCCATAATTATTGTATACGTAATTGTGTGAGTTTGGTGGCTTGTTTCATGCATTCGAAAGAAGAGGAGTAGGTTTGACGTGATATAAATCATCATAGGGTCTATAGGGGATAGAAATATACTGCTATACTCTTTGTGAATCGTTAATTGTTCACAACAACTCATGCATTCTTATATGTTCGCATTCGTCATATAGATATAGTCGGGTCACATATTGGAATAGGTTTAACTTTACTCGAGAGAGACTGTCAAATAAGTTAGGAGCATTGATTCTTCAATATTCTGATAGTGTGTCAAGGTGTAGAACTAATCTTAGAGAAGAGTGATACATAGAGATTTGTGCTCCTAGTACATTCGTCATGCATTCGAAAACACCGGCTTACTTTCAACGTCGTTTACTTTTACTTTAGTTAATCCATTTTCTCATATACTTAGAATTGTTTTAGTATAATTGTGTCACAACGAAGCATAAATCTATTCCAATTATGGTTAAGGTCAAGGTAATGGAAATTGAACTAAACAATCTTCGTGGGATGATACTCGGACTCAAAAAGTCCACTTTATTACTTGTAATGAACCGTGCACTTGCGATGATTTTACTTAAACAATTTTTTGTGAGCAAATGTCATACTTAGCATGGGCCCTGGCTATAAAGGTCTAATCTTTCACTGTCTTCGTGGTTTTTTGTTGGCTAAAAATGTGCAGGAGGTAGAGAGTTATATTAAAAACTATCTTTCAACGTGGAAGACAATAGGTTGTACAATTATGGCACATGGTTGAACAGATCAATGTAAAAGAATCCTCATTATTTTTTTAGTTTATTATTAGGAGGAACAATATTCTCAAAATTCATAGATGCTTCAGATCAATCAAAAATTGCTGAAATATTATACAATTTATTTTGAGATGTTTTGTTATTTATAGGTTTAGAATATGTGGTCCATATGGTAATGGACAAGGTTGCAAATTGTGTTGCCACTGGTAGGTTTTTGGAGCTAGAATTTCAGACTTTATTTTGGTCTCCATGTGCAGCTTATTGCATTAATCTAATGTTTTACGATATTAGTAAACTTGATGATGTTAGTAATGTCGTATCTCAAGCATCAGAAATCACAAAATACATATACAACCATTGTTACGCATTGCATTTGATGTGGAAGTTTACTAGAGGAGACGAGATACTTCAACCTACCCCCACTCGTTTTGCCAGTAACTTATTGATTTACATAGCATATTTGCGCAAAAGGATCCATTAAGAGCAATGGTGACATCTAGAGATTGGACATTATTAGCATATAAAAAGGAAAGTAAAGGAAAAAAGATTTGTTGATGATGTACTTGATTCTGTGTTTTGGAAAGAGTGTGCTACTATCGTGCAACTTACTGAGCCTGGTCATTCGTGTTCTACGGATTGTTGATAGTGATGAAAAGACTTCAATGGACTACTTGTATGAAGCTAGTCATGTGGCAAAAGGTGAGACGGGACGCAAATTTTAAAGAAGGAAGAATAGATTTGCTCCTTATTTGCAAATTATTCAAAATCAATTGGATAGTCAATTACTAGGAATTTTCAAACTGCTGGATATTGGTTAAACCCTTCTTTCAATATAATAATCATGATATGGAAAATCATAAGCAATTCGGGACTTTTAGATGTAATTGAGAGATATGCTTATGGTCAACCGATTTAAGAAGTAAATTGACTAGTGAAATGAGACTATTTAGGCAAACACATGATGACTTGGACATCTTTGTTTTTGTAAAAATGAATGGTGGATACGTTATAGCAGTAGTGCACCAAACCTGCAAACACTATTAAGTCAAACATGTAGTTCTTTTGGTTGCTAGAGAAATTGGAGTATGTTTGAACATATCTAGTCTAAAAAATGAAATAGACTTGAGTAATAAAGGCTTAGTGATCTTATTTATGTTAACATTTAAGATTGCAACAATGGTAATGTTATGTAAATAAAAGTTTTCATCCTTTGTGATTTAATTGATTTTAAGATTTTGCTTTCTTTTACTAGACTTATATTTGATCATTTATAAATTGGATAATACATTGTTTAGAAATTACTTCAAGAGTCAAAATTATGATCATATCGACTTTGAAAGATTTGGCATTTATGGCAATTGGGTGTTAGAGGAGGAGCCATCGAATTTAGTAGATGGCGAGTTGGAGAAATTTCTTCATGATATGGGAACATGTACCATACAAAATGATCAAAATGGTGGTAATTGTTTGACTGGCTATTGTTTTTTTTTTTTTCATCAAATTATATATGATGTAATGTTGAATTTTAAAACTTTTTCCAGATGAATTACATTTTGATGATCTTGATTGTGATGGAAATGATGGCAATGGAAATGAAAATAGAAGTGATACAAATAATGGAAACGAGGATTTTCGTATGACTGAGACTCCACCATTGGTACAAGGCAAAAGAATTGAAGAATTTATGTCTGAGACCCGAGCGTGAATGTGCTCTAAATTTTCTTAATTGAAAATATATTGATTTATCTCAAATAATTTTATTTTATTTTTGTTAACATGTTCTTCATCTATGAATGACTTTTAAATGATGGTTTTATTTTTGCAAGCATATTCTTATAGTATATGAAGCTATCTTGTTGAACTTTGTTAGATAAAGTACTTTTTAAGATTGATTATTATTTTTTATTGTTTCAAATGCATATTTTATTATTCAGTGAAAATAATTAATAATATATTTGACAGGTATTGACCTATGGGTTGAACCACTGACCGTTGACCTGTTGCCTGTTTAGGACAGTATACGTGTCGAGTCTGACAACTATGAACCCATTCCCATAATCTACATAATGCGTTCTTCCTCTTGTTCACATCCGAACTCCTGTCCTCAAATTGAGTCTATCTCTCCACAACTCAATACTCATCAAAGAAAAACTCTTCTCTCCAGTGCTAAAGAATTCATGTTCAAATATCAGTATATCGTCAGAAGACAAACATAGATCAAAACACTAAGTGATCTTGGTTTCCGTCTTAACTATCATTTTTTCACTTTGTTCCACATCATTCCACGTCAAGCAATTTCAAAATTTTCTAAAGATCTACTTTTCTTGTTATGGTATTTGTTGGAACTTTATCGAATTGGAATTTGTTTTCGTCTCAGTGCTTCTGTAGAATGGTTTAAAGAAATCAATTTTTGAAGTTTTAATGAAAGTGATCTATTTCAAGAAGCATTTTTTAGGCAAAGAAATTCTTCAAATGATTTTATAATATTTCTCATTGGATAAAAATGTTTGAAGCATTCTCTTTAAATTTTGAAGACCTCAGAACTTGCCCACAAAATATTTTTGTAATCTTGATCTTTCAGAGACAATGTCATTTCATGAAATAGTCGTGAGATAAATTCTGTGTTCTCCCTGACATGAATGGTGTTCCGGTTGCTCTAATCGGTGTTTGCTCCCTGCAAAAAGAGATCGTGGCTTTCTCTCCCGTTGTACCTCCAGCGTGAGAATTAGTGTTCGATTTTTGAGAATATAAATGGAATCCAAAATAATTCGGGTATCAAGAGACTAGCTTTCTCATCTTGGAGGTATTTATAGGCACCTGTTGCAACGCATACGTTCGGCGGTGCTAGTGCCATGTGTCCCACGTAGACCTCCCCACTTTCCCATGTTCTGGTGGAGTGATCCCCACTCCTCAAGTGGTTGGTTGTACCCACGTTTGCCGTTAGCCGGTTCTTGTATGGCTCATCGTCATTTACATGATTACGTGTGGAGTTGAACCCAAGGGAATTGACGGCCTCATGGGATTGACGAACGTATGGCAGTAGACAGTCTTATGATGGTAGATGGCCCATGTGGATGTAGAGAATCTCATGAGGGGTCGAGTCTTGACCCCAATCGCACTGCCATCTTGTATCATTTCACAAATACAAGTTCGTGTGAGCATTTCTCCCACGTCAAAAGGTGTGCAGATCAACCTTTCAATCTACATCAAGATTTGGAAAGGTATCCAAAAGAGTTCCGAGAATTTCAAAGAAAAATGGTTGAAATCAATCAGACTATTCCTCGTGGCTAGGCATAGAAGATGATGATCCATGGGAAATTTTGCCCCCTAGATTATGCTTTCGAAATTCAATAGGATATTAAAGCATTCAGAGAAAGCACACGTCAACTCTTTTGGGATAGCTAATTGGACACTATCCATCTGACTCTTGGGAAAATAACATGACACGTTAGAATTAGCTTTTTTTTCTTCCACGACCACCTCAATGCCCTGAAGAAACATCCAGATATCCAAAGACAACACCAAAAGGACGACTCCGTGAAAAACTGTGGACTAATTTTGAAGAAAAAATGAAAAATAATGCTAAATCAATGGACATAGATAAACCTGGACCAACTAATCTAAACAATCCAAAATCAAGTTATTCTGACACCGAAATAAATTACAATGACGGTGTTTTCCAAAACTCTCAAGACCCATATGAGTATGAAAGACGGCCATTTGATTTTGCTCCGACATATCCAGATAATTTTGAAAAATTGGAAGAATACATTTTCGAAGAAAAATTTGATCCCATCAATTGGCTCTGGTAGAAACAACAAGGATTTCCCTCTGATGACCCAAACATAACAGGACAATCAGCAAATCTTGACACATCTTAATGACTCAGCCCACGTGAAAAATCAGTTTTACATAAAGTATTTATTGTTTGTAATAATCACGCTTTTAAAAAGCATATTCCTTACTTTTCAAAAGATGTTTTTTAAATTTGTCATCATATAAAAATATTGTACCTATGTCGGTCGAATTATAATCCTACTTTATTAAAAGTAGTGGTGAGTCATTTATCTTCGTGTAAAAATTATTGTCTTTGGTCAGTTGTATTATGTCGTTTGTATTATTAGGGCAGTGTGTTGTGTGGTATACATGGAAGATCTCCTCGTCTACATAAGGAGCTCCCCCTCCCCCTCTCATTATAGATGATCTCGAATCTAGTTTTTTTACTAAATAAAGAAGTTTGTTTCTTATCTCTGGATATTGTGTATTACACAAGGTTCGAAAGTCATGCCCTATGTTGATGCCCAAGAACGGGTTAGAATACTCTGTATTACATAATGTCATCACACCCCCCGCACTAATATGCTTTATATGTGGAAAAAAGGATCACTTTGCAAAGAAATGTATCAATCGAATCTATGCAACAACAAGAATACAAATTTTGTCTACATACAAAATTACGTTATCGATCCAAGTCTTCCAAGATCCATTGCAGATGAGACAAGAATGGCATTTGTTTTTCCTTTTTTTTTTTATTCCTTTCTTTTTGTTATTCTTTTAAATTACATTATAAGAGGAAGCAAAATCCTAGGACATTTTACCCTTAATTTTGGTCATGTGAGAGTCTCTTGCATACTTAATGGATAATGGATGAAGTGGATGAAACCATTCACAGGGTCTAGTGGCGCACGCACGTAATCAATAGGTTGAGGATGTCACTGCCAAGATTAGAAGAATGGGGGGTCAAAATTGTACAAGGCCTAGAGGTTAGGGACCATTTGCCAATTTCCCAAGGATTTTGAAAAGTTTTGAAAAGCATTTTTATTTCAAAGAGAAGCATTATTTATTGTATAAAATCATCCTCTGATTACAAAACATGTAACATTTATGCTCCTCAATACTCTGGTTTTTATGACTGATATGTATATACAGTTTTGTTTGTTCAAAGTTCAAATATTATACGGACAAATACTTGTACATGTATTGATTTGGTATTGCAGTCTTACTGGATTTGGTTGAATTGAAATGGTAATACTAGAAAAACACTATCAATTCTTCAATATTTCGGATTTTGAAGCTCCTTGAAAATGCTCTAAGAAGCAAGAATGCAGATGAAGTGTTCAATTCTGCGCTACTGAGGAGTCTGAATTCGCCTGATATACCACTCAACTTGGCAGCCAGACTAGCCAAGAAAGCAGAGGTTCGAGCCATTTTCTTGTTGGATTCCGAAGAGTGATCCCTTCGCAACTTTGAAGATCTTATTAATGCTGCTGAGTATTCTCTCTCCCTCTTGAAGAAAGACGAAATCCCAAAACAAATTCAATAAACCAATGAACAATGCAAGTTACATGTAATCTCCATGTATTACGCCTTTTCTCCTTGGATAAATTTGGTGAATAAGGATGTTTTTCCAAAGTTGTTCAAGTCCTTTGGCGTCCTTGATGCGAAAGTCTATTTTTAAGATGGTGTTCAGATGATAATTGTCTTGCCCCAGTGTGATGCAAAGCTCGAGAATAACACAGGTAGAAATAAAAATAAAATGACAATAGTGTGTGTTATG
This sequence comes from Fraxinus americana, assembly GCA_035079005.1. NCBI lineage: Eukaryota > Viridiplantae > Streptophyta > Magnoliopsida > Lamiales > Oleaceae > Fraxinus > Fraxinus americana. Next base: position 20,418,887 of record CM068706.1, read on the forward strand.
CCCTAGGTCCAATCAACTTTGGACATAAACACTTTGAATATATATAATCAATGCATATATATGGCAATATCTATTATTTAATTGAATTAATATTCTAATAAATTAAATAATAGAATCCGTAGATTCAAGTCTTGGTGATTTGTTAATCACAAGGAGTTGTGATTGTGAGATACAAATTACATATGACTGAATCTTAAATCGTCAGTGGTCGAGGTAATAACGAGATACGGATATTGTTATTACGGATAGACTATCGCGTGTGGCATTCTTACTTGTGAAGTAAGTAGCTGATCTCACAAGCTAAAGTATGGTGACACTTGAATGAACACGTGGATGTTTTGTTATAGAACAAAACATTGGAGACCCGCTGAGAGATTCCACATGGATAACTATCTAAGTGTTAGTGGTTAATCTCTAACGTTCGGTAGTGGAATTGGTCATTTGATTTGAGGTCATCATAGTACCTTATATGAAGGCAGACATACTTTGGTGGTGTTGGATGTTGCTCTGTCAAGGGTCGCTAATACAGCATTGTTCGGGTATGTCAAGAATCATATGAAGGTAGTGAATGATCAATAGAGGATTCGTCACTCTTAGATAGTAAGAGATTATGATCTACATTTTATTCAGTTAAGTTAATAATGAAATCCTTGGCCAAGGTGAACTCATAAGTCGGAAAAGAGTTTTCGACGTACATTGACTTAACAGTGGGATAAAAGATATGATCGATAATTGAGATTGACACATATCCATATCTCATAATTGATCGGATCATATTGACGAAAGGATTATAGTTTCACGGTAAACGAACAAGTTTGGTTTTGTCATGCTACGTGATATTTCCCATCACATGTATTGCCCTGATACATTGCTAGATGTCAATTTGGGACAACGAAAATGAATTAGTGATAAATTAAAAGGGGCGTTTTAATTTATCGATTTTGATTAGATCAAAAATAATAATTCACGTCGTTCGGTATCGTGATCGGGAACCTAATGGGTCACACACAAAAGAGAATCAGAAGAATGAGATTTACCAATTAATTAATTGACAAGTGTTGGATAATTAATTAATTTGGTTGTTTATTAATAGGCTCGAATTAATTAATTGGATTAATTAATTCATGGACCAAATTTAATTAATTTGATTAATTAAATCTTGGACCGGGTTAAGTTTAATAGATTGGCCGAGCCCATCTGGACTTATATTAATAGACTACTATGGTTTGAAAACTGTAGAGAATTTTATTATTCTTGCTAGAACAAGAAAAGAAACCCTAGCCACCATTCTTGTTCTCTGTGTGGATCACCATTGGAGGCTGGATAATTGGACAGCTTGGATTGCAGATCGTAATCATTGAAGTCCAAGAAAAAGCAAAAGAGTTTGTGGAATTCATCAAAGGTATAATCCTAATCACAGTTTCTATCTAAACACATTGCAGATCCTCGTTTGGGAATTGAAAATTGTTTTAATTCCGCTGTGCATGATTAAGTAAATTCCCAACAGTGGTATCAGAGCCTACTTTGTGTTTGTTAGAAATTGTTTTGCATCATATAACAATCAAAAGTTGATTGTTATTATTTTTCTCGTTTCTAGCTTTTTAAAGAAAAAAAATATCGGAAAATGAAAGGGGCGGCGGCTGTCGCGGTGGTGGGCGCCCAACGGCCTGGCAGCATGTAACGACGTCTTTGCCATGGACCAGCTGACTAACGACTGCGAGACAAACGCAGCTGAGTAGACGACAGCTGCCAGCTGCGGTCAGCAGCGTCCAGCTGCGTTACGATTGACGGCTCGAACGAAGCGGCAAGCTTCCGAATGTCTTTCTTTCGCTTTGCGGTGGGATACCGCCGCTTGACATGCCGTGGTTCCCGCCGCAGCCGGTAGCGTGAAAAAGAAAAAAAAATATCTCTTAGGGTTTTCAGAACGGGTGAGGAAGGGTGGAGGCGGGGGCCTCTGGTGCAATTCTTGTATTTTCAGGCCCCCGCATGCAATTATGGTTTAAGGGTCAATTTGAAAATTTTATGTAAGGACCTGTCACACTATTAAGTTAATTGAAGGACTTGTTTTTTATTTTTAAACTTGGGTCAATTTACAATTTTCAAAATAGTTTTGAATTTAAATATTAAAATGGTTTTTAATTTGATTTTCAAATGGTTTGACCTAAAATTTCAATTTTGACCCGTTTAAAATTTTATTTAAAAATTGACGACTTTTATATTTTAGTTAAAATTGGATTTTAACTTAAATATTAAACTTTGACCCTAAATTGAATTTTATTTTATTTAGGAGTTTTATCCGAAATTAAAATTTTAATTCAATTAAATTAGAGTTGGACTCTAATATAATATTTAATTAAAATTTGATTTTAATTAAATTATCCACCCTAGTATATTGTTGAAATTAGAGTTGGACTCTAATTTGACATTTAATTGAAATTTGATTTTAATTAAATTGTCTCACCCTAGCTTCTTAAAATTAGAGTTAGACTCTAATTTAGTATTTAATTAAGATTTGATTTTAATTAAATATGTTCACCATAATATCTTGGAATTAGAGTTTGACTCTTATTTTGTATTTAATTAAAATTTGATTTTAATTAAATTCAACCTTATTAATTTGATTATAATTAGAGTTGGACTTTAATTTGACATTTAATTAAAATTTGATTTCAATTAAATTGTCTTGCCCTAAAATTTTATTGGAATTAAAGTTGGACTCTAATTTGGTATTTAATTAAAATTTGATTTTAATTAAATAGTCCCGCCCTATAATCATAGAATTAGAGTTGGACTCTAATTTGATAGTTAATTAAAATTTGATTTTAATTAAATAAGTCTGCTAATTAAATTAATTAATTAATTTGATTAATTAATTATTTAATTGTTCCGATCCATTTGTCTAAATTAGTTTAGACGACTTTAATTGCTAGAAACTTGAAACATGTTTGCATATAATATTAGGTATTATATAGGAATGCATTTATATGATGAATGTTTTATTAGTGGATGATTATGAACTCGACCATGTGGATGTGTTGAATGGTTAGTTTTATTCTTGTTGTTTTATGGGCCTGCGAGCTCTTATTTATTTTGGACCTGCGAGTCCGTTGTTATTATTATGGGCCGCGTGTCCAATATTATTTAGGTCTGCGTGCCAACTAGTATAGGATACAAGTTGCAGCTGGACTAATTGGAGATACAAGAAGAGGAGGAGACCATAGAGATGGAGCATTGTATGAATCAATGCTATACCCCCTGGGAACTGACCGACTAGTCTTCCTTATGGCTCGGGAAGACTATTATATGTATGTTTATTTGCATGTTAGATGTATAATAAAATATATATAATTATTACGATGAGACCTTTTGCATGAAAATCCCTCGTTAAAAATATTAAGTCAATTTGTTATTGGCCTTCCATCATTATAGTGAAAAACGAGAGTCCTAAATCGATCTTAGCTTGTTGAGTACACTCAAGGTTGGTCCATTAGGGATATATTTGACACTATGAAATATTAGATATTTCTGAATGATGGGTTTGACTTAACTAATATTTATCTTTTGTTGAGTACACTCAAGAAGATAAATTTTAGAGGCATGTTAAAATATAAGTCATATTTATATTCGCCTTCCACCATTATAGTGAAAAACGAGAGTCCTAAATCGATCTTAGCTTGTTGAGTACACTCAAGGCTGGTTTATTAGGGATATGTTTGACACTATGAAATATTAGATATTTCTGAATGATGGGTTTGACTTAACTAATATTTATCTCTTGTTGAGTACACTCAAGGAGATGAATCTTAGAGGCATGTTAAGCTAACACATAAGATGTGTGAAGGCAAAGAGTTGCCAGCTTAATGATCTGGGAGTTGTATGGAGATACAATTGATAATAGTATCTACCCAAATGTTTTATTAGGGCTTGTTGAGTACACTCAAGGTTTTAATATAACAAATGGGATCTCAGCCCACTGGGAATCAAGTACGGATTCCATAAATTTATGTGAGAGGGTCATAAATTTGAGTTAAACAGTGGGAGTGAAATTAATTTAATAAAAGGCCATGTTAAATTAATTCATGCATTATATATATATTATTTCTTTTACTTTTCGTCGTTTACATTTATTGAATCATGAGTAACCATATGTATTTAAGAGGCATATTGTATGCCAACAACCAAAGCAAATTTTCTTGATTGACACCGCAATCTGAGAATTGTTCTCAGGCATGAAAAATTGGTTGTGTCCTTGAGTAGTCCTTTCTAGAGACACCTGTTGATGACTCGATAAAAGAAGAGGTGGTTCTTATAATAAACACTGATGATGGCGATAGTACTACAACATATGTGATGTTTGTAACTATGTCACCCGAGTTACAAAGCAACATAAGAGTATAGATGCTAACACATGATTTTTCATCTCAATATGTTGAATGATGAACAATCATACGAGGAAATATATGATATTTCCCGACAACTATACCGATGCTTAATAATGACAAAAGAATCTTCGGTCGGTGCTTGTGTCGAAGATCAGACTACTTTGAGAAGTTGTCTTGATTTGCGTTCGATCATGAACAATGAACTAAGTATAGACTTGATTAACGCAATCTCTCGAGAGAGTTATTCATAACTAATTATGAATTTAACATGAATAAACTCGAAGCACGCTCATTGAGATGATGAACATGCTTAAAGCTGTTAAGTCCAACATACGTGTTTGTAGTGGACAAATCTTAGTCATAAATTCCTATATGGAAGTCTAAAGGATGCTTTAGGAAAGCAACCAAGATGACTAAGACGGTTAAAGCAAATAAGGACAATACCAAATCGATGATCCTTATTATCATTTTGGAATGGTAGATCATTGGAAATGAAATTGCAAGGCTTATATCTACTTCCTTAGTTTCATGGGTATTAGATACTAGATATGGATCTCATATTTGTATAAATATGCGAAACTAAATAAAAAGTAGATCATTGCAAAAGGAGAAGTTGACCTACGCGTTGAAAATGAGCAAAAGTTGTTGCATTGCACTGTAGAAGCATATTTCTTGCCATTGCCTTTATGTTTGATATTAGAATTAGAGAAATGTTAATTTTGTTTTCACCATTACCAAGAGCAGTAAATAAATTTCATGTTTTGACATGAATTATTCTAATGTTAAGGATAATTGTTGATCTTTTTTATCCTGAAAAGATCTTTAATGGTTATGGTGAATTACAAGACGACATTTATATTCTAGATACTAACTATTCTATAATGAATATAGAAATTAAAAGGCATAAAAGTGATAACCTGAATAACACATATATCTGACATTGCGGTTTGGTCACATAAATGAGAATGCAATTCCAAACTTACATGGAGATGTATATTTGGGTCAAATAATTTTGAATCATTTGACAAATGCGAATCATGTACGTGAAAATGAGTGACCAAATCTCTTTTTACTTGAAAAGGAAAATGATCTGCACAATTATTAGGTCTAATACATAGTGATGTATGTAGATCCATATCAATTAATATCAGGTGAAGTTTATCTTATCTCATCACATTTACTAATGATCATTTCAGAAATGATCATATATATTTGATGAAATTCAAGCATGAATCTCTTGAAATGTTCAAAGGATTCAAACTAAAAGTTGATAAACAAATAGGTAAATATATTCTTACACTAAGACTTGTTTGAGGTAAAGAATATCTAAAATGGAGAATTTTAGATTATCTAAAAGAGAATTAGATTCTCATGCAGTGGATTCCTCCACATACATTGCAACATAATGATGCATCTGAATGATGAATAGTACACTATTAGATATAGTGCAATTGAGAACAAGCCATCCAAGCATTCAAAAATCGTTTTGAGATCATGCACTGATTGCCACGTGCTGCACACTAAATCGTGTCCCATCTAAATCGGTTGACAAAAACTCCATACGAGTTATGGAATGGCCCAACATATCTCATATGAACGTTTGGGTTGTGACACTTATGTGAAGCGCACTGAATCGGATAAGTTTGAGACTAAATCCGATAATTATATATTTGTGAATATCAAAGAGATAATTGGATATCAATTCTATAATCTCATTGAGAAGAAGATGTTCATCTCAAGACATGTCATACTCTTAGAGAAAGTGTTTACTCTAAGAGAGACAGTGGGAGTAGAATAAATCTTGAAAGAGTTCAAGAGTCCACGGATATAATTAACCGAATAGATAAACCTGAGTCTTATCCCACACCAGCTGAGGGACATACTCTTGATCAGGAAGTGGAGACTTCTGAGGACACGTTAGCTCAGTGTAAATCTTGTAGGATCATTTGACCTCCTAGAAGGTGCGAATCCATGATTACTAATCAAGGATAATGAACCTACTAATTACATAGAAATAAAGTCAAGTGTTGACTTAAAGAGATGGACTTGTTGTATGTAACCGAGGTTTGACCTTGGTCGACTTGCCTAATGGATTAGAACCCATAGGTTGTAAATGAGTTTACAAGAAAATGTCAATATGGATTGAAACAAGCCTCTTGGAGCTGAAATCTTCGATTTGATACAAAAAGTCAAAATGTTTGATTTTATCAAAAATAAAGATGAAATGTGCGTTTACAAGAAGATAGTGGGAGCATTGTCGCATTCCTGATATTATATGTATGAGACATATTATAGGAAACGACGTCTCTATATTTCAATTGTTGAAATTATGGTTGTCAAATAATTTCTCTGTGATGGATGTGGGAGAAGCAAGTTGATCTATAGAGATAGATCTAGAAGATTGCTTAACTCATCCCAATCTATACAGATAAAATCTCGAGAAGATTTTATATGGAGAAAATGAACTGAGAGTTCATGGATAGAATGATGCTAACTTCTAGTCAAACTGGAATAATAGCACATCTCAAATAGGATATTGGTTTACTCTTAAGCGGTGTGTTGGAAATGTTCCAAATAACCGTTGATTCAATAATGGAAGCCTTATACATCATTGCTTTACAAAGCGACAAAGTTGTGATGTTACGGATCAGGAAGTTCATTCTTTGAACTTAGAGTAGTTCCTAACATTGTTGATCACACGCTTATGCATTGTGATAACAATGGAGCCATCGTGCAAGCGAAGGAACTAAGGTCTCATCAATGATCGAAACATATGTTAAAGGCGGTGTTATCTCATTTGAAAAGATAATACAATGAAATGACGTAAATAAAGAGCAATTCCCACAAGTTATTAAATTGGAAATCCAGCACGACAAGAGTTGTCGCGGCATAAACATGATCATCATATAGACTTTTATGGTATAAGATACATGCGTGATTGGATCTAGTGCAAGTGGAAGTTTGTAAGTGTTATACCCTAGGTCCAATCAATTTTGACATAAACACTTTAAATATATAAAATCGATGCATATGTATGGCAATATCGATTATTTAATTGAATTAATATTCTAATAAATTAAATAATAGAATCCGTAGATTCAAGTTTTGGTGATTTTTTAATCACAAGAAGTTGTGATTGTGAGATAGAAATTACATATGATCGAATCTTAAATCATCCGTGGTTGAAGTAATAATGAAATACAGATATCGTTATTACAGATAGATCATCGCGTGTGGCATTCTTACTTGTGAAATAAGTAGCTGATCTCACAATCTAAAGTGTGATAACACTTGAATGAACACGTGGATGTTTTGTTATAGAACAAAACATTGGAGACCTGCTGGGAGATTCCACATCGATAACTATCTGAGTGTTAGTGGTTAATCTTTAACGTTCGGTAGTGGAATTGGTCATTTGACTTGAGGTCATCATAGTACCTTATATGAAGACAGTCATACTTTGGTGGTGTTGGATGTTGCTCTGTCAAGGGTCGCTAATACAGCATTGTTCGGGTATGTCAAGAATCATATGAAGGTTATGAATGATCAATAGAAGATTCGTCACTCTTAGATAGTAAGAGATTATGATCTACATTTTATCCAGTTAAGTTAATAATGAAATCCTTGGCCAAGGTGAACTCATAAGTCGGAAAAGAGTTTTCGACGTACATTGACTTAACAGTGGGATAAAAGATATGATCGATAATTGAGATTGACACATATCCATATCTCATAATTGATCGGATCATATTGACGAAAGGATTATAGTTTCACGGTAAACGAACAAGTTTGGTTTTGTCATGATACGTGATATTTCCCATCACATGTATTGCCCTGATACATTGCTAGATGTCAATCTGGGACAACGAAAGTGAATTAGTGATAAATTAAAAGGGGCATTTTAATTTATCGATTTTGATTAGATCAAAAATAATAATTCACGTTGTTCGGCATCGTGATCGGGAACCTAATGGGTCACATACAAAAGAGAATCAGAAGAATGAGATTTACCAATTAATTAATTGACAAGTGTTTGATAATTAATTAATTTGGTTGTTTATTAATAGGCTCGAATTAATTAATTGGATTAATTAATTCATGGACCAGATTTAATTAATTTGATTAATTAAATCTTGGACCGGATTAAGTTTAATAGATGGGCCGAGCCCATCTGGACTTATATTAATAGAGTACTAGGGTTTGAAAACTGTAGAGAATTTTATTATTCTTGCTAGCATAAGAAAAGAAACCCTAGCCACCATTCTTGTTCTCTGTGTGGATCACCATTGGAGGCTGGACAATTGGACAGCTTGGATTGCAGATCGTGATCATTGGAGTCCAAGAAAAAGCAAAAGAGTTTGTGAAATTCATCAAAGGTATAATCCTAATCACAGTTTCTATCTAAACACATTGCAGATCCTCGTTTGGGAATTGAAAATTGTTTTAATTCCGCTGTGTATGATTAAGTAAATTCCCAACAAATAAGTATGTACATTCCCCAATGTTGTCAGTGCTGTTAACTATGTGGACAATCCTGTAATTGTCACATGTAATCCACGCAAGGTGAAAATCGCAAGTACACAGTGTTCGGGCACGAGATCGTTTACAAGTAATAAGCAGTGAGTTGAGTGTATCGTCTCACGAGTAATAACATTCAATTTTAGTGTATTAGTTGTAATCAAATTCGATAAATAGTAACACAAAAGAGATTTTTGTTGGTTATTATTCTAATTTAAACTATGAAAGCCATAAAAGATTCGGGTTTTATTAAATGACGAGATGAATGTATTGGATTTTCAAATCCACCTGTTATTGTTTAGTTCTAATTCTCAACTTATGTTAATTAGTGTGATTAACGTGTTTGTGACGATCGATAATACATTAATTTTTAATATTCTTTTTCAAGATATATCAAACATATATTTAACACGCTTCGATCATATTCTTAGTCCGAATTCATATGCAAAACACGCATTCGATTATAGGATTATCATGCACAATCACACACGTCATAAATATTTTTTCTAATATCTCTTGTTCGTATGTTAAATATGCAATATTCTAACCATTGTGAATTTTTCAATATTACGAATAAGCAACTTATTGATCTCAATGGTGGGCAAATATTCAAACAAACATGATTAATGCATGATAAGTACGTTTTTACATACTTATTTTACTGTCAAAACATGAGCAATTGTTGATTAATATGTTGGAATATAGCTTAATTCTGTACAATTCATATTTTGCAGGAGAAGTGATGAATGTGGCGGAAATAAGGAGAAACAAGTAGAAAAATGACAAAAATGGAAGAAAGTGAAAGTTCAGGGACTAAAATGCAAATACTCAAAAATTATGTTGGGGCTCATGATGAATGTTCGAGAGTACTAAGGGTCGTTTGGAAGCAATTAGAAGTCAAAAAGGAACGGAATATTATCAAAATCAATTTTCAATTCACACAAGATATATTCCAGATTTTTAGCCGAAAATTGATACCCATTTTTGGCATAGTAAAAGTCCGAATTAGAAAAGAGTTATTTCTAACAAAGTTTCAGCTCTTTGAGTTATCTTTCTAGCTCATTTCTAATCGTCTAAATTGAATATCGAAAGAGAAAGTTATAACCAAATTCCGACTGCTGTGCAGAGACAAAAAAATCCACGCGCGAAAGCAACTTTCCTTATTCGATTAGAACTCTTTTGGAAACCAATATGGACGTGATTTTCATCCAATTTCTGACTCTTACAAATACTTAACAGGAGAATACATATGGAGGAGGCCTCCATATACCATTTTTCTCCTCTTTGGCTCAAGAAACTCATGGAGAACGAAAACCCTTGGTGAAGTTACGAAGGAACTCAGTTGGAATTGGTGATTTCATGCCTTTTATTCATTTAATTTGATCCTACTATGTCTTGTGTCATCAGGAATCATGAGTTTGGACAAGCCCTTCTTGATTTAGGGGCTAGTGTCAATCTCATGCCTTATACTATTTACTTGTCGTTAGGTTTGAGTGAGATGAAACCTACATCTGTAGCTCTACAATTAGCTGATAGATCCACTATTAGACCTAGGATAGTGGTTGAGGATGTCTTGATTCAAATTGATAAATTTTACTACAAAGTAGATTTCTTGTTGTTGAATGTAAAAGATGATGTGAATGTTGACTCTAAAATTCATATCATTCTTGGTAGACCTTTCCTTGCTACTGCTAATGCTCTGATTGATTGTAAGACTGGTCTCATGAAACTTTCATTTGGAAATATGACTTTAGAAGTCAATATTTTTCATGTCACTAAGCAGCTAGAAGAAGATGACGAGTGTCATCAAACACACATGATTGATACACTCACTCAAGAGGTTGTTGATAATATGTTCCTTGGACCAGCAAGGGAAATTCTAGAACGGGATGGAGTAGACTTCATCATCAATAAATATCTTGAGATAGATGATCAAGAGTCAGATAATAGTTCTTATTTTACATTGTCAGTTTCTAATTAGAGAACTTTACATTTTGTCTTGCAGGTCCCTACTCCTGATTCTGAGCTCTCTTCTGGTCATGCCATGCATATATTTGATGGAGGCGGAGGAACATCACCAGTACTTATGTCCAAAGAGGTTAGTGCATTGCAAAGAAGATTGAAACCGCACTTACTAGATGCAGGCTAGGGAGGAAATATTGGGTCGAGCCAAATACAATAAACAAAGGCACTGCTTGGGAGGCAACCCAAGGGAGTTCGTTCTTTTTCTTTTGCCTTTTACCTTTGCATTTTTATTCTAGTTGATTTTGTCATTTTCTTTGCTTTACCATATCATTGAGTGATTTCGGCTCTTACACTTTAAGTTTATGTTGATTCACTGCATTATTATATGATATTCGTCATTTTCTTCATTTGTATTTCGTGTTTATGCATTGAGAACAATGAAAAATTTATTTGGGGGAGGATTCTATTGGATTTTGTTGTGAATTTGCATAAGTAATATCATGGAGTTTCAAAATTTTTGAGAATTTGTTTAATAATTGTGTCGGTTATTATGTGATCATTGGGATAAGTATCGGCTGTGAATGATGAAATACTGCATTATTGGATTAGTTTAGACTTATTTATGTAAACCTTGACATTTTCTATGCACATTATTTATGTTTGGCATATTGTGTTAGTGATGCGGTTCATTTTGTAGAGGATAGTGGAATTTAGTGATGCAATCTAATAACCTCTAGTGTCGTATTCCATAAATCCAAATAAATGCTAGTTTGGAGATGATTGAACTGTTACAAGGAAACACTGAGATGAGTAGGGATTCCATGCCTGAAAACCTTTTGTGGATTGTCTGAACCCATTGAGATAAAAACAAGGTGAAAGCTTTAAGTTAGAGGTTAGTTTTAAAAACTGGATGTCTAAAAGAAAATGAGCATTGCACGAATCTTTGAGTACATAAAAATCATCTTTCGAGCCTATATAACTCGGGTGATTAAACCTATGAGGGTGATTTAAAACCTGGTACCCTATGGCTATCTGACTTGACAGCTATTGGCCTAAAGCTTGCTACATAAGTTATATAGAAAGCAAATGAGAAGATACTCAAATAAAAAGAGAAAAATAAATGGAGAAAAAAATGAAAAGAAAGAAAAAAATATATTCAAATACATTGATTACGCCCCAGACATTCGTTGACAAAACTACACATTTGACGAGAAACAAGTAACTTAATCTAATTTTAAAGGTTAAAGCGATCAAATATATAGGAGAATCTCGACTTGTTGAAGTGTAGACTTGTAGGAGTAATGTCTATCCAAACTAAGAGAGGGTAATGAACTGAATTGAATGGATTTAACTTAGGATACATCCCGAGAAAATTGAGTGAAAAGCATAAGTTTGGAGGTGTGTGTATCTCTCGAGCGAGGAAAGTACATATTTGACTACTATGGGTCAAGGATTGAACCAATCATAATCTTAATATGTTGACATGATTTTTTTCACACACACGTCAGGTTATGCATATAATAGGTGGAGACTGATTTTATTTTTGCTCTGTTGTAATTGTTCATTTGTCTGACTACCAAATTTTAAACCTGAGACATGACATATTGTTAAACCATATTATTTGTAGAGTTAAGTTATATTGTTGTTGTTTGAGGACAAACAATAGTTCAAATTTGGGGGAGTTTGATAAGTACGTTTTTACATACTTATTTTACTGTCAAAACATGAACAATTGTTGATTAATATGTTGCAATATAGTTTAATTCTATTCAATTCATATTTTGTAGGACAAGTGATGAATGTCGCGGAAATAAGGAGAAACAAGTGAAAAAATGACCAAAATGGAAGAAAGTGAAAGTTCAGGGATTAAAGTGCAAATACTCAAAAATTATGTCGGGGCTCACGATGAAGGTTCCAGAGTGCTAAGGTTCGATTGGAAGCAATTAGAAGTAAAAAAAGAATGGAATATTATCAAAATCAATTTCCAATTAGTACAATATATATTTCAGATTTTTAGTATAAGATTGAGACCCATTTTTGGCATAGTAAAAGTTCGAATTGGAAAAGAGCTAGTTTTAACAAAGTTGCAGCTCTTTGAGTTATCTTTCTAACACATTTTAATTGTCTAAATCGAATATCGGAAGAGAAATTTATAACCAAATTACTGACTGCTGTATAGAGACAAAAAATCTGTGCGCGAAAGCAACTTTCCGTATTCGATTAGAACTCTTTTGGAAACTAATTTGGACGTGATATTCATCCAATTTTCGACTCTTACAAATACTTAACAGGAGAATACATATGGAGGAGACTTCCATACACCATTCTTCTCCTCTTTGGTTTAAGAAACTCATGGAGAACTAAAACCCTTGGTGAAACTACGAAGGAACTCGGTTGGAATTTGTGATTTCATGTCTTTATTCATTTAATTTGATCTTTTCATTTTCAAAAAATCCTAGAATTTAGATTTTCATTCTCTTGAATTTATATTGAAATCGATTTAATATTTGCAAAATTTTTCATGAATTCAGTCATGTTTTTTCCATTGTTTAATCAAACTATTTATTGAGTTTCAATTTCAATTATTTATTATTGAGATTGGTTTAACAATTATTATATTTTTCATAGATCCATTCATGCTTCTTCTATCGTTAGATTAAACTAGTTGTTGAATTTTAATCTCAATTTTACTTTATTGACGGATTGATTACTGCCTTATGCTTGATGTATATAGTCGATCTTTGATCTTATTCTAATAAAATTGTGTGAATATCTTAAGTCTAAATTTTAGAATTATATTTGTAAGTTAAATTGATTTTCACGATATATCTTCCGATTATAGTGTTGGGATGAAAGCCTCTAATTGTGTTATAAAAATGAATAATTGATATGATTGATTCAATCCAATTGAGGGAATTCTGACGCTTCACTGCTTTTAATTATTGATTTTAATTTCACCTTTCAACATTGAATTTTATTAAACATTTGAGAGAACAATTCGGCTTTTTTAATCCTTTAAATATTCTTCCATCTCTCTGTGGATACGACACCTCAAAACTGCACTACAACTGCCGCGTTATTCTTTGAGCATAATTGATACATATTCAATTACAATGCAAGAATAACTAAAACAATAAGTCTTTGAATTAAAAACTATAAATCAATAGGTTTTGTCATGCATCCAATACATAAAAGATTTAGCATAGCATTGCCCTGTGAAAATTACACAAAATGAATAGGAACATACATCACCCGAGACAAGGAATATGATGAAGAACTTGAAAATTCCAATTCTTCACTTTAATCTTCAACCCAAGCGTTGAATTCTTGTTTCTTGAATGTAATAATGCTTCTTGCACTCTCAAACAATGATAAAAAGATCCACATACGTTCTGGACGACTTATAACATATATAGAGTGCCAAAACATTGTATATCAAAAGTTTCCTTACTGAGATTTTTCCAGAAATTAAATAAGGGCACGCAATTAAGTACCTTTTTAGCCTTTGTCTCCCAACTTCATGGGGGAGGCACGCGCCTGATTTGTAGGCTAGGGCGCACGCCTGGCTAATTGATTTGGGGCCAATTTTTACACATTGGTCCCTAAACCTCCATTCCAGTGCCCTTTTGGTCCTTTTCGATCGTCTTTCATTCTGTTGACTTTTATTCATGTTCAATTGAGTCTTAGCACTCCCGCTTGTTTGTTATTTGGCCCAAGCCAACTTTTGATTAATTGTATTTTAGTCCGTAAACTTTTACTTTCTTTCAATTTAGTCCATTTTCTTTGTTTTTCCTCTGATTCCACCATTTTCATCAATTTGTACCTCAAAAACATAATACACATAGAATTAAGCTATAATTCATTCAAATATCCCAGTTTAATAGCTTAGATAAGTGTATAAAAAACATGATTGTTTGTTTGTGTGCACATATATGCACATTCTTCAATTCTCCCATTATATTATATACTCCCTCCGTCTAGGGGTGTCAACGAGTCGAGCCACAAGTCGAAACTTGAAGTTCGGGCTGACTCGGGCAAAAATGGTTCGAGTTTTTTTTTTGGCTGATAATCTAATTTTTTTTTAAGAATTTGTGCAATTTATATACACGTGAATTTAAAATTCGTGAATTAAAAATTCGTGAATTTTAAATCTATTTTTAAATTATTTTTTTTAAATAAAGCTCGGCTCAGCGGCCGAATGGCCCGTGACCCGGGCTAGCTCAGCTCGAGCCTATACCCCAAAATGGGGCTCGACCAGAGCCTCGGCTTGGGGGCTTGGGCTTTTCCCGGGCCGAGGCACGGATGGCCCTAGCCGGCAAGTCTTTTTAATATCCCATATTTATGTGTAAGAGGGTGTGTTATTATGAACGACCAAATCCTACGACCCAAGGGTTAAAAGTTCATGGCATTTATCTTGGGAATGCATTCATCGCCATCAAATTTTAAGAGTTACAAGTTGAGTAAATATATTTGTATCAACAATGTTGAAGAGGATAACTTAATTATAGAAATCTGTCAATTGTCTCGTGTCTTGAACTTATTATTTTCTTATTTTATTTACTTAATTTAAAACAATTTTGACATTTTCTTTATGAAATATATGGGCGTGGCAATGTATGAAAGGCAAATCTTTACTGTTTTGTATGTCTGGAAACTTAATATGCTCTTTAAATGCGTAGAGTTGGTAGTGGAAGTGAAATTTTGAACATTTACTAATCAAGATTTTTCTTGATAGGAAGAGGTAGTTATATACTCTTTTTCCCATTCTCTGATCGAGGAATATGAAAATTGATGATTAGAGATCATTTTGGTTTCCTTGTTAAATCTGGACATACAAAAAGGTTGAAAGCTATTGTATCTCACTAGGAATGACAACGGTACGACGTGGACGTCCAGGGAATTTTAATGCCCTGTCCCCACATAAGGTGAGGCAATAATCCCCATTCTCTACCCCAATTTCCCGTTTAATCAATTATTCATTTTTTTTATTATTATTTTTAAAATACAGTATAAATATTAGTAGTATAAATAAGTAATGGGTTGGGGACCATGTTCCTCATCCCAACCAAGGGCAAGGGATTTTGCCCTTGCATCTCCTCAATAACCCGACTAACCACGAATCCCTACCCCCATTCGGGGTGCGCCACTGCAGGGTTGGGCGGGTACTAGCTACTATGCAGCCAGTAAACCAACAAATTAATCCCTTGAATACTTCAAATACAACAAACGTGATATCCCAAATTGTCCTCTACTTGTCAAAAAACAGTTGCAACCTCTCTACAGTTTGAGTTTGCCCAAATCAACTTTCTTGACTGGATATGTATATGCCTCATAGTTGATTTGTTGCCCCAATGAACTCAATTTTGTGAGAGTGGTAATTAGGTCAACCTGCAGATTGAATTTCCAATAAGACATAGCAGAGCAACATAAATTCATAAATGCAAACACCTCGTTTTTCTCTTGATTTTTTTTAGGCTTTCATTTCCTTAGCTGCCACACTCCAATCCCTTTGCTAAGTGTACCGAGAATAAATAACTTTTTCAATTGGTCCCTTTATAGATTAAAACTGTGTTACTTACCTCATAATCAGTTTGAGACACAGTTTCCCTACTGCGTTGGTATTTCAAAACCCATTTAGCAACCTCCGGGTCTGAGGCAAGTGCTTCCTCAGTTGCAGCTTGATCAGGGCCTAAGAATGCAGACAAAACTGCTAGCTGGGAAAAACAAGGGGGAAAGTCAGATTAGGGGTCGTATATAAATTGAAGATAACATTACTAACGACTTTGCTCGTAGTAACATAAAGAATTCTCAAATATCGTAGAAAAAGTTTCCATAATAATGGCCTTTATCACAGTTGCAATCAAAGTCTTCCATGTATCATTTCAATATTCTATTGGAAGGTATTTAGACATCTTTCAACTTAATTTGTAAAGAATGCCTATGTCAACTAGGAATGATTATAGCCATGGATACCAAAATGCACGAAACTGATGGGGTCATGGGTGGGGATGGTGCCATTCAGTGTCACCAGAAATCATCGACAAATTCACCAGCCCAATTATACACTAATAAACTAAGTCAGAACAGCTATGTCAAGAGGGATGACCATGAGATACATTCACCAGCCCAATTATAATGACGAACCAGGTCAACCAAACTCCATAGACTATATGAACAACCTAGCAAGGCAAAAGGAAGGGTCCAAACCAAAGAGAACTCATCAAGATCCCAATAAGCCTCACAACCTAAAAACTAGAAGTAGGAAAGAGATAGCAATTAACATCATTGTTCCCCATAAATGTGTTCCATCAAAAGAAAGCTTCCGTAAAATTAAGTCTTTTAGAAGGATCTATCAATCAATCACAATCAACACCATGCAAGGAAAGAGAGATTTACTATATTCACATCAAATAAATTGCTACTTAATTGTTAATCCAACTTGACCGTCAAAATGTCTGAGTTGAGACATCATACTTGTTATCAGAGGAAGTCACACAGTCAACAGTAGATTTCTAGCATCTACAAAAGCTTTCTTTTAAGGCTTTATATTTTCTCTTATTTTATTATGTAGAAGTTTGCAAAAATTATACTACACAAAATGAACTAAATTACTGCTAAGGCTTCAGGTTTTGTTGTTTTTGTGTTAAATTTACTATAGACTCCAATAATATTTCAATTCAGTTGTTTTGCAGTTTTAATGTTGATGTGTTGTATGTGATTGCCTCCCTAAATTGTTTCATAAGTTCACTAAGGTTGTACTGCTTCTTCCCTTTTTTTTTTTTTTTTAAAATTAGATCGATAATGGTCATACTACAATTAAGGTAAAAGAAAAAAGACACAGCAGAGATTGAAATCATAGATCGAATTTCCACATTCTTGAATATTCCTTGTTCATTTTCAACTAGCAATTTTAATTTTCGGTTTTGTTCTCAGTATCAGTTTTTATTTAAAACCCAATAAGGAACCGAACAACAATTTTTTTCTCTGTCCACAAGTACTCAATTGTATAAAACAGTTTTGGACCTTTACTGGCTTATTCCTAGCTGACGACGAGGAGTCAACGAAGTTTGTAATAAGATCTAGGGTGATTCAAAGCATGAAGAAGGCACACGAGATAGTTCCAATAACTCTTACTCTTTTGTCTCAATTTTTTGGACTGGTTAACTTTTTAGTTATGTATACTTGGAAGACGAAAGCCCAACAAATAACAGAACAAGAAATATAGTTCTCTTGAGACACACACACACACACACACACACACACACACACACACACACACACACATATATATATATATATATATGCTCAAAATATGCATCATTTGTAGTTGGATCTTTTAAATGAATGAATCCATTTACCTGGCGAGGGCCAAAGCCAATAGCAGAGAATTTATCTTTCATTTCCTGAACACTTGCTTTTTCCCATTGAGGCACCCTCCCTTCTGGATCAGGCTCTTGGGCATCGGATCTTCCAAATTGTTTATCAAAGAGGCCCCACTGTATGAAGATTAAATTGTAGAAAATACAGGCAGGCAAGATATAAAAACTGTTTGTTGTAGAATAAGCATACTAGAATATAGATGATATTGTATATGGTTGTATGTAGACTGCACATAATTAACTATGCCTACATATTGTTTTTTTCATATCGAGTGTTCTACTGAAAAAGAGCAGTTGAACATAATGTTATACTAATATTTTTCCATAAAAATGTTCATTTAAAAGGGTGTCCAAATTACTTCATAGCAAGGGTGTGATGTTTTAGGAAAATGAAGAGCAGATATTCTAGAAATTCAAGAGTAAAATGAGCTGAACTTGCGAATGGAACATAATATGGGAAATCTAACCTGACCAGATGAACCATATGCAGTGTACAACAAGGCCCCTTTTTCCTTATTCCCACCACATTTTCGAATGGCTGAAGCCAGGAAGGTAGATTTAATTGCACTTTGCGCTGCAATGGAAGGGGAAAAGAAAGGCCGAGTCAAAAATCTTCAATCATAAGAAACAAGCAAACGAACAAAGCAGTTATATTCAGTTATTCACAACATTTGATCCTTTTCATCCTGGCACAGTTACAAATAGGTTGACAGCATTTACTCTTCAAGGCACTTAAAAACAAGGCTATATTAGTTAATTTAAAAATCACGTGGGCCTTATGTAGGGTTCTATGAGTATAGCATCATTCATCAATTGACACATTACAATTGGATGTAATATTTAAATGGGAGGCCTTTGCGGATGTAAAAATGATGTACTTCTAGTTTTTTCACATTCATATGCCGAACCTGCATAGTGGATAAGATCTGCATATGAAATAGGTCCACCCTTGGAGTACGAATCAATCTCCTTTTTTACTTCTTCCAACAAATTCAAAGCTGCTGCAAGACCCTTATTTTCTGGTCTGCTTATCTCTGAGCTTCAGGAAAGAAAAAGAACACAACATAAACCAAGTTAATGCTGAGAAAGGAGCTAAAATTCAACAAAGGTACTTGCCAAAAATGACCAAATTTAATCAGAATTGGCAATTCCATAGGGTTTCCATATTTCGCGATTTTTTATGGATCAAAAATACTGGTTCTTCAAAAGACTCAAAAATCAAAAGCTCGTATTAAAACAAAAGCTGTAGATAGCATGTAGTAGCATCATTGAGAACTTAATTATATCTGATAAATATGAGATCAAAATCTCATTATTGACTAATGCTTCTATAACAAATTGCATTTTAAACTTTTGCACAGAAGTCCCCAATTTCTATTAAAGAGCAGAGGCAGAAGTAAAATGGTGTTACATGCTAGTAAGAAGCAGCTTCTATTGCAGGTTATGTCAAGTTACCTAAAGCGAATTGATCCATTGGGGCCTCCAGATTTTGTTGCCTGCAGACTTAACAAACCCATGCATCATCTCTTCTTTGCCACAATCTTTACAAGTAAATTTAAAACGGATTTATCTGACCTTTTCATAAGTAATAGCATCATTAAGTGCCAAAGTTAATACAGATGGGACGAGATCTGGATTCCCCTAAATGCATTCAGAAAAACAACTGATATGTTGCAGTTAAGCTACACACTGAATCAATTCCAATCTGCATACTTAATCCGTGACAGTAAAGGTTTTACCTTCAATGAGTCAGCAAGAGTTCCCTTAATTGCAGCTGTTGAAACACAATAAGTCAATTCAGCAGAAGAGAACAGATATATTTGATAACTCACAAAAAGGAACTGAAGATCTCAAAGAGCTTACATTGAAATTCTGAACGCTGCCTGCGTTGTATCAAATCGGCTGCATTAGCCCCTTCAACAAATGAAGTGGATCTTGCAATCAAGTCCTACAAAGCAAACAGAATTGATGGAAATCGTCATCATATCAATTGTGCTAACTAATTTCGATGAAAGTCATGTATACTGTTGATAAGAACGGTATAAGTTTATGTGGTCAATCCAATTGACAAAGGGGCAAAGCCCTTTTCTTCTTTTGTGCGTATTTCTGGTGGGGTTACTAAATAGAAACATAATTTTGATAAAGGAAGAAAATCTACCATCAAATTTTCTATACATCTTAAGGATTTTGCGTACTGTGAAGATGAAATCTACTAGTGAATTCGAACTGTCGTTGTGAATCCATCCTTCTGCAAACACTTCACAAATGTACAAACAAGACAACGATTTCCTCTGAAGTTCTAGTGGCATATGTACTTCATGCATTTACTTTCGCAGAACAAAATTTTTTTAGTAGCGAATTCAAACTTATAATTTGAATCTTCTCTTTCCCTTTTTTACTCCAAACACTTCTCAAACAGATGTAGAACACACATTAGTTTGATTTGAAGGTTCCACTGGCATATTAACTTCACAAATTTAAATTTGGTGCCTAGACTACCGAAGTTCAATATAATGTTCCGATGGAATGTCATAAAACTATCCATGATAGAAGAGATACATGTGGGGGACCAAATGATGTTTTTCATAATGCGCAAGTTCATAGTTACCAACAGGGTCTGAGAAACATTAACTCACGAGACCTATTTCTGTACTTTAAACTGATTAAGCAATTTACCCATTAATTAGACAAACAGAAAAGGAAAACAAATTACAGAAGCCAAATTCTCACCATGCTAATGGTGGCACCAAAGCAATGTAGAAAATCCCTTCGACTGAAGCCATCCGCACTATTAACATGAGCTTCAATCTTGCAATTGATTACCCCCTGAAATTTCCTTGCAATGAGAAAATGAAACCAACCCATATATATACACACATACAAAAGTAAATTGAAATACATACAGAATGAGGATAGCATCTCGAGAGGGTGGTACAAGTAGATAGTGATGGAAGCAAAGTAGGGACAGTTGAAATGAAGGAAAGTAGCACCATTTTTTTCTTTCTGCGTGTGTGGAGGTGGACAGGAAGCAGAAAGATTATAAATGGATTCAATTAGAAGGGAATTACGTGTTTGGTCTGTGTGGAGTACCTTGATATGCAGGGGATATGTCGTTATCCTATCTTGGATTTTGGTTCCATCTCACTCTTTCTAATTTCTCTTCCCACTACACGTTATGTTTAGACATACCAATCTTATAGTTATAATAGGTAAATTCTCCAAGTGGGTACCTAACATTTCTTACGTCCATGTTTGGTAAAGATTACAATTAAAATTTTAATTTAAATCAAAATAAATAAATAATTTTTCATGAACCCACAACTTTTCAATAATATATTTCTTCAAATTTTATTAAAAATTAATTTTAATCCAAACCAAACAGGGGTTAAGCTTGTCATTCAATCCTAGATTTGTTATTGTTGCACTCGTATTCTAAACTTTTTAAAATTGTGGTACTCATGCCCCAACATCAAGTAATGTTGAACTAAAACAATAAAATTGTTCAAAAAGATTTCATTTATTCTCAATCAATCTAAATTGTGAATTCAACTTTCATTTAGAAAATTGAATATCATAAAATTTTGTATTCATCATGAAACATATCCCCTTGCTTCTAGGACTATTTTTTCATCGGTAAATAAAAAATATATAGATCAAAAACTGTTTACTAGTACTCCGGGCTCACAAGAACAAAACGATGTACAAACTATAAATATCTAAAGACATAAAGCTAAATACTCAAAATGAATCAAAACATAAGGATACAATGAAAACATAACTTTGTATACGTGTATTTTGATCCGTCTAACAATGCTCTCGGATTGAGATCTATGATCTTCAAAAATCAGCCTATTACAGGCTGCCTAAATATGATAAATAGTGCTAGCTAACGCAACACTTTTGGCCGTGCTTTGCCAAGTAGTCCCATATCCTTCCTTCTTGATCCATTTCAAGGCATTAGTGGTCGTAGACGTGGTTCTAGTGATGCCCAACCATGCTCTAATCTGCTCCCATATCATTGAACTTCAAACACACTAGAAGAACAATTGATGGACAAATTCAACCGAATGTTGACAGAACACGCACTGTCGTCTAAGTCCATATGTTGTAGACGATCTTTCGTAAGGAGCTTAGTTTTCGCACTAAGCCAAAGGATAAATGAGTGCCTTGGAGTGATACATGAGTTCCAAACTGTAAGTGTTATGGCCTAGGTCCAATCAACTTTGGACATAAACACTTTAAATATATATAATTGATGCATGTATGGCAATATCTATTATTTAATTGAATTAATATTCTAATAAATTAAATAATAGAATCCGTAGATTCAAGTCTTGGTGATTTGTTAATCACAAGGAGTTGTGATTGTGAGATACAAATTACAAATGATCGAATCTTAAATCGTCTGTTGTCGAAGTAATAACGAGATACGGATATCGTTATTACGGATAGATCATCGCGTGTGGCATTCTTACTTGTGAAGTAAGTAGCTGATCTCACAAGCTAAAGTGTGGTGACACTTGAATGAACACGTGGATGTTTTGTTATAGAACAAAACATTGGAGACCCGCTGGGAGATTCCACATGGATAACTATCTGAGTGTTAGTAGTTAATCTCTAACGTTCGGTAGTGGAATTGGTCCTTTGACTTGAGGTCGTCATAGTACGTTATATGAGGACAGTCATATTTTGATGGTGTTGGATGTTACTCTGCCAAGGGTCGCTAATACAACATCGTTCGGGTATGTCAAGAATCATATGAAGGTTGTGAATGATCAATAGAGGATTCGTCGCTCTTAGATAGTAAGAGATTATGATCTACATTTTATCCAGTTAAGTTAATAATGAAATCTTTGGCCAAGGTGAACTCATAAGTCGGAAAAGAGTTTTCAACTTACATTGACTTAACATTGGGATAAAAGATATGATCGATAGTTGAGATTGACACGTATCCATATCTCATTATTGATTAGATCATATTGACGAAAGGATTATAATTTCACGGTAAACGAACAAGTTTGGTTTGTCACATCACGTGACATTTCTCATCACATGTATTGTCCGACACATTGCTAGATGTCAATCTGGGACTACGAATGTGAATTAGTGATAAATTAAAAGAGGTGTTTAATTTATATATTTTGATTAGATCAAAATAATAATTCACGCTATTAGGCATTTTGATCGGGAACCTAATGGGTCACACACAAAAGAGAACCAGAAGAATGAAATTTACCAATTAATTAATTGACAAATGTTGGACAATTAATTAATTGAGTTGCTTATTAATAAGCTCTAATTAATTAATTGGATTAATTCATCCATAGACCGGATTTGATTAATTTGATTAATTAAATATCGGATCGTGTAAAGTTTAGAGATGGGTCAACCCACTTGGGCTTATATTAATAGGCTGCTAGGGTTTGTAAATTGTATGGAATTTTCATTATTTTTGCTAACACAAGAAAAGTAAAACCCTAGCCGTCATTCTTGCTCTCTGTGTGGATCACCATTGGAGGCTGGACAATTGGATAGCTTGGATTGCAGATCGTGATCATTGGAGTTCGAGAATCAGCAAAAGAGTTTGCAGAATTCATCAAAGGTATTATTCTCAACACAGTTTCTATTTAAACACAAAATAGATCCGTGGTGGAAATTGAAAAATTATTAATTTTCCGCTGTGCATGTTAAGTAAATTCCCAACACAAACATCATTTACCCAAATCATAGCAATCCCCTTCGTTCTAAAATGCTCATAAGCATACGAGATGCTTATGGTGTTCGCTCGAATCCATGCTGAAATTTTATTAATGTCAACATGCATCATTCCTTCGGTGTGTATCAACAAATCTGCGATTGAGAAAATCTTTTTGAGCAACAACGAATCATCCTTCTTGGGTGACCGTTCCCGTATAGACTCCCCTCTCAAGTATACATGGTTGACCTACTGGACCCATAATGTATCCTTCTTGGTATGGATGTTCTAAAGTAATTTAGCTAGCAACACATTATTCCAACACTTAATGTCTCGAAATTCTAGTCTTCTCTCACTTTTGGGGTGACAAACATCTGTCCACGTAACTAACGATTACTAACAATTTTTTAGAATTCTAAAGAAAGTTTCTACAAAACTGTATAATTAGACGTAATCGTGGTCGAAATAGGAAAGATGACCAAAAGCATTCAACTCCTTGCAAGACCGTCCTCACGAATTAAACCATCCCGACATACGAAGTACATGTGCAAGCATTTATGTATGCCGCAATCTTGTCTAAGAATGGAGCATAGTGAATAACTTTCAATTTTCAAGTCGCAAACGGAATCCCCAAATATCTAAATGGCATAGTCCCCTTAGGCATGCTCACAACATCTTGGATTTCTTCCAAATCTGCCCCATGAATACCTGCTGTGTATAGGTTGGACTTATTCAAATTCACCCTTAGTCCCGAGCAATCATCAAATTTGGACAAGCAATGCATCAATATGTGCACCGAAATAACATCACCTCTAGCAATAACATCAAGTCGTCCGAGATTGCACAATACTCATCATATCGAGTATTCTCATATACTCACCATCTTTCCCTACTTCTCATAGGATAGAACGGGTCGTTGGTTGGCGGACGATGAGATGTTGTCCTTGTGCCCAGATTCATTGGACTCAATAAATCAAATTGGTGTAACGTAACTGAATATTTTATTTTCGACAGAAATCTTAGTTATTTTTCTATTTATGGACCATTTTCCTTCTTAGGACACAATTTATTGGATTGTGAACTATGGCATATGCTATTTTTTTAGTTGTGAAACCAACATTTGCTTGTTGGCTATGGTATAAAATAAATTGACATATTGCATGTCACATTAAATTTTATTAAAACTTTTGATGATAGCGATTTTAATTCTAAAATTTGGATCATTACAATATGGTATCAGAGCCCAAAGTAGGAGATTGGTTGCTGCATTAAGATCCTTGTTGTTATACTGACTTGGTACATTAGAAGTTTTCATATGTGAAAAAAAAAAAAAAAAAAAGTGTGTTAGTTCACCGTGAACAGTGATAGGTGTCACTATTAAGGGTTGGAAGGAAAAAAAAATAATTGTAAATGATAATTTATATGAAAAAATGAGAATGTGATTAATATTAAACTTTCATGTTTTAATGTTACGTGTAATAATTGCTTATGTGTTTAGCCATGCCTTTGCATAATGTTTGTTAATAATTAATATTTTTCTTAAGATATATGAATTTAAAGATGATGTAAATTTAAAGTTTTTAAATATTCAAGAATATGAAAGATCTTTGGCACTCAACGAACACCAGTCGATCACCTTCCGACAGCCTTAAGGTATGTAATGGGTAAGGAAAGAAATGATTATTCAAATCTTTTGTGTAACTTTACATTTTCTATTTCCTATTTATAAATTGCACGATATATACATTTATTTTCTTCCTATACTTATATTTTTTTATATACCAAGTAAAGCATGATTTCCTTGTCTATGTAAATGTATACTCTAGCATTAAATACACTATGTCACAATTTATAAGAATGTAAGAATAGTATGTTAGGCTTGGTGCTTGTATATGACGGATGATATTATTTTTTTAAGAAAATGGTACCACATACTCACACAAATTTGATGCGCAATAAACCGGGAATGGTACAAGATTTGAGCTGACAGAGTCAAGCAGCTCCACCACAAAATGCACCGACACTACAAAATGCACATCCATTTGTTCCTGGAGCGATTTCAATGGTTGAGCAATTACGTAGATATAAGTCTCCTACTTTTGATGATGGTTCTGACCCATTGGCTGTTGAGGAATGGATTAGAAGTTTTGAGTGTATCTTTCAACACATTGCTTGTACAGATGCACAGAATGTACTATGACCAGAATTTATGTTTGTTGGATCAATCAATCATTGGTAGGAGTCTACCTTATGTACTAGGATCGTAGAGCAGCAACTTAATTTGATATGGCAACAACTAAAGGATGAGGTGATGGCAAAGTACTTTTCACGGGCTTTGAGAGACTTCAGGGAATCAGAGTTTCTACAACTGAGACAGGGAAACATGTCACTTACTGATTACAAGAGAGATTTTGAGCAGCTCTCAAGGTATGCCCCGCATTTGGTGGATACAAAAGTAAAGAATGTCAGGATGTTCGAAAATGGACTACGTCGGGAGATCAGCATGATCATCATGTCTCACTATTTCATATCATACCGTGAAGTTTTAGAAAGGGCTCATGCAATTTCGTACCGAGGACTATATTTGAGCAATATTCCCAACAGAGCAAAGAGTCATCCAGAAAAAGAAAGTGGAATGATCACAACAGAGAAAGATGTAACTGGCAGAATAAGTGACCAAGCGCAAGAGTTGGTTTCGGTACGATAAGTGGGAGAAGTGTAATAAACTTTGCAGGGGTGAATGCTTATATGGGAAGAACATGCGTTTTCGGTGTGGTGAGTCGGGACAAATTGCTTTGAACTGTATAGAGTCTCTACAGAAGAAGGATGATGACCAAGACAAAAACAGAAAAGGAAAGGCTCGAGTTTTTACACTAAATTAGTAGGAGGCTGAATAGGATCCAAATGTGATAGCAGGTATTTTATTATTATATGATGTACCTGATTATGTTCTTTTTTACTCTGAAGTTACATATTCTTTTATATCTACATCATTCATCGCTAAGTCTAACACTGCATGTGTGAAAATGGATAATGCATTAGAAGTTAGCATCCCTTCAGGAAGAACTCTTTGTACAAATCAAGAAACTGATGCTGTTAAGTTAGAGATTGATAGAAATGTACTAGAGGTAGACCTATACCTTTTGAACATGAAAGATTTTGACGTTATATTAGGCATGGATTGGTTAAGACGTAATCATACGACCATCTGATGTCACGATAAAGAAGTGTTATTTCATAAGCCAGGAGATGAAGAGTTTCGTTTCCTTGGGACGAAGTTCAAGTCTCTACCTCATCTTGTATTGACTTTGCAGTTGAAGAAAATACTGAAAAAAAGAGGCATGTCAAGGATTCTTACTTAATATTATCAATTCCCAACATACGGAAGCAACTATTACTAATATAAGCATTGTGTAAGTCTTCGTAGATGTATTACCAAAAGACCTTTTCGGTATTCCACTAGATAGGTAGGTGTAATTTATAATTGACTTGGTCCCCGAGCTGTACCAGTATTGAGGACCCCGTACAAAATGGCTCCAAAAGAACTTCAAGAGTTGAAGCTACAATTTGAAAAGTTGAAAAATAAAGGTTTCATTCGACTAAGTGTATCTCCATGGGGGCACTTCAGTACTCATTTTGGAAAAAAAGGATGGGACTATAGGGATGTGCATCGACTACCGAGAATTGAATCAGCTAACCATCAAAAATAGATATCCACTTCCAAATGATATACCAAAAAACTGCAACTGATAAACCAAATGTTTTCAAGAACTTAAGCAGACTTTTTGGTATATCATTTTCCTTGGCTTGACCTTCCAAATGACTACAAGGTATTTTCTAAGATCGACTTGAGATTGGGGTATCATCAGCTGAAGGTCAAGGCAAATGATATACCAAAAACTACTTTCAGGACTCGTTACTGACATTATGAGTTCACTGTCATGCCCTTTGGTTTGACCACTGTCCCAACAATATTTATGGACCTAATGAACTGAGAGTTTCATCAGTACTTGGATGAGTTTGTCAAAGTATTTATTGACGTCATATTTGTATACTCCAAAGATAAGAAGCGACATTAAGAACAACTCCGAGTAGTACTTGAAACTTTGAGGAAAGAAAAATTATATGCCAAATTCAGGAAGTGAGAATTTTGGCTCGATCATGTAGGTTTCCTTGGCCACGTAGTTATCACCTAGGGAATTGAAGTAGACCCGATTAAAGTAGAAACATCAACTAATTTGCCTAGATTGTCTAGTACGAGTGAAGTTCACATTTTTTTGGGATTGGCAGGTTATTATAGGAGATTTATTGAGGATTTTTCAAAAATAGCAGGTCGGATAACTCAGTTGACTAGAAAAGATGTGAAGTTTCAATGGACGAAAAAGTATGAAAAATATTTATTGCAGTAATTGATATGAAAATCATTCTCGTGGTAACGAAATACCCCCCAATCGCATCTTCACATCTTTGATTTGAAAACTACTTTGTTCATTTCCAATTTCAAGTATTTTCTATTTTGAACATTGCTTTCTTTAGTTTAACAACCCAAAATTCAACCCCCCGATTTAATCAATTTCGTATTCTACTTTTGATTTTATTTTCTAGTGTGCAATTGATTAAATTGAATCAATCCTCTACAGGAATGACCCTTACTTGCCATATTACTCTTTAAAACGACACATTTAAAGCTAAGTAAGGAAATTAGTTGGTACATCATTTAGACGTTATCAATTTTGGCGTCGTGTTGCCGGGGATTGTTCTATCAGTTTGTTAATTGTAATATTTTCTTTTTGTTACTATTCTCCTTATTTTTATCATTTTCTTGTTATTTAGGTTGTGAATGAGCAAAAAGCCTACTACACACTACAACCTAAGATTAAGAAAAGAGGTCGACACATCGGAAAGTGGAGAAGACATTTCTCCAACTAAACTCCTAAGGCGATTGAGCATTGAATCCTCAAGTGACTCCGAACACATAGATTCTGAAATGGCAGATGCAAATCAAACATTAAAGAAACTTGCCACTCCAACTTTTGTTCAACAACCTCTATGCATTCAATATCCTCAACTAGAGGTGGGATTTGAACTAAAGTCCGGAATGATTCATCTACTCCCCACATTTCATGGATTTGCCAGAGAGGATCCCAACAAACATTTGAAGGAGTTTCATGTGGTTTGCTCTAGCATAAAATCGACGGGTATATCAGAAGAGCAAGTGAAATTGCTGGCATTCCCTTTCTCTCTTGCAGATACTGCTAAGGAGTGGCTTTATTATTTGCCTTCCGGTCTTATTACCACATGGAATGAAATGCAAAAATACTTTTTGGAGAGGTATTTCCCAGCTTCAAAGGCTACAAACATCAGGAAAGAAATATGTAGCATTCGACAATTTCAAGGGAAAAATCTCTATGAATATTGGGAGAGATTCAAGAGACTTTGAGTTAGTTGCCCAAATCACCAAATCAGCGAGCAATTACTTCTACAATACTTCTATGAAGGATTACTCCTGATGGAGAGAAGTATGAGTGATGCAACTAGTGGAGGAGCTTTAATGGATAAAACACCAGCAGTTACTAAGGACTTGATATCCAACATGGCCGCCAACTCACGACAATTTGGTAGTAGAGAAGAGGCACCGGTTAAGCAAGTAAGTGAGATAGGAGTAAACTCTCAAATTGAACGACAATTGGCCGATCTCACTTCTCTTGTACAATAAATGGCACTTGGGACAACTCAACAAGCAAAAGTGTGAGAGAATTGTTCTATTGCGGAACATTAGAGCTTGGACTGAGAGCAAGATACCTGGATCTTCGAAGAAAGTTGTATGATCTGTTGCAGATCTAAAATTTTTGGAACTGCAATTAAACAGTATTGAAGGATATTGAGTTGAAAAATACTCGCTGGGTGAGATCTTCCTAATTTCTGAAAAGTTTACTTTTCTATATTAGACATTTCTTGATATTTCCCTTGATTTACCATACACATATACCCCCTGGAAACTAATCTTTGTCCAAAGACTCATGCGAGGTCTTGGGAATCTGAGATAAATCCAGTACGAGTGTGTATCAGGAGAATCTTGTAGGAGAAATCACTGAAACATAGCTTGCGTGATCTCTGTTTTGTGTCCCTTATCTGTTTTTAATCTATATGAATGTTGTGTGACAAAATCTGTGAAATTTTGTGAACTGTATGCTACATTTGTAAATCTGATTGACTATTACTTGGTCTTTCTTGTATTCCTTTATATTTTGACTCATAACTGTGCATCATGTGTGTCATATTGATATGACTTCTGTTAAGTTTGAAGTTGCACAATTTGATGGGAAAATTGATTTTAATATGTGGAGTCAAAAGATGAAAGTTATTTTAATGCAAATAAAGTGTCTTAGGGCTTTAGATGGATTTTGGCCACCTAAAATGACTACTGCTAAGAAAACTAAACTTGATGAAACTATTTGGAGTACTATTTTCTTGTACTTATCTGATAATGTGATAAGAACCATTGGTGAAACCAAAACTGCTATTGAACTTTGGACCAAACTTACAAGTCAATATGTGACCAAAACCATTCCCAACAAATGTTATTTGTTAAAACAACTCTTTTCTTTTAAAATGAATCCATCTGTTGACTTGGATGACAATCTGAATAGGTTTACAAAATTGACCGAAGACCTTGCCAACTGTGATGAGAAACTCTCAAAAGATCAGCTGAATGTGGTCTTGTTGAACTCCATTAATGACAGATATAGAGGCATCAAGATTGCCTTAGAATATGGAAGGGAAGACCTGACCACTAATGTTATTATAAATGTTCTGAGGAATAAAGCATTAGAAATAAAATCTGAAGTAAAAGATAATAGAGATACTCTTATGATAAAAGGGAAGGGTCACAATAAATCTAGCTATCACTTCAAGAGTTTTAATGAAAATAAAACCAGATGGGGTGATAAGAATAAATCAAAAAATAAAGCAAAGCGTAAGAAATGTTTCACTGTGGAAAACTTGGACACTTTGTTAAAGATTGTTATAAAAAGAAAAATAAGCTGAAAGAAAAGAAATTTGATGATGGGAATGTTGCCTTAGTTTATAATAGAGAGGGAACTAAGGATGGTATTGTTTTGGTCAATTATTGAGAAAAAATTGAATGATGAATGGATTCTTGATTCAGGTTGTTCCTTCCATATGTGCCCTAATAAGAATTGTTTTCTTGATTTTGAAAAAATAACTAGTGGGCAAGTAATAATGGATAATAACATGACCTGTAAAGTCAGTGGAATAGGAAATGTGATGTTATTACTTGAGAATGGTAATATTCTAATTCCAAAAGGAACTAGATATGTACCTGAATTAGAAAGGAATCTGGTGTCTCTAGGAATGTTAGATAACATAGAGTTTGACATAAAATTGGGTCAAGTACACATAAAAATTCTTAGAGGAAATGACTTGATCATTAGTACCCCTAAGAGACATAGCCTATATTTTTTAAAGGCAAAACCCTTACTTGGTTTGACTGCTGCTGCCTTGATTGAAAATTTCTCTTTTGAAATACCGTGGCATGAAAGACTTGAACATATTGGTAAAAAGAGTTTAAAGGCATTACAAAATAAAGGAGTTTTTGGATATCAAAATTTTTGTGACATTAGTTCTTGTGAACAGTAGCTGATTGGTAAACAAGTCAAACTTCAATTTTTACCTGAAATTCATAAATCCAAACAAATACTTGAATATTTACATGCTGACTTGTGGGGTCCTGCATCTGTGTGTACTCTGTCTAGCTATAAGTACTATCTTCTGATCACTGATGATTTTTTAAGAAAAATTTGGACTTTCTAATTAAAATCAAAAGATGAAACTTTTTTCTATTTTTAAGGACTGGAAAACACAAGTTGAAAATCAAACTGATCATAAGATAAAAGTTTTGAGGATTGATAATGGTTTGGAATTTTGCAATTATGAATTCAATAGTTTTTGCAAAGATTTTCGCATTTTAAGACATAAAACTATTACTTAGACCCCTCAATAAAATGGCATTGCAGAAAAAATGAATAGGACTTTATTAAACAAAGTTAGATGCATGCTTTTGAGCTCTGGCGTGCCAAAATTATTTTGGGGAGAAATTGTAAAAACTGCTGCATACTTGATTAATAGAAGTCCTACTAGTTCTCTGAATTTTGAAATTCCTGAATCTGTGTGGTCTAAAAATCCTGTTGATTATGTACATTTGAAAATATTTTGCTGTGCTGCATATGCCCATCAAAATATTGGAAAATTAGAACCTAGATCACTTAAATGTGTTTTCTTAGGTTATGGTGAAAATGTAAAGGGATATAGACTGTGGGTTAAGGGTGAGAGAGGTTTTTAAGTAATTGTTAGAAGAGATGTTGTCTTCAATGAATCTGTCATGCCATGTTTAGAAGGTAAAGAAAATAATTTGACTGGTAAAGATGTTCAAATTGAGGTGGAGTCTCTGTCTACTGAAAAGGGAGCACCTATTCCTACCTTAATTGAATCTGTCTATGGTGAAACTGAAAATTTGATTGAACCTGATACTGATCCTGATATTAGCTCTAATAATCAGACGTCTTACTACATTACCTGTTAATGATTATCAGCTTACCAGAGATAGAGAGAGAAGACAGATCAAGCTACCTTCTAGATTTGACTGTGATGAATTTGTTTCACTGTTTACTTTCCAAGAACAATTTGAAAATGAGCCAAATACTTATAATGATGTCATTAACAGTAAAAATGTTAAGAGTTGGAAAGCATCCATGGAAGATGAAATGTGTTCACTTCTTAAGAATAACACTTGGGTTTTAGTTAAAAGACCTCAAGGGCAGAAACTGATCGACTGTAAGTGGATTTACAAAATAAAAGAAGGTGAATGGGAAGATAAAAATGTCAGATATAAAGATAGGCTTGTAGCAAAAGGTTTTACACAAAAAGAGGGTGTAGATTATACTGAAATTTTTTCTCATGTTGTCAAATATACCGCAATTAGATGTTTGCTTGCTTTAGTTGCTCAATTTAACTGGGAGCTTGATCAATTAGATGTAAAAACTGATTTTATCTATGGTGATTTAGAAGAGGAAATTTATATGAGACAACCTATTGGTTTTGAAAAATGAAATTTTGAAAAGGTTGTGTGTTTGTTAAAGAAATCTCTATATGGTTTAAAACAAGTTTCAAAGCAGTGGTACAAAAGATTTAACTCTTTTGTTCGGAAACTTGGCTTCCAAAGAAGCAATTATGATACATGTCTTTACTGCAGAGGAAATGGAAGTAAAAATTCCCTTTACCATGTACTTTATGTTGATGATATGTTGTTTTCCAGTTATGATAAATCTGAAATTGATTTTATAAAACAGAAATTAAAATCTGAGTTTGAAATGAAAGACCTTGGTACTGCCAAAAAGATTCTTGGCATTCAGATTTATAGAGACAGAGATAAAAATCTACTATTTTTAAATCAGCATGATTATGTGAATAAAATCTTAAAGAAATTTAATATGTTTGACTGCAAACCTGTAA
Organism: Fraxinus americana; assembly: GCA_035079005.1. NCBI lineage: Eukaryota > Viridiplantae > Streptophyta > Magnoliopsida > Lamiales > Oleaceae > Fraxinus > Fraxinus americana. The sequence continues at coordinate 20,452,357 of CM068706.1, forward strand.
CTTTACCTCTTGCCAACCATTTTAAACTATCATCTGAATTTTGTCCCAAAACTGATGAAGAATTTGATAGAATGTCAAAAATCCCTTATGCTAATGTAATTGGTTCAGTCATGTATCTGATGGTATGTACTAGACCTGATCTTGCTTTTGGTATTAGCATACTTACTAGATTTATGAGTCATCATGGGGAGGAACATTGGAATGCTTTAAAATGGTTATTAAGATACTTGAAAGGTACATCTAATCTTGGTCTTATGTTTAAGATGATCAAAGAAGGGGTTACCTTGAAGGGGTTTATAGATTCTGATTTTGCTGGGGATAGCGACAATAGAAAGTCTATCTCATCTTATTTTTTTAACCTGTGTGGTACTGTGATCAGTTGGAAATCCCAGTTACAGAAAATTGCAGCCTTATCTTCCACTGAATCAGAATATATTGCTGCTTCAGATGCTTTTAAAGAAGGCATCTGGTTAAATGGACTTTTAAAGGAACTCGATTTTGTTGATGAAAATGCAATTCTATACTCTGACAACCAAAGTGCCATACATTTGAGTAAGATCCCCATGATTCATGATAGGACAAAACATATAGACATTAGATACCATTTTATTAGAGATGTAATTTCAAAAGACATTATGACAATTGGTAAAGTGGCAACACAGTTTAATCCCTCAGACATGGGAACAAATATAATACCTTTAAATAAGTTTCAAAACTGTTTGAAGTTATTATCTATTGACACTATTTATTTGTTCTGCAGGTACTTGGAGCAAATGATACAAAATTGGATGAGCTTCTGGCTGCACTAATACACCTGAAAAACTAAGGTAGCAAGGTGGAGATTGTTGGATATTCGAACCCTGGCTTGAGTGCTACCTTATATTTCAACTTAAAGTTGTGTTTTCACAAAACACAGTTTTACTTATTGAGCTAAGTTTAGATCTGCTGACATGTGTCCCATTGCTGGCCGTTGAATGAAATTTGGATTGAGATATAAATACTTGGATCGACTGTTCATCTGGGCACTTTTTTCTCATTCTTGACGATAAGGATTAGGGTTACGAGAGAGTTCCATGATTTAGGGTTTTCGTTTGATTTGTTCATTGTAAAATTCTTTGTGCTCTTCCATTATTTTAGAGTGTTAGCCTTAGAATACTTGATTTCCATGTGTGGAAATCTGCTAGAAGTTGGATTCTGTTTGTTGTGGTTTACGAGTGCTCTGATCTGGTGATTCTTGTGTGATTCAACCAAGATCTGTTGAATCCTTGAAGATATAAGTCTCTAATCTGTATTCTTTGTGTTGATTGAACTCCTTGTAACCTTCGTTGCCAGTTTGAAAGCAGTATAGTGCAACCAAGCGTTACTTTTGTGGATGTTCAACAGGGGAGTAGGTTTATACCGAACCTCTGGGGCTTAGGCCGAAAATCTCTTGTGTTCATTTACTTTTCTGCATATTTAGTTTTCTATCGTTTTAAATTTCTTGTATCTTGACTCTAATATCTGTAGGTCTTGGCCTTTCATAAATATTTCAGAATATGCTACTTTTAAGGTAAGTAAGAATTTCACCTTATTTTTTAAGCTTTAGAAACCTTAAGAAAATAGCATCTAGATCTTTCCAGACCTTTAGCACCCAGTCAGTTCTAACTGTATGGCTTACCTGTATATGGACTTCATGGGTGCACATGTTTTTGTTGAAACATGTTTGCACATTAAAAATCATTCTAATGTAAGTAAGTCAATAAATAAAGATTAAGTAAAAATATATCATATATTTTACTTACAGCATATATCCACGACTTTTTTCTAGTAACATTGCAACCTTAGATTGCAATTCAACATTTCAGGGCGGATCGTGCAACTCCAATTGAGCTGCCTTAAGATCGTTTTTAGCCTCATCAGCCTTGGCCGCAATATGTGCAAAGTCCCTTTGATTGAGTTGCTTCAATACTCCCTTCAAAGCTTTGTGACTTTTTACAAAGAATGTATAGTTTAGCTCTATGAATCTGCTGATTCCAACTCCTAGCAACCAGATTTTGAAAATCTGATGTTCAGCCTACATGTTAAAGAATTTGAAATATCATTTTTATTTTTATAAAAAAAGATACCGTAATAATCATATATGTTTAGATAGATTAAATAAAAGTCAATCTACAATCTACACATATTAAATTACAAATTAGAAATGATAACGGGCGAACGGCAAAGTCAATGTAATGAAAATTTATATAAACTGATTTTGATACAACTTTTCCATAATTATTTATAACTCAATTAATTACTTAATTAAGCCAATTTAAGCAATTTCACACATGGGCTTAGCAGACAGACATTTTTGATACAAATGTGTCCTTAATTTGCAGTTCACGAAAATTCCAAATAATGCTAAAAAACCTTAGATAAATAATAAAATGTTAATTCCACTAATATAGTTTAACACATATTGGAATTTATAACCAAATAAATCATGCCTTAAATTTCTAAATAAAAATCCTTATGAAATAAACTAAATATAATGCTGAAATTAAAAATATTCTGCCACGTTACATAGAAATTTGATTTATTAATTCCAAATATCCTGGCACCACGACTGCACATCATTATCCGCCAACCAACAATCCGTTCTAACTTGTGAAGAGTAGGAATATAGTGAGTATATGAGAATACTCAATAAGACACGAAGTAATGATGCAATCCCGAATAAAAATATTTAAATCATGCATCAAATATATCGCACCGTCATCATATCTTTGGATATCTATAAGTGCTCAATACATATCATATCTTTCGTATCGAATGATCATATCATACATATCATATCATATCTTTAACTTTCATAAGTATAATAATTCGACAACACGAAAAAATAATTTAAACATTATAAAGTCAACTGCACCTCGTTATCCTACATTATTAGATCAAATATTTTTTTGAAAAAAAATCAAGAGATTCCAAGCTTCGACAAAGACATGAAACTGCTGTGCATATTAACTATTTACTCTCCCTGGCCGTGAGATGTCTTATTTTGTGGTGTAAAATATTTGTCTTCATGGGGTAGATACAGGGGCGGATCCAGCACCTGGTCAGCCCCCGCGGCCGCCTGTGTTAGATCTGCCAGGAGCTTCTTCAGGTGAGGTCGCCGACACCGTCCGCCGGGAAGAAGGAATGAAGAAGACGATGACATTTTTTTTTCCTTTCTCAATGTTTGGGCTTTTTTTTAAAAAAAAGAAATAAGGCCCAGCCCAAATGCCCAATCAACCACAAATACAAATACAATCCCTAAATCCTAAATTGAAACCGGCAGCCGCAGAGTACGAGGAGATTGGGACCAGTTGGGAGGCGGTGGCATTGTCTTCTTCGGGTTGTTGTGGAGAAAGCGATGGTGGTGGCGGAGGGTGGTTGTGGTCATTGTGGTGGGCGAAGCTGGTGTTGGTGGTGCACTGGTGGCATTTTTAGCAGTGTTGGGTGCCGTTTTCTTCAAATGGGTCAGACCTTTCTTCATGGATAAGGTTAATTACTCGTACATAATTTGTCCAGGAGCTTTCTATGATTGTCGATTGATCATGTGAAACTTTAATATCTAATGGAATAAATATTTGAGTTGTTAATATGATTCTGGTGAATGAGGATAATTGATTTTGTACATCTGAATGGACCTGGAAATCTTTCCTATTTTATATTTAGGGTATTTTCTTCTTAATCTATTAAGCTATTACAATTAGAATTTCATTTTAGTCAATAGCTTTGAATGCTTATCTTGATGATCATATGTGCTAGATTGTATTTAATACGAATGGAGATTTTAGTTTTTTCTGTCTGAAGGGAGCTTAATCAATGTTTGTCGAGCCAAAGAATTGTGTTAATTAGCCGGAAAGAGAGTGTGGCTTTTAGCTTGCTGGTCATTTTTGGTCATTTTCAGTTTAACATTGGTTACTTCATTGTCACAGCTTTATCCCTTCTAATTGATGTCCAAATTTCAATTGATATTTGAATCTCTATCTAATACATTAGCACCATATCTGGTAAGAAGTATCAAGTATGGAATGGGATTGGACAGTATTGTGAACAAGATTTCTAAGTTGTTTAGTACTGTGTGGTAAGGCAAACATGCACTAGTTTCTCATTGTATTACAGAGGTTATGAGTACTATATTTTTTTTCCCTTGGCCTAGATACGATTTGGCCATTTTCAGCAATTATCACTGTCCTCCCTGATCATTTAGTTTTCTGAGCACAGCAATTATCACTAATACTACGATCGTTGATTGTTAACGGTCATCGTCACCGGTCAACAGTCAACGGTCTCCGCTCGTGCTGAATTGTAAGGCTGGATTCGCCCCTGGGTAGATATATAGATAGGACAAGACATTGTATACAATTAAATTTCTGTATTTGGGATTTGAATTACCGTGTCCTATAAGAAAAAATGGTTGGATAAGAATGAATTAGAAAATTTTATCACGATTCACCAAGATTACAATTTATCTTTAACAAAACAAAAGCAAAAACAAAATATAAAATAGGATTAATATTTCTACACGCTCTATCATTCATAAATGGTTAAATTAACTTAATATTTATAATTTAAGATAATATCTTTCAACCTGAATAACTTGAGTTTAACTTTTCTGAAATAAATATTTCTCGAGTCCACTATGCGTCATTTAATATGAACTACCCATCAAGCCGAATATTGATATACATATCATTAATCTATCAAAATCTAATTATTTGGCTCAATTAAAAATGAATTTAATACTATTTTACCTTAATCCATCCACATTTCAAAATTATAAAATATAGCAGATAAAACAAATAATTTTATTCTATAAAATTTTCGGGGCGTTACATAGTTGGTGGGAGTGGTGTGGTGGGCGGAATGGGTCACATAAAGAGCGATTATGACCAATTATTGAGTAATTGTGAACAATAAAACGAATAAATTGTGACCAACAAATAATATGTAACCTAAAATTGAGTGACTTGTGACCAATTTTTTTATTATGACTTACAATTTGAGTTTTCGTTAACGATAAATAATATATAACTATTTAATTTGATAATTTGTGATCGAGAAATAACTTGTGATCAATTAATTTGATAATTTGTGATTGTGAAATAAGTTATAACCTATAAATTAGTCTTTGATAATTATAAGTTGCAATCAGACAACAATATGTCGCATTCAGATAACAATTTACACACAAATGATCACAAATACTCACAATTAATAGAAAATTAACCACACTGAAGTCATTATTCACATATTAGGTCACAAACAATCACATACTCACAGTCAAGACGGCACTAGTCGCATATAGTCAAAGTTAAGAAAGATCAGGTCATAGACAGTTACATTTAAGAAATATATGGCCACAGATAGTCATATCTAAGAAATACTTGATCATATACAATCAAAATTAAGATAAATCTGGTCATAACAGTCACATTAAAGATAGACATGGTTTCAAACAATAACATCTTAAACATATCTGATCATATACAGTCATGATTAAGACTTACATGGTCACAGAAAGTCACAATCGACACGGACCTAGTCATACATAATAACATCTTACACAATCATGATCACGGAGAGTATCGGTATACAAAGACTTGGTGAAAAATAGTCATTGGTAAAATAAACCCGGTCACATACAACACAAATAACAACTTATTTATCGATAAAAATTATAAAATTAATTGGTCACAACTTATTGATCACATTTATCCCATTAATATATCATAAATTATCACTCGTTTTCCACTATCAAAGTTTATAGGCGATATTGAACAAGAAATGTTGCTAATCAATAATCCCATAAAAAAAATGTTTCAATCATAAATATACAATCTTATTCAGAACTCATTTTATACTTTTATTCTATCCAGGATGTACAGATTATTCAAATGAAATCACACTCAAACTGCCAATTTTAGTACCTATGACTACAAAAGCTGGACAAAATTCTACCTCTAAAAGGGATGTTTTCCTGGCTTATTTATTGCACAACAAAGCCAATTAGGCATATTCTTTTCTTCGCCAATTATTTCCTACTTGTTATTGCGAGTTCCATGGGACCATAATAATACCGCTACTTACTGTGATAGAATTTGGCGCAAAAGTAAAACAAAGAGAAAGGAGAAATCGCCACAGTAGAAGCTAAGATCTGCCAACTCACAGGAAGACTCCGAATCTCCGTTTCATATTTTTACGATACCACCATATCAATCTTCAATTATTTAAGGAATGAAGGCTCTTAACTTGTTGTGATACTGGTGATTGCTTTCCCATATCAATACACCCTCGATTTCTTATCTTACACAAAAACAAATATGGGTACTTAGATGCTCTTGCAATTATCCTTACAGGTCTCGATTGGCGGCATCGTTGGAGGAGAAGAATTCGGGAGTGAAGGAGGGATTGTGTAGAGAAGATGATGTTTTCCCCCTCTAAAATTCCATATGATTCAATTTCTCTCTATTGAAATCATTTCAAACGGTATTTATTTATAGAAGTTGTAACGCCATATATAGCAGAATGCTTGGCTGTTTTGGAGGGGTTAGTTTTCAGCTCATACTCACAATCTCTCCGTTGTCATGATTGAATCAAATTGATACAATGTTATACAAGCAGGAACAATCTGTCCAATGAAGGCGCTATCTGGTTCAGAATTTCAACTTTACTCAGCTTATCTTCTTTAGTTTGCTATTTTACGAGGGTCAAAGTGATTAATATCACTCGCCCGGGCAAAGAATGGTACAAGCCCCTGTTTGAGCCACGTTATTTGCATTCACATTCTACTCATTTTTAACCACACATTCTTCAATAAAATAATATTTTTCATCACATCGATAACTTTTCTTTCTTTTTCAACCATATATTCCCCATCCTATAAAAAAAAATGCATTCTTGATCCCAAAATGTGCACCAAACAAGGGATTTCACAATGAGAGTCCCCATGCTTCATTATTGTGCTTGCAATATTGCCCCTAAAAGTAACAAATTTATAAATACGAGTAGAAATAGAAACTTAATTACATGTTTCACATATGTATAAATTGATATTTTTACGTATATATTGATCATCAAGAAATTTTCTAATATTGAAAAAAACAAGTAGGAAAATGATTAGATGATCAAATTAAAACTGCAAAAACATTGATCCATTGTGTTGATTTTCTTCTAATTGAAAGGTTTTTGACAGCATATTGAGCACAAAACTTATGCTGCCGACACGTGTATATCGTATCCTATATTTTAATGTAAGCAGCAAGCTGCAGAATTCCCACTAAGTCCCTAAATTAAGTCCTTGCTCTGCATATTTGCTAGTAATTTATGATTGGATGACTGGAAGGGGTGCGCAGCACGAAGAAATGTCGATTCCAGCAACCTCCATGGCATTGCAGACCCATTCTGGGACGTCACCTTTCGGGAACTACAAAATCACCACAAAAAATTGAAACTAACTTCAACTTTTTCATGAAACATTACACATAAAGTGACATGGATGAATAAATTTCGTCAAAGGTACCATCTTCTGCAGAAATTCGCAAACGAACCTGCAAGAAAGAAAAAAAGGAATTAGAGCGATCAAAAGATAAATAAATAAGGGAGACACAAAAATCTGTAATGCCCAGACACAAGTATAGGAACGTACTCTGGGAACTGGCCTTCAATAATTGATGAGTGTAAATTTCTGCTAAGCTGTAAGATTATGTCAATGGACGTTAAACTTGAATGGGGTAACAGAGGCAAGAGAACTTATCCAGAAAAATACTATGTGGATTACTACCTTCATCATATAAAACAAATTGTGATAAGACAAAAGTTGGGATCCCATAGCATCCTTAGTAACAAGGCAATGAATGTAAGCTCTCGTGTAATTTTTGCACACCTGTATCGAGTAAATAGAATATCAAGACCCAAAAGCTACGTGTTCCTAATGGATAAACAAGACACAGAGTGGGTTATACCATGCACTCGCATGTCAAATCAATAGGACGAGTGTCATCAGCCATCGCCTGGTGCTTAAGTTTTAAAACACCCTGCATAATGAATTAATGGCAAGTCAACTGCAGATGGAAGGGTGTCTTCTACATCAAAATGACCAATTGTGAGCTAATTCCTCAAAACAATTGCCAAAAAGCTAAAAACTTGAGATATGCAAAAAAAGAAGAAGAAAGGAACTTGTGTCACAGCTTCATAACAATAGTTCAAGAAAAAACGTGTACATTTGTAGAGGGAGAAAAACTTTTCAATTATGGGAAGTATTTTCAAGAAGCATCATCGTCTACTGAACAAGTACTAAACTGTTGATGTTCAAGGGGAAGAAAATCAGATTGATGAGGGCACATCCCGACTCGATATACTGAAGGGTTTGGAACTAGTTAGATGTACTTCAGGCTTCAGCTTATGTTATTTTTGTCTTCATAAGTAGCCAGGTCACTTTCATTGTCTATGGAATCTTGCCGTATTTCGACTTATCTTCTTCTAGTCCTTACAGGAGTCAGACGTCATATATATTGAGTTGAGTTGAAGGGCTTTCTAGTAATTATAGCTCCCCAAGTTTTCATATCATGCAGCCTAACAATTTATGGTGTACATAATCTTCAACTTGGAATACAGAATGATCATCATAAATTGAGCCTATAACCTGTGAAGCTTTTAGAGCTTTGTTTGACATTTAATTGCAGCCACACAATTGGAATTTTATTCTTAGACATAGCTGGAATTTCTACCTACCACTCTTCTACAATAGACCAGAATAGATTATTATTTTCCTACTGTGAAATGCTGCTTCTGAAAATATTTCAACCAAAAATATCAACGAAAACATACGATTTCTTATAAATCACCAAATTAGAATAAGATGACCTACAGAATTATTACTTTCATGGCATATTTGAGCCTCAACATTTTTTTGTCCAGAACCCCCTAAAAACCCTAGCATCTTCCGAATCCCTTCAGTCCCTAATAATGTCCCAAAACAGCCTCTAAAGTACCTCCTGTTCCTGGGCCTAAACAATATTCAAGTTCTTCTATCTTGTTCATCATTATTATAATCTGGTACAGAAGCATAATTGGAACACCTTACTTAGCTGTCTAGCAAGAGACTGTTAACAGAAAACCGTTACATATGTGAAACCACCTCACAACAACTTATATAACAGCAGATATAATTATAATGAATAAAATCACAAAATTGGTTCAACTATTTGACGTGGTAATTAGTTAAGTTACAATGAACAAATTCTGGAGTCACTGGATGCTTGTTCTCTTGTATGTCGTCGAGCAACACTAGAATTATATTGCAACTGTCCATCAATGGTTGGACTGCCCATAGCCATGCAAGCCTATGAATGAATAGCAATGTGCTCACGTGTAAATGAATATATCAAATATTGTCTTGATATTAGACCAACTCCTTCCAGTAATCGAGAGGATATTTACAGTTTGGGTCTTAAGAGATCAGATGACATCAATTTATACAGATGTAAAGGAGAGAATAAGGCATCACCTCAGGTACAAGAGCAGTGCCAAAGCGAGCAGTGCGTGTAGGGTAGACACAATCATACATGTCAGCACCTAAAGCACTGCAAACTACAATATCTAGTGGGTAGCCAACACCCTAGAGAGAGCAAGCAAGACATCAAAATGCATTAGAAACTGAAGCCGATAGCAAAAGGATATGTTAGATATTAAAAAGGTAAGTATAATCAAATTGACTAGTACCATAACATATCTTGGTTTATCCTCAGGCAAAGCAGCAGTGCACTGAGCAACGACGCGCCAAAATGAATCTTTATCTTCACCGCCTGCAAGACCACCAATAGCATAGCTGTCACAAAAGCAAATTCAGTTATTTCAGCCCATTGATCAGAAAATCACAGTATTTATGGAGTGATTCTGTTATATGAAGTAGTGATTAGTTCATTTACACATCTGACAACAGTTAAAAAAAGGTTGAGCAGGCAAAAAACAAACGAGTACGGGGGAGGGGGATGGGTTGGTTCTAACCAAATAAACAATAATATCTTAAAGCCACGTTCCAAACTTCTCAATCACAAGTGCAACTTTGTTCTTTTAGTTTCTTTATTTACCCTATTTCTTAGGGATGGCAAGCCACGAATTTATTACATTATTTTACATGTGTGCGCATTTTTGGGCGAGGGAATATACTTGATCTGCAATAACAGACCATTTATAACAATGATTCAATAAAAGAAAAGCATTATAGGCACAGGAACAGACCATCCCTTAAATCAAAGTTCAACCAAAACCTTATCTAAACATTACATTTTCCAAAAGGTATTCTACAAATTCAATGAGAGGACATGATGCAGAAGGCTAACATTTACAACATTTAAAAGATGAAAGATGTTTAGAATACCCGGGCAAATTACGATCCACTAAACCTCTGACACATATATCCCTGTAACAAGAGAGATTATGATGAAAAGAATAGTAAAAAAGAACAATAACCATATGGCATAAATATGTAGTGAAATAGAAGAAGGAATTTTCACTGATTAATTTCTAAGTAACCTCAAGACTGGATCTAAGCCACCTTGCACAATGCCGAACAAATTCTGTTCATGTGGTTTCTTGTGAGCTGTCCACGAACATTAGTATCATAAATGTCATATCAAAACACGAGAAATGATGAAAACAGTGAAGAAATATAAATGAAATGATGATGAAACAAAAGCATCAATGACATCATGTAATGACATTTAACCTCTTACGGAGTTAGGTCTCTAAGAAATGAATTAGTTCCCTAAGAAATTAGATTACAAGAACTTCTTAATGAGCCTCTGGATGCTGCATTAGAATTCTAATTTTTTTAGAAGACCACGGCAACCCTCCCTTTCTCAACTCCTAACAACTAAATTCCAGGTAACCAAGGAATTGCTACTTTCCTCTCTTCCTATTTGAAAACTGTCGACAAACAATAGTCTTTCACTCTTTCCACTAATCTTCCTAAATGTTGAAGCCCTCTTGATAAGAGTATTATTTAGCACAAATTATATGCACAAGACAAGAGTTGAAGCACACATGAGTTATATGCATAAGGGTTGAGGCATACATGAATGGATAATGCTATGTGTACATAATATTTTACACCTCCCTCACATGGAGGGAGGCCCACACACAATAAAATATTTGTGGGCCCCCCTCCATGTGAGGGGGGTGTAAAACTATGTGTACACCACAAGGTGTACACATAGCATTATTCTACATGAATTTATATGGATCAGAGTCCAATCATACATGAATTATATGCAGAAGAGTTGAAGTATACATGAAATTATATACATGAGTTAAAGCACGCAAGAAAAAGTATTAATGCATATCTACCTGCTATGCACCTATCAATCCAGCGAAGAGTGCGATACATAGCTTCTTCAATTCTTGGACCTGTAATAGTGGTTCTCACAACATCATCAAGAGCCATAATGATATCAGCTCCAATTCTATTCTGCAACAGTTGTGAAATGATACGCAAATGAGATAATAGAAAAATATATAGAGAAATATTTTTTTTTTATAGATAATTAGAAAATTTTATTAATCAAAGAAGAATACACATGAAGTGTATTAAACAAGAAAAAAGATATGAAGTCCCTCTATAGGATTGCTAGTCGCTGCATTAAACCAAGTATACAAATTCAAATAAAATAATTCTCTAAATTGCTCTGTGATCCATATTTGGTTTTCAAAGCATCGGTTGTTCCTTTCCCTCAACACACCATACAATGCATCTCGGGATAAGATTTCATGAGAACTTGCTATCCTTATCACGGAGTTTCCTCCTCCATGCCCGCAACACGTCCTCTATACGTCTAGGCAACACCCAATCTATATGTTGAGAAGCCAGAATATTATTCCACAACCAACGGACACCGTCACAGTGAATGAACAAGTGGTCATGCATCTCCCCATCGCTCCTACACATATAACACCACTCGATAACATAAAAGCCATTTTTTCGGAGATTATATATCCTTAATATATGTCCCCTCACAACCGTCAACAGTAAAAATGCCACCTGTGGGAGCAATTTGCAATGCCACACCATCATCCAGGAGAATGAACTCTCCACAAGTCCCAAGAGGGATCTAAAATAAGAGCGAACGGAGAAAATACCATTATGTGCCGCCTCCATCGGCTACGATCATCCTCTCCTACCCGAATTTGCACCTCATACAAGTCCGTTAGAAACAATGCATAGTCGTCCAATTCTTAATCCTGCAAACCCCTCTAAAAAGTGATATTCCAACTGTAACTCCCATTGTTGGTGGGTAAAACGCCATTCACCATAGCAGAAGGCATCATAGTAATGCGATACAAGGAAACCCCAACTTTAGCGGTATATCTCCACACCAACAATCATCCTAAAATCTGATATTATTACAGTTCCCCACCACAAAAGTCAAGCTATTCCAAAAGTCGTTCCATCCTCGTCGAATATACCTCCATAGACTCACCCCGTAAGACCCACGACCATCCCCCGAACACCATCTCCCCTCTATCACACCATACTTCGCCCCAATAATTTTTCTCCAGAAACTCTCTCTCTCCACGCCAAACCACCACAGCCATTTGCCTAATAATGCCTTATTAAACAAAGTAAGTCTCCTCAATCCAAGACTTCCCATCCTCGTAGGAGAGCAGACAACTCCTCATTTAACCAAATGAAGTTTCCTCTCCTCTCCCAACCCTGCCCAAAGAAATTCCCTTTGAATCCTCCTAATCTGTTAGCCACTGCAGCAGGAATAGGAAACAGTGACATAAAATAAGTAGGGATATTTGATAGAGTAGATTTAACGAGAGTTAGACGGCCACCCTTCGAGGGATACATACGCTTCCACCCGCTAACCTCATTTCCACCTCCACAATATCATTCCAAATATTAACACTTTTAAACCGCACACCTAAAGGGAGTCCAAGATATGACGTAGGTAACTGCGCAACCCTACAACCCAATATAATAGCTAGTTCCTCCACATTAGTGACCTCCCTTACTGGAATAGCCTCGAATTTCCCCATATTAACCTTCAATCCCGACACCGCTTCAAAGCATAAGAGCAACCTGCGTAAGTTCATGACTTGCTCCTCAACTGCATCACAAAAAATCAGCGTGTCATCTGCAAATAACAAGTGGGACACCTGCAATTGACCAACCATAAAACCCGTGAGCAGATTCTCCCGCCTCGCTTTCTCGAGCATCTTACTGAGGGCCTCTATTACAATAACAAACAGTAATGGAGTCAATGGATCCCCTTGCCTCAACCCTCTACTACTCCGAAATTAACCCCCGAGGGTACCGTTGACCAAAATTGAAAATGAAACGGTAGAGATACAGAACTGAATCCACTTATCCCCAAATCCACATCTCTTAAGCATATACAGAAGGAACCTCCGGCCCACGTGATCATAAGCCTTCTGAATATCAAACTTGCATAGCATCCCTGGGACCCCTAGACAGTCTTGAGTCAATACATTCATTCGCAATTAGTACAGAATCCAAAATCTTTCTGAAACTTAGACACCACTTTCCCTAGCACTTCCTTGAGTCTATTTGCTAAAACTTTCGCAATAATCTTGTACACCCCACTGGCCAAGTTAATAGGGCGAAAATCCTTGATATCAGTCGCTTCCGGTTTCTTAGGGATCAGCACAATAATTGCATTAGAACTTCTCAGAAACCTGCCATGCTCAAAAAGGTGAAAACATCAATAATATCCTGTTACACCACCTCCCAACACACCTTATAAAATGAGAACGAGAACGAGAACTCGTTTGGTCCAGGAGCCTTATCATCATTCATACTAAACACGACCTCCTTAATTTCATCCTCCCCAAATGGTTCTCCAACCAACCGGCATCCTCCTCCGTAATAGTAGAAAATTCCAACCCCTCCAACTCTGGCCTCCACTCAAACTGCTCCCAATATAGGTTCTGATAAAAGTTCACCATATGGGTCCTCATAAGTAACCTCATCTACCTCCAACACCGTAACAAAATTGTTCCGCTTGTTAGAATTGGCGACCCTATGGAAAAACTTAGTGCATTTGTCTACCTTTTTCAACCACGTGACTCTAGATTTCTAGCTCCAAGTAATCTCCTCCATCTCCACCAATCTCACTAGCTCTTCCCTTAATACACGTTTCTCCTTCTCCTCCACATCCAACCCTCGCCTTTCCTCTAACTTATCCAGTTCTATGTCTGAAACGCACTGAACTTTACGAAAGTTCACATTGCCCACCACCTCTTCAAATCCCTTTTTAACGTCCTCAACTTATGATCCAACACGTAACTGGGGGACCCCCAAAAATCATAAGAAGCCCACCAATTCCGTACTCGCTCCCCAAAACCTTCTACTTTTAACCACATCTTCTCAAACCTAAATGACATTAATCCACTACCCCTAGTATTCTCAGATAACAAAATAGGAAAATGATCAGAGTACACCCTACCCAATCTCCTCTAAGTAACATCTGAGTACTTAGCCTCCCACTCTCCGCTAACCAAGAACCGGTCTATACGAGATAGAACAGGTTGGTCCCGATTAGATGACCAAGTAAAGTCTCCCCCAATCTTAGGCATATGCCGCATATCTACCAACATATTCTCCCTAATAAAATCTGAAAAATCCTCCATAGCCCCAGTTAGTCTCCTACCACTCGACCTTTCAGTAGGAAATCGAACCACATTAAAATCACCCCCAATGCACGTTGGGAGATTCCACCAAGCCATCATACCAGTCAACTCATCCCACAAGCCCCCTCTACTCTCAACTGAATTAGGATCATAAACTCTTATAAACATCCACTAGAATCCATCCCCAATATTCCTAAACGAGACCGAAAGCGAGTATGACCCTACACTAACATCCTCCATATCATAAACTCTAGTGTCCCACATGATAAGCATGCCTTATGATGCCCCTGATGACCCTAAAAACTGATATCCAAAATGCTGTCCCCCCATAAGCTACTAACCACAGTCCTCGAGACAAACTCCAACTTGGTTACTTGCAAACAAACAAGTTCTGCTCTTCATCCCCTTAACAAATTTCGAATGCCTAACCTTTTCTCAACCTCATTAAGCCCCCTCACATTCCAGCTAATAAGTTTTAGACATTTGAACGCTCCGTCATCCCTCCCCAGCAATACTTTCCTTGCCTCGCCACCCTTAGCATCATAATTTACTGACCTTTCGAGCCGCTTAAGCTCGCGGACTCCCTTCCTTCTAGCTTTGCCTCCTTGTGTACTCATCTCCTGCCCCCTACTAGCCTCAAACTCCTCAAATAATTGCATGAGTTTACTTTCATATTCATCGCATGACACGCTAACCAACTTACTGAGTTCCTGAATTTTTTGAAGGACCCAATTTGAAGGTTGGGATCCAGCTTCAATCGCATTCACCTTCGTTTCCTCTACACGACAACACTCCAAAGGGTCATACGAAAATCCCTCCGTTTCCTCCGCATGGACAACCTCCTTGTCGATTCCCCCTCCTGGTCGCCATTAACCCACAACACCAAAGCTTTTTCAATCCCGAATTCTATTTCTTTTAGGGACTTAATGTGCCTTCTATTATATGTGTTCCCAACCATAACTACCGCCCATGCCTCATCGTGCTCTTTCAGGACTATCCCCTTCCGATTTGCTGCGGACCCCGAAGCTTTCTCATCCATATCCAACTCCACCACTTCGATCCCGTTGTCATTTCCGAAATATACTGCTTCAAACCATGCCTGATACGTGCAACTAGTCTTAGTCACCCCATGCTTGTCTTTAATATGAGCTACATTCGGTGACACCTCCTTAGGAACCAAGCTCGCTATTTGATTGTCGTTAGCTAAGGGCTCATCCACCCCAACCCCACACTTATGACAATAGAATAGACTATCCTAGGACTCCCCTCAGACCCACATCCCACCAGCATGATTAAATCATCCAACTCGTCTTTCAACGCCTGGACGCGGGCCCCTATTTCAACACTGTTCAATATGCCACCATGTGAACCTTCTGCATGTCTCCCCGTAGGCTTAGGCATTGAAAGATGATAGTCATATTCCCTCACCTTATACATCATGTCATTACGCACTAGCCTCTGTTGATCAACTTTACGCGATGTCTATGAGTTTGCCATCACTTCGGCATAAGTCATCCCTTGTCTATATCTTTCATCCATCGTTCGACGTTTATACACACATCACCACTTTCCACCATTCATCCAAGCCATATAATTTTATATTTCGTATATAAAAACTTATAACAGCACAAAATACAAGAAGAATCGTCTCAACAACAGCAGCTTTTCCCTTGTTTTGTTAGTGAAAAAATGTTTGAAAAAAATTACTTTAAATTTTTAGTTGTTTTATTTTCTTTTTAAAAAAAATAAATAAAATATTATGGCGTGAATATCAAAAGTAGAGTCCAATTGTTGAAAAAAATGAAGGAAAAAAAACCTCCTCGAACTTAATGAACTCCATTATTTACTTGAATAAAATGAGAATCTACTGTCACAAGTTGACCAATCATCTAATGTGTCCATGTTCACATCTTTTTCTACACTTATCACAACATTGGTCTCCAATGAGCTATTAAAAGATCCAAATTTTGCTATACATGTAACAGTTGCTTCTTGCCTTAGTAAAATATACCATATATGGCACCTGATCCCCCTTATAGAGATGAGATAATGCATGATATTTTTTCATTAATTATTTCATCATTTGCAGCTTTCATCGACAAATCCACCAACTTGTATGCTAATGGAGTTAAGGATCTTTGAGACTATGGCTAACGTGAGATACTTTATCATCATGTTGATTCTAGATTGTAAGCATCTAATCATTGACGTGCTCTAACATTCCCTTTTATAAAGGAAACTCATATGGGAAATATCTTCACATCCATAGAGATAAGTATGACCTCATTTTGGAAGAAAGTGATAATATATCTCTGGATTTGATTACTCTTCTTTTAGATAGTGTGAAAAATAAAAAGGAGATTTTTTCAGTTACATTTAATGTGGTGAAAAGACTTTTCGAGAAGTGTGCTGACATGATAACTTGTTTGTAACAATTTTTAAAATATTTAGGAGTTTATTTTGATGATTATAATGTTTTTTTTTTCATTTACATAGAAGATGAGAGTTCTGAACAATGTATTATGTCCCCTAACGTGATCACAGCTATAGTTCGATACACTTAACAATGACATAGTTGAGAAATTACCTTTAGCACTGCCACCGAAGTCAAACTTTACTCATGTCTTCGATCTCATGCCTACTCTTTTCATGAATTTCACATTGACTTTATTTTAATGTTACCTCTGCTGCATGACACTCCTCGAGTTGTCATGTTATTTTTCAAGGCCATTGTTCGATTGTATTCTTTTCCTATCGACGTTAGATTGCTGCTTACTAATTAAAGGCGTATGGTGTTACTTCATCTTTTTGTTGTCAACGTTCCAAAATTTCATGATAAGATAAAAACATAAATTATTTTTTATCATGAAATTTTTGAATGTACATTTGATGCCAATATACGCTAGGAGACTCTAATAATAATGATGATGCTTTATTGGCGTCTCTTTGATCCGATTTCTTAAAAACGTTAAGAAAAAGTTTATAGATCATTCTTATAAAGTTACTCTATTTGACTAGCCATCACACTTGAATGAAACTTATATTTTCAATATAACGGAATTATTTCCTTATCAAGGCTCATTCGAGCCTTTGATGTTGCAATCATATTTTTTACAGACGGGTCTATAGTTCTAGTTCCTTGTACTCCTCATTGTGTGCAATGAGTTGAAGATTTTATGGATGAGTTGCATAAGTTTGTGCTTTTTAAAGTTCCATGCCGATACTTGGTTAGAAGGAGAGATCGTCCCTTTGATCAAACCATATTCTCTGGGATCATTTGGAGCTTCAATTGTCATCATTTGAGCAGTTCCGATATTAGGTTCATAAGAAAAATCACCCCATTGGCATAAGTTCTGACATATATAGCTATTAAGGTCCAGTACTCGCATTTAGTCAAGACAAAAGATTGACCTCCTTAGAGTATGAAGTTCTAGTCTACCTTTTCAAAGTCAGTTCTCTCAGTCAAGGAGAAATGACGAAGACAAAGATATATTTTAGATAGAAGTTTAAAATATAGTTCAATTCAAAATTATTGTTTAGATTAGATTTAATATCTCGATAAGAATCTAATTTATTAGAAGTTCGTTTCATTTTTAAGTTCTCTTTAGTTTCTTGCTCTATGAATAAAGGGATTCCTTATTATAATTCACACACCACAAACCCTTGATTATATTAATAAAACATATTTCCTCTTTGTCATAATACTTCTTTCTTTGCCCCCCTTTCTTTTCTTAATCTTCAACTATTCATTGTCAAATATAAGCACCTGCATCAAGTATAGTTCTAGCTAAATAACACAACTAAGGTTACAAAAAGTATAGAAATAGGAGTATTTTCGAGTTATAGCAATGCACAATGCTATCCCGTTCATGTTCCAACATAATATGATAAAAAAAAACACAGAGATGAGATGATGGTGCATGAGCAAATTAAATCCTACTAATTTTTCTTTTTCAGAAAGAGAAGTCCAATTTACAGAAATTGAAAATTTGTCTTCCATGTTACATTAAGCACAAAAACACAAAGTTGAAAAATTATATTTTTCCAGCCAAATAGCGCAACTATGTCCAAACTGTGCATCAAAATAATGCACAATATACAGAATCTTTCTACCGGAAAGCTGCACATAGGAAACAGTGAAAGGGGTGAAAGGATGGTGCATAAACAAGCAAATCCTACTGTTGTTGGAGTAAAAGAACAAGAGGGCTTAACAATAGTGTTAGCCTGTCCCACTATTTATAATAAGAGTTAGGAAAATCTTAGGAAACCCTAGGTATTACATAAAAGACCTAAATACCCTTTAACACTCTCCCTCAAGATGGAGCATATATATTGTGTGCTCCAAGCTTGTTACAAATGTACTTTATCCTTGAGCCCCCTAACAATTTAGTAAATATATCAGCTAACTGATCCGCTGAGTTTACATATTTAGTCTCAATCTGCTTCTGCAACAATTTTTCTCGAATAAAGTGACACTCAACTTCAATGTGTTTCGTTCTCTTATGGAAGACTGGGTTGGATGCAATGTGAAGTTTTACTTGATTATCACATACCAGTTTCATCGGTGAAGTGTGTTCAAATCCAAGTTCTTCCCACAAATGTTTCAACCATGTTAACTCACAAGTGGTATGCGCCATTGCCCTGTATTCCGACTCTGCACTCGACCGCGCCACTACCATCTGCTTTTTACTCTTCCAAGAGACAAGGTTACCACCAACAAACACACAATACCCAGTAATAGATTTCCTATCTAGGGGTGATCCAGCCCAGTCTGCATCTGTGTAGCCCTTTATTTGAGTATGTCCAAAATTTTGATATAACAAACCACAACCAGGAGCGCCTTTCAGATATCGGAGAATACGAGTCACTGCATCCCAGTGACAAATCATTGGACGATCCAAGAACTGACTAATAACACTAACAGCAAAGGAGATATCTGGTATGGTAACTGTCAGGTAGTTCAACTTTCCAACTAACCGTCTATATTGAGCTGAATCTGTCAGTGGTATACCCTGATCTGGCAATAATTTGGTGTTTGGATCCATAGGCGAGTCAATAGGTTTTGCTCCTAGTATTCCTGTTTCGCTCAATAGATCAAGGACATATTTTCTCTGAGACAGGTAAATGCCCTGACTTGATCGAGCAACTTCAATCCCCAAGAAATACTTTAAATGCCCCAAATCTTTGGTTTGGAACTTACTATGCAAACACTTTTTGAGTTCTTGAATACCACTGTGATCATCCCCAGTAATCACGATGTCATCCACATACTATAATTAACAATATTCTGCCGACTTTACTGTGCTTGTAGAAGACAGAATGATCGACTCCACAACGCTAAAGACCAAATTCAGTGACCACTTCACTAAATCTTCCAAACCATGCACTAGGAGACTGCTTGAGGCCATAAATAGACTTCTTCAAACGACATACCAAATCAGACTCCCCCTGAGCAACAAACCCAGGAGGTTGCTCCATATAAACTTCCTCAGTCAGATCGCCATTTAAGAAAGCATTCTTAATATCGAACTGATGTAAGGGCCAAAGAAAAGTTGCAGCCAGAGAGATGAACAAACGAACAGAAGCGAGCTTGGCAACGGGAGAAAAGGTCTTATAGTAATCAAGACCGTAGACCTGAGTATAGCCTTTAGCAACTAAGCGAGCCTTGAGTCGATCAACGGTGCCGTCCGGATGAACCTTAACAGTGTACACCCATTTACATCCAACTGTAGTTTTGTCAGGCGAAAGCGAGACAAGATCCCACGTGCCATTCTGATGTAAAGCAGTCATTTCTTCCTCCATTACTTTTGCCCAACCAGGGAGAATAAAGGCCTCTGAAACGGACTTAGGAACAGAAATAGAGAACAGAGAAGCAACAAAAGAGGAGTATGAAGGAGATAGGTGCGCATATGAGACAAAGTTAGAAATAGAATGGATAGTACAGGTGCGCTTACCTTTCCGGATGGCAATGGGCATGCCCATGTCAGACATGGGCGTGTCTGCTGGAGAAGAATCTGAGGGCACAGAATCGATGGGCACAACAGCGGAGGCGTCCTTCTGGCGACGAGAGTATACCTGCAAAGGGGCCGAAGAACGATTGGAGGGGATAGGATCTGGAGTGGAGGAAGATAGCGTAGGGCATGGTATGAAAAAACCCTGCTGAGGCCCGCCTTGAGACCCGCCTCACTGTGAGGCGCAGCTTCTGTGCCTCGATGTTCAATCTGTGAGGCACAAAAAATGAGGCGTACGCCTCTACATCTGAGGCAAAAAAATGAGGCGTGCGCCTCATTTGAAGTATGTTTTTTTCAAGTTTTTGAAAAGGAATTAAAAAAGGCCTTCTTTGAAAAAGAGAAAGGCCCATTTAAAAAGATATTTTGAACCAAACAAAATATTAAAATATCTAGAATACCAAAAGGCGGCCAGAAATCCTTCTACATGGCGGCAGATAGAAATCTTCCTAGATGGCGAGAACTAGACTTTGCTTGGCTTTTTTCTGCCTTCTTCTAGTGACTTACAATTTAAAATTGTTTCACTAGACTTTGCTTGGCTTTTTTCTTGTTCAATGCATCGTCACCAGATTGCACCTATTTTGTTCGGTAGATTGCACCTATTTTGTTTGTGGTGAGGCTTACGCCTCAAAACGTTTTGAGGCTTACGCCTCGCCTCATTATAAAAAAACGCCTCGGTACCCGTTTACGTTTTTTCAAACTATGGCGTAGGGGTAGGGTCAATAATGGGCAAAGGAAGTGTAGCATCCAGATCAACGTGAGATGATGGGGTAGAAAAGTAAGGGGTGGACTCAAAGAATGTAACATCGGCACACACAAATGAGCGACGTAAGGATGGACTATAACATCGATAACCTTTTTGCGTACGAGAATAGCCGAGGAAGACACATTTTAAAGCACGGGGATCTAACTTGTCCCTGTCGGGGGTCAACTGATGAACAAAACAAACACACCCAAATATGCGAGGAGGTAAGCTAAATAGAGGTGAATGGGGGAAAAGAATGGAATGGGGAACCGTGCCTCGCAGGGTAGAGGATGGCATCCGGTTGATTAGGAAGCAAGCTGTAAGAACCGCATCGCCCCAAAAATGTTTGGGAACGTTCATCTCAAAAAGGAGAGTACGGCCCACCTCTAGGAGATGTCGATTCTTACGCTCAGCAACCCCATTTTGTTGTGGTGTGTGAGGGCAAGAAGAAGTGCGACATATAGGAAGTAAAGGGCTGAGAAAAGTATTCTCGAGCATTATCACTACGAAAAATACGCACGGGTACATTAAATTGGGTTTGAACTTCAGCACAAAATGCACGAAAAATAGAGAATAATTCGGAACGATCTTTCATTAAATAAAGGCAAGTAACTCTTGAAAAATCATCCACAAAAGTGATAAAATAACGAAAACCAATTGTAGAAGTAACACGAGAAGGACCCCAAACATCTGAATGAACTAAACTAAAAGGACTCGATGCTCGAACATGAACAGGGGAAGCAAATGAAACACGACGATGCTTACCCAATTGACAAGACTCACACTCTAAAAAAGACAAATTACTGAAACTAGGAAAAAGTAACTTGAGGTTGCCAAGGCAGGGATGACCAAGGCGACAATGAATTTGGTGAGCAGATGCAACAGCAGGACATGCAGTAGGAGGGTGTGCAGGACTCTCATCACGATCAAGGTAATAAAGGTCATTGTCCTCACGCCCTGTGCCAATCGTCTTCCGCGTCCTCAAATCCTGGAGAATGACAGAATTAGGAAAAAATGAGACAGAACAATTAAGATGTTTGGTGAGTTTACTAACGACATCAAATTAAAAGAAAACGAAGGAATATACAAGACAGAGGAGAGAGATAAGGAGGGTGAGGGGTCCACTGTACCAATGCCACGGATAGGGATAGTGGAACCATCAGCAACCGTAACAGGAGACAACGAAGAAGTGGACTGAATATGCGTAAATAAAGAAGATGTACCTGACATGTGATTAGTGGCTGTGGAATCTATGACCCAGGGTGAGGGAGGGGATGGACGAATGGAAATACAAGCAGAAGAAGTACCTCGTTGAGCTAAAGAAGCAATAGGAAGAGATACCTGCTGAGATGCCCTATACTGAAGGATCTGAGCATATTCCTCATCAGATATGTCCTTAGCCGCCTGAGATACTGGAAAGGAAGGAATATCTGGATCAGATGTCATTGCATTGGCAAATTTGGGTGGACGGCCAACCAAATCCCAACATGTGTCTCGATTATGATTCTCCAACCCACAAAAGGAGCATTGACGAACGGAGACTCGACCACGGCCACTACGTCCACCCCGAGGGCCACTACCACGGCGACCACGAGAGAAACCACCACGACCACCACTAAGTAGATCATCTCGATTTCGCGTGGGAATCTGTGTAACAAGTACCGAATGCTCAGATGACGTAGACGAACCCAAGCCAGAAACATTGTCCTTGGTAGTACTACGGGAAACGCAAGAATACATTTCAGTGATGGTGGGGAGAGTAGCACTTGAAAGAATCTGAGATCGGACTGGTTCGAAGTCTGGACGTAACCCAGCCGAACTTCATGACAGCCATCTGCTCATGTTGCTTTTGCATTTCCTTCAGATCGATAGTCAGTGGTAGGATAGTATTCATCTCCTCATAGAGGCAGTTGAATGTGGCAAAATAATCTGTAACGGATTGCGTACCTTGCTGAAATTGGAAGTACTCCACTGATAAATCATACATCCTGGTGAGATTACTAGAATATAATACACGGAGATACTCCCATATATCTTTGCACGTATCTAGATGAGTACAGAGATCAGCCACCTGAGGCTCCATCGAATTCCACAACAATGTTACAATCTGCGCATCAGTCTGAATCCAGTCGTCATACTTTTTATCATCTGTTGCCGGGGCAGATTCCGTGAGGTGGCGATGTTTTCCCTGTCCAGTTAGGGCTATTTTCACAGCTTTAGACCAATTTAAATAATTGGTTCCGTTCAACTTACGGGTTGTTAATGGTTGAGGTGTAGTCATCGATATTAATACCGTCCAATTCAACAAGTAATAAACAGCTCGCACAAGGGAAACAAACCAACAATACAAACAACTGTAGGGCTTAAACGAAGAACGTGAGAGTCATAACCAGACTTACGAACATTTGTAGTACTGTCGTACGAACAATAACCAATAACCGAAGCAGATCGAAAATCAACAGATTGAACACTAACCAGAACTAAGAACTTTGAACAGTAAACCGCCGGATGAATAGTAACCCCTGGATGAACAGTAACTCCGGCGGATGAACAGTGCCGCCTCCGGATGAACAGTGCCCCCGCGGATGAACAGTAACCGCGCTTTTTTTTTTTTTTTGAAGTAAGGAGAGTCGGCAGAGAATTAAAAAAAAAAAGGTTTGAACAAATCTTATGGAATTAATCTCCCATAATCTTGCTCTGATACCATGTTGTTGGAGTAAAAGAACAAGAAGGCTTAACAATAGTGTTAGCCTGTCCCACTATTTATAATAAGAGTTAAGAAACCCTAAGTATTACATAAAAGACCTAAATACCCTTTAACACCTACTTTTATGGAGTACTAGTCTAAATGGTAGGGTAGGGTGTGAGATCTCTTGTATAAACACAGAAACAGAGAAAAACATACATATTGGGTATTGTTTCTATCAGTCATAAGCTTAAGGGAGCAACTATTACATACCACATAATCGAGTCAGTTTCATCGCCTGGATATTACCCTTTGTCTGAAGTAAGTTCCTAAATCTTAAGTGATTGTGCACGTAACCATTTTGTTGCTTAGGTTAATATTTTAGCATAGATAAGCCCCTGTTTGATATACATTAAAATTTTCATTCTCATTTTTTACTCATTTTCAACCACACATTCTTCAATAAAATAATATTTTCCATCACATCAATAACTTTTCATTCTTTTTCAACCACACATTCTCCATCAATCAACTATTTTAAAATGCATTCTTCTAAAATAATGTGGCTCAAACACACCCTAAGATGAAAATACTACAAAGCAATTCACTCATTTCAAATGGACAAGAAATGAAACTAATAAAATAACTAGCGATGGAGGGACAGATCTGAAACACTTCCACAACCAGAATGATACCAATGGCTTTCTTAAACAGACTGTTCCTTCTGTTCCTTCAAAAAGTATTATCAATTGCAAAATGAAAAAAATTCAATTCGAGGATCTAAAATTCTTGACTCTCTCTCTCTTCAATCTGGAACATTCAGTTCCAGCTGAGATAATACAAGCTCAGAAATCACCAAAAGTCGAAAACTTTTGCATAAAATATAGAATAACCCTCGTGATCCTACAAATTCTGATCAACCCAAGACTGCCTTAATCCAAGTTAATTTTACAGTTTGCTGGGGTGTAAAGTTCCATATAACTAAGGTATATTAATCAGCCAACTGCATAACTTTTGGCTAGCATATCAAGTAGTTGAGTGAATGTGTAAAATACAAATAAATGAGGTGGTTCAATCAATTACTACATCCAAGGAAATATAAGAAAATTAAATGAAGATCGACGGCAGAGGATAACAGAAAAGTAATTCTGAACAATATAATAGCTGGATCATTTTTCAGTTGTGAATTGAATACAAGATAAAGTAAACTTGAAACAGGCACACACAAACTTCCTACACAAAATAGTTTACAGGATGAAACGCATATATTGAAAGAATTCCTACTTGTATTTGTATTGATTCTTCAGGTGTAAGTAGCATTGGCTTCCCATCAACCGGTGACTGCAAAAAGGAAAAATAAAAACGAGAACGATATACTAATTACAAGCAGCCTAAACATTCTGCACTTGAGTCCAATTAATCAGAGGAAAATAAGTCAAACAAAGACAACAATGTATTTTCATCTCTCTCTCTCTCTCTCTCTCTCTCTCTCTCTCTCTCGGGTGCCACAGGCGGAGGGGATACATGAAAGCGGTGTGGGGTTTTCTTTTTTTCCTTCTCCATATAACATTCTCATGAAATTATTCTTATAAGAACGCATGACTCAAATGAAGAGGTAAGACTGCACATCGTTGTTTCCCATTTATTGCTATATGCAAAAATGCAAAATAAAGAAACTTACTTTGTGTAGAGATTAAATGTGAAACAAATTAGTTTTACAGAATTTAAGCACCTCACCAACATTATGATGTCACCACTAAACCATCATGACTTGAAGTGGAAAACTTTGAATATAATAGGGGTATAGATATAAAAGAACAGCACACTGAGACGAAAATAATTACCTGAAACGTGACTCCCTTCTCTGTGATGTCTGCCAAATGCAGTAAGGAGACCTAACAGCATTAGAGAAGTTGGCAACCTAGTTGTCATATATTCACTTTACAATCCATTTAAAATAAATTTTAAAGCTTTTGGAAAACTATCTATACAGACGAAAAGCAGGTTAAACGCTTAGAAAAGACAGTAGAAAATCATCATAAAAACTCTTCAACAAAGGATAATGTGCAAGAGGAAATAAACAATGAATGAAATGACTATAGGGTAATAAAAATATAGTCATGATTGTACACTTCTAGGACTTCATTGAAGAATAACATATTCGCTATAAGGGGAAGAAGAACCTATAACCACACACAAGCAGCTTAAGTTCCTTTCAATCAGAAAGCATGATACTTAGTAATAGACCACAGTGTCAAATATAATCAAGTAGAGAAAAGTGCAACAGAAATGCGTATATACATGCATACAAAAATGTGCAAAAAGTCTGTATCTATCAATTTGTTTTGGTGATACTTCTCTTCTCGTGCACATGCATTGGTATAGCTAATTAACACATTTCATCACTAAAGATTATCTCTTTAACACTCAATCTTTTGGGGGATTAGTATCTATTTAATCAGCTTGCAGTTTGTTCGCGAGAAATGAATAAATAAAGAAATATAAGTGGTTTCCATCATGTCGAAAAGTAATCAAGAGATATTGATAAATCTTTTATGGAAATCAATATCTATATTCCAATGCTTGCTCAATCAAGTGCAAGACACAAAGAAAGACAGTGGAGACTATATTAGTTACATTCTTATTGGCAACAACCCCTTCATCTCCCTATTGATGAGCTAGTTACCACTACTTACCTATTAATATCACAATTCAATGCGATTGTCATTGCTAAGTTATTGTAGTAATTGCTTCCTTCATTTTTTAGTTATCAAAAAAGTCAAATACCACCTGAAATTTCCATAACATTCACTTTCGCCATTTGTGGTGATGCCATAAGAAGACACAAACAAATAAAATGGTCCCGGCAGTTGTGGTTATAATGCAACAATACTCAATTTCATAAAACAAACAGGATTGATGGAGACAACAAATTATCACCCATGAAGCATTTATTGTCTTATCCCATAAAGCAAACAAAAAAGGTGACTGGCCAAAGATATAATAATAAAATATTAGGCAGATTTTGCAGAAATCAATATTAAGAAGATATTGTAGTTCTATAGAAAAGTGAGAAAAAAATATTAAGTTTTTGAGTGGAGATGGGAGCTGAGGAGGATGAAGAATAACCGGAAAACAAACCATTACAGAGATTATTAAATTCAAGACATTAAATTATGATTGACAAACCATTTGAAAACCACCAGAGTCGGTAAGCAGCGCCCTTGGCCAGTTCATAAATTTGTGGAGACCTCCCATCTCATCAATGAGTTCAGAAGTAGGACGGAGAGCCAAATGATAAGTGTTTCCAAGAATAATTTGGCAACC
This sequence comes from Fraxinus americana, assembly GCA_035079005.1. Classification (NCBI taxonomy): domain Eukaryota; kingdom Viridiplantae; phylum Streptophyta; class Magnoliopsida; order Lamiales; family Oleaceae; genus Fraxinus; species Fraxinus americana. The sequence continues at coordinate 20,479,787 of CM068706.1, forward strand.
AATGTCCTCTAGCTGGTTATTTGTTAATCCTTTTATAGTCCCTGAACCATGAAAATCCAACTTACAACATCAATGAATTTAAATGCTGTATGAACTGATTTGAGAATGCAACATATTGTTAGTAATATGGACCAATATATGGCATGATCCACCATCAACCTTGTTTATGTTCAACAAACTATCCTACATAATAATACCACCCATGTGTTTTAAAATCATGTGTGCTCCATGAAAGTGGTTGAGTAACATGTTATTCAATTACCTTAAAACACGTGGCTAGTAAAGGGAGGCGGATCAGTCCAAAATCGGTGCAAGGAAATAATAAGTGCTTCATTAACCTCTTATGATACAAAAAACATGGTATATCCATTAATCAGCTACTCCATGGAAAATGAAAATCCTAAAATTACCAATCAAAGGCATATATTTTCCATCAATTGGACAAGATCTTAGTTGTGACACTTCAAATCACTCAAACTCTCAAGTAGACGATTGACATCCAACCTTCATACAATAGACCAAAATGATGCAACCAAGTATCCAGACTGAAGTTATAAGTAAGTTCAAACGTCTAATAAGTCAATGCAGTCAGAAAGAGAACCAAACGTCCACATTCACAATAAGACTTCCAGATTTGATACCATATATCAGAGCACTTCAATCAAATATTCTGAATAGGTACAAGTTCAAATGTAGCAACACATGCATAATCAAGATCGGACTTCCAAACTCATGAAACGAACTGAAGTGCCAGAGGAACCAACAAGAAGTCTAAATTACAGTTCAAATGTACTTAGTCTAAAATGTGTTAAGTGCTATAATTTTCACAGGTCCAAATATAGATACATCTGAAACATGGTGCAAAAAATTGGAGAACTGACTCCTAGACTGTTGAAGAACAAGATGAAGACATGTCAACAGAGATTGAAAATTGAAATCATATTTATGATGGATATTGTAAGTTAGTCATTTGACCATCGATTTCTCTCCTTTACTTTTCCAAGCCACTTCATCTTAATTTGCTACTTTGAGAGTACAGTTCAGAAGTCGAATCATAATTTGGAAGTAAGATACTTGTACCCGTAGCTATGTATTTAAGGTTCGAAAGTCTGCATAAAGACTTAAAACTACCAGTTCACAAGTCTGAAACTCAATTCCAGATATCTATAATCAGTTACGATCTCTAAAACGCATTTCCTTGAAACTTGGCAGTTTCGTTAAAACTCATATATGAAGTGACACTTATTTTTTTCACCTAACCATTTCCATTTTACGGTTTAATGTTCAATATAACGACAGCCTATCAAACCATTGATCTTAACTAACATTATTCTCTCATAGTTTTTCGTCCAATATGAGCCAGTTTTCTGCTAACAATCCGCCACCAAATTTATTTTTCTGCAAAAACGATATTTCGTGTTTAAAATTTAATCTTTCAAGACTTCATATAAATAGCTTTCTTAATTTGAACAAATGAGCTTTCCTCAAAAGTCAAAAATCTTCTAAAACTTGCAACTCAAACCTTACTTCGTTATTAGATTCTTATGTTCCAAGTCCTCATGTTATTATGACACATTATGTTGTATGGTCAGGTTGGTACAATGAATTGGACCCCACACATCAATAAACAAACATATTACTATATGTCATTCTTCTTTAATCTGGTCTAATTTGATATAGTCTTGCTTACCAAACATCACCAGGTTCTAATGTTAAATGGTTGGTAAGGTGATCCAGACCGACAAGTCAATGAATAAATAAAATGATGCATGTATGTTCTTTAATCTTGTCCAGTTAGATATGATCAGCGTACGAAACAAGCTCACCATATTTAATGTTATTGTGACCCATTATACAATAAAGTATGTTTGGTAAGTTAAACTAGATTGGACAACACAACAGGCAAACATTTATAGTCTCTATCTATAAATTGGTTGTCCTGATCCACTAGTGCAAAAGGGGCATTGGTGTTGAAAGTTACAGTATTGCAGTTATTGCAAGTGTAAAGGTGACCTTTGGTGGTAGATGTATGTCTAGTTGGACTTAACCATTCCAAACAATTTGTTAATCTTTCTTTTTCTCTCAATTTTTTTGTATTTATTTTTCTTTGAAGTATTTTCAATAATCAAATGAACTGTCACAACCTCACACTTTGAAGCAAAATTTGCAATTGAACTCTGACAGTTTTTGAAAGTTAAAAACTGTCTAGGAACCTTCACTTGGTAGAGTTCTATATCCACTCCTCTATATAACTTATTTTTGTAATATTCCAAAACGACATACTTTCCTTGACCTCTTTTGACACAAATAACAAACATAGTCCCAAATCTGCTAAAAAATGATAAAAAAAATTAATATATATATATATATATATATATATATATATATATATATATATATATATAATAACCAATTGAAGGTAACCTATTTTTCATCTAGTGATGATGACCTAAAAGATTTAATGGTAGAGAAAATATATGCATTGCTAAGCAGTTTATGAATAATGGAAGTTCCAACCTTGTGTACCGACAGGCATGAATAGAGGCGTTTGGCACAGAAAGTGAGGAAGTGTAAGTTGAGCTGCACGAGCACGATTAAATCTCCCAAGAATCTAACATAACAACAAAATCAAAGCTTATATGGTATCAGATAAGAGTAAAAAATAACTGTTGAAGTAATCTTACTATATACTAATTGCCTGTAAACAGTAAGCCTCCGTTTGGCAACCAATTCATATATGGCTTATATATTCGGTCAAAATCAAACATTAATTTCAACAACACATTTATCCAAAAAAAAAAAAAGTCAACCACACATTCATAACTAATACTCATTGATTATCGCACAATTTGTGGGACCCACAACTATTCCTTTTTGTAAATAATTTATAAATTTGTCAAACAGAGGCTAAGTTAAAAGAAAAAACTGAGATCAACGAATAAATTGATATTGTCTACCTTTACGATAGTAGATAATATGCAAAATTATTGGATTTGAATCACCATCCAAAACAAGGCCCAAAATAATTAAAATAGTAATAACTCTCTGTTGATAAACCAAACAAACGCATGTGTGAAGTACATCTGTTGTTCCAAAATTCTCTTAAATATATGTAAGTGAACTAAGCATCAAAACAACAAGGATAATAAAAGCCCATTCATGAGATGCAAGTTAAATTCGGCATTAAATTAACCAACATAGTGCGCTGAGAAATGTCAAAAGATTACCTCAAATCGAAGAGCCATCTAATAAATATATACTTCCCTTCCCTCCAGCACCGCTCTGAATATGGAATTTCGACAAAAGAAAAATGCAGTAATTGTTCATAGCATGAAAATACACAGCAAATTCAGAAACAGAATTTGAATATTGTTGAAGAAATATGCATAGGCACAGATTATTACCACCAAATAAGAATCAATAGGAGTGCTTCCGGAAACTAATGGAGCGGGCGGCGGGAGAGGGTGCTGTTATGGTATCAACTCAATTGGGCCATTTACTTTTATTTTGTATAATTGGGCTTGTATTTTAGTGGGCTAGCCCAAGCCTTTTATGCTAGTTGTTTGGGTCTATAAATAGTTTTGTGTCTGCATTTGGAAAGGGTCGTCGAATTGAATTGAACTGTGGCTTTGGCTGCTTCTTCCCTCTTCCTCGCCTCTCCCCTGTCTTCTACTTCTTCTCCTGTTCTCATGCTTTCTGTCTCTGTCTTCTTTCTCAGCTGGTCCATATCTTCCCTTTTATATTTGTCATTTTAATTGTAATCCCCTACATTGTAATAGAAGTATCAATCTATGAAATGTCTCAGTTTATGTTCTTCAATTTGAGTAATTACAGTTTATATTCTGCCTCTTAAGTTTATATTTGCTGGTTATTGGTTGGTTTTGGTTGAAGTGGAGCTCCAACCATTACAAATGGTATCAGAGCAGACGTATTATACTGGGCAACTGATAAATATGGATACAGGGTCTAAGGCAGTGGATGTTCATATGGAGAAGCTGGATTTGAAAATAGCTGATTTGGGTACAGTTACCGGCAGATTGAAGGCCAAACTGGAATCAACAAATCACACCCTCCAGGTATTTAGTCACAAGCAAGAAAAAATGGAGAATACCTTATTAGATATGAATCAAAAGTACGAGAAAATGATAGCTATGTTGACTCAAATATCTGCTGATTTTAAAATGGAATAGAAAAATAAAGGAATAGAGGGTCATAATGTTAATTTCAGATTTGGGAGTGTGATAACTACACAAAGGGCTAGTAGTAACGAGAATAGTGTTCGTACTGGAGGGGAATTCAAGGGAAATAGTATAGTCCCTAAAATTGATTTTCCACAATTTGGGGGAGAACAACCCAGGGAATGGCTAAGGAAAGCCATGAAATATTTCCAACTTCATCAAACTCCTGATGAACTTAGATTGGGAATTGCAAAGATGCATTTGGAAGGGAAGGCTTACGTATGGTTTTATGTATTCATTGCAAGCCATCCTAATGCAGATTGGAGAATCTTCTCTGAAGAGTTATGTAAGAGATTTGATGAGAATACTGAAATTATTGAGGCTGAATCAGCCTCTAAGGTGGAACAACAGGAGGATGAAAGTGAAAATGAAGGGCCAGGAAAGGCCGAAATTGAGAGCGAGGGTGAACCACAAGATGTTGATGTTCAGCAGGTTGAGAGTCATCACTTTATAGATGAAAAACATACTGTGGTTGGTAACCGAAAGTTGCTGACTAAAAATCAAGTTCCTATACCAATCCTTATGGAGATTCCTGTCCATGTTTTGTCAGGAAATCTAGGGCATAAAACGATCAGAATTCCTGGAATCTTAAAGGGGAGGAGGATATCGATTTTAATAGACAGTGGAAGCACACATAGCTTCATAGATGAGAGACTGGGTAAGGAGTTGAGCTACACTACTGAAGAAGCCAAAACATGACAATGAGAATAGCTAATGTTGAAAAGCTGGAGAGTAAGGCTATGAATCAACCACTGGTTTGGAAGATGCATAATTGGGAATTCCAGTATAAATTGAGAACTCTGAAGTTAGGAGGTAGTGATATGGTATTAGGGTGGAACTGGATGAGTCAATTTGACCTTATAAAATTGGACTTTATCCAAGGATATGTGAAGTTCAAACACGAGCAGGAAGAGGTCATCTTGAGGGGTGAAGGCTTAGAACCACGGGTTAAAATGATGGAAGTGGAGGAAATGGAGAATTCGTTTAGAAGGTACAACTATGGAGCTGGTGATATAAACAAGGTAATTAAAAAATCTGTTACCTTAGAGAATTCCAAACAACACAGAGTCTCTGGGAGTGGTTTATTTGGTTCAGATGATAATATGGAAACATGTGATATTGTTGTAAATGATAGTGCTACAAGGGTCGAGCAGCATAATAATTTTAAAGTCCTTTCTTGTGAGAATGTTGACAGCCTGCTCATTCCATCAATTTCTACAGAAACATGGTGTGATCAAAACAATGAATCCAAAAGGCACATGATGACTGCATATGGAGATGAGGAAGTGGTTGTTGAAGACATTTTACCTAGCTCAGTTGGTAAGTGTACACTTGATGGAAAATGTAGCTTCAGAACCAATGGGAATGGTAGTTCTAAAACAGATAAGGATGCTTTAAGTAGCGTCCAAGAGGAAATGCAATTTGGGATCTTTTCAGATCCGTCTTGGAATGAGAAAGCAGGTGTAAACAAGTATAAAAATGAGGAGGCCACTTGTTTGGCAAAGGAAGTGGAGGTGCAAATTACCTGTAAAGGCAGTTTGCTTACTTTATCGGGTTATTATAGGAACATCAGTACTGAACATTTTTTTGACAAGGTTTGCAGAAGAAAAATGGAAAAGCCTGAAGTTGATGGCGTCCAAAATGTCAGGACTAGTGAAATATTTCTTTCTTTCAGTGGTAATAATGAAGTAAATTCAGATGCTGTGATTGGCATTGGGGAGGAAAAAATTCTTCAATGTTGCTCTTTTGCATTTGAAACAGAGGAAAATATTATGAAAGAAGATGTAATCCGGGTGATCGACGGTGCTGTGACAGAGTGCAAACAGAAACCATCTGGAAGTTTATTGCTTACACATTCTTGTGCTGCAGAAGTCTCTAATGAGGCACATGTCATCTTGCATTACTTGCTTGATTCAAGGATTGTGACGAGAATGAGGCGGCAACTAACTTTATATAGAAAAGATATCCCGACTTTGAACCTTGAGGACAAGGTTCATTTAAGGGGAAGGGATGTTATGGTATCAACTCAATTGGGCCATTTACTTTTATTTTGTATAATTGGGCTTGTATTTTAGTGGGCTAGCCCAAGCCTTTTATGCTAGTTGTTTGGGTCTATAAATAGTTTTGTGTCTGCATTTGGAAAGGGTCGTCGAATTGAATTGAACTGTGGCTTTGGCTGCTTCTTCCCTCTTCCTCGCCTCTCCCCTGTCTTTTACTTCTTCTCCTGTTCTCATGCTTTCTGTCTCTGTCTTCTTTCTCAGCTGGTCCATATCTTCCCTTTTATATTTGTCATTTTAATTGTAATCCCCTACATTGTAATAGAAGTATCAATCTATGAAATGTCTCAGTTTATGTTCTTCAATTTGAGTAATTACAGTTTATATTCTGCCTCTTGAGTTTATATTTGCTGGTTATTGGTTGGTTTTGGTTGAAGTGGAGCTCCAACCATTACAGGTGCCCTAAATTGCTTGTATATAAATACGCAAAAAGACAGCGCGAATGCCAAAGTTATCGTTGCATTACATGTACTACGGATTTTTGAATGGGTGTTGAGTTGACCGGAGACACGAGGTCAACTTCACCCTCTTGACGGTGGAACAAGTGGAATTTTTATAAGGCTATGTTTGATAAAATGTTTTCCCTCTCCCCCCTCCCAAGTGCCATTTTCTTGAAATTGTGGAGAAGGTTTTCCCCGCAAGGTTCTTCCATAAAAAAAAAAAAAAATTGTTTTTTTTCTTTGCAACGTTAACAAATTTCATAATTAATTATAAAAAAAAAATCACTTTAATGGTCAATTTCTATGTAAAACGAAGTCAAACGAACACTAAATTTTGATGAAAAATAATTTTCAAGTAAAATTTTTTTTTTTACTTTTTATCAATGTTAACAAATTTCATAACCAATTGTAAAAAAAAATCATTTTTAATGGAAAATTTCCATATAAAATAAAGTCAAACGTGAACAAAAAGATCCAAACTTTTGAAAATTTTCCGGATGGAAAATTATACCAATCAAACACACTTAATTACAATTTCCAGTAAAATATTTTCTGAAAAAATCTTTTCCCTATAAAATATTTTTTTTCCACTCATTTTCCACCATTACAATCAAACGGACCCTAAGACTTGATTAAGCCCTTCAAAAAATTATTTAGACCTATGCCCCCGTTTGATAGCACATATTTTTCATAGAAAATTTTTTCTATTTTTCAATTTTTGTAGTGTTTGATAGGCAAAATTTTCTCGGGAAAAAATATTTTTCAACTTTTCAAAATTTTCACCTTTTTGAGGAAAATAAATTCTTAATATTTTGGTGGGTAAATATTTTTTAGGTTTTTTTCTTTTTTTTTTTTTTTGCAATTGGGAAAAATTCTAGACACAATAGTAAAAAAAATTCACTTTTATTGACAATTTTCATGCAAAAGAAAGTCAAACGAATGGTATTCAGTATGGTTATTTTTTTTCAATTTTTTTTTTTTTGCAATTGGAACAAATTCTAAACTCAATGGTAGAAAATATTATCACTTTAATGGACAATTTTCATAAAAAAATGGAGCCAAACGGATGCCAAACATTCAATATTTTCCATAAAAAATTATACCAATCAAATACAATTAATTACAATTCACAGTAAAACAATTTCTAGGCAAATCAGTTCCCTATAAAACATTTTCTGTCCACTCATTTTCCACATTTACAATCAAACGGACCCTAACTTATTCTGAGACCTTTTTTAAATTAAAATGTCCAAATTATTATTTTACATATTATGAAGGATGTGTTTGATGGATATTATTGAGAAAATAATGTATTTTAAATAATGATATGATGGGAAATATGTGGTTAAAAAGTAAAGAAAAGTTATTGATATGATGTAAAATATTATTTTATTGAATAATGTGTGGTTGAAAATAAATTTTGAAATAATGTATTTTAAAAGAATGTGTACCAAACAAGAGCAAAATATCTCAAATACCCTTACCATATAATGGTCATAATACCTATTTTTCAAATCAAAATTATAACCATTAGTTTTATTTGTTCTTCCTTGAAATTCTAGCTTTCTTCTTCTCTTATTCTTCTTTAATTTATCTATAATCTTATACTTATTTATTATTTCTTCTTCTCTTAATCTACTTTTACTCGAAATATAAAGAAGTAAATCAAAGAATAAACCCTTATATTTCTACATTTTATATTTGCAAGATATTATTTTCACTTTTAATTATTTTTTAATCTTGTGTTTTTTATATTTGTCCATATACTCATTATCATTCGCGTTTATTTAAATGTTTGAATGTATTTTTTTTTATCTCAAGTAGTTTTGAAAAGCATAATCTCGTATATTTTTTAGCTACATATTCATTAAAGACATTTTAAACGATCGTAGTCATTTTAAACGACTACAGTCGTGTAAAACGAATGCAGCCACTTTATATTACTGTGATTGATTATTTGCTAACATTCTAAAATTTTATTATTCTAGTTATAGATATGACTCAACAACATGGGTTTCTATATTTTATTTTGGTGATTTTGTTAAAGATAATCAAGGAAAATTGATACGGAAACGAAGTGCGAGTAATGAAATGGTGGAAGGAGTTCCAATATCTTCATATACTTCATGATCTGTATTATGAAGTGCTAAATCTTTGCAAAGTTAATTCATCTTTGTATGAAATTGACATGAGATTTCTTCTCCTCAGAAACGGACAGTTTACAGTTCCAATTAAAATTATTTCAGACGGGCTAGTGTAGTGGTTGCTATCTCTCAACAAAAAAATCATTGTTTCATTTGTGTAACCCTTGTGAGCAAATGTCAAGTTGAGCATCCACAAGAAGAAAAAGAATATAATGATTCATTTTATAAAGTGGAAGATGATGAAGTTTATTGTGAAATACAAAATCAAGGTCACATTATCTTCATTGTGAAATGCAAGCAGATGATGACAATGAAGTAGACCGGACTGAGAATATTTATTGGGATAAGTTGGAGATAGCCCAAGACAATAATGTAGATATTATCACTAAAAATGGAAACAATGTTGTTTTCTCTACAGATGGATCTGAGATACTTCAAAACAATAGAGAAGAAAATCGTTTTACAAACGAGCACCTTGTAGCTTCAACTCTTATATCACATGTGATTCTCAAAGAAGCAGATTTAGAAGATTGTCAAATTTTCAACCAAAAAAAAAAAGATCTTACGATGGAAGTCTACATACTTGCAATGAAGTACAACTTTGAATTTAGAGTGAAAAAATCAAAGAATGAAGTTTATACAATTGTTTGCATCGATGAAAATTGCAAATGACGTTTGCGAGCAACTAAATTCAAAAATTGTGATTACTTTCAAGTTTGCAAGTATGCACAGGAATATACTTACTCTGTGAGTATTCGTCGAAATGATCATAAATAGACAAGACCTTGGGTTGTTGGAAGACATATAATGCCTAAGTTTCAAAATCCCAACACGGTATATAGACCTGCAGATATCATTAATGACATGCGTCGGGAATCTGGGGTAGACATAAGTTATGAGAGGAAGTTTTAAGAGGTTCCCTCGAGAATAGTTATGCTAAATTGGGTTTATATTCTCATAACTTGGCTAGAACTAATCCTGGAACAGCATTGTCTTTAGAGCTTGACGGTGAGAATCGCTTCAAGTACTTTTTTATGGCCCTCGGACCTTGCATTTGCGAATTTCGCTCTTCAATGCGAAAGGTAGTTATCGTTGATAGAACATTTTTTACCCAGAAATACAAAGGTACAATGATTGTTGCAACTTTTCAACATGCAAATTTTCAGATTTATACCCTTGCTTAGGATATAGTTGATTCTAAGAATGATGCATCATGGACTTGATTTTTTACGAAGATGAAAGAAGTAATGGGAGATATTCAAGATCTTCTTGTTATATCTGATTGACATTCAAGTATTATCAATACAATTCAAGTTGTCTATCAAAATGCCCATCATGGTCATTGCATATATCATATAAAAGGCAACTTAAGGGCCATAACTCGAAAAATCGAGATTTTCCTATTTTTTAAGAAAGCAGCATAGGCATATACTTTAGAAGAGTTTGGAAATTATATGAGCGAAATTAAGAGAATTGATATTAAAGTTTGGGATTATTTAGTCAAAGCACGTTTCCATACTTGGAACAGGTCACACTTTCAAAGAAACTGTTACAATATCATGACATCGAACAATGCACAGTCACTGAATTTGGTGTTTAAGAAAGATCTTAGAATCTGATACTTCCATTGATTGAGAATATTAGGAAAAGATTGCAAAAATGGTTTAATGAGAGGCGTGTAAATTCACATAGCTGTATAAGCACTCTAACGCCAATAATTGAAAAGAAATTGCGTAAGAATGTTGATAAAGCCAAAAAGTTTTTTGTCGAGCGGATTGCTCAGTTTTATAAGAAAATGATCACAGCCGCTTTAAATGACTCTGTCGTTTTACATGAAAACGAGTGCAGTCGTTTTAAACGACTTGCATCTCGTTTTTCAATCACATGCTCGTTTTTCTATACATTTTTAACAAAATAATTTGAAATCAAACCAAACAGGATTTAGAATGTCATACATTATGATTTAGCTTATACAAATCAATCGACTAAATACTTAGAACAATATGATTTAGCTTATCCAAATCAATCGACTAAATACTTAGAACAATATGATTTATCTTATATAAATCATTATACATTATTGTAAGTCACATACTTAGAAACTACATGTAATTCACTTGAACATTGTTAGTGGAGCATGTTGAATTATATATAATGAAGTTCACCTTCCAATTCGTTTTAAACTAATATGTTGAAACCAAACACGGTCTATGATGTTAGAAGGTTGATTCACGCCTCATCTTACATTATACATTATTGTAAGTCCTATAAATTGAAACTAAATACGGTATACTTGAATATTTTTAGTGGAGCACTATGAATTGTATATAATGAAATTCATCTTCCTATTCGTCTTAAACTAATAGGTTGAAATCAAACACGATCTATGATGTTAGAAGTTTGATTCGCACCTCATCTTGCATTATACATTATTGTAAGTCGCATAATTTGAAACAAAATACGGTATACTTGAATATTTTTAGTGGAGCACGACTAATTGTATATAATGAAGTTCATCTTTCTATTCGTTTTAAACTATTAGGTTGAAACCAAACACGATCTATAATTTTAGAAATTTGATTCGCACCTTATTTTGCATTATACATTATTGTAAGTTGCATTATTTGAAACTAAATACGGTACTTGAATATTTTTAGATGAGCGCAATAAATTGTATATAATGAAGTCCATCCTTATTCGTTTTAAACTAATAGGTTGAAACCAAACACGATATATATTGCTAGAAGTTTGATTTGCATATTATATTGCATTATACATTATTATAAGTCGCATAATTTGAAAATCAATACGGTGTACTTGAATATTTTTAGTGGACTACGATGAATTGTATATAATGAAGTTCATCTTCCTATTCGTTTTAAACTAATAGGTTGAAACCAAACACAATCTATAATATTAGAAGTTTGACTCGCACCTCATCTTGCATTATACATTATTGTAAGTCACATAATTTGAAACTAAATACGGTATGCTTGAATATTTTTAGTGGAGCACAATGAATTGTATAAAATTAAAATGACTACTAGAATTTCAATCGACTTGAATTATTGTTTGAAAAGATTGGAGTCTTTTTAAACAACTCTAGTTGTTTGGTGTTCACGTGAAACCCGCAAGCATACGAGATCGTTGTACAAGTAATACAATATGTGAGTTAAGATTATTGTTCCCACAAGGAATAAGGTCTAATTTGTAGTTCAATAGTTACTATTAAATTCGAAATATGATGACATCAAAAGAGTTGTAATTTATTTGTTATTTATTATATTTCTACTCAAAGAAAGTGATAAAAAAATGATTAAACCTAGTGTGAATGCTTGTATTGGATTCATGTATCCCCCTATTTCCACTTATTTCAATTCTCAATAATCATTCTATTCAATTCATGCATTTTTGACAATCGATAAAGCTAATATATTAAATGTTTTTTCCCAAGATACACCAACCTATGACTAACACGAGACGATCCTATTCCTAGTCTGAATTCATATGAAAGTCATGCATTTGCTTTAGATTATCAATAAGATTGCATGTGTGAAGGAGATTATTCCTAATTCTAACTACACGTGTCAATTTTACCGCATTCTAGACTTATTGTGAGTATTCCTACACTACAACAAGTAACTAACTACTTAATAGGTGATCAAACAATAAGTAGTGCAATGGGTATGTAAAATCAATCAAATAACAACACAAAAATACTAAACTGATATCTTGAATTAAAATAAATAAAAATAGGGTTCAAACATTCATCCAATACAATTGAAAAACTAGCCTAAAATATTTAAAATAAAATTACAAAGGAACAATTGGAAAATCATCACCCGAAAGAAGAAATAATGAAAAATTAGGAATTTTCCACGTTCTTGATGTGAATCTTGAATCCGGATGAAGGATCTTCAATATCCTATTCAATTTGCCTTGATTCTACGTTGTTAGTCAGGTTCTTCGCCTCCAAAATATGTATAATATATAGATTTTTAGGTCTAGGAAGGTTCTCCATATGTATTCTACTGTTCTCTATTTGTAGGAGTCAAAAATTGGTTGAAAATCACCTCCAAATTGGTTTCTAAAAGAGTTCTAACCGAATAAGGAAAGTTGCATTCGCGCGCGGACTTTTTTTGTCTCTGCATAGCAGTCATTATTTTAGTCATAACTTTCTCTCCTGATATCCCATTGAGACGATTCAAAGTAAGCTGGAAAGAAAAGGACTACAACTTTACTAGAAATATATATTTTTCAATTCGGATGTTTACTATGCCAAACAGGGGTTTCAATATTCGGCTAAAAATCTGGAATATATCTTGTGCGATTAAAAATTGACTTTGATAATATTTTGATCATATTCAATTCCTTTGTTTAATTCTATTTCCATCCAATCATTTCCTAAAAATTTTCAAAGTATCTTCTTGAGATCCGATAGGAATATAAAATACACATTTTGTATCTTTATTTAATGCGCTCATATGACTATTTTATGCCTAAATGTACTTAATATTCTCATATTTTGGTTTAGGTGGCAAGTTGATGGATATAGCGTAATTTGGAAGAAATATGTGAAAATGGACCAAAGTGAAAGGAAATGAAAGTTCAAGGACTAGCGTGCAAATACACAAAAGTTGTGTCAAACCAAACAATGAAGATTTGAGAGTCAATTTCTTGAAAGAAGACGTCAAATGGATGAAATATCGTCAAAGTATGATCACACATCAATTTCCAATCGAAAAGTTATACACCGATTTTCAGCCTCATATTGAGACCCATTTTCGACATGGAAAACGATCGAATTGGAAGATCATATCTGAATAAAAGTTGTATCCCTTTGAGTTATCTTTCCAACGCATCTTGAATCGCCTCAATCGGAAATCGGGAAAAGAAGATACGACCAAAATACTGAAAGCTGTTCGGAGGAAATTTCGTAAAACCATGCGGCCGCAAGCCTTTAATTCCATGCGGCCGCATAGACCATTACCGAGAGTTTGAAGGTTGAGTTCATTTGTTCCTTGCGGCCGCAAGCCTCTAAACCATGCGGCCGCATGGTTCATTTCCGATACGAAAATTCTGGTTTCCTAATTTAAGTCAACTACCTATGGAAACAACTATAAATACATCTTTTAAAACCCTAGAACGGAGCAGAACGCCTCCAACCTATTTTCTCTCTATTTTTCTTAGATCTATCATGTGTAACTAAACTTCTACGCTTGGTTGAAGGAAATTGAAGCCTCGGAACCACATATTGTGAGATCTAAATAGTTTTTCTTATTGCTTGATTTATATTCTGCGTATTGAATGTTCTTCTGCATTTATTTCTATGATTTGTTGCGTTTAATTGCTAGAGGGCCCGCTAGTTTATTGATTGTAACAATCTACCGCTAAGTTAAACATCAAATCCATAATTGTTTGATCCCTTTAACTTGTGAAGCACTAGGATTTGATTATTTTCTGCGATAGAGGTTATTGAATCTTAAGAAGAATGTTTAAATAGATTGAATGCAACCGCTGGTGTTTGTGTTATCTAGTTCATCGATTTCTCTATTGTGTAAAGCTGTTATTAAATTGAATCTTGAGCGCTGGTCTGGGGTTATTTAATAATTAGGGTTAATTAGAACGCTGGTTTCTAATTAACTAAAATTAAGGAAAAATAGGAATCAATTCCAACGATGAATATTCGAAATATGAATTGAATTATCCTTGTATCTATGATCAATTGTGGATTTCCGATGGTGGATGTGAACTTAGACTAAGGTTAGTCTTTTGATTGTTTTCGTTAATTTAATTGGCATTGTTATTAATTGAGTTATTTACAATTGTTTGAGTACAAAATCCCCCAAATCATTGTACGAAGCATAAAATATTGAATTACACACTCTTCGTGGGATCGACCCTTACTTCCATTACTACATTAGTTTTAGAGGTTTAAGGACTATTTTTAGGTGCTTGCGACAGCACACCAGGTCCGAATCAACCATTGAGTATTTACAATTTAATCCTCAAACTTTGGATTTCGCCATTTTTAGCTACATTTTGCTTCTTTTCTCCAATTATTCATCAAATATCGAGTGTTACCTACGAGATGCAATGTGACACAATTTAGGTCATAATTTGTCAAAAGAACAATAAAATTTTATAGTTTCAAGCCCCGAATAAGTGTAGAAAATATACTTATCAAACCTCAAACTTGAATCTTTGTTTGTCCTCAAACAAAACTAAAATCTAACAAACACACAAACACGCAATACTAATTACCTAATTGGTGGCCAGTCAATCAAATAAAGCAAAATTTTTAGTTAGCTAACCCGACTTCTTATTTCATGATTGAAATCATAATATCAAATCTATGCACGTCTTCAAAATCACAATACAGAAATTAAAATCTACTTCTCCAATGTAAAATCGATGTGTGTGAAGAATTAAACATAGCATTATGAATTCATGAGTTGTTTCAATTGCCGACCCTCAATGTTCAAATATATTCTTTCATCACTCGTAAAATTCACACACCCCCAAATTTATTCTTTTCGCTTTTTTCAAGTGTGTGAACTAAAATTGAATTTTATATTATCCTCACCTCTCTAGCTTAAGCTAATCTCACTAATTGCAAATCAATATGTTAATAAATAAGGATTCTCCATTAAATTTGATTGCTTCAATCTCTAGGACTTAATTATGCTAACAATCTCTTATCAAAAGTCATTTTTTCTTAAATAAGTGTTTGAAACATAACCAAGGTATTTGGTGCGTCTTCTGTTTCATGCACCTACTTTTTTCTATATTTTTTTCAATTTTTTTTTAACACTTTTTTCTTTATTTGCAGTATTATCTCTCTTAAGCTTTGTAAATGACCCATATAATAAGCTTTAGATCGATAACTCCCAAATCAGTTGACTTTAGGGCAACAGGTTTTAACACCCTTACAAGGTTAATAACTCAAGTTATAAAGGCTACGAAGAGAAATTTTCAAATAAAATGTGTTTTTTTATGTCTTGATTAGTGTAATGTCGCTCATTAAACACCTATATAAGTAAAACGACCTCTAACTTAAGATTTTCACCCAATTGCATCCTATTGACCTTAAAGAATTCACACAAGAATTTTAATTTCACACATGAAATCCCTATTTATCTCAACATCTTCCTATAACAGTGAAATCCTCCAAACTATTATAAATTTGGTCTAAGGATGTAAAATCTAGTGGTTTTGGATTTAGCATCTATGGTCCAGTATTTCAACATATCTAATTATGAAATCAACTCATTCCTGCACAATGCTTAACTTAATTCATGTGCTCAATATATATCAAATTTCACATGGAAAAGTAAAAATTAATCTAGCATGCAACTTATTCACTATTCATATATCAATTAACGATTCAATTTATTTTTTATTGTCAGTCGGCCAATTAACTCACACAAACACACAAAAGATAATATTTTTAAAATTTTTAAATTTTCAATTTTTTTATCTAAACTAACGCAATAAAATCAAACAAAAACACATAAATATAAGAATGACACACACAAAAAAAAAATGAAAACATAAAAAACGAAAACTCATGTTTTATACCCCCAAACTTAAATTAGACATTGTCTTCAATATCTTAAATTCTAAATCCGCATATAAATGAGTGGGGAAGAAAATGAAGAAAAAGACTCCCCTGATATGGATTGTAATCCAATTGCTAGCTTCATGTTGCTCCTGTTAGCTCCTTAGTCTTAGTTGGTTTAAGTGTTGCGCGACATCATGTTCTTGCGCAATACAGTCATATAAAGCATTAAAATCAAGTAACTGGAACAAGTGTTATTTAGTTATAATATCTAATAAACTGCTAACATGTCGAAAATCTAAGGGGAAACGGGATATGGATGATGAGTCCCTAAAATTGAATAATAATAAAAAAAAAACTAATCTTAATTATCCTATGAATAGAAAGCATAATAAATAAAAGGGAAGAAAAATTGAGTTGCCTCCCAATAAGCGCTTTGTTTAAAGTCCTTAGCTTGACTTTATTATTTCGACATCATGAAATTTTAAAGAACACTTTTGATGTCTTGCTCAATTTGCCTCTTCTGACTTTGCTTCCACTCTTCATTGCTTTTGCAAATTTTAACACTGCCATCTCCAATGTGATATGATATGCCTATCTCCTCTGATTTGAATTCAACTACGTAGACTTATTCCTTCTCTTTGGGCTTAATTACAAATTCAATGATAGGGCAATCAATGAAGTCTACAGAATGTGGGTTAACGTTGTCTTCATTAATTGCCTCGTCTTCGCTTTGTTCCTTTGTAATTGATCTATCATCATCTTTGTTCTCATCTTTCATAATTGATATCTCTCCGAGTTGAATAGACGATTCACAATTTAATTCCACGGGCAATATAAACTTTCTATTTCAAAATTTTCTAGTGTTTTAAATTCAACCCAGATTACGCCATCTCCCAGACACATTTTGTGTTCATGTAACTTGGCAAGATCAGTATAGTATTTTGCAATTATCTCCTCGTTCAACATGAAAGGACCAAATTCCACAAACGTGTCAGAAGTGATACACTCGTTCACGGGCATGTAGCTTTCAATAGATTTGTCAATTGCTAGTCTCCGACATCTTAAATATGTTTAAACCGTAGGAGTTTGAGCATAAAGGGATCTGTACATGTATTCATACAGTAACCAGTATAATGCATCCCATAGCAAAATTCACAATAGATATCTTCTTCCTCGTCGTCCATGTCGAGATGATTCATTGTAAAAAAAATTTTTATCATTCAGAATCTTAGATGCATTGCTAAATGGCTCCTGGATAGAATATCAACTAAGAGAGATCAGGGTGGGTAGCCAAAATCAATAAATAAATAAAATAAAATAAAATAAAAATCGAATTTAATATAAACTACTAAACTAAAATTAGATCTGTTATTCCCTGGTAACGGCGTCGAAAACTTGTTCGCGTGAAACCCGCAAGCGTACATGATCGTTGTACAAGTAATATAATATGTGAGTTTAGAGTATTGTTCCCACGAGGAATAAGGTCTAATTTGTAGTTCAATAGCTACTATTAAATTCGAAGTATGATTACATCAAAAGAGTTGTGATTTATTTGTTATTTATTCTATTTCTACTCTAAAAAAGTGATTAAAAAATTATTAAACCTAGTGTGAATGCTTGTATTGAATTCATATATCCCCCTATTTCCACTTATTTCAATTCTCGATAATCATTCTATTCAATTCATGCATTTTTTACAATCGATAAAGCTAATAAATTAAATGTTCTTTCCCAAGATACACCAACCTATGACTAACACGAGACGATCCTATTCCTAGTCCGAATTCATATGAAAGTCATGTATTTGGTTTAGATTATCAATAAGATTGCATGTGTGAAGGAGATTATTCCTAATTCTAACTACACATGTCGATTTTATCGCGTTCTAGACTTATTGTGAGTATTCCTACACTACAACAAGCAACTAACTACTTAATAGGTGATCAAGCAATAAGTAGTACAATAAGTATGTAAAATCAATCAAATAACAATACAAAAATACTAAACTGATATCTTGAATTAAAATAAATAAAAATAGGGTTCAAACATTCATCCAATACAATTGAAAAACTAGCCTAACATATTTAAAATAAAATTACAAAGAAACAATTGGAAAATCATCACCCGAAAAGAAGAAATAATGAAAAATTAGAAATTTTCTAAGTTCTTGATGTGAATCTTGAATCCGGATTAAAGATCTTCAATATCCTATGCAATTCGCCTTGATTCCACATTGTTAGCCATGTTCTTCGCCTCCAAAATATGTATAATATAGAGATTTTTAGGTCTAGGGAGGTTCTCCATATGTATTCTACCATTTTCTATTTGTAGGAGTCGAAAATTGGTTGAAAATCACGTTCAAATTGGTTTCCAAAAGAGTTCTAACCGGATAAGGAAAGTTGCATTCGCGCGCAGACTTTTTTGTCTCTACATAGCAGTCCGTATTTTAGTCATAACTTTCTCTCCTGATATCCGATTTAGACAATTCAAATTAAGTTAGAAAAATAACTCAAAGGGCTACAATTTTCCTGGAAATAGATGTTTTTCAATTCGGACATTTACTATACCTAACAGGGGTCTCAAGATTTGGCTAAAAATCTGGAATATATCTCGTGCGATTAAAAATTGACTTTGATAATATTTTGATCGTATTCCATTCCTTTTTGAATTCTAATTACATCCAATTGTTTCCTAAAAATTTTCAAAGTATCTTCTTGAGATCCGAATCAACCATTGAGTATTTGCAATTTAATCCACAAACTTTGGATTTCGCCATTTTTAGCTACATTTTACTTCTTTTCTCCAATTATTTATCAAACATCGAGTTTTACCTACAAGATGCAATGTGACACAATTTAGGTTATAATTTGCCAAAAGAACAATAAAATTCTATAGTTTCATCCCCGAATAAGTGTAAAAAATATACTTATCATTTAGGAAAACGACTAGAGTCACTTAAAAAGACTATACACATTTTTTTCAAAGCGATTATAGACGATAGTCTTTTTAGACGACTTTAGTATTCAATAACCAACATTTTTGTAAAAAATCGACATTATCTACCTTGTAATATAGACTAAATCAACCTGAAAAATTAAACTACTAGTCACAACACAAAAAAAAAAAAAAAACAGAAGCAACATTCAACATACATTATAAAATTATATTTTCAAATTGTAATATACACTCATAATTCACAGACATACAAATACATCAAAAGGTCCTACGAATCATAATCAAGGGCAAAAATATCGACAGCCATCTTTTCACTCCATCTATTCATATAGAAGCCATTAACTTGTTTTACTGGACCGTTGATGCTCAAGAATTCTATATATTTTACTACGTAGATACCACAATCATCCCTGAAAGAATATAAACAATGGTAAATGAAGTGTAATATCTAATTGAATATGAACAAGTAAATATTTAATTGTAATAAGAAACTTACGAAACGACTTGTTTAGTAGTTTTTGTATTCCTTTCTATAGTAAGAGTATTTGTCTCCAAATCAATGTAGATTTACTTTAGGAGTAGCGGGACAATGATACGGGCAGCCTTCAAGTCATCTTTGAGTTGATCGTCCGTAATGCAACCCTTATCAGGATCATACAAATATTGTCGCTTTGCAAAAGTCAATCTCAACCACGAGCCAATATTTGCGAGTACATACAGGAAAATATACATGTGTACATGACACGCCCCGTCCCGAATCACCCAAGTGGACCCGAAACGTGACGTGCGCCGATGGTAGATGCTGACTAGATGCCAGATCCACCACCAAGGCTGACTATGGTTTGCTACAAAATATCACGTATCACATGTTTATGAAAAATATAGTGTAATGAGCCCAAAATAAATATTTTATGCTCTACCAAAAATGCACCATGTCGTGTGGCTACAACTCTGAAATCATCAGGCTCGTCCACCCCTATCAAGAACCGGTACTACCTGTAAGAAAAGTGGTGGAAAAATATATGAGCTAAAAGCTCATTGAGTGGAGAAGTTCAGAAATAATTATACATTTCCATCTACACATTTTTATCGACAATAAGTGGAAAATCACTTAACAGTTCATAATGTAGCATCAGATAGTAAAAATCACCATACGAGTCTTTCTCGCAATACAGAAACATATCCTCTAGTAGTCATAATAAAATCCTCAATCTAAATACAAAGTATTTCCATTTGTAGTTTCATTTTTATCGTCCTCGGCACACCAAATAGGCACTCGATAGAGTTGTGTGCAATATATATATCAACATCAATAATCAATAATCAATCGACATATTCGAGTGACCCATCCTCATATGATCATTAGAGGCACATCCCCCCGACAACCCCCATGATCGCCGAGGAAGTATCACATCCAAGGTATCAATAATCATCATATCACAACGACAAAGTCAAGTGGCGCTCCTTCCGCGATCACCAAAGGCACATCCCCCGACCACCTCGAGATCACCCCTAAGCACCCCACCCTCCCGTGATCACCAAAGGCACATCCCCTGACAACCATTGCGATCACCCGAGAGGTCTCACTTTCAAATTCACAAATAATCCACATACAATATTTGAATTCAACATATATCATAGTGAAAGAACATTTCCATATTAATCGTGTAATTGAACCAATAATTCACATAATAGCATAAAATGTATAATAGTATAATTAATTATCAATACTTGAAAAATATGTAAGTTTTTCCACTCACAACTAGGTACGGGGCGACTTATTCGATTGGTAGGCTGTCTCGATATCTGCGCTACCTCCTGATATAGCAATCAATTTATTCTACGACACTCACTTCACAATTTATATAATAACGATAATAGCATAACCATCTCAATTGTTTTAGTAATCCAATTTCACTTACTTGTTAAATTCCATCCCTTATATAACCCATATATCATCTGCCAATGAATGCATATAAATTCCCATATTGGTTCCAAATTAGTAATAAAGTAACACAAAATATTTCTTTCTATTCATTCTATCCAATTTAATTGCCTTTCCGCACTCACTTCCCTCCTTCAATAGACTTCAACTCCATACTGCATTCTTCATCCCCAACACAATTCCATTAGCACAATTTAATTCCCCAGATATCAACCTAACTTACTCAAATTTCGATTTCTCGGTTCACAATAGTATGTTACTCAAATCTAATTAATCACAACATAAACGCATTTCCCGAATTTCAATATTTCCCTGTTCCATCTTCATATTTAATTCCTCTCCCTAATTGACCACCTATTCTGCCCCCTTTGTTTATTGAGCATAAGCTATCTCATTTCTTCATCTCTAGAAATAATAGACAACCTTTAATATAGCCCCAAAATTAAGCTAAAGAATGATGACTTTAGTTCACTACTAGCATACCCCAATTAATTCATGAAATCATTTCCTACTTCTTACCTCGATGAAGTAGCAAACATAGAATAAATTCCAAAGAATAGGTATGTCCTGGCCTAACCTTCCTTTTCTTTTTCTTCTTTCCCGTCTCTGTCTCTCTCTTGTCTTTTGACTCTTTTGTCTTCATGTGTGTAATTGGGTTGTATATATGAGATTAGGATAAATGGATTTGCTTACTATATCCACTCCACCGCCGCCTCTGAAGTTTCCTCGCCTCTGCTTGTATGTATATCCAAAGATTAATTGGGTAATTGGTTATATGCCACATGTAACCCACTCATGCCACAAATTGCAAAGGAAATCACTCTTCTTCAGTTTAACATAATACTAGTCCCCAACTTCCATTGGATATAAGATTTAACCATCTTGCTTCTAATAATATATAAGTAACCCCCCAAAATAATTTTTTAACCATCTTAAACCTTCAAATACCGTCAATTTGTAAAATAACCCCAATAAAATAATTTATTCCATTTAAGCCCTTACTTGACTGACTTTAACGGTTGAGATTCTTGACTTTTGACCATAAATGAATGGGGTGTAACAATCTTACCCCCTTTAAAGAATTTCGTCCTCGAAATTTTGTTAACTAGAATTCTAACACATAAGGGTTTTAGTAGAGCACACCTTTACTCCTCACTTGCCCATTATGCCTCTTCCTTTAAATGATTCCTCCAACAAACTTTGACTATACACGGAATTCATTCTTTCCTATTTAGCATCTTCTTTGAATTGTTCTGTATCATATCTCCACAATTATACTAGATAAATCCGTTATAACTTCCATCATTAACCAATTGGACCCACGTTTTAAATAACATCTCAAAAAGCATTATCTGATCTTCTCGACCTTTCACTTTACCAAATCTTAGAAAAATTCACGAATTTCCCAATTTGGAGTTCAAAATACTACTTTTCACATGCTCCAAAAATTCATCTTATACCATGATTTGAACTATTGTTTAATCAAATTCTCTTTTCTATAGTAATTGACTTAATAACTTTCTTTTGCAAATTTCCTTCCACTAAATAAATCCATGAAACATGCCGATATCATATATAACATTGTCAACTGTTAGATCAATGCCACCATCATACTTACATACTAGTCATTTCTGAATCTGTAAATATTGTTCTACTCTCATTTTAAGTCCCACCATTTTAGGAGCAAGAGCTTGAGAGCCTGTGATTTCTGCCACCACGACATGTGCCCGCACACTGACTATGCATGATATGTCAATGCATGCACTAGAAAAAAACTTTCAAAACCATGCTCTGATACCACTTGACACGCCCCGTCCCGAATCACCCAAGTGGACCCGAAACGTGACGTGCGCCGATGGTAGATGCTGACTAGATGCCAGATCCACCACCAAGGCTGACTATGGTTTGCTACAAAATATCACGTATCACATGTTTATGAAAAATATAGTGTAATGGGCCCAAAATAAATATTTTATGCTCTACCAAAAATGCACCATGTCGTGTGGCTACAACTCTGAAATCATCAGGCTCGTCCACCCCTATCAAGAACCCAGACTCACCCGTAAGAAAAGTGGTGGAAAAATATATGAGCTAAAAGCTCATTGAGTGGAGAAGTTCAGAAATAATTATACATTTCCATCTACACATTTTTATCGACAATAAGTGGAAAATCACTTAACAGTTCATAATGTAGCATCAGATAGTAAAAATCACCATACGAGTCTTTCTCGCAATACAGAAACATATCCTCTAGTAGTCATAATAAAATCCTCAATCTAAATACAAAGTATTTCCATTTGTAGTTTCATTTTTATTGGCCCCTTGGCACACCAGTTAGGCACTCGATAGAGTTGTGTGCAATATATATATCAACATCAATAATCAATAATCAACTGACATATTCGAGTGACCCATCCTCATATGATCATTAGAGGCACATCCCCTGACAACCCCCATGATCGCTGAGGAAGTATCACATCCAAGGTATCAATAATCATCATATCACAACGACAAAGTCAAGTGGCAGTTCCTTCCGTGATCACCAAAGGCACATCCCCTGACCACCCTTGAGATCACCCCGGAAGCACCCCACCCTCCCGTGATCACCAAAGGCACATCCCCTGACAACCATTGCGATCACCCGAGAGGTCTCACTTTCAAGTTCACAAATAATCCACATACAATATTTGAATTCAACATATATCATACTGAAAGAACATTTCCATATTAATCGTGTAATTGAACCAATAATTCGCATAATAGCATAAAATGTATAATAGTATAATTAATTATCAATACTTGAAAAATATGTAAGTTTTTCCACTCACAACTAGGTACGGGGCGACTTATTCGATTGGTAGGCTGTCTCGATATCTGCGCTACCTCCTGATATAGCAATCAATTTATTCGGTCGACACTCACTT
The DNA here is from genome assembly GCA_035079005.1 of Fraxinus americana. Classification (NCBI taxonomy): domain Eukaryota; kingdom Viridiplantae; phylum Streptophyta; class Magnoliopsida; order Lamiales; family Oleaceae; genus Fraxinus; species Fraxinus americana. The sequence goes on from CM068706.1 coordinate 20,504,054, forward strand.
CACAATTTATATAATAACGATAATAGCATAACCATCTCAATTGTTTTAGTAATCCAATTTCATTTACTTGTTAAATTCCATCCCTTATATAACCCATATATCATCTGCCAATGAATGCATATAAATTCCCATATTGGTTCCAAATTAGTAATAAAGTAACACAAAATATTTCTTTCTATTCATTCTATCCAATTTAATTGCCTTTCCAGACTCTGCCCCTCCTTCAATAGACTTCAACTCCATACGGTTCTTCATCCCCAACACAATTCCATTAGCACAATTTAATTCCCCAGCATATCAACCTAACTTACTCAAATTCTGATTTCTGGTTCACAATAGTATGTTACTCAAATCTAATTAATCACAACATAAACGCATTTCCTGAATTTCAATATTTCCTGTTCCATCTTCATATTTAATTCCTCTCCCTAATTGACCACCTATTCTGCCCCCTTTGTTTATTGAGCATAAGCTATCTCATTTCTTCATCTCTAGAAATAATAGACAACCTTTAACATAGCCCCAAAATTAAGCTAAAGAATGATGACTTTTAGTTCACTACTAGCATACCCCAATTAATTCATGAAATCATTTCCTACTCTTACCTGATGAAGTAGCAAACATAGAATAAATTCCAGTAATAGGTATGTCCCAGCTTAACCTTCCTTTTCTTTTTCTTCTTTCCCGTCTCTCGGTCTCTCTCTTGTCTTTTGACTCTTTTGTCTGTGTGTGTAATTGGGTTGTATATATGAGATTAGGATAAATGGATTTGCTTACTATATCCACTCCACCGCCTCTCTGCCGTGAAGTTTCCTGCCTCTGCTTGTATGTATATCCAAAGATTAATTGGGTAATTGGTTATATGCCACATGTAACCCACTCATGCCACAAATTGCAAAGGAAATCACTCTTCTTCAGTTTAACATAATACTAGTCCCCAACTTCCATTGGATATAAGATTTAACCATCTTGCTTCTAATAATATATAAGTAACCCCCCAAAATAATTTTTTAACCATCTTAAACCTTCAAATACCGTCAATTTGTAAAATAACCCCAATAAAATAATTTATTCCATTTAAGCCCTTACTTGACTGACTTTAACGGTTGAGATTCTTGACTTTTGACCATAAATGAATGGGGTGTAACAGTACAGTCATGCCATTCTCTTCCAAATGATGGCTTCGCCCCGGTAATATATTCCATTAGGTCTATCGGCATTTTGAAACAATCCCCTCCCTCAAGTAAATCAAACATAGCGAAAGTCAATTCGTTATTAAATTGCATGTCCAATATAACTCGCGAACCACCAAATGATTTGGGATATTTTGATGCCCGAGCCTGCAACAAATGCAATGCCATGTCGAATACATAGTTATATACAATGTAATTGAATAACACAAATAATGAATTAATATACTTAAGTCATCTAGAAACCATCCCCTTGGTTTCAACACATCGTTAAACCATTTTTTCCTATCTTCTAAGTTGATATGACCCAACTTATATGAGACACTAGAGAAAAAAATACAAAATTGTAAAAGAATACAAGTGATAAGTAAAATAATATAAAATCAATGAATTGGTAAAAATGATTACCCATTGCCTAAACTGGAGTGCCATTTGGAGAAATGCTTCTTCTTAACTGGGTCACATCCCAAAAAAGATCAACATTCGTGTTATCAACATGTCTTCTCCACTTAGCTCCAATCGTGTATGGAGTGGAACTAACTTTGTAGCTTTTTTAAGTCTTTTGTCTTGCATCAGGGCACCAGTTTGTTGATAAGTTTTATCCTAATTTCTCTTTTTGTGAATAAAAACCTTAGTATACATCCTTGTCTCCACATTAGTCCCCACATCAATGTTCACTACATCCATCACCCTCTTAGTATCCTTTACCATGGTCTCTATCATAACGTCCACTGCCTCAATCTCCCTCTCGATGCTCCCTGCAACTGCATCCATCTCAATCTTCCCTATCTTAGCCTCTTCCCGTCTTAGCCGACCTCTCAATGCCCCCTACCACTCTCTCCATCACAGCACGCCCTTCCTCAATCTCCATCTCAATGCTCCATGCAACTGTCTCCTTCCCAATATCCCTTGTCTCAGCCTTCCTCTCAATGCCACCTACCACTGTCTCATTCGCAACACTCCCCGTTTCAGTCTCCCTTTCAATACTCCCTGCAACCACCTCATGGTTATCTTTCTCGGTCTCAAATACTCCATCAACCCCAAATGAATGGTCTATGTCTAGATGTTGGATCGGCCTTATCCTATTCATTATAGTATCGACCTTCCTATTCATCTCTTCATATTTATCGTATAACCTCTCCACGTTGTGCAACAATTGTCTCAACATATTATCATGGTTGCAAGAAGCTCAGCGATTGCATGGAGGTCTTCAATTTGTAGGAAAAGAATGTTGATGTACACAAGCAGTCCCCGAACTTTGCACCTAATAGAAAACATATTGTTAGTACCAATTCATTGTATGAAAGATTATAAATTAACGTTAAAAATATACACACGTTACCATCAAATATATTTGGAGAGACTCACTCCCTCTATCTTTGTGGTGGATCTAGATCATTATCTAGTTCTGCATCACCAACATCTGGGTATCCTCCATCTTTCGTAGAGATAAACATCCAAAATTGGATCTTCTTTCTAGTTCTATGAATGAAGAAACTTACATATTGTTTTTCAATCTCATCAGGAGAAGCTGTCAATGAGCAATGAACTTGTAGTTGAATAATTCGCAAACAAAATCCTTTTAGCAATATTCGAGGTAACGTGTAAAAGTAATTACAATACAGAAGATACACTCACTTGTGGGTTGATGAGTGCTCCACACTCATGATATTTATACCACTTAATGCATTATTTTGTTACCCTTGAGAAAGTTTTAGAGTGTTTTTATATGTGTTTTTGATGTTGTGATGTAGGTTGGTGAGATTGAAGAAAATAAGCAAAAGTTGACAAATTTGGAGAATGACTAAATTGTATGAGATTCAAAATTCATGGACTAAAGTGTAAATACTCAAAAGTTGTGTCAAACCTCATGATGAAGATTTGAGAGTGCTCGGAGTCAATTTGATAAAGAAAGATGTCAAAGGGATCAAATTTAGTCAAAAGATGATCACAAATCAATTTCCAACTGAAAAGTTATGCTCGGAAGTTTTAGTCTCATATTGAGACCCATTTTTGGCACATAAAATAATCGAATTGGAGAATGATGTCTGAATCAAATTTGTAGCCCGATGAGTTATCTTTCTAATACATCTTTAATTGTCTCAATCAGACATCGAAATAAAAAGTTATGATAAAAATACTGAAAAAATGTGCAGATATCATTTTCAGTGAACCGAGCGCCGCGGCGCCCAAGGTGGCGCCGTGGCGCCCACTACTTTGAAATTCAACAGAATACTCGACGTCGTAGCACCGTTACAGTGGCACCAAGGCACCGCCGGGTGTTGGAAAGGTGTTTTTATATTTTTGGAACCTTTTCTTGGCCCAATTCAACCATAATTTGTCCCTAAACTCTAAAACACTTTATTAAATACAAGAGAGAAGACCTAATTTTGGGGTGGCTCTTGTGGAAGAAAAGGAGAAGACGGCTTAGGAGACAACACAAAGAATGGAAAAAATCAATTGAAGAAAGTATGGAAATATCAAAGGGGACTTCGAGCAACACTCCAAAAAGAGTTTTTCTTACCTTCTCCTTTATGTTTTCCATTGTAGATTGTTTAGATTTTATGAATTTCTCCATGGGATAAATAATTTAGTTAGGGTTTGATGTAGCCACTTGAGATTATGGTTTGATGAATATATGAATTATTTCATGCCAAAAGAATAGCTGACCTGCTCCAAGGTGCTATGCTATGTGTGGCCCTATCCGAGGTGACAATAATCTTGAAGCCCAGCCTGAGATCATGTTTCTGACCTTCTGGATAAGGTCATTGTTTGCGTGAAACCCGCAAGCGTACGGGATCGTTGTACAAGTAATAAGATTTGTGAGTCAAAAGTATCGTTCCCTCGAGGAATAAGGTCTAATTAGTAGTTCAATAGCAACTATTAAATTCGAAGTGTGGTAATATAAAAAAAGAGATGATTTGTATGCAATCTATAATAATCCTAAACGAACAAAACAATATTTATTTATTATGTAAATGGTTGTATTGGAATCGTGAATCTCCCTATTGCCATTTAATTCAATTCTTAATTCGTAATCTAGTAAATCCAGGAATTTAAGACAATCGATAATCCACTGTTATTCAATAATCTTTTCCAAGATATATTAAACATATGTTTAACACGACCCGATTCTATTCCTAGTCCGAATTCATACGAAAAACAAGCATTGATTCACAGGATTTATCACACATGATTGCATATGCCATAGATATTATGCCTAATACCTATTGTCCATGTGTTGATTTTGCCGCGTTCTAGACTTATTGTGAGTATTCCTACACTATAATAAGCAACTAACTACTTAATTGATGATCAAGCAATCAAATAGTTCAATGGGAATGCAAAATCAATCAAGAAAAATCAAGAAATACTAAATTATTTGTCTCGAATTAAAACAAATAAGCAATATGGTTCATCATTCATCCAATACAATGAAAAACTAGTCTAACATATGTAAAATTAAATTACAAAGGAACAATTGGAAAATCATCACCCGAAAAGAAGAAATAATGAAGAATTAGGAATTTTCCACGTTCTTGATGTGAATCTTGAATCCGGATGAAGAATCTTCAATATCCTATACAGTTCGCGTTGATTCCACGCTGTTAGCCATGTTCTTCGCCTCCAAAATATGTATAATATAGAGATTTTTAGGTCTAGGGAGGTTCTCAATATGTATTCTGCTGTTATCTCTTTATAGGAGCCGAAAATTGGTTGAAAATCGTTTCCAAAAGAGTTCTAATCGAATAAGGAAAGTTGCCTTCGCGCGCAGATTTTTTGTCTCTGCACAGAAGTCCGTATTTTAGTCATAACTTTCTCTTCTGATATTCGATCGATGCGATTCAAAGTGCATTGAAAAGATAACTTAAAGGGATACAAATTTGATTGAAATAGAGTTTTTCCAATTCGGACGTTTACTATGCCAAAAATGGGTCTCAATGTTCGGCTAAAAATCTAGAATATATCTTGAGCGATTGGAAATTGATTTTGATAATACTTTGATCATGTTTCATTCCTTTTTGAATTCTAATTTCATCCAATTGTCTCCTAACAATCTTCAAAGTATCTTCTTTAGTATTTGCAATTTGATCCTCGAACTTTGGATTTTACCATTTTTCGCTATTTTTGCATTCTTTTCTCCAATTCTTCATCAAACATTGAGTTTTACCTACAAGATGTAATATAACATAATTTATGTCGTATTTTGCCAAAAAGACAACAAAATTCTAGAGTTTCGAATCATGAATAAGTGTAGAAAATACATTTATCAAACCCCCAAACTTGAATCTTTGTTTGTCCTCAAACAAAACTAAAATCTAACAAATACACAAACATGCAATGCTAATTATCTAATTGGTGGTCAGACAATCGAGCAATGCAAAACGATATAGCTAGTTACCCTGGCTTTTTATCTCAAGATTGAAATCATAATATCCAATCTATGCACAGCTTCAAAATCACAATACAAAAATTAAAATCTACTTTTCCAATGTAAAATCGATGTATGTGTATGAAGAATTAAGCATAGTATCATGAATTCATGAGTTGTTTCAATTCCCGACCCTCAATGGTCAAATATGTTCTTTCATCGCTAGTAAGATTCACACACCCCCAAACTTATTCTTTTCGCTCTTTTTCAAGTGTGTGACATAAGGTTGATTTTTCTACTATCCCCACCTCTCCAATTTAGGTAAATCTCACTAATTAAAAGTCGATATGCCAATAAACAAGGATTCTCCATAGTTTGATTGCTTCAATCTCTAGAATTTAATTAGGCTAATAATCTCTTATCAAAAAGTCAAATTTCCTTAAACAAGTGTTTGAGATATAACCAGGGCATTTGGTGAGTCTTCTGTTTCATGCACCTGCTTTTTTCTATTTTTTTTTGTTTTTCAATCAATTTTTTTTTTCAACACTTTTTTTTTTCTTTATTTGAATCATTATCTCCCTTAAGCTTTCTAAATGACCCATGTAACAAGCTTTCGACCGATAACTCCCAAGTCAGATGACCATAGGGCACCAGGTTGTAAAGACCCTTACAGGCTTAATTGTTCGAATCATAAAGGTTACGAAGAGAATTTTCAAATGAAATATTATTTTTTATTTTATTTTTTTATTTTTTTTGCCTTGATTAGTGCAATATCCTTATTAAACACTAACTCAAGTAAAACGACCTCTAACTTGAGATTTTCCCCCAATTGCATCATATTGACCTTAGACAATCCACACAATTTTATTTTTTCTTTTTCACACATAGAATCCCCATTTATCTCAATATCTTCCCACAACAGTGAAATCCCCCAAACTATTCTAAATTTGGTCTAAAGATGTAAATTTTGGTGGTTTTGGGTTTTAACATATATGGTCCATTATTTCAACCTATCAAATTATGAAATCAACTCATTCCTACACAATACTTTACTTAATTCACGTGCTCAATAAATATCAAATTTCACATGGAAAAGTAAAAATTAATTTAGGCATGCAACTTATTTACTATTCATAGATTAATTTACGATTTAAAATATTTCCCATTGCTGGTCAGACCAACTAACTCACACAAACATACAAAAAGAAATTTTTTTTTTGAAATTTTTTTGATTTTATCTAAAGCAATAAAAGCACACAAAAAATACATAAAAATGAAAACTCATGTTTTCCACCCCCAAACTTAAACTAGACATTGTTCTCAATGTCTTAAATTCTAAATGCGCATATAAAGGGGTGGGAGAAGAAAATGAAGAAAAGACTCCCTGATATGGTTTGTCATCCAATTGCTATCTTCATATTACTCCCGTTAGCTCTTTGGTCTTGGTTGGTCTAAGTGTTCCACGACGTCATGTTCCTGTACAATGTAATCAAATAATGTATTAAGGTTCACAAATTTGGAACAAGTGTTACTTAACTTTAACATCTAATAAACCAACTAACATATCGAATATCTAAGGGAAAACGTGGTATGGATGATGAGTCCCTAAAATTGAATAATAAAAAAAAAATAATCTAAATTATCATATTAATAGAAGGCATAATAAATAAAAGGGAAGAAAAATTGGGTTGCCTCCCAATAAGCGCTTTGTTTAAAGTCCTTAACTTGACTTTGTTGTTTCGGTATCATGGAATCTTGAAGAACGCTTTTGATGCCTTGCTCAGTTTGTCTCTTCTGACTTTACTCCACTCTTCATTGCTTCTATAAATTTTAACACTGCCCTCTCCAATGTGATATGACTTCCCTATCTTCTCCGACTCGAATTCAATTATGTAGACTTCTTCCGTCTCTTTAGGCTTAATTACAAATTCAATGATAAAGCAATCAATGAAGTTGACAGAATGTAGGTTAACGTCTTCTTCCTTAATTGCTTCCTCTTCGTTTGGATCCTTTCGTAATTGATCATTCTTCTACTGATTCTTCAAATTGCCCCACATGTTCCTTGCCCTTAGTAGTCGTTTGCGTGCTTTCTATCTCCTTCATCTTTGCATAAATTTCGGTAGCTAAACACCACTCCTAGTAATGGTTGCCTGAGCTTGCTCTTTGATCTCATAATTCACCTCTTCCATTGCTAGTACCCGTTCCTTTGGATTCTTCTCTGTATTGCTAGGTAAGGTACCATGTTGTCTGTGGCTAATGCAGCTGCTATCTGTCCCACCTGATATTCTAAATTCTTAATAGAGGCTTGCTGATTTTGGAAATTGGTCTCAGTCTTGGCGATACACTTGACAAGTAGATCCTCCAAGGATTGTCTCTTTTCTTGTTGTTGAATCACTGGTGGGTCACCCCGAATCTGATTTATTTGATCTGAATTATCAGTCCATAAGTAGTTAGGATGTTTGTTCAAACCCGAATGGTAGTTGTATGGGTAAGGTCAATTTTGCCTCTGATAGTTCTACGTATAACTGACATATGCTGGTCGACCCATATAAGTGGAAGCAAAAGGGCAGCTTGTAGTGATGTGATCTACCCCACAACCTGCACAAATCGGAGTTCGATGTTGTACCATGTGCATAGATTGAGTTAACTTGTCAAGCTTCAATGTTAGTGCTTCAATTTGTGCTCCTAATGCTGTAACTGAGTCCACATTGTGTATTCCTTCAACTATCCTAGGAGCTTCCCCATTAGATGGCCAGTTGGCCTGATTCCGAAAGAGGTTTATAATATCTGGTCGAATGTGGAAGTTAGCTTGTCCAAATGGCGAATAGACGACCGGAGGTTGAATCGGAGCTGGTGACAGATTCACATAATCCCCAACCAATATAGACTAAGCAGAAGGTGATTCAGTGCATGTCTTTACACAGTAGCCAGTATAATGCAGCCCATAGCATAAATCACAATATATATCTTCTTCCACATAGTCTATGTGTAGATTATACATTGCAAAAGTCTTTTTGCCATGCCAGCGTCAAAATCTTAGTTGTATTGTTGAATGGCAACTGGATAGAATATCAAATAAGAGAGATCAGAGTGGGTAGTCAAAATCAATAATAAAAAATAAATAAAATAAAAATTGAATTTAATATAAACTACTAAACTAAAATTAAATCCGTTATTCCCCGACAACGGCGCCAAAAACTTGTTCGCGTGAAACCCGCAAGCGTACGGGGTCATTGTACTAGTAATAATATTTGTGAGTTAAGAGTGTCGTTCCCACGAGTAATAAAATCTAATTTGTAGTTCAATAACTACTATTAATTTCAAAGTATTATGACATCAATATAATTGTGATTTATTTGTTATTTATTCTAATTCTACTCTAGAAAAGCAAATAAATGTGATATTTTATCTGTGTGAATGCTTGTATTGGATTCATGTATCCCCCTATTTCCACTTATTTCAATTCTCAATAATCATTCTATTCAATTCATGCATTTTTGACAATCGATAAAGCTAATATGTTAAATGTTCTTTCCTAAGATACACCAACCTATGACTAACACGAGACGATCCTATTCCTAGTCCGAATTCATATGAAAGTCACACATTTGGTTTAGATTATCAATAAGATTGCATGTGTGAAAGAGATTATTCCTAATTCTAAGTACACATGTTGATTTTACAGCGTTCTAAACTTATTGTGAGTATTCCTACACTACAACAAGCAACTAACTACTTAATTGGTAATCAAGCAATAAATAGTGTGATGAGTATGTAAAATCAATCAAATAATAACACAAAAATCCTAAATTGATATTTTGAATTAAAATAAATGAAAATAAGGTTCAACCATTCATCCAATACAATGAAAAACTAGTCTAACATATGTAAAATTAAATTACAAAGGAACAATTGGAAAATCATCACCCGAAAAGAAGAAATAATGAAGAATTAGGAATTTTTCATGTTCTTGATGTGAATCTTGAATCCGGATGAAGAATCTTCAATATCCTATGCAATTCGCGTTGATTCCACGTTGTTAGCCACGTTCTTCGCCTCCAAAATATGTATAATATAGAGATTTTTAGTTCTAGGGAGGTTCTCAATATGTATTCTACTGTTATCTCTTTATAGAAGCCAAAAATTGGTTGAAAATCACGTCCAAATTGGTTTCCAAAAGAGTTCTAATCGAATAAAGAAAGTTGCCTTCGCGCGCGGATTTTTTGTCTCTACACAGCAGTCCATATTTTAGTCATAACTTTCTCTTCTGATATCCGATTGATGCGATTCAAAGTGCGTTAAAAAGATAAATTAAAGGGATACAACTGTGATTGAAATAGAGTTTTTCCAATTCGAACGCTTACTATACCAAAAATGGGTCTCAATATTCGGCTAAAAATCTAGAATATATCTTGAGCGATTGGAAATTGATTTTGATAATACTTTGATCATGTTTCATTCCTTTTTGAATTCTAATTTTATCCAATTGTCTCCTAGCAATCTTTAAAGTATCTTCTTGAGTATTTGTAATTTGATCCTCGAACTTTGAATTTTACCATTTTTCACTATTTTTGCATTCTTTTCTCCAATTCTTCATCAAACATTGAGTTTTACCTACAAGATGCAATATAACATAATTTAGGTCGTATTTTGCCAAAAAGACAACAAAATTCTAGAGTTTCAAACCTCGAATAAGTGTAGAAAATACACTTATCAAACCCCCAAACTTGAATCTTTGTTTGTCCTCAAACAAAACTAAAACCTAACAAACACACAAATATGCAATGCTAATTATCTAATTGGTGGTCAGACAATCGAGCAATACAAAACGATATAGCTAGTTACCCTAGCTTTTTATATCAAGGTTGAAATCATAATATCCAATCTATGCACAGCTTCAAAATCACAATACAAAAATTAAAATCTACTTTTTCAATGTAAAACTGACGTATGTGTAAGAAGAATTAAGCATAGTATCATGAATTCATTAGTTGTTTCAATTCCCGACCTTCAATGGTCAAATATGTTCTTTTATCGCTCGTAAGATTCACACACCCCCAAACTTATTCTTTTCGCTCTTTTTCAAGTGTGTGACATAAGGTTTATTTTTCTACTATCCTCACTTCTCCAATTAAGGTAAATCTCACTAATTAAAAGTCGATATGTCAATAAACAAGGATTCTCCATAGTTTGATTGCTTCAATCTCTAAGATTTAATTAGGCTAATAATCTCTTATCAAAAAGTCGAATTTCCTTAAACAAGTGTTTGAGACATAGCCAGGGCATTTTGTTCATCTTCTGTTTCATGCACCTGCTTTTTCTATTTTTTTTTTGTTTTTCAATCAATTTTTTTTTTCAACACTTTTTTTTTAAAAGAAAAATCAAGAAATACTAAATTATTTGTCTCGAATTAAAACAAATAAGCAATAGGGTTCATCATTCATCCAATACAATGAAAAACTAGTCTAACATATGTAAAATTAAATTATGAAGGAACAATTGGAAAATCATCACCCGAAAAGAAGAAATAATGAAGAATTAGGAATTTTCCACGTTCTTGATGTGAATCTTGAATCCGGATGAAGAATCTTCAACATCCTATGCAATTCGCCTTGATTCCACGCTGTTAGCCACGTTTTTCGCCTCCAAAATATGTATAATATAGAGATTTTTAGGTCTAGGGAGGTTCTCAATATGTATTCTGCTGTTATCTCTTTATAGGAGCCGAAAATTGGTTGAAAATCACGTCCAAATTGGTTTCCAAAAGAGTTCTGATCGAATAAGGAATGTTGCCTTCGTGCGCAGACTTTTTGTCTCTGTATAGCAGTCCGTATTTTAGTCATAACTTTCTCTTCTGATATCCGATTGATGCGATTCAAAGTGTATTAGAAAGATACCTTAAAGGGATAGAACTTTGATTGAAATAGAGTTTTCCAATTCGGACGTTTACTATGCCAAAAATGGGTCTCAATGTTCGGCTAAAAATCTAGAATATATGTTGAGCGATTGGAAATTGATTTTGATAATACTTTGATCATGTTCCATTCCTTTTTGAATTCTAATTTCATCCAATTGTCGCCTAGTAATCTTCAAAGTATCTTCTTGAGTATTTGCAATTTGATCCTCGAACTTTGGATTTTACCATTTTTCGCTATTTTTTGCATTTTTTTCTCCAGTTCTTCATCAAACATTGAGTTTTACCTACAAGATGCAATATAACATAATTTAGGTCGTATTTTGCCAAAAAGACAAAAAATTCTAGAGTTTCAAACCCCGAATAAGTGTAGAAAATACACTTACCAGTCTTCATAAATGAAGCTCCTCTGGTTACCATGAATAAGGGGACCCCCAGATACGTGAAAGGCTGCCGTTGGTGTCGAAATCCAGTCAAAATCTCCAAACGTCTAATCTGACTAATATATGCTCCTCTGGGAAGTATAAGTCCGCTTTTGTCCCTATTCACCAACTGACCAGAAACCCCATCGTAATACTCTAGACAATCAAGAATCCTCTTGATCTACTGTTTCTAGCTATTATCGAATATGATCATATCATCAGCAAATGAAAGGTGTGAGATAAGAGTACTACCTCCATGCTAACACATACTAGGATATTCCTGAAACATTTGAGTGAGAAGTAATCTGCTGTTAAGATAAACAAGGATGGCGAGATGAGATCACCATATCCGAACCCTCATGAGGAGGGAAAAAAACCACATAGACGGTCATTTAGGAGTACAGAAAAATGACACTCCGAGATGCACCGCCTGATCCTATCGATCCAGATATGATCAAATCCAAATGCCTCCAAAACAGAATCAATGAAGCCTCAGAACAAGTAATCATATGCTTTAATCATGTCTAGTTTCAGCATAGTGTTATCCACTCGTACTCTAGCATCCAAAGTGTGGAGAAGCTCCTGAGATAATAAGACATTATTCCCAATCAGGTGGCCAGGGATGAAGCCACTCTGTGGAATAGAGATAATGCGCGGTAGCAGTGTACTCAACCGAGTGTTCAAAAGCTTAGTAATAAGTTTATTAAACATTGTACATAAATTGATGGGTTTGAAGTCGGTCCATCTACAAATACTGTTCCTCTTAGGGAGCAATACAATATTAGTAGCAGCAAAACACCATGGAAGATGGCCGCCCAAAAAAAATCCAAGAATGCCCTATATACGTCGTCTTGAATAATATCCCCTCAATGCTTGAAAAATAAGGATGCGAACACATCCGAGCCGGCAACACTGTCAGCATCTAAACTGAAAACCGCATCCCATATCTCATGAATCAAATGGGGAAATTTTTAGTGCCAAATTATCATCCTCTGTCAAAAGCTTGGGATGATATCAGAACGAACGGGGTTTAAAAGATGTTTAGGAGCAGATAAAAGATCTTGGTAGAATAAAATAGCCAAAGTTGAAATGTCAGCAAGAGTAACTAAGACTTTCCCTGTTTGCATCCTAACCATCACTTGGAAATATCGAGAATTGTGATCTCCTTCACATACCCAACGTGAACCCGCCTTTTGCTTCAACAACTCTCATCATAGATAAAGTTCGGTTCAAAATTGCCTGAGCATGATGCAGTAAGTCGCGATGCTCTGGTGTAGGCTCTCTATCATATACTATCTTCGCCTCATAAACCATGTCCTCAATATTCCTCACCCATTGGAAAACATCACCGAACACATGTCGATTCCAACAATGTAGTCCCTGTTTTAGCCTGAAAAACTTCTCATAGTCAGCGGCCATCCCCTTAAGATGAGTAGGCAATGACCACTTCTGAGAGACAAAGACTGAAAACTCATGATGCTTCGTCTAGACATTTCGGAATCTGAAAGGTCTGGGTCCCAAATCATCATCAGAAACCCATTGAAGTAGTCAAGGTAAATGATTAGATGAAGTCCAATTCAAGTGCCTCATTGTAAGATATCGACAGAAACTCTGCAGTAGTAGAATTAATGAGTACCCTATCCAGTCTCTTCCTAACCCGACCATCAGTCCAAGTATATCGGTTCCCAAAGAAACCAGCGTCCTCCAAACCACAGTCTAACATCATATCAGAGAAAACAGTAATGCTTCAATCACGAGTATTATGACCAGTGCGCTCACCATCATGTGTAATAACGTTAAAGTCTTTCCCAACTAGCCAATGGTCGTCTATATCGGGGAAAATGTGGTGAAGACCCGCCCACAAATTCCTCATGCTAGTAGCATCACATGAAGCATAGACTGGAGTCAGATATATGGGTCGCACTTGTCTGGGATCCTCAACTCTAACGTGAAGGAGTTGAGGATGATCAGCAACAACAATAACAGTGGTCACCACATTCAAAAAAACCATATCATGTCGAACTTTTGTCAAAACATAGACATTGTCGAATATAATTAAATCTATGCTGAAGTACAAAAGGCTCCAGTATAACCAAAAGATAAATCTGATGAAGCTGTATAGTCTCTTCAGGCGTCGATGGGTAGCTACATCTCTCACATTCCATATGATGGTACTCATAGGGATGGGGAATGTGAAGAGGTTTCATGTGATTGACTCCTAGTGATCCTCATGCTCGGATGTGGAGTATCAGTAGCCCTTGGGTGTTTCTTCCATGTAATACGGATGAAACCATCATCCTCTATTCTTCCAGTCATACTAACGAAATCCTTAGCAGAGGGCCTACAGAAATGCCCTACTGATGAACCTCAATCTATAATATGCTTTCCATATCTGACTGCTCAGAGTGTAGAGATGGAATAAGTGAAGCCTTGATACCTGTATCTTCTGAGTAAGATGGTATCTTTGGTTTCGTGGTCATAAACTCCACAAGGGGATCAAATTATGAAGTAAATGTGTACTTGATCTCTGGGGATAGGATCAGAAGATAATCAACTATAGCTCTGACCTGATGATCAACTGTCCTAATAAACGACTGAACCATAGAAGAAGCAAGAGGTGGTAAATAACTAATCAGATGAACAACAGTAGTACTGACTTGCTAAGGTGTAGTAAGTGTGGCAATCACTGATGGGGTCTGAATATATAAAGTACCAACAGCTAGAGGAATAATAGTAGTTACCTAAATCCGATGAGGAATCAATAGAGTGTCCAATGTACTATGAGCAGAAGGCAAAATTGAAGCATCCTGATTATGTGAAGTGGCTGCAACTGGGGGATCACCACTAAGTGTAGAGGGAATGATCGTAATAGTAGACTAATTATAAACACCTGAAGTACTAGCTTCCAGTTGATGACTCTCATTGGGCATCAATCAATGTACCAAGTAGGTTTGATGAACAATCGTGAATAATCATCCTCGTGCATCAATTGAATCAATATGTGTGTGGCATCTATGAGGCCTATTATATAATCACCTCGAAATCCAAATTTGAGAAAGTTATCACGTACCTTTATCATGGAAGGTTTATGATAGGAACATTTGCTAACAAGTGTGAACTTGTATGGCATAGAGAGAATCTCTTCTTCCTTCTCAGTAAAAAGTACCACATGTTCTCCATGATGCATATAGGGCTCCTTAGACACGAGCAAAATATTTTCTCTGGCTCATTTCATCATGAGATATAGCTGGTTTGCCAGAAAGGGCAGCAACATATGATTTTTTACCCTGAGCATGAGGTGGCTGAACGGCTGGTATAGTAGGAGCAATTGTGGTACTTTGCAATGTAATACGTGATGATACTTGCTGTGTATGCAATTGGGAGCATGCACATGTGATATATTTTGCTGGTAGTAAGTATGATCCCATGAGTGGACTCATTAGAAGCAATGTGGAAACCCAATGTTCTTCCATGTTCTGAGTTCATTGATGATATCCCTAGCTCCATAAATTGGCCAGAAACTGTATCAATCGCTGCCTTGGAATTCGTGCTATCGGGCACAAATTTTGAGGTGTTATTACCATCGATTTTTGGTGGAACGGAGGTCTTCCCAAGGTTTGTCAAGCATTCTAGACTCATTGGTGATGTTATCATGCCCGAAATCTGCCCAAAAAATGAAGAAATCGTAAATCCATTTTTAGGATGTCAAAGGTAATTTTTGACTGCAAAATTGGATCAATTGGTATTATAATTTCTGCAATTGATTGTGGTTCCACTGTTGTTTGTGTCTAAATTGTGATATCCCTGGACGAATTGATGGAATTAGGCATTACAGCCCCTTCAATTGATTGACCCGTGTTGGATTAAATATGTTGAATATAGGTGTTCGAGCTTGGATGATGAATTGAAGGTAAGTCCATCGACGTTTGGCATTGAGCAATCATTCCCTAAGTTGATTCAAAGATTGAATCAATTTTGAAGCTTCAATTGAAAGATGATCTAGACCCGCTTGCTGTTAATCTGCTCCAGATTGGATTCCAAGATTTGTACAAAATTGTTAAAGACCTATAGGTGGAATAGCTTCGCCACGATGAGAGGGTGTTGAATGGGATGGTCCGTGATCATAGGATTGACCACCATCATCGGAATGTGCATCTGAAACTTGCGTGTTGACTGCGTGTGAAAATGGTAGCTGCAATTGTTGATATGGTGGTTTAGTAGATGTTTGGTGACCATGAGTAGATGCGCCATGATGAGGGGAGTCTACCAGAATGTTGGGTTTGGGTTAGGAGTCGCCAGAAATGGAGTTGTCAGCAGTTTTGTGCTATGCGAGCAACTGATTTTGAATAGAAATTTTGGCCAAATCCACCGGAGTTAAGGTCAATTCTTGGGTAGGATGTGTAGAAAGCAACGAGGGCTTCAAGGTGGTGTGATGTTTTGGTGGCCGGAAAGCTTCATTTTTGTCTCCCATATGCGGCGGCTTGGGTAGGATAAGAGTTCTAAAATGTGCTCAGTATTAACGATCAACAACTTTCTTTTCTTTAGGGTTGAGGGGTATAAAGGGGAAAAAGAAAATTAAAAGTTTTTATTAAATGGATAAAACTGGTCAAAGGAAAAAAAAACTTTCAATCGGGTCAAAAGAACAATTATTACTATTCTCACAAGAATGCACCTCATACAGAGACTTTTGTGCCACAATAGAAATTTCATCTGAGTGAATTGCTTTTTTCCTTTTTATCCTTTTTATAGACACCCTCACTTATGAGTTATAATTCTTCAAACGTGAATCATAATTGTATTTTAATACAGTTTGACATATCCTCAAGATCCATACTATGCCTTCCATTAAATAATAGAAGAAATTATTCCTCCAAGTTCAATAACCCAAATATTTGTTTATTTTATTCATTTTCCCATTATGTATAAAGATACGAGACATAATTAGAGCATAATCAAGAATGGAAGGAAAATTTGAATAAGGTTTCCTTTATGCGTATACATGATATTTTAAGGAAGGTGCCTTTGTTTTTGCCATCTCTCAATGGGCAATAAAAGTCACAAATACAAAAATAAAGTAGCAGTAAACTTGGAATCTCAACTCCACGAATATATCCATTATTGTGCACATTCGTTTACATCAATGAAAATTAAGAATAATAAAAATAAAGATAGAATTGAAGATTTGAATGTTGAGCAAACAAGCATTCATATCAATCCAAATGCCCATTCAATTTTTGAAGATTTGGATGTTGCGTTTTTTTTCCTATTGCAAGTGTACGATATCGTACCAAGTAATACAATGGATCTTTGAGTCTGGATTATTATTTTCATGAGGACTATAATTTAGAATTTAATTAGATATTTCTAACTCCTATTTGATTAAAGAAAACAAAGAATTATATGTTGTGAATTTTAGATCTAAATAGTTGAAATTAATTAAAATGCACACAAAAATTGGTTGAGAAGTCAAATAATGAATGGATATTATGGCTGGACAATTTCACATATTGATAACCTTTAAGTCTTAATTCAAGATTCAAGAGCCTAATGTAGTATTCGATCGAATTCTTCTATAGTATTCAATTTACCCATCCCGAGTTCTCATTGAGCCTATTTAACTAATATAATCTCATATCTCTATATGAATCTATCTTAAATAAACGAAAAATTGGTTCTAAGAATTCATATGATGATCGCAATATTTAGTATAGGTATCTCTGCATGTTATACTAATATACTGGATTTTACTATATGGTCTAAATCTCAAACCCACCTCTCGATTCGTAAAAGATTCACAAAATCATCAAATTAGCGATAAAGTAATTCAATGCGTTAAACTCATAAAAAAATCAATAATGTGTATGATAAAATATCAAGAATTTTGAATAAAAGAAATAAAGGGTTTCAAGTAGATTACATTGTTCGCCTTAATATAAAATTTAGCTACTCATAATGATGGAAGAAGAAAACACGAAGTTATTGAATACATCACCGGATTTTGAATAACGATGTAGAAGAGGAAATTAATCTTGCATCAAGATCTGCTTCCTCTCCCAATCAATGATTCAAAACTTGAGTTTCTTGATAAATTTCTCCATTGAATTGCATTCTCCAATCTCTCATTGTATTCTCTTTCTCTCAATGTGTGCTCTCCCTCAAATTGTGTGAAACTCTTGTACTTATACTCCTCCCCACGTTTGTGTCCAATGTAGGATTTTTATGAGCTTCAAAACAGACCAAAAATGGGCCCTAAATGCACCCAGGCGGTGCCGTGGGAGTGGCGGCACGGTGCCGCGAAGACAGAATGGGGGTGCTTCGGCTCCACCTTTCGAGAGAAAAACTGCACTGTACTTTCTTTAGTATTTTCATCATAACTTTCTCTCCCGATATCTGATTAAGGCGATTCAAATTGGATTGTAAATATAACTCAAAGGGAAACAGCTTTACTAGAAGTATCTGTTTTTCAATTTGAACGTCTACTAGGCCAAAAATGGGTCTCAATCTCTGGCTGAAAGTGTGGAACATCCTTGTGCGTTGAAAATTGATTTGTGAACATATTTTGGTCATATTTCACTCCTTTTGACTTCTAATTGCATCCATTTGACCCCTAAAATTCTCGAATTTTCATCATGGACTTCGGCACAACTTTTGAGTATTTACAATTTAGTCCTCAAACGTTGGATCTTGCCATTTTTTCGTCAATTTTCATTTCTTTCTTTCAAATCTACTTCCATTCATAGAGATTCACCTAATAATACATTATATAATAAATTAGGCTATAATTCCATTAAAAAAAATTATGAAATGTCAATATTTTAGAATTCGAATAAGTGTATAAAATACTCTTCTCAAACACCCCCAAATTTAAACATTTGCTTGTCTTCAAACATAACTGTAACCTAACTTAATAAACACATAAACATGCGAAAGGTTTTAGTTAGATAACCTACCATTTTATGTCATGATTGAAATCATTGTATTAAATCTATAAACAGCTTCAATGTTGCAATACCAAAATCAATATCTACTTTTCTAGTGCAAAACTGAGATGTGTGTATGTGTGTGAAGAATTAAGTAAAAAAAAAAAACTATAAATTCACGAGTTGTTTCGATTCTCGACCTTCGATGTTCAAATTTTTACTTTCATGACTCATAAAATTCACACACCAGCAAATTTATTCTTTTTTTTTACTCATTTCCTAGTGTGTGATCTAAGCTGAATCTTTATACCAACTCCTCACCCTCTTGAGTTTAGATGGATCTCACTAATTGCAAGTCGATATTTTAACAAATAAAAATTCTCCAAATTTTGATTACTTTAACCTCCAAGACTCAACTAGGCTAATAATCCCCTGTCAAAAATCTAACTTTCTCAAATAATTGTTTAGGATTTAATCAATTCATAATATATTTTTTTATCTTATGTGTAGATTTATCTCTAATAATTTTTCTAAATGACCCTTGTAGTGAGTTTTAGGCCGATAATTCCCAAGTCAGATGAATATAGGGCACCACACCTTGTAGGTTTAATCACTCGAGTCATAAAGGCTACGAAGAGACATTTTACAATGAGATAACTTTTTTCTCTCTTTTTGTTTTCTCTTTTTTTCTCATTTTTTTGCCATGATTAATGCAATGTCCCTCATTAAACACACATTCTCAAAAATCGACCATTAACTTAAGATTTTTACTTGATTTTCACCATATTGGCATTAGACAATTCACACAAGAATTTACACAATTGGAATCCTCATTCATATCCATATCTCCCTACAACAGTAAAATCACCCCCAAACTAATCTAAATTTGGTTGAAAGATATATATATATATATATATATATATATACAGAAATGATCTAATGAGCACCGGTGCTCATCTTATCCTAAGCACCGATGAGTTGTCACATTAATTCATTGGTGGATAAAGATTTTGTGAGTTCCAATCCATCAATGAATTAATGTGCCAACTCATTGGTGTTTAGGATAAGATGAGCACCGGTGCTCATTAGATCATTTCTGTATATATATATATATATATATATATATATATATATATATATATATATATATAGTTTAATATCTAAGTTCTACTATTTTAACCTATTAAGCATATGAATCAACCCATTACTTTATAATACTAAACTTAATTTATGTGCACAAATAGTATCAAGTTTTACATGGATGATAATCAATTAATCTAAGTATGTAACATATCCACAATTTATAAATTAATACATAATTCCAAATATATTTGGCGGCAAGGCTACCTAACTCACTCAATCACACAATAAACAATAAAATTGTTTTTCACACGAAATAAAATCATATCACTCAAACACAAAAATACTAAACAACTGACAAAATCAATTAACAACTGTTGATTCACCCTTCCAAACTTAAAAAATACACATTGTCCCTAATGTGAAAATAAATACAAAGGAGGGTTACAACTTTCCTGAATACATCAGTTTGTGTTATTGCCATTATCCTGATGAGATGGATATAAATTGGCTTTCTAACCACTTTGTTGCCCACAACCTTGAGAACCTACAACCAACACAACAAGAATGTTACAACAACAAAATAAACATTTCTAAAACTAAAAACTAAGTAATAAGAAAGGAATAGAGCTTGGATTGCTTCCCAAGAAGCACTTCTTTAAAGCCATTATCTTGACTTTTTGTCATTTTTTATTATGGTGGCTCAAACCAAGTTATGACATCATTACACTTTGTGCAATTTTCATTTATGCACCCTTTTTTCGCTCTCCATATTTTTATATTTCCATTTTCATCCCTACCAAGAAGTCCATCGAAATTTGATTTTCTATTGTAACAGCTTCATTAATCAGGTGGCTTTTCTTCATCAATTCTACAACAATTATTTTTATTGGAAGGTTTCTCAAATGAGGTATAAATATTAAATATCTCATACTTGTCCTCTACCATCAATATTAGCTCACTCTTCTCCATGTCAATCAGGGTTCAACCCGTTACTAAGAACGGTCGATCCAATATAATTGGAATGTCTCGATCTTCTGGTATGTCCAGCACAATGAAGTCTACCGAAAATATTAAATTTCCTACTTTTATGAACACATCCTCAACTTTGCCTCGTGGCTTTGAAATTGTTGTATCAACTAGTTGTAGCGTTATCGATGTTGATTTGACTTCATCCAATCCCAATTTCCTGTAAACAGAATATGATATTAGATTTATACTAGCACCTCACACAATGCATTAATAGCACAAGAAATTCCAATTGAAATAGGCAAAGTAAAAGTCCTTGGATCTTTCAACATGAGAAGCAAGTTACTTTGCACTCTTTCACTACTTTCCTCAGTGAATATCACAATTTCAAACTCCGAAAACTTTCTTTTCTTTGTCAACATCTCTTTCAAAAAAAATTTGTAGTTTGAAATTTGTAATATCGTATCAATTAACGGAATATTGATCTGGAGCTTTTTGAGAACATGAAGAAATTTTTCAAATTTTGTCTCTTGGTTGTTCTTCTTCAGCCTTCGAGAAAAAGGAATGGGAGGCGCGTAAGTCTTGACTGGACTTTGTGCCTTGGCAGTGGATGCTTCTATACTTTCTTCATTCTTAATTGAGGTGGGTGCAAATTTTTCTTCCATTATAGCTTCATCAACGTCTTCCTGGTCATCTTTTCTTTTTGGTCGTTTCACAGTAATCTCTGGTAATTGTACCCCACTCATTGTAGTTATATAATGAATATTTTCTTCCATTGACTTCTTTCGAAGTCTTTGGGAAAATGGAAATGGAGGTACATATGCTTTAACTTTTACAGGTGCCCTGGTGGATCGTTCTTCACTACTTTTATTGCCATCACTTGCTCTTTAGGATTTGTCATTGTATTGCTTGGAAATGATCCATGTGGTCGTTCTGCAAGTTGTTGAGTTATCTAACCAATCTATGACTCTAACTTCTTAATAGATGCTTGCTGATTTTGAAAATTAGTATCAATCTGTTAGAATACTTTGTCTGTTTTCTGCACATATTGATGAAACATCTCCCTCAAACTTGGTCTTCTCTCTTGCTGGAAATTATTTATATATGTGTTGAAATTGCGGGAACCATTTTGAATAAAGTTTACTTGTTCCTCAAGAAGCAAGTATCAAGCAATTTTTTGTAGCTTGATTTCTCCCACAATTCTCACATGTTGAACTGGCCATCACTACATTTGCTCCACGTGTTTACAATTCTACAAGTAACTCCACCACTTCGTTAAAGTAATAATCTATGCATTGGTAGATGTTGTGCTGTCCAATCATAAATTTCAGCCACTTTCTGTGGTATCACTCTTTCTGATGAAAATATTGAATTGTCGTGGTAATTAACTCAAACAAATCCATGTATTGTTGCACGGATTTTCAAATGATCGATCCACCAGTATTGGAATCCACCTAAGATTTTGACAATGGTGATAATCTGATATAGGAGTATTGCACTTGATTACCTATGATGATCCTATAATTTTGAAATTTTCTCACTAACTCATTGAATTTGTTCCATGCCTCGTGATAGCTTTCCCCATTTTTCTGTTGGAACGTTTGAATTTCCAATTTGATTTCTGCTAATTTTGTCGATGGGAAAAATTTGTTACAGAATTTTCTAGTAAATTCCTCCGATGTAGTAATACTTCCATGAGGTTCAGCATCTAACCATTCCAACGTAGCATCTCGCAATGTATAGTGAAATAACCTCAGCTTGATTGCATCTTCATTAACCCCTGGAGCATGAAAATTCTGCAATTTTTGAGGAATCTGGAGATATATGTGTTCGAATTTTCATGAGGTAGACCATAAAATTGGAGAGTGTTGCTGGTCAAGTTGATCCAATATGCCTTTGTCTAAAAGTTGTTCACCCCAAAATCTGAATATACTATACTGGAGCACGCGGGTGCTGCTATGGACGTCAAGAAGATTGAAACTGACAAGTCTCCTTCATTAATTTTCACTCGCTCATGTTGCTGGTCCCATGATGCATCTACTCTCTCGGCAACTTGTCCATTTAACTGTATAGAAATAGATATATTTTGATCGTCAGTCATTTGATGTTGTTATTTTATTTTATGTTCTTTGCGTATTCGTCTGAAAGTACGTTCTATCTTCGAAACAAATGGTTGATCATCACCTTGGATACGAAACATACAACGAACACCTTTTATCTGTTAATAAAAAAATAAACAAATCGAATAACAGTTAAAAATAAAATAAATTAAGACTAAAAGTAAATAATCCCCGACAACAGCGCCAAAAACTTGTTAAGTTTTTTCTATCGCAAGTGTACGACATTGTAACAAATAATACAACAGATCTTTAAGTTCGGATTATCGTTTACACGAGAACTATACTTTAGAACTTAATTAGATTAGAACTTAATTAAATTTTTCTAACTCATATTTGATTAAAACAAACAAAGAATTATATGTTGTCGTGAATTTTTTATTTAAATAGTTGAAATTAATTAAAATGCACACAAAAATTGGTTGGAAATTCAAATAATGAACAAATATTAAGGCTAAACAATTTCACATATTGATCGCCTTTAAGTCTTAATTCAAGATTCAAGAGTCTAATGCAATGTTCGATCGAATTCTTCTATGGTATTCAATTTACTACTCAGGAGTTCTCATTGAGCTTATCTAACTAATTCAATCACATGTCTCTATGTGAATCTACCTTAGTTAAACGAAATATTGGTTCTAAGAATTCATATGATGATCGCAATATTTAGTATAGGTATCTCTACACGTTATACTAATATACTGGAATTTACTATATAGTCTTAGTCTCAAACTTACATCTCGATTCATAAAAGATTTACAAAATCATCAAATTAACAATCAAGTAATTCAATGCATTAAACTCATAGAAAAATCAACACATGTATGATAAAATACCAAGAATCTTGAATAGAAGAAATAAATGGTCTCAAGTAGATTACATTGTTCGCCATAATATAAAATTTAGCTACTCATAATGATGAAAAAAGAAAAACACGAAGTTATTAATAAATACATCACCTGGTTTTGAATAACGATGTAGAAAAATAAATTAATCTTACACTAAGATCTTCTTCCTCTCCCAATCAATGCTTCAAACCTTGAGTTTCTTGATGTTTTTCTGCCTTGAATTGCGTTCTCCAATCTCTCGTTGTATTTTATTTCTCTCAATGTGTGCTCTCCCTCAAATTGTGTGAAACTCTTGTATTTATACTCATCCCCAACTTTGTGTCCAATGTAGGGTTTTTATGGGCATCCAAACAGACCAAAAACACGCCTTAAATGCACCTAGGTGGTGCCTGGACACCACGGCGCCGCGAAGACAGAGCGGTGGCGCTTCGGCACCACGCGGTGCCACCTTTCGAGTGAAAAACTGCACTGCACTTTCTTTAGTATTTTCATCATAACTTTCTCTCCCGATATCTGATTGAGGCGATTCAAATTGGATTGTAAATATAACTCAAAGGGATACAACTTTACTAGAAGTATCTATTTTTTCAATTTGAACGTTTACTAGGCCAAAAATGAGTCTCAATCTCTGGCTGAAAGTGTGGAACATCCTTGTGCGTTGAAAATTGATTTGTGAATATATTTTGGTCATATTTCACTCTATTTGACTTCTAATTGCATCCATTTGGCCCTTATCATTCTCGAATCTTTATCGTGAGCTTCGACACAACTTTTGATTATTTACACTTTAGTTCCCAAACTTTGGATCTTGCCCATTTTTTTGCCAATTTTCCCTTCCATTGATCGGGTTTCACCTAATAACACATTATATAATAAAGTAGGCTATAATTCTATTAAAAGAATTACGAAATGTTAATATTTTAGAGCTCGAATAAGTCTATAAAATACACTTTTCAAGCACGTGTTACGTTCAAGTAATAAAGTGGGCTTGTGAGTCCGAGTTGCTCTCTCAAGAAAAGTTTACTTTAATTGTACTATTCTAGTCAATTTAATTCTAACAATAACACACGCATATGAAAATTAGGAAAAATAACTAGAAACTTTACAAAAATAAAAAATCTAAAAATGGGAGAAATTTTGAAGGATAAAGTAGATTTTGCTTAATCGTCGTCTAATTAATTTCTCCACAAGTAAATTAACAAATTACTGATTTAGATGGTTAGACATGATTTTTCGATTCTTCATCCGTCTCTCCTTTCTTCTTCATTTTCCTTTTATTTTTGGGAGAAAAGACCCCATAACAAAGGCACAAGGAAGGATAAAAAATTCAGGGAAGTGGAGAAATTTTGGGATAATCAGGATCAATCCATACCAATGTTTCTAGCCAAAAAGATTTTATCTTTAATCCTGTATTTCATCTATTATATTTCTCCTATTTGTAATGCGTTGCTATGAATTTTTTATTTTTGTAATATATATAAAATGAGTTAGTTCTTGATGTTGGGATTTATGATGTAGCTTAACCTAACTTTATTTATTTTAATACTTGTTAGTTAATGCTAAGTTCCTTACTTTTTTGTGTATTTACTATTGTGTTTGTTGTTCTTCATTTATTTGGCCAGTAAATGTAAAGGCTTAGTGATTTATGCATCATTCGAAAGAAAATTGTGCATTTTAGACCAAATAGTAAATATCATAGGTTTTTGTAGCGGATATAAATATACCTCTAATCCTAGGTGACCTCATTGAGCTATTTTTACAAAGATTTAATGTTGTTGTTTGGTTTTAATCGACGTAGAGATATAGTAGATTAAACCAATCAATTATGGATAATTTCACTCGGAAGAGGTAATTAGCTAAAATCGAAAAATCGGATCTAACCTTCTAAAGAAAATAATCATATAAAATAAATTAAGTTCATCATACCTATGGTTTTGTAAGTCCACAACACACATCTTGACCCGATATCTAAACTAAACTAAAATTATTCCCAAATCATATGAAATGAAAAAAAAAGCATATATTTTTTACAATCCAAATCGTAATTCAACAAAATTACGGTAGCAAATCACGTCCACAGCTTCAGAAATCCTAACCTAAACTCTCATTTCTCAAACATTTGATGCTTGTCTATCACTGCTGAACGAAATGGAATTCCCAATCGCTAGTCGCCTTTTACTTGTTAGTCTACTAATTTCTACCCGAATCGACTCTTTCTCTCTTTTCTCACACTAGTCTCATATTCCCATCCAAAGCATTTTTTTCGTTGTTCTTTCTTTTATTTGTTATTTTTGAACTTATTGTACATTTGTGAGTTATGGTTTGGCTAAAAAATGACTGTTTGTGTGTTTAGGTGGTTAATGAACTTATTTGTCGTTTGGAAAGAATGAATGATAGAGCTTATTGATTGTATGAAAAATGTGAAAGTTCCCTAACTAGTACTACTACTTTCTACTTTTTCAAAGTAGTTAGAGAATTAAAATTTTCAATTCCCAATAAACTCGAACTCTATCATTTTTTGTACATGTAAACATATTCTGTTCAATCCTTAATTTTCATCTCACTACATGACAAAAGGAGTTTTAACTAAATTATTACAGTAAAATGTGACTTTTCCTTTGCCAATTGCTGTGTGACAGTAGGAAAGGCAAACAAGAAAATGTAAATAAAAAGGAAGAAAAAATATATTCATTATGTTAACATCCTTTAGCAACCAACTTTGAAAATAATTTATTCACGGGTTTCATGGGAAAAAATGAATGTAATTTAACATTTAACATTATTAGTTCTCGTTTAAACTTATATGTTAATTTGTTTTAAATATATTACTATAATGTTGATAGATAAACCGTGAATTAAAATCGAACCAAACCGCAAATTATGGTTTGGTGGATTGGTTCGAAAAAATTCCAAATCGCATGAAATGATTTGAGTTAAAAATATGGTACAAACAGTCCAATCTGAGTTCACCTCCGTCCAATCCATATCGCATGAAATAGTTCGTATGTTGGAAAAAATGAAGTGATGACTGACTTTGGCATAAATTTTGAGTAGGATCCAATGATTATTTGGAAGATCAACATTGATTTTTGTTCTCCTCCATGAGAACGTCAAAGTCATGTATTTACTTACAAAAAATAAAGTTCGGGTGAATGAGAAATTGAAGTTTAAAGTGGACAATTGGAATATGATTTATATTGGAGGGAAGACAAAATTTGAGTTTATCATACATAGGAAGTTGATGAAAGCAATAACCACTTTATAAATGGCTACACTTTGGAAGTGCATAATCATGTGTAGTATAGATACTCTCTCCACGTGCACACCCAAGGGGGTACAAATCACGGACCGAAATAGGTTTCAGATATTGAACTTGTGTGCGGGGGCGAACTACGTACACGAATGTCGGACCAAATTAACCAAAAATTGGCTCCTTAGGATGACCTATGTTTTGTCAATTTTTTTGCTTTCAACAACTGACTTTTGGTTTCTGAAACTCCAATTATTATTGTCATTAAATTTAAAACTGTTGAAACTCCAATGGTTATTGAACTAACTTTTGATTTCTGAAACTCCAATGATTATTGTCATTGAGTTTGATATTGTTGAAACTCCAATGGTTATTGCCATTGTATTAATGGACATATTTAACTCGTGATTATTTGGGTTAAGTCTATATAAAGTCTCGATTTTTCACTGTTCCAGACATGAAGAAAGAGTCTGCATTATAGTTCCAAATTACATGAAATTGTCCTCTGTCTGCATACATGTTTTACTGTCTGTCAAGGTCTTGGTGGTGATATTGTTTCAAATACTAAGTCAGTTCGCCGGAGAAGAATCTGCAGTGCTCGAACTCTTCTAATTTACCGTTGTATTATGGAAAATAGGCGTTCAAGTTAAATTTGAAGCACCTACGATGAGAGGGCGAATTTGTTTTAAGGAAACTGTGTTCACACAGGCCTCGGGTTTTATAGTCCAACTAAATTATTTGTTCTCTATTTAGATTATTTGTTTACAAATATTTTCTTAACAGTAATCAGTCATGCAAGAACTCCAAGTGATTCTTCATGAGATTCATGTCGAAGGGATAATTTAAAATGAAACTTTCTAAAAACTAAAAACACATGATATCGAATTAAAAACTAAAAATTAATTAGTTTCATCATCCATCCAATACAAGGGAATTTAGCCTACCATATTGTAGAAATTAAATTACACAAGAATAATTGGAAAAATATCACCCGAAAATAAGAAAGATGGAAGAAGTTGGAAAAATTCACGTTCTTGATATGAATCTTGAGTTCGGATGAAGAATCTTCAATATCCTATGCAATTAGTCTTGATTCCACGTTGTTAGTCATGTTCTTCTCCTCCAAAATATGTATAATATAGAGATTTTTAGGTCTAGGGAGGTTCTCCATATGTATTCTGCTGTTCTCTCTTTATAGGAGCCGAAAATTGGTTGAAAATCACGTCCAAATTGGTTTCCAAAAGAGTTCTAATCGAATAAGGAAAGTTGCCTTCGCACGCGGATTTTTTGTCTCTGCACAGCAGTCTGTATTTTAGTCATAACTTTCTCTTCTGATATCCGATTGATGCGATTTAAAGTGCGTTGGAAAGATAAATAAAGGGATACAACTTTTATGGAAATAGAGTTTCTAATTCGGACGTTAACTATGTCAAAAATGGGCCTCAATATTCGGCTAAAAATCTGAAATATATCTTGAGCGATTGGAAATTGATTTTGATAATACTTTGATCATGTTCCATTCCTTTTTGAATTCTAATTTCAATCCAATTGCCTTCTAGCAATCTTCAAAGTATCTTCTTGAGTATTTGCAATTTGATCCTCGAACTTTGGATTTTACCATTTTTCACCATATTTTGCTTCTTTTCTCCAATTCTTCATCAAACATAAAGTTTTACCTACACAATGCAATATAACATAAATTATGTAAAATTTTGCCAAAAGATCAATAAAATTCTATAGTTTTAAGCCCCGAATAAGTGTAGAAAATACACTTGTCATTGAGCACGGTCAAAGTTCTAAGACCTTCAAGAACAAGTCTAGGATATCCGGTTGCAAAAGGTGCTCAGTTGGGACTGAAATGGGGCATTTCTAAAAAGAATTTAGAGGAAAATGCTTCAATTGTGACAAAGTAGGTCACAAGTCTTCGGAGTCCAGATTTCCAAAGAAGAATAATAAGAAAGAAGCAAATGTGGTTGATTACATTGCACATGATGTGTCGGAGATGAATCTTGTAGTTGTCATTTCTGAAGTAAACATGGTGGGTTCTAACCCAAAAGAGTGGTGGATTGACACCGGTGTTACAAAGCATGTTTGCTCTGATAAAGAACTGTTTGTAACTTTCGATGCAATTGAGAATGGAAAGAAGTTGTTCATGAGAAATTCAGCAACTTCTCAAATCAAGGGTTAAGGTTTTGTGGTTTTGAAGATGATTTCGGGAAAAGAGCTGACTATTAACAATGTGCTCTATGTGTCGGAAATTTTCAAGAACCTAGTGTCCGGCTCGCTTTTGAATAAACATGGTTTCCGTATTGTATTTGAGTCAGACATAGTTATTTTGTCCAAAAGTGGAATGTTTGTCAGAAAATGTTATGTTTTCGATCGTATGTTTAAATTGAATGTAATGGTTGTTAAGCCAAAAATGAATAAAGTTAACTCTTCCGCTCACTTGCTTGACTCTTCCAACTCGTGGCATGGTAGACTAGAACATGTTAACTATGATACTATACATAGACTAGTTAACTTGAATTGCATACCCACGTTCTACATTGATTCCAACCATAAGTGGGAAACTTGTGTTGAGACAAAATTGACAAGGTCATCATTTAAATCAATTGAACGGAATACAGGACCACTTGATTTAATTCACAGCGATGTATGTGACTTGAAAATTATACAAACAAGAGGTGGCAACAAGTACTTCATTACTTTTGTCGATGATAGCACAAAATACTGTTATGTGTATCTGCTTAAAAATAAGGATGAAACTATAGAGAAATTTATTCTCTATAAGAATGAAGTTGAAAATCAACTTAATAAAAAAATTAAGGTGCTGAAAAGTGATCGAGGTAGTGAATATGAAGCACTATTTGCTAAATTTTGTGCATAACACAGAATCATACATGAAACCACCGCACTTTATTCACCGCAACAAACTAGTGTTGCTGAAATAAGTCTTCCTATAAATATTTACGAGTGTGGGGGTGTCTTGCTAAACTGGCTATTCCAACACCTAAGAAGGTAAAGATAGGCCCGAAAATAGTTGATTGCATCTTCATTGGCTATGCACATAATAGTAGTGCTAATCGTTTCTTGTATATGAATCTAAAATCCCAGACATACAAAAAAAAAATACAATAATGGAATCGAGAAATGCTCCATTCTTTAAACATGTATTTCAGTACGATCCAAAGAGGAAGCAAGATCTTCTAAGCGGACACATGAGACTATGGTTGAAAATAGTCAGGATCGAGAATTAGAAGAAGAGGTTGGGGTTGAACCAAGACATAGCAAAAGGGAAATGACAGAAAAATCTTATGATTCTAATTTTTTGACTTATATGATAGAAAGTGACCCTCGAAGCTTTTAAGAAGTTGTGAACTCTTTAGAAGGACCTCAGTGGAAAGAGGCTATTAAAAGTGAATTATATTCCATTTTGCAAAATCATACATGGGAGCTAGTGGATCTTCCTCTAGGAAGTAAACGACTAGGCTACAAATGGATTTTCAAAAGGAAAATGAAATCAAGTGGAACAATCGAAAAGTATGCCAAATTAGTAATAAAATGTTACAGCCGACGAGAAGACCTTGATTACTTTGATACATATTCTCCAGTGACGAGAATAACATCTATTAGAATGATATTTGCGATTGCCACTCTGAGAAATCCTGAAATACATCAAATGGATGTTAAACTGGCTTTCTAAACTCGAGGGTTTTTCATTAACAGGACAGAAGAAGAAAGTCTGTAAATTGGTGAAGTCATTGTATGACTTGAAACAAGCTCCAAAACAATTGTATGAAAAATTTGACAATGTTATGATAGAATGTGAATTTAAGATTAACGAGTGTGACAAATGTGTCTACGTCAAAGACACCGAAAATGATTGTCATTTTATGTCTTTACGTTGACGACATGCTTATTGTTGGTAACAATGATAAGATGATTAAATCCACTAAAAATATGTTAAATTCAATGTTTGACATAAAAGATATGGGTTTAGCTGATGTCGTACTTGGAATTAAAATTAACAGAACATCAGATGGACTTCATCTAAGTCAGTCACATTATGTGGACAAAATTCTAGAAAAGTTCAGCAAGGATGATACTGAAATGGCTAGAACACCGATAGATACGAGTCAGCATCTATCTAAAACAAAGGTGAGAGTGTCTCTCAAGTAAAATACTCTAGAATTATTGGAAGTTTGATGTACTTGATGAGTGGTACAAGACCAGATATATCATACACAGTTAGTAAACTGAGTAGATACACGGGTAATCCAGTTGACCACTGGAAATGAATAGTAAGAGTACTAAGGTACTTAAGATATACTCATAATTTTGGACTGCACTATACCAGATATCCAGCAGTCATTGAAGGATATAGTGATGCAAATTGGATATTTGATATAAAAAACTCCAAATCCACTAGTGGATTTGTTGAGAGGTGCAGCTATATCCTGAAAATTCTCTAAACAAACCGTTATAACTAGATCTACCATGAAATCTGAATTTATAGCTCTAGATGAATATGGTGAAGAGGCTGAGTGGTTACGCAACTTTTTAGAGGATATTCCAAGATGACTGAAACCTGTGCCAACAATTTGCATATATTGTGATAGTTAATCAGCAATTAGAAGGACATGGAGTAACATGTACAATGAAAAGTCTAGACATATACGTCGTAGACACAATACCATGAGACAATTACTCTCAACTGGAGTTATCACTATTGACTATGTAAGGTCAAATGATAACATGGTAGATCCACTAACCAAAGGGTTAAATAGAGAGTTAGTTGGGAAATCATCGAAAGGAATGAGACTTAAGCCCTTGAACGGATAAGTTAATACAAAGGAAACCCAACTTAGTTAACTGGAGATCCCTAGATCTAGGTCCAAAGAGACAACCTAATTATAAAGACTTAATTAAATCACTATGGGGAGGAATGATGCCTTTGTCCATTCTTATAATGCAACAGTGATGCCCGTAAGGATGAAGGATAAGCAATAGGCTTTTAATGAATCTATGCGTGGAAAATCGAGCCAAGTATTGTGGGTTACTTGTAATAAAAAATTACCTATGTAAGACATGAGCGGGGCCGCTTCTAAGAGAATTGTGTGGGGCTCAATTCTTAAGAACTCTCGTAGAACCAGGCATATATTCATGGCAAAAAATGAACATGATAATGAGAACTAAATTGTGTTAGGAAGAATCCTGTGTGGAGCATATCATCATTTACATAAATGACAGAATAGTTTAAAGACAGCGTATCTACTGGTCAGCTAGTAAATTAAATATGCTTTCACAAGGAAAAGTTCAAAGGGTAATACCTACCTATCCTATGCAGGTTTCAACCGCTGAACTTTATCACCAAGTCTTTGTTTCACATTTTGTGTCTCTCTCAATTTTCATTTATGTGGGGGATTGTTGGAAAAAATGAGGTGATGGCTGACTTTGACATAAATTTTGAGTGGGATCCAATGATTATTTGGAAGATCAACATTGATTTGCGTTCTTCTCCATGAGAACATTAAAATCATGTATTTACTTTCCAAAAATGAAGCTCTGGTGAATGAGAAATTGGAGTTTAAAGTGAACCATTGGAATATGGTTTATGTTGGAGGTAAAACTAAATTTGAGTTTATCCCACATAGGAAGTTGATGAAAGCAAGAACCACTTTATATATGGCTACACTTTGGAAGTGTGTAATTGTGTGTAGTATAGAGGTTCTCTCCATGTGCGCACGCAGGGGTGTGTAAACTCCATGTGCGCACGCAGGGGTGTGCAAATTACTGAATGAAATAGGCTTCAGATCTTAAACTTGTGTGTGGGCACGACCTACATACACGAATGTCGAACCGAATTGACTAAAAAATGGTTCTTTAGGATGGACTACGTTTTGTCAATTTTTTTTATTTCAACAACTGACTTTTGGTTTCTGAAACTCCAATGATTATTGTCATTAAGTTTGAAACTATTGAGACTCCAATGGTTATTGAAGTGACTTTTGGTTTCTGAAACTCCAATGATTATTGTCGTTAAGTTTGAAACTGTTGAAACTCCAATGGTTATTTAAATGACTTTTGGTTTCTAAAACTCCAAAGATTATTGTCATTAAGTTTGAAACTGTTAAAACTTCAATGGTTATTGTCATTGTATGAGTGGACATATTTAACTCATAATTATTTAGGTTAAGTCTATATAAAGCCTCGATTTTTCACTGTTCCAGACATGAAGAAAGAGTCTGCATTATAGTTCCAAAACACACGAAATTGTCCTATGTCTGCATACATATTTTACTGTCTGCCAAGGTCTTGGTGGTGATATGGTTTTAGATATTAAGTCAGTTCGCCGGAGTAGAATCTGCAATGTTTGGACTGTACTAGTTTACCGTTGTATCCTGAGAAACAGACGCTCAAGTTAAATCTTAAACACCTACGGTGAGATGGCGAATTTGTTTTAACGAAACTGTGTTCACACAAGCCTCGGATTTTAAAGTCCAACTGAATTATTTATTCTCGTTTTAGATTATTTATTTACAAATGTTTTCTTAACATCGTATCCTCGACGTTTCGATTGTATTCAAAATAAAGTTCAAACTAAATATCATATTTATTACAAAAATAAGACCTATCGACTTTGTGAATGCTCAACTTTCGAAGCATCGATAATTGTGATTTTTAGTTTACATGGAAAACTACTTTAACTTGAGAAGTTTTCACTTTATCTTTGAATGTTGATTTATTTTGTCCATGGTGAAAGGGATGTAATCAGGTTCAAAATGTTGAATGTGGCATTCTATAAAATTTTGTTGGTGAATTTCCTTCGAGAGAATGAGAGAGAACATTTCCAATAATGTTTCCAACCATTTTGTTGGATAATCCTCAAGAAATTAGTTGCTGCAAATTTTGGAGATTAGATCAAAACAAAATAAACTATAGTATTTCCAAAATAATGTTCAAATTGCCACATTTGTTGAAACACCCCATTCTTACAGTATACTAACTAGTGTGGAAATACCGTCAGTGATTTGAGCTCGACATCCAAATTCACCCACATTTTTTTTAAATGAAGGCATCTCTAAAATGATATCCAAAACTAAAGATTATAACATCATAACCCAACATATTTATCCTGCGATTATAAAAGTATTTACATACTACTTCAAAAGTCATACAGGATCCCAAAATATAATACAACTAGAGTTCACAAATAAATCCTATAGGTCGTCATCCATGTACATAAAACTTCGGAATCCCGTAAGAGCTCCACAGCCAGCCATGTCTCCTAAGAAGTTTCATGCTCACCTACAATGCAAGAACTACATAAGCCAATGCTTGGTAAGCGATAATCATGCAGGTCATGAGTATGAGTGATAATAGTATATGACACCATGCCATTTACTTTCAACAATATGCTAAAGATGTATCATGCTCAGATAGTCATCAAAGTCGACTCGAAATAATCTCATTTGAAATCTTTCATTAGGCCTTTGACCCACCTACTATGCACCGGATAGAGCTCTGTACGATATCAATATCAATAATCAAGTGGGCAATTTGACATCTACACTGGTGAGTGGACCATCCTCTTATGACCACTAGAGGCCCATCCCCTAACTGCCCCTATGATCACCCAAAAAGTATCCCACCCAACAGCGCAAATAATCAGAGTATCACAAAGGCACAATCGAGTGGTCCGCCCTCCCGTGATTACCAAAGGCCCATCTCCTATCCACCTTTTTAATCAACCAGGAACTATTACCCATGGTGCCAAACATATCACATAAGCATGCCTCACATACCTCGGTGCCCTAGTAGTGGTCAATAAAACATTTTATAAGAAAACCTCAATTTTACAATCAGGTTGTGCACGCTAGATTTTCAACCATGGATGTATGTCGTGCATGCACATGAAAATGCTCGTGAGTAACATACTCAATGATCATAACCGCCAAATGATACACAATAAGCTCCTTATCAAAGTTATGTAAATATTCCAACACTACCATACTATATTTTTGCACTGTAGTTGCAAATGGATTTTCACTTACCTTTTTGTTCTTGTGTACGCGCGCTTCTACAAGGTGTAAATCAATTCTCTTTCGCACTTAAAGTCAACAAATCACCTGTATTACCATTTAATGTCGAACACAATTCCGTGCTACGTCCATTCATGCCAAAATACTTTAGATGACATTAACAATTCAAGTTACCGATTACATTGGAACCTAGTCCCATAAATCACACTATTTCTCGAGTCC
Organism: Fraxinus americana; assembly: GCA_035079005.1. Classification (NCBI taxonomy): domain Eukaryota; kingdom Viridiplantae; phylum Streptophyta; class Magnoliopsida; order Lamiales; family Oleaceae; genus Fraxinus; species Fraxinus americana. The sequence continues at coordinate 20,539,400 of CM068706.1, forward strand.
AATTACAAACGTCAACATCATCAAATTGTTGTTTATCCACCTATTATTCCTTAAAATGCATTTATCATACCTAAGATACCACTAAATGGACATGTAAAGGTTGAATCTAAGCTAAATACACAAATAGGAAGAATCCGTTTTCAGGTTTCTATTGCTGTCCAAGTATTTTTCCAATCCTTTTTCACCCCCTTAAAATTATCCAAAAATTTCCAAATTTTTACCACACTTCTATAACACGTTGGTAAAGGTAATCATGCCATAGATTAGTCACAAATGAAGGATTTACAGCTTTGAAATCATTCCTTTTTCAAATACCAAATCAAACATCTTTCTCCTCATGACTGTTTTGAGTTTCACTTGAACAAGATTTTCAAAAATTGGATTCCAAAGTATTAAAGATCATTTCTATACTTCTAAGTCTTGTATAAAAAAATTCATATCGAAAAAACATAAGTTATACCTAAGGGATTACTTAAAATCAAAGGTTAAACCCTTCAAATCTATCAATCACAATTCTGCCCAGGTTATTATCTCTCAAATTCTTCTAATTAATTGCCCCTATCTTTGCCATCATAAATCATGAAAACACCCCCAACATGATCTTAATTAAGAACAGAGATTCAAGAGGTTATAAAACTCTCAAAAACAATAAAGATATACCTTAAAAACAGTGAACAACTTCAGCTGTCCAGAAATTCCAACAATCTGTTTTCTACCTCTCTTTGGCTCTCTTGCTTTCTCTTTCACTTGGGTCTTGAAGGGATAAAATACCTTAAGATGGGGTATTTATAGAGTCCTAAAGGTTTAGGGTCGTGAATCTTGCTTAGGGACTAAGAAACTACCTCATGTAGCCAGGTTGACGTGTGTTAAGCAAAAGGTGGCTTCATGCAGCAACATTTGACTTTTCCCTCATCATATTTGGATCCATATGTGACTCATAAGGTATATATATATCCTATATGAAGTATCAAGGGGCTGGAAGACATGGTGGAAGCCTTAATGTTGAAGGAATTGGCTGGTAAAATGCCAAGTTTTCCAACCATGAGGTGTCCAAGCATGAGGTGTTTTCTTGCAGCCATACTTGACTCTTCCTTTCCCATATTTGGATTCTTATGTGATTAATAAGACATATGTCTATCCAATATAAGGGGACAAGGCTTTAGAAGATGTGCTAGCAGCCTTAAGGTTAAAGGAATTTGATGTTAACTTGACAAATCACCATATGCTAAGTAGGATGTGTCTCCTTCTAGTTATCTTCTGATCTTGTACCAATCCTTGGATGGTTTGTATGAAATTTATGGATGATAAGTCACATATTTGTAGTCTTAAAGAGGTGGTAGATGTTTCTAATGCTTAAGGATGAAGGAATCTACCATTACAAGGATAAATCAACAAGTATGAGGTGACTAAGCATGAGGTGACCTCTTGGAGTTACAATCTGATTTTGTACAAATCATTGCAGGTAAAAATCAAGTATCCTTAGCTTATTTTAATGTGTTTACAAACCAATTTACTTGCCCTAAGATCCCAAAATATTTTATAGTTTTACTTCCTCAACCGTTCTTTTAATCACTTACCCGATTGACACCCGATTATCGGTCGATTTCAACAATTCACACCTCAACATTTATAACGTCATATAAAACCCATATTATTGTGTAGTGATCATGTTTCTCCATGCTGCCCTAAATAGGTCGATTACCGATTTAGGGTTTATGGTGATCTTGATCAACTGAATGGAAAGCTATAACCGTTATCGATACTAATTCTCACCTTTCAATGTTCCAATTGCTTAACAAGTCAATCTCTCACATCTAGATTAACCTAGCTTCTCTATCATCGCTCAATGTAGAATTTATCACCTAGGTCGAGGAGTTGAAGGCTAACACCATATAAAGATCTTATGCTCTCAATAATCAAATATACCATTTTAAAAGAAAGCAATTAGGGAATGGATGCAAATGACATTGTAGCATGCATGAATCATATTAGCCAACTATGTAACGTAAAGTTCGGGGCATTACATTTGTTACCAATTAACACAGACACACATGAATGTTTAAATTGTTGGGTTTATTAATTTGTCGTGCGAACGTACATATATAATTAATTGTGTATAAGACTATCTTAAAATTGAGCCCAATTAAAGTGATATAATAAAGAAGTAAATTATTGGGCTAATGGTATCTAAATAAAGTGTAAGCTAGATTATATGTGTAGAGATCGGATCAATTATGGTTGTATTTGATGATGGGCCAAATACATATGAAAATTATATATATGGTTATGGTCCCCAATTCATATGCAATCTCTCATTTTTTTGTGTCATCCATCAATACAAGAATACAAGAGAAGACATATTGAAAAGGAAGATCTAAAACCCACAATCAAGAAAAATAATTGGCTCATTTAAATCGAAAAACAAGACAATCAAGATTATGGAGTAAGAAGCAAAATCAAAATCAAGAACTCGAGAACCAAAATAGCCAATAATCCAGATTCAAGATCCAGTAATAAGAAATTATTTCCAAAGAATTAAGGTATGTTCCAAATTATTAATTTTCTTGATGATTTGATATGAAGGATCTTGGCAATTAAGCAATAATGTTTTCTAGTTCTTATAAAACTTAAAGTTTCATAAAATTTCAACAAGTGGTATCGGAGTCAACTCCATGTTAAACCATTGAAATTAAAGAAAGAATTTTAAGGTTAAAATTCATGCTTTGAATTTTTTTAATTTTGGAAAGTGAATTTTATTCCTAAATTTTAAATTTTGAATTTTCGGAATGTTTTAACTAAAATTGATTGTTGAATTATGCTTTTGGCATTATGTGTATCTATTATGGCAATGTAATTGAATGAACAAAAAATGTGTTTGAATTAATTATGTTATGTTTCCTTGAGACACATTGATTGACCGTGTGTGGCCACCTTTTCCAAATTCTTATTAATGAACATTAAAGCCACCCTTGAATTAAGTGGATTTGGGCGATGTGGAGTAATTTTGTTTATGGGAAGGAAAACAAGATTTATAGTTGCGGTGGTTGCCGGGGCAATTGCTATTCGGCACAACAGCTAACTTTCGGGCACTGCGGCGCTAAATTGATGTTTATTTTATTTTTTTTTTTCGTGAAAACAAAAGAAAGAAAAAAAATTAAAAGACTATGGGGACAATCAGATTTCAAATCCTGGAACTAAAATTTTTTTCGGATTACTAACTTTCTAAAATAGATTAATTGAAATAATATGTTACCAAAGTAACCTCTCTTCCCTAAATTAATTTATTTGGAATATTAGAAATGTTGTGTGTGCGTAAATGATGTTGATATTGATGGGCCCAAAGGAAGATCAATATTTGGCCGAGTGATAAATATGTGACAATTGTAAAGTTTTCCATTATGTGAACATTGAGTCGATCCAAATATAGACTTGATGTTTGACCGGATTTATTGTCAATATTTGATTACTACATCAAGAGTGCTACTTACAAGTTGATATTTATGTCCAAAGACTAAATATCAATATTGTGCTCGGTCTCTTGTGATGGGGTTCACCATTATTTGAAATTATTGATTGTCCAATACAGATTCCTATGTGAACATGTTATTTAGGTTTAAGTTCTTTATTCGGTTAATCCATCTACTTCTACAATATCTACTATAATCAATTCAATTTGTGTGCTTTAAACAAACTTTAAGGACTAAAAAGAGAACGTTAGTATCATTCTTGGAGGTTGCATTTAGGAGTGAACAACCCATTACTCTTACGGATAAAAGTTTCGCTAATATGGGACTCGAATAAGTGGGATCATTCAAATCGCATAAATCTTATGATCATGAAACGTGAAATTTCAGTAGTATTCAGGGACATTGTGCACGATAATGTAACTATTGCCAAAGAGTTTCTTGATGAAATTGAAAGAAAATGCTTTGCAAAAGGCAATAAGACCTGAACTAGCACGCTTTTAGCGGACTTAATTTCACTAAAGTATAAGGGTAAAGAAAATATAAGGGAGTACATCATGAAGACGTCTCATCTCGCTTCAAAACTAAAAGTATTAAAGGTTGAGCTAACTGATGACTTGTTCATGCATTTAGTTTTGATTACTATTCTTGTACAATTCGACTATTTTAAGGTCAGTTACAACTGTTGAAAGGGAAAGTGAACTCGTAATGAGCTCATTCCATATTGTGTGTAAGATAAAGAAAGACTAAAGTAAGATAAAACTTATATTACTCACTTGGCAAGTATCTCTAAGGATAAGTTATAAAGAATTAGAAAGCTACATCCGATTCGATTCAAAATAAACAGAGAAAGCTTGAAAATGATAAATCTGGCTATTACTTTTTGTGAAAATTTGAGATGCATAAAAAGAGACTGTACTAAATATCACGCTTGGTGTGTAAAGAAAAGTACACTTTTCACTTTGGTTTATTTTGAGGTTAATTCAGTTTTAATACCACACTTAGTGGATAAAATTCTGGTGTCACCGCTCACATAAGTGTGTCCATGGGAGATTGCCCGAACATCCAAAAGTCAATTGATACTAAAAGATTCATCTATGTGGGGGCAATGACAAATCAGTTAAGTTTGAGGTTGTAAGGACTTTTAGGTTACTATTAAAGACTGGTTATGATTTGAATATGAAAGTGATATTTGCGGTATCGTCTTTTAGACAATTTGATTACTCTTGTTCAATTGAAAATAGTCTATTTGATCTTTTTTTTTTAATTCAAATATTGTGGGTACCAGTTCTTTATTTGGTTACAATGATCTATATCTGCTTAATACGGTTGCCTCTTATAAAGAAATTTTGTATGTGAATTCACATGGTATTAAATATAAATTAAACAATGAGAATTTTACTTTGTTACGGCACAAGCGAGTAGGTAACATCTCTCAAAAGAGAATGAAAAAATCTTGTGTCATAAGGAATTCTTGATTCCCTTAATTTTTCAGACTTAAGTGTTTGCGGTAATTACATTAAGGATAAACAAAGAAAAATAAAGAGATTAGGTACAAATAGGACTTCAGACGTCTTATAACTAATTCATACAATATCTGTAGACCATTCACTTCGACTCATTGGAATGGTCAATAACAATTTATTATGTTTGTAAACGAATTTTTCTCACTATGGCTACCTATATTTCATCTATGAGAAATCCTAAATACTTCAAGGCATACAAAACTGAGGTTGAAAAAAACTCAGTAAAAGAATTTAAAAAGTCAGATCTTACCATAGTGGGGAATACCATAACACATATGACATAATAGGAGAACAATGTTCATGGCCTTTTGATAAATTTCTAGAAGAATGTGGAATCGTCTTACAGTAGATCAGAATCTCTCTAGGTAAAAGCACTAAAGACTAAACTTAAATTCTTAACAAAGTTCCAAGTAAAGCAATTGTTAAGGGGTTATAAATTTTTTAAAAGATCGCACTATTAGGTCAATTTTTGAAACGGGAAATGTTCGATTCCTTGATGATGTAGAGTTTGCGGAGGAGATAAAGTTATAAGTTAAGGATTTTGTCCTGGAGGAAGAATATGTATATATATATATATATATATATATATATATATATATATATATATATATATATATATATATATATATATATATATATATATATTTCTTCTGTTGTAATTGACAATGACAATTGATAAGTGTGTTTTTACATACTTATTTTACTGTCAAAATATGAGCAATTGTTGATTAAAATGTTGGAATATAGCTTAATTCTATGCAATTTATGTTTTGCAGGACAAAGTGATGAATGTAGCGAATTGAGGTGAACCAAGCGAAAAAGAACCAAAATGGAAGAAAGTGAAAGTTCAGGGACTAAATTGCAAATACTCTAAACCTATTTCTACCTTTGTGATGAAGATTCAAGAGTTTTAGAGGTCAATTGAATGAAACAAGGAGTCAAAGGGGTGAAAGATAGCCAAAACATTATCAAATATCAACTTCAAGCTGAAAAGTTTTGCACCGGTTTTCAGCCGCATATTGAGACCAGTTTTTGACATAGTAGACGATCTAATTTGAAGATGGAATCGGAAGCAGAGTTGTAGCCCTTTGAGTTAGCTTTCCAACGCATCTTGAATCACCTTGATCGGACATCAGTAGAGAAAGTTATGACCCAAATACTAAAATCTATCCGGCAGAAAAACATTATAACCATGCGGCCGCATGGTTATAAAACCCATGCAGCCGCATGGGCACTTACCGAGACTTCAAGGGCATCAATTTTTTGTTCCATGCAGCCGCATGGGTTTGTACCTTGCGGCCGCATGGGGTTAAATTTGGACGAAATTTCTGGTTTCCTTCTACGACTCAAACTCCTTTGGTAACATATCTTGCTCGACTTTTCAACCCTAAATACATCCCAAAACACCCCAGAGCGCCTCCAAACCATTCATTCTTCATTCTACACCATTCTTTCATTAATTTTGGCTCAAGAAACCTATGAAGAACTAAACTAAAGGTGAAGCAAGGGAGGAACTCAATTGGATTCGGGGATTTCAACATCATTTATTCATGCTCTTTGGTATTTATTTTGCTAAACATTTCTAGATCTAGATTTTCATATTTATGAATTAATTTTGAAATTGATTTAACATGTATTAAGCTTTTCATAGAATCAATCTTGTTTTTTCTATCGAACAATTGAATTATGTGTTGAATCTTTATTTCATTAAATCTATTGGTGTGATTATTTACTTTCTTATACTACATGTATATGAACGATTTATAATCTGATTTCAATAGATGATTATGATAATTGTTAAGGAGATCTAGAATTTAGGATGTGTTTTTCATTATTTAAATAATTCTAGGGTTTATGTTTTCCCGTATTTTGAATTAGATTTGAGTTAGATTTAACATTTATTCAGATTTTCATGGATTTAATCATGTTTCTTCCATTGAATAATTAAAATACTTGTTCAAGTTTGATTTTCAAATCATTTATTGGTGTGATTTAATTACTGCTATATGTTAGAGATATATAGTCGGTCTTTAAGTCTGAGTTCAATAAATTGATGTATGATTATGTTTTGGGAAACATAAATTTTGGGATTACATGTGCAATTAAACTGGTTTATATCGTTTAAATCATCCGATTAGAAAGTTAGGACAAAACTTCTAATTGAGTAGAGAATGCATGAATTGTTGATGTTGATTGATCCAATCTAATTGAGGGAACCCCGAAACTTCACTATTTTACATATTCTATTAAATTTCATCATTATTTCCGGTGACATTTACATTTGAATGCAATAAACAAATTCCCTTCATCAAATTCACGAGAACCCAAAGTTATTGAACCTCTTGATTCACTTTTCCATCTCCCTGTGGATACGACACCCCAAAGCTATACTACAACACCGCGTAACACTTTGGGCGTAATCAAATTTTGGCGCCGTTGCCGGGGAGACGGTACAACAAATTGAGAGATTCGATTGCAAAAGGGTGACTTCGTTCCTTTTTTCAATTTTTTTATTTCAACTTATTATTTTCTTTAGTATTTTGCATTTTAATTTTGTTTTACTCGTATTTTATGAGCAGGTATCGAGACGAGCAAGGAAGATTTGTGGAAACACCTCTCATAGAGTTTGAATGTCTCTTTAACTCTATTTTTGATTCTGCATCTATTGACACAAACGCCACATCACATAATACAATGTCTGACAGTGAGCATGATGCACCTTTTAGGACTTTACATGATTATCTTCATCCCACACGCACATCCATACCGTCATGCATTATTTTTCCACCTAATATGCCACGTATGGACCTTAAACCGGGAATGATTCAACTTCTTCCCACTTTTCATGGACTAGAAAATGAGAATCCATATGTGCATATTAGGGAATTCGAGGAGGTTGTAGCTACCTTCCACAATCAACATGGTATACTGGATGCAATTAGGCTCAAATTCTTTCCATTTTCCCTTAAGGAAAAGGCTAAGAGCTGGTTGTATTCATTGAGACCACGTTCGATTGGGACTTGGGCTGAAATGACTCAAGCGTTCTTTGGAAAATACTTTCCCCACCACAAAACTACTGCTTTGAAAAAACAGATCTCTTCTTTTATCCAAAAGGAGAGTGAAACTTTATATCAAGCGTGGGAAAGGTACAAAGAATTGCAAGCTCTCTGTCCGCACCATGGTTATGAAAGTTGGCGCATTGTGAGTTATTTTTATGAGGGGTTGTTACCTAGAGAGCGTCAGTTTGTTAAGATGATGTGTAATGGTGATTTCCTACAAAAAGATCCAGATGAGGCTATAGGATATTTAGATGACTTAGCTGAGAAAGCCCATACCTGGACTGACCCTAGTGCCACTGATAGCACCAATAGGTCACGAGCCGTAGGAAATCCTTCTAGTGTAGGCATCTATCATCTTAGGGAAGAAGACAACCTTAGAGTTAAGGTAGAAACCCTCACTAGAGAACTAGAAGCCCTAAAAACCACTCGGTCTGTTTCCCGTGCTGAGACTTTAGAGCCTTGTTTTGTGTGTGGAGAAAGTAACCACCCTGCGCAAGAGTGTGCCACTTATGCTGAGATGAGGGGGCTTTATGAGGAACACTGTAATGCTTTAGGCATATATCAAAAGCCCTACACTCCATACTCCGAGACCTATAACCCAGGGTGGCGGAATCACCCCAATTTTAGTTGGAAATCTGAAAACCAACAATCCACCCAACAAAATCGAGCTTACAATGCACCTCCACATCAAATCACGACCTCTAAGAATTCCTTAGAAGACACTTTACATGCATTTATCGAGGCACAGGGTAAAACGAACCAAAAGTTTGAGACTATGATTGGCCAGATAGTTGAGGAAAACAAGGAGATAAAGAGTCATATGTCTAAATTAACCAATGCCTTGGCTGTGGGGGAACGTGGGAAATTTCCAGCTCAAGCTCAATCAAATCCTAAGGGACAACACATGGCACAAACCTCGGGCTTAAAAGTGAACAATCTTAGGGAGGTAAATTCCATAACCACTAGTTCAGGGAAAGTTGTAGAACCAATCATTAAGCCTAAGGAAGAAAAAGAAAATGAGAAAGACTCTAGTAATCCTGAAGAGAGTAAGCCTAGTGATAAGATAGTGGAAAACCTAACTAGAGCACCCTTCCCTCAAGCTCTTAAGTCTACTTTGAAATCTACTAGCCATTATAGTGAGATCTTAGAGCATCTAAAGCAGGTGAAAATCAATCTACCACTCTTACATGTCATTTCACAAGTTCCTACCTATGCTAAAGTCCTTAAGGACTTGTGCACTATGAAAAGGAAACACCATGTTAAGAAAACTGCTTTCTTGACTGAGTACGTGAGTGCTGTGATTGAGCAAAAGACCCCACCGAAGTATAAGGATCCTGGATGTCCTACTGTTTCGTATATAATTGGGAACCATGAAATTAGACAATCTCTTCTTGATCTAGGGGCTAGTGTCAACATCATGCCTTATGTAATCTACTTATCATTAGGTTTAGGTGAGATGAAACCCACATCTGTAAGTCTACAATTGGCCGATCGGTCCACTATAATACCAAGAGGTGTAGTTGAGGATGTCCTAGTACAAATCGATAAATTTTACTACCCTGTTGATTTCTTGATTTTAGACTTAAAAGAGGATATAAATGTTAATTCTAAGATTCCTATCATTCTTGGTAGACCATTCCTTGCTACAGCTAATGCTCTTATAAATTGTAGGAACGGTCTAATGAAACTATCATTTGGGAATATGACCTTAGAAGTTAACATCTTTCATGTCACTAAGCAGGTTGAGGAAGATGATGAGTGTAACCAAACATACGTGATTGATGCACTCACTCAGGAGGTAGCTGATGATATGTTTCTTGGACCACCGCAAGAACTAGAACTAGATGAATTGGATGCAGTTGTCGATGAACATGCCTCCACTCCAGATTTTGAATTTTTCCCTAGTAACCCCACACATGTACGAGATGGAAGTGGAGGAGCCATACCAATGGTTATGTCCAATGAGTTCGGTGCACTACAAGGAAACTTGGGATCGCCCTTACTTGATGCGGGCTAAAAATGGAAACATTTGGTCGAGCCAAAGACAATAAACAAAGGCGCTGCTTGGGAGGCAACCCAGGGGAGTTCGTTCTTTTTCTTCTGCCTTTTACTTTTGCATTTTTATTTTAGTTAATTTTGTCATTTTCTTTGTTTTACCATTCCATTGAGTGCTTTCGACTCTTAAATTTATGTTGATTCACTGCATTATTATGTGATATTTATAGTTCCCTTCATTTGTCTTTCATGTTTATGCATTGAGGACAATGCAAAATTTAGTTTGGGGGGGGGATTCTGTTGGATTTTGTTGTGAATTTGCATAAGTAATATCATGGAATTTCAAAATTTTTGAGAATTTGTTTAACAAATGTGCTGGTTATTATGTGGCTATTGGAATAGGTGTCAGTTATGAATAATGAAAATGGTGTGTTATCGGATTAGTCTATACTTGTTTATGTACAACTTGACATTTTCTATACACGACACTTATGTTAGCATTTTGAGTTAGTGATGCGGTTCAGTATGTAGAGGATAGTGGAACTTAGTGATACAACCAAATAACCTCTAATATCGTATTCCATAAATCCAAATATAGGCTAGTTTGGAAATGGTTGAACTTTTACAGGGAAACACTGAGATGAATAGGGATTCCATACATGAAAATCTTATGTGGATTGTCTGAAACCTATTGAGATGAAAACGAGGTGAAAGTTTTAAGTTAGAGGCTTGTTTTAGAAGCTGGATGTCTAAAAGAAAAGGGGGCATTGCACTAATCTTTGGATACATAAAAGCATCTTTTCGAGCCTGTATAACTCGGGTGATTAAGCCTGTGAGGGTGATTTAAAACCTGGTGCCCTATGGTCATCTGACTTGGGAGTTATCGGCTTAAAACTCGCTACATGAGTTATATAGAAAGCAAATGAGAAGATACTAAAAAAAAAAAAAAAAAAAAAAAGAAAGAGATGTAAAAAATATGAAAAAAAAAAAACAAAAAATTTCCTTTCAAATACATTGATTATGACCCAAGCATCCAGTTGACAAAACTTTACCTTTGATGAGAAGCAAGTAACTTAGTCTAGTCTCAATGGTAGAAGCAATCAAAAATATAGGAGAATCTTGATTTGTTGAAGTGTGAACTTGTAAGAGTAAAGTCTATCCAAACTATGAGAGAGTAAGGAATAGAATTGAAAAGTTGAACCTAGGATGCACTCCAGGAAAAATGAGTGAAAATCATAAGTTTGGGGGTGTGTGAATCTCTCGAGCGAGGAAATGATATATTGGACTACTTTGGGACAAATCTTGAACCAATCACAAATCTTAAGATGTTGATATGAGTTTTCACACACACACGTCAGGTTATGCATGTAACATGTGGAGACTGATTTAATTTTTACACTGTTGTAATTATTCACTTGTTTGATTACCGAATTCCAAACTTGAGACACGGCATATTGTTAAACCACGTTGTTTGTAGAGTTGAGTTATGTTGTTGTTTGAGGACAAACAATAGTTCAAGTTTGGGGGAGTTTGATAAGTGTGTTTTTACATACTTATTTTACTGTCAAAATATGAGCAATTGTTGATTAAAATGTTGGAATATAGCTTAATTCTATGCAATTTATGTTTTGCAGGACAAAGTGATGAATGTAGCGAATTGAGGTGAACCAAGCGAAAAAGAACCAAAATGGAAGAAAGTGAAAGTTCAGGGACTAAAGTGCAAATACTCTAAACCTATTTCTACCTTCGTGATGAAGATTCAAGAGTTTTAGAGGTCAATTGAATGAAACAAGGAGTCAAAGGGGTGAAAGATAGCCAAAACATTATCAAATATCAACTTCAAGCTGAAAAGTTTTGCACCGGTTTTCAGCCGCATATTGAGACCAGTTTTTGACATAGTAGACGATCGAATTTGAAGATGGAATCTGAAGCAACGTTGTAGCCCTTTGAGTTAGCTTTCCAACGCATCTTGAATCACCTTGATCGGACATCGGTAGAGAAAGTTATGACCCAAATACTAAAATCTATCCGGCAGAAAAACATTATAACCATGCGGCCGCATGGTTATAAAACCCATGCAGCCGCATGGGCACTTACCGAGACTTCAAGGGCATCAATTTTTTGTTCCATGCAGCCGCATGGGTTTGTACCTTGCGGCCGCATGGGGTTAAATTTGGACGAAATTTCTGGTTTCCTTCTACGACTCAAACTCCTTTGGTAACATATCTTGCACGACTTTTCAACCCTAAATACATCCCAAAACACCCCAGAGCGCCTCCAAACCATTCATTCTTCATTCTACACCATTCTTTCATTAATTTTGGCTCAAGAAACCTATGAAGAACTAAACTAAAGGTGAAGCAAGGGAGGAACTCAATTGGATTCGGGGATTTCAACATCATTTATTCATGCTCTTTGGTATTTATTTTGCTAAACATTTCTAGATCTAGATTTTCATATTTATGAATTAATTTTGAAATTGATTTAACATGTATTAAGCTTTTCATAGAATCAATCTTGTTTTTTCTATCGAACAATTGAATTATGTGTTGAATCTTTATTTCATTAAATCTATTGGTGTGATTATTTACTTTCTTATGCTACATGTATATGAACGATTTATAATCTGATTTCAATAGATGATTATGATAATTGTTAAGGAGATCTAGAATTTAGGATGTGTTTTTCATTATTTAAATAATTCTAGGGTTTATGTTTTCCCGTATTTTGAATTAGATTTGAGTTAGATTTAACATTTATTCAGATTTTCATGGATTTAATCATGTTTCTTCCATTGAATAATTAAAATACTTGTTCAAGTTTGATTTTCAAATCATTTATTGGTGTGATTTAATTACTGCTATATGTTAGAGATATATAGTCGGTCTTTAAGTCTAAGTTCAATAAATTGATGTATGATTATGTTTTGGGAAACATAAATTTTGGGATTACATGTGCAATTAAACTGGTTTATATCGTTTAAATCATCCGATTAGAAAGTTAGGACAAAAACTTCTAATTGAGTAGAGAATGCATGAATTGTTGATGTTGATTGATCCAATCTAATTGAGGGAACCCCGAAACTTCACTATTTTACATATTCTATTAAATTTCATCATTATTTCCGGTGACATTTACATTTGAATGCAATAAACAAATTCCCTTCATCAAATTCACGAGAACCCAAAGTTATTGAACCTCTTGATTCACTTTTCCATCTCCCTGTGGATACGACACCCCAAAGCTATACTACAACACCGCGTAACACTTTGGGCGTAATCAACAATGATCAGGAATAAGAACAAATTCTTGCTCTAGATCTTGTTCAAGAAGAAATTTCGGATCAAGACAATATCACAAAATCCCCTATATACAATCAAGAGATTGTTCCAGAAAAACAAACTCAACAATCTCAAGAGCAAATGTCATTAAGGAAATCCATTATAAAAAAGAGAAAGACAATTCATGACTTTATAGTATTTTTCCAAGAAAATAAGGATGTCATATATTGATGGAAGAAGAACTGATCAATCAACTTTCATCAAACCATGCAAATGAATAATTCTAAAGAGTTGATTGATGTCATTCATAAAGAGATAAAGTTCATAAGTAACAACAACGTTTGAGAACTCATCTCATTGTCTGAAGGTGCGAAACTCATTGGTTGTAACTAAATATTTAAAACCAAGAGGAATTCGAAGGGTGATGTGGAGAGATATGATGCTCGTCTTGTTGCAAATGACTTTACTCAAGGAAGGCATTGACATTAAAGAAACTCTTTCTCCAATTTCTATGAAAGACTATTTTAAGACTATTATGGCATTTGTAAAACATTTTGATTTTTAAGCTAAGTCAGATGATTTACAAATTGAAGAAATCTGTCTATGGGCTTAAGTTAGTTTTCCGTAATGGTATAACAAATTTCATCAAATAATTATCTCATTTGGTTTTGAGATGAATTCAATTGAAAATTGTGTATATCGCCAAGTTTAGTGAGAGTAAGTATATTTTAGGTATTTTATGTTGATGACATACTGTTTGCCTGCAATGATATAAGCTTGTTGCACGAAACCAGGAGAATTCTGTCATGGAATTTTGAAATGAAAAATCTTCTTGATGCCTATTTTGTATTAAGGATATGAATACTCAGGGATCGCTCTCGGTGTATTTTTGGATGATCACAAAATAGTTGTATCGAAACTATGGGATGCAGGAATGAAAATCAAGTGATACCCCTACGACTAAGGGAGACAACTTTAGTCTCAATGAACGCCTTAACGATGAATTTAAAGAAAATGAAATACAGAAAATTCCCTATAATTCAGCAATTGGGAGTTTAATGTATAGTTAAGTTTGCATACATTTAGATATAGCATTCATTGTTAGAATGTTAGGAAAATATTTAATTAACTCTGGTATGGAAATTTGGAAAACAGCCATTTGGTTATTCGGTATCTATAGAGAACTAAGGACTACATGATCACATTCGAGAAAATTAGACCAATTGGAGATAATTTGATACTCTCATTCTGATCATGGAATATGACTACAAAATATTGTCACAAGGCTGCATATTTTGGATGAATTTGAAATACCACTTTAGTTATTGTGTGATAATTGCAGTCTTGTATTCCAACAGGAACCTGATGATTTCAAAGTTTATAAACATTAAGTTCCTAGTTGTCAAGGAAAGAATTCAGAGTGGTTAGATTTCTAAAAAAACATATTAGAACAAATTCCATAATCATGGACCCATTTACTAAACGGCTACCACTCAATATCTTTCATGAGCATAATACTGACATGAATGTTGCATCTTTTGATGATATGCTAGTTTAGTATGAGTTTGTATTCGAATGTTGTCTATTTTAGACATAATTTATATCCATGGATATTCGGCTTGTTTCAGAAATAAAGTATTCAGTTTAGTTACACTCTAATTAAAGTTTATTGTTGATCTCATTAAAGCATAAGATAGAACCAGATGGAAATATGCATGTTTGGATCACATTACATGTAATTTTCATACTACACATCTTCAATTGATCTATGTCATTTGATTGTTTTGATATACGTGATTATTGATGATTTAATTATGATATTTGTAACGAAGACCACTTTGATCCTATATTGATATAATCAATGGACGAGATTGTTCGGAGATGTTTTGATTATGATAGAAAAAGTTTTGACGTCATAATGTTATACGCATTTATAATGTAACATATATGGCCTAAGTGGGAGATTGTTGGGTTTATTAATTTATCATGTGAGCTTACATATGTAATTAATTGTGTATAAGACTATCTTAAAATTGAGCATAATTAAAGTGATCTAATAAAGAATTATATTGTTGGGCTTATGGTATCTAAATAAAGTGTGAGCCATATTATATATGTAGAGACCTGATCCGTTAGAGTTGTATTTGACGATGAACCAAATACATATAGAAATTATATATAGAGTTATGATATCTAATTTATGGATACTTCTCATTTTTGTGTCATCCCATCAATACAAGAATACAAGAGAAATCGTATTGAAGATGAAAATCCAAAACCCAAAATCAAGAAAGAGAATTAGATCAATTAAATTGAAAAACAAGACAATCAAGATTATGGACTAAGAAACAAAATCAAGATCAAGAACTTGAGAATAAAAAAAGCCAATAATCCAAATTCAAGATCTAGTAATAAGAAATTATTCCCAAACAATTAAAATACGTTCCTTATTTTTAATTTTCTTCAAAATTAAGCAATTATGTTTTCTAGTTTCTACAAAGTTTAAAATTTAGCCCGATTTGATCTACATTATTATTTCATTAAAATAAAAAAATATGACCGTTATCCATCACATCAACATTTAAATTCATATTTTCTTTCTCGTACCAACATTTAAATTCATATTTTTTTTCTCGTACGTGTGCTCCAAATCACGACTGTATCTTTGATTCTCGCCCTTAATAAAGTTTCAACATGCTCCTATGACTAAATTGCTAAACTATCTTGACCTTCGAAATTACAGGAGGAACCAATTAGGCTTGAACAGAAATTAGTATTATTAAAACGATTTGAAAAGATCTTGAGTTGGATTTGTGATAGCCCACTTCCTAGATCTTCACAACCAACGTGCAATTTCCAATCTCCAGCTTGATCCCACGTCTCGCCGCCAAATTCAGGTAATTTTTTAATTTTCTCTTCCATTATTCTCCAGGAAATGTATAATACCGGTCGATCTAGCTCCCTTTTCGTTTTAGCGAAATTGATCAGCTGGGTATTTGATTTTATTGAATTCTTATTGATGAGTAGAGAAATGGAATTTAACTTTAACCCTTTGGAACGTCCAACCAGGTTCAGTATACGTAATTTTTGCAGTTTTTAGCTGATAATCGAAATGCACCACAATCCGGCAACAGTAGAGGAACAGTTGATACTGAAAGCAATAAGAGAAGAATGCCCATGGGAGAGTCTTCCCAAGCGCCTTCAAACTACCTTGAGTTCTAAAGAAGAATGGCATAGGAGGTTCTTCTTCTGTTTTGATTTACTTTTCCATTCCAATTTTCCATAGGTCATTCTGGTGCAACTTTTATTATTACTTGAGTATATGAATTGTGTTTCCTGGTTGCCTATAGGACGCTGTTAATATATAGATTAATGGGATCCATTTTTTCCCACATAGATCTAATCTGAATTGAGGACATTAGAAGTATGCTCTTAGGGGATTTTTGCACATATTCCTTGTGTAGGCCAATGTGATTTCATTATTTCATTGCAAAGATGGTATTCTGTATTTCTTTAAATTTTCTCTCGCCTTTTCTACCAAGGTGTGCAATTGTCAAATATGGCTGCGTGGAGTATATTTCTAAAGATGCTGATGGGTTGTGAAGCTTTTAGACTATTTTATTTTCAATTAAACTAAAGCACCAGTTGATAGGTGATATGAATGAGAATTATGAAGTCTGAGTTCAAAGAGAAACATGTGTTTTTCGGTTATAGTGGCTTTTAGTAAATACGTAATGCAGATAGGTAGGGTATTCCAGATTCCCGATAGCTAGACAACAATATACCCACTTCGGATGCTTATAGTCTCTGGCCATCTAACATTTTCTGGGTCTCGGGGCAAAGTATTTGCCACAGTTTTTAAAATCTAAAATTTTTGAATCTGCATTTCGTAATGACAGCAGAATATTTTCTCATTAAATTTTGGGTTAATGATGGTATTTCTGTTTCAATGGCTAGAATTTTTAAGCTTTCATGAGGCCAAACATTGTGCTTCTAGCTGTCTTGGTCATGATGGTGATGGAAATCCTATTCCCAGGGCATTGGACAAGCTTCAGTTACATCAAGGAGGGGTCTGCTAGTCCTAATTTGTCAGTTTCTTCAATACCAAATTCTTCCTTTACTAAATCCTTGAATATTTGAATTTTCATATCGTTGTGCTAAATGATGAGGCGATCTTTTTGGAGTTTCCATTCCGACACGATAACAAATAAAATGACCAAAGCCTATTCATAAGTACAATGCTAATGGTAGACATAATGGATTAGAAGTTCTCTTCCCAGCCATCTATTTCATTTGAAATATCAATCTGAGTTACCCTGAAGGAAGATAAAAGATCCTGCCAAGGTTGTTCAAAACTTAAATTAATTTATTACGAAAAGCTTAACTTCTGAATCATTTACTTGATAACTTTTTGGGTTTAGTTGCGAGGGCTGCTCAAGGAAGAAGTTGTCTACTATCAGGTTTCAAAGTACTTTTCTCTCCATTGTTGTATAATATAACAAATTTTTTAATTTGTTAGTATAAGTTCGTAGGTTCAGCCATTTGTTGTTTTAACAACCAATGTTCCAACTTAGGGGCATATTATGAATCAATGTAATACGTCAATGGATTTGTGATGGGGAATAACGATATATTTCAGTAGTTTCGATTATCTAAAACTTGATCATATAGAGTAGTTATTTATCAGAACTTTTGTTACATTTCAGTTGTTTACCATATAAAAAGGAACTTAAGATTTCATTTATAGGCAGACTATTATTGATGATTGAATATTGATATTTTTTCCCCAAAATTCTTCTTATCCACCCCTGTTTCTCTTTCTCTATTATTTCCTACATCAATTAGTTTGCCCTTGATTTGGGGGATGCAATAAAACCATTATGGATAAAAGAGACAGGCTTTTGTTTTTACTTATTCTTGAAGAAGAATCAGTTAATGCTTCTATAGAGAGTTGGATGGGTTTGTTTGGGGGCTATATTTGGTCATGACAAGAATGAATCTATAAATTTTTAAAATGTATATGACGTTAATGGGTTGTCCACTCCTTTGATGCTCGGACTCTTCGACATGGTAGGAGTACCCATGTTAACATGGCACAATAGGACACGGGTAAGGGTACTTCAACCTGACACGACAATTTATACATGGATTTATATTTTCCAGTTGTTACAAAATTTTCGTGATTTTAGTTAAATGAGTTATTGTTTCTATTGCTACTAATGTTTTTAGGTTAATCAGGTTAACAAAAAAGTCATATTAACGGTGTTGATAGATTACTAAAGTTGACAAACAAATCATTAGGTTAATACAAAAAAGTCATATTAACGGTGTTGATAGATTACTAACGTTGACAAACAAATCATATTAACGAAATTTGGACTCTTTTTAGCCATATCCTTTATCCTACATTTTAGAAAATAAAAGATTCGACACTTAAATACATATTCGTACTCGATACACGTACCTGAGTCCGAGCATCGTAGGTTCACCCTGACTCCAATAATAGATGTTTAATTCCTTTGATAACATTCCACTGACCAAGTGATCATCCGATCGTGCAGGATAATTGAATACTGCATAAAGAAACGACTCCAATGGAACACTTGTTTTGCTCACAAAGTAGGCAAAGAAGGTGAATACTATGAAGATATGATGCGCTATCTGCGAAGGAACCTAGCAGTGAGTATTAAATTTACATTTTATTTGTTAGTAAAGCTTTAGTGCATTCCATATATTTAATTTAGAATGTACTTTGAATGCTAAATACTTAATTGCTTTGAACTCCACGCTACTTATTGTTAATATAATTGTTTAGTGATATCTTAAAGAGCAAAAGGATTCCTATGACCGGAGGAAGAGTCTTGTGGTGCTTATCCGTAAGAACAGATTTTAAGAAATTACAGAACTATTTAGCTCCTAAGTCATACTAAGAATTATGGTAGAGGGTCATGAGGTCAAAGATAAAATGTGAATCGAAACTTTTAGTGAATCAGTTTGGCCTTATGCTAGGAAAATTTAATATAGAAGTGATTTAGTAGTTAGGAGATTGATGGAGAAGTATAGAGAAAAGAAACAAGACCTGCATATGATTTTCTTGATTTAGGAAAAGCCTATAATAGGGTGCCTAGGGAAGCTCTATTGTGGGTGCTAGAGAGTATGAATTTCTAATAGATGCATCAATATTAGTAAAGATATGTACGACAAAGTGTCACTAGCATGATATGTTGTGGCGACATATTGGAAAATTTCCTATCATTGTAGGCTTGCATTTTCTAAATTAAGTTCTTATCTCTTTGCTTTGGACATGGGTGATCTCATGAGATGTATTCTAGATGAGGTTCTTGGCATATGCTCAATGGCAGAGTTTTTGTTGATGAGACTAGAGAGAGCTTAAATCGTAAATAGAATTTTGGAGTACTTTGGAATCTAAAGATTTTTGGTAAAGTAAAAATAAGAACAAAGTACGTGCATGATCATTTTAATAACGACAGAGTTAAGGATAATAATGAAATATGGCCATCACAATAAATTATTTTTTGGTATTTAGGTTTGTTTATTAACATAGCATGAGGAACTGAACAACATGTTAAGATGGAGGTGTAACTGAAGCAAATTGGATGATATAAGAAATGAACATATGCCAACAAGTGAAAATGGCACTTAATGAGTATAAACTAATGGGAGAATGATTTAGGTGATGGGGTGGGCATATCTTGTTTATACCAAAGAGGCTCATGTTCATAAGATTGATGCAATAGACTAAAACTAACATAGACTGTTGTGATTGCTAAGGATCTAATTGTTTTGGTTTTTCTAGTAGGTAGCAATGAACAGAAGGGAGTGATGAAAATATTCATGTAGCTGACCCTAAGTATGTAGGGAATAAGGCTTAGTTTTTTTGTGTTGCACGATTATTAGTTATAACCTTTTCAAGTGGTAATTGAAAGGATTCAGCTCTGTGGCTTAATTGTGGCTCTTCCAGATAAGTAGATATGGCTTAGTTGAGTTGAGTTGACCTGAATGGAATATAACTAAATGGACTGACTAGTAGAACATGCTTGTATTTATGAACATTGTGGATAAACAATGCAAGTTGAATGCACCATTCTTATTAGTTAAATAACGTCTACATTGATGTTCATGCGCTACACACGAGTAAACATAAATTTTCCAATGCTAGACACTTTATTATCTTTGGAATTGCAAAAACTTTGCTATTGAGTTGATTTATTTTTTGGAATTGCTGAACTTTTTGAATATGAGATAAGTGCAAGATAAATAACTAAACATACAGTTCTCCTGCCAAATAGTTACCAGTATTTAGCAAAGGGAAAAGCTAGTGAACTGTGGAGAAGCCCATTGATCTTTAGAATTAACTTATTTAATTACAGAATGCAATTTTGAAATGTATTATACACAATCTAACATATTAATTTTGTCGTGCTAAATGTTTGCTACTGTTGGGCCATGGAAATGCTATTAACTTATGAAATCAAGTTATTTAACAATGGTAACCAAAGTTTCAAACTAAAACCATAAAGTGATGTGGATTCTGTTATGATCACTATCAGACTATCATAGGATCCCGAACTTTTAAAACATGTCATTCCCCTTTTCTTTTATAGAACTGGAAAGAAAATTACTATAGGTAAGTGTTACTCATTTATCTGGATCTCGCGTGTAGTCTTTTGCTTATAGGAAACAGATAAAAGAGCTTTTGCATTAACAATAGAGATTCTAAACGATGACACTTTTTAATTTAAGTATCTTGTATAAGTATTATATAGTTTCACGTGTTAAAATTGTAGCCATCTTTGGCTTATTGAGGTCTTGCATTTACTTGTTAGTATTCTTTTTGCAGCTGTTTCCATACCATCTTGCAGAGTATGTTTGCCGTGTTATGAGGGTTTCCCCTTTCAAATATTACTGCGACATGATATTTGAAGTTATGAAAAATGGTACGCGCATATTGGAGTTCTCTCTTTAATTATCATTCATGCTTCTAGCTAGATGACACGGTACGAGCATATTGGAGTTCTCTATTTAATTAGCATTCATGGTTCTAGCTAGATGACACGAAACTTAATTTCTTTCAAATAAATATTACATCATAGTAGTCATTGGTTATGTTCTATCAAGCACAAAAGAAGCATCTTATCCATTTGAAGTTCTAGGATCAGGGTTATTGGAAAGGGAGCCAGGCGTCTCCTAGGAATTATTGATTATTTTAATTCCTAATGCTCAAAAAAACATGTTTTATTAAATATACAGGATTTTGACTCCCTTTTTATCTGAACCACTAAATTTATGTCAGTTTGCTACATTGGCTTTAATTTTTCTTCTTCTGAAATCGATTTAGTTGCTGAAAATGCATACAAGATCTTATCCTAAATTCATTCAAGTGCTAATTTCATTCAGATATATTTGCTGATATTCACTGAAACAATTTCTTAATGTCCTGAATATATAATGTGTGTGTGGATATTTTTGGATATAACGTGTTCGCTCTGGCAAAGCATGTTGATATTAAACCCCAGCAGGCTTTGGTGCGTCTATGAGCTTGCACATTTAATAGCCAACTTAAGTTGTCCGAACATCCTACAAGTAGTATGCATCTGTCTGACTGAATCCAAATCCAGGCTTTCTCCTAATATGCTGGGTTTCACTGGCCCAATGAAGGAACCTCCTGTTTTAATTAATTTTAATGATTTGGCAAAGCATGTTGATATTAAACCCCAGCAGGCTTTGGTGCGTCTATGAGCTTGCACATTTAATAGCCAACTTAAGTTGTCCGAACATCCTACAAGTAGTATGCATCTGTCTGTCTGACTGAATCCAAATCCAGGCTTTCTCCTAATATGCTGGGTTTCACTGGCCCAATGAAGGAACCTCCTGTTTTAATTAATTTTAATGATTTACGTACAGTGATTAATAATTCATATTGCGGAGTGTGATTGTTGAGCTTTAATTTTATTGAGATTTTGTCAGCATCATTGATGGAAAGAGAGTGTTTGTTTATTTATAATGATACTAAGATTCTGTTCCATGTTCTGAATGATGAAAGTATCATTATAAGTGTGCACAGAATGGAATACTTATTTGGCACAGTATATTTCTATAGTAGGACAAAGTATTGGAAATGACTCCTCTATTAGGCAGTGGAAGTATGTATAACCATGCCAGATTTCGTGGATGAGAAGTTGGGGAACAAATTTTGAATTTGAGGATCTAAATATGGGCTAAGATAGATAATCATTTGGATCTCAAAGTTGACAATAAAGAAAATGCTAGCTGGCGACAGTGAACTTCAAGCATTGGAGCTGTATTGGTTTTCTCATGCTATTGGAAAGGGATGGGCTTTGTATATTACTATAGATTGCAGTTTGGAAGAAATAAGTTTAATACTGGGATCGCAGGAAAAAAGGGAAGATTAAAAAGTAGTAAAAAGAAAAAATGAATAGAGAAGCTGAAAATTTACACCTTTGTGAGCTTAAAAACACGTGACCCAATTATAAGGCAATTCTCAGTATAAGAAGCTCCATTTAAATAAAGAGACAACATTAGAATTTTATATTAAAAACTCCATACTACTTTGAAGGATAAAACTCTATATAGAAACTTAATATAATAGAATCTTACAATCAGTATAGACTCACTAGGATTTCATTAAGCAAGTAAATTTGATAATACAAACTAAAACAGGATCCATTGACTATGGAAACATGTCCACAATTATTATAAGTTTAGAGATGCATCTGACTCCTACACATTAAGTTAAGACAAGTATATTTGTTTCCCGGATTTCAAACTCATAACCAATTATATAAAAACTTCATTATTCACATCTGCACTATTTGGCAAAGAAGGCTTGTTCCTTGAGATGGGATCCATGGTGTTTCTCTTAGCTTCCAAATCTCATAGTTTTTTTTCAACAATTTTTAAGCTATTACGTATTTACAAATACCATACTAGCAATTACCTGTTGTCTTACATCACCGGTACAGTTGTATCTCCATTATTGCACCTTGATGTATTTTGTTGATTAATAAATAGAATGTTTCCTGAGGAACCCATTATTTTTACCTTTCAAAAAATAAATCGAATGTTTCCATAAAGAATGAAATATGCATAAATATAGATAATAAATATTTTGGATATTTACAAATACTCTCTATATTGGGTGTATTTAGACTTTACCTACTGCATTTTGCAAGTTTATATTCTGCACACTATGTTTACTAGATAACAAAAAAAAAAAAAAAACAACTTTTGGTATGGAATAGAAAAAATTACAAATATGTAATAAATAGCTGAATAGACCAATATATGTCAATTTACATACCATTTTTAACTAGATTATTATTCTTTAAAATTTTATTTACTATTTCTTTTTCATCAAAAAAATAAATTCTCTCTCTCTCTCTCTCTCTCTCTCTCTCTCTCTCTCTCTCTCTCCTTTTCATCTATCTTTCTTCATAAAATGTGTCAAATCTCTTGACTAAACTATAAATTTTTTTAATTTTATCAATAATATTTATAATTATCTTCTCTTCTATTAAAACTTCTTCTAAAAATGAGAAAAACCATCCACAATAGAAACCAAGGAAATTATTCATGCATTCTTGGAAATTTTTGTGTTGCATATATCAAGCTAATAACTCCGACTTAAAATGAGTAAGAAATTAATTTTAAGATGAACTAATAATAATTTATATAAAATATTATTTTACTTGCTTTTTATTTTTATTTTTTGTTCATTGAACATAATTTACTAATTAGAAGATGATAGCTAAGAATTTTCAGTTGTCCATTTTACAATATTGAAAAAAAAAAAAAAAAAAAAATTCAAATGAGATCCTTTAGGTATTTTTCAATATGTTATGACTCATTAAAATTAATTTCTTATTCATTCCAAGTTGGAGTTCAAGGAAAATGAAGATAAAATATATTTTGTAAATCTCACACAAAAGACCATCTTTTAAAGTAATAGCATTTAATGAAACATTAAGGTTTCTAGTAATTAGGTTTGGAAGAATTATAAAATAATTAAAAATGGTGTTTAAAAGTTATTTAATGTAAAATATAGGGTGTGATTTGTTATATTCAATTAGAGATATTTTTGCTTGTTCAGCTATTTTTAGTAGCATAATTATAAATTCAGTTAAAACTAGTAAGTAAATCCTAAATTTTCAAATAACAGTGTAAAGTGTAAATAAACCCTGTATAAGAATTCTGCAGACATTAATATCTGATCCGCGATGCTCAGTAAAACTGATAGGGCCAGTAATCCAACCTGTGTGCAAGTACATTATTTGAATTTATTTCTACTGGAATTTCCAGGTTGAGACAAATCAGTTAGCACTGTCACTGTGGCATGACACTCATAATACTGATTAGTGCATCAATTTGATTATTGTTCTGGGACTTGTAGGATGATAAGGAAAATAATTCCCTTCCAAAAAAATCTAAAACTGATTCTCTAGAATGATATGCCTGATAGTAGTCCCTCTTCACAAGATTGGCATAATCTGATTAATGACTGTAGTGTGTGGGGAAGGGTGGATCGGTCTAAACTACAAACATTAGCATAGAGTGGTTGCCTTGGAAATTAACTTGTAACTTAATAATTTTGAATGCTGCCACTCTACCATTACCCTTGGCTTTTATTTTGGTGGTTCCCATGTATAAAGTGTTGGAAATATTATTAGTTGCAATACAGTAAAGTGCAGAAATAAAAACTTATCGACTGATCGAGTCTCGTGACAGCACGATATCCTAAAGCGAAATTGTCGGTCGATAACTGCTGCGACCTCTGTGGACAATCACCTCCAGGATACAACGATCAAATAAACCAATTGTACGGCAATCGCAAATAATTTTCAGAATTCTCAAGTGTACTCTAAAAAATATGTAAAAGTGAGTATAGTATTTTTTTCTGAATAGGAAGATACAATTTCATATTTGTGTTTTTTTTTAAAGCCCAGATGTATGTTTATATAGGCAGAAAAATGATGTAACTGCCTCCACAATGATCCAGTATTATTTGCAATTTTTATGGCTAGTGGTAATGAGTTGTTAATATTGGACTGTTAAAAACTGTCATATTTTACTGGCTAGTTGACCCATTAAATAATCCCGAAAATGATTAAAAAATAATAATTTATTATTAGAATCAATTAAATCCAAGAGCCCAAGGCCCCAAGGTCCCAATCAAAGATCTTTTAATATAAAATACGTGAAGTGTGACTCGAACCCTCGATCTCCCACACAAATCCAACACTTTTCACCAATTGAGCACTTCATTTGAATTAGTTATTTCTTTCACATATTATATTTATTGTATAAATATCTAACAATCCCCCACATGAAAGAAATAAGATAAATATAAATACTATTTTAGAGTACGGTAGAAATCGCTCAGGCTTCGGTGTCTATCGACTTGAACCTTAGCTTTGTATATTCTATCGAGTTTGCTAACTGTAGAGTGAATTATGTCTTGAACTACACAATTATGGTTGCAAACTGAGACAATAGAACATACACATGACTTCTAAAACAATCATTGAGTTATCGCAGTTGTGTTCATTTCGGCTGTGAACCTTCTTGGTTTCTTTGTGTGCTCTAAAGAATTAGCATCAATTCTCATAAGAGGCGGTCCGACTTCCACACTCAAATAGGTGCTTCTATCAAGGGTGCACTGTATCTAAACACCCCATTGAATATCAGCTATAGTAAGCATTAAGAGCATTTACTCATCCTCTAATCAATACAGTTGGTACTACTCATCATAAGGAGGGGTTTGGAATAAATTAAATGTAGTTCCCCTACAGACACTCCAATAACTTTGTTATCCAATTGAACCTTGTCCATGGGATCTCCAATCGAAATGTTGGGTTTCCGTTATAGGTAATCTAGTTTGTAATAGGCTTTAGCCCCATCCCCCACGATATTTTTTGAACTAGCTCTCTAGCTAATCCTTTAGTTAATGTGTCAGCAATATTATCACTTAACTTCAATAGTCAATAGCTATAACCCTATCTTTAAGCAGCTGACGTACAATATTATGCCTCCTACGAATATGTCTAGACTTTCCATTGTAGGATGAATTTTGAGCTCTTGAAATAGTTGCTTGACTGTCACAATGGACATAGATAGCTAGAAGTGGTTTGGACCGCAAATGAACATCCATAAGAAAATTCCTTAACCATTCAGCCTCTTCACCTACCTTATCCAATGCTATGAACTCTGATTCCATAGTAGATCTCGCAATGTAGGTTTGCTTAGTGGATTTCCAAGATAAGAACAATCGGTCTAAGCCCCAATTTAAAAATAAAAATGAATGTGATTATTTTGTTTGTGGTAAACTAGGTCACTTTGCAAATGATTGTCGAAATAGGAAAGGAAAAACTGTGAAGCATCAGGCACATGTAGTAGAAGATGGGAATTTCTCTAGTATGGTAACAAAAGTTAATCTAGTAAGCAACATGACAGATTGGTGGGTTTCCAAAACAATCCTGTGGTTTGCTTAGTGGATTTCCAAAACAATCGTCTTTAAAGTTCTTTTGATAAAATTTTCAACTGCTTTCTTATTACCAAAACTTCCTTCAATAAGATTGACCTTTGTATCCAAATCTGGTCTCTCTCTACGTTCTACCATTCTATTGTCCTCATCAATCCTAATTCTGATAATCAAATCCTTTAATGACATTTCTTTTCTTTTATGCTTCAAATTGTTTTTATACTCTTTCCATGAAGGTGATAGTTTTTTCAATTATAGTAGACACGTGAAAACCCTCACAGATTTTATATCCCTCAGCAATAATTTCGTGAATTATAATATGTAATTCTTCAACTTGACTGACCACCGTTCCGATGTCATCCATTTTAAACACTAGAAATTTTCCCACAATAAATTTCTTAGTTACAGCATCTTCAGTGACATTTCTTTTCGAATGAGTTCCATAATTCTTTAGCAGATTTACACGACCAGTAAATATCATATAAATCCAAAGTCAAGCAATTCAGAATATAGTTTCTGCACATATAATCTTTACTTTCCCAATTAGCTAAATCTGATATTTCCTTATCAGTAGGCTTATCAGCAATTTCAGAAATGGGTTTATCTGATTGAATAGCATCAACAACTTTGAGAGTTGTCAAATAAAATCGTAACTTCATTTGCTATCTCTTAAAATTCTTTCCATCAAATAATTCAGACTTTTCAGAATACTTATGAACACATAAATCTACTGCAGACATGACAACTAATTAAAAACGTGTAATTTCGCTTTAGATTGTTGGAAATATTACTAGTTGCAATACAGTAAAGTACATAAATAAAAAACTTATCGACTGATCGAGTCTCGTGACAGCACGATATCCTAAAGCGAAATTGCCTGTTGATAACTGCTACAACCTTTGTGGACAACACCTCCAGGATATAACGATCAAATAAACCAATTGTGCAACAATCACAAATGATTTTCAGAACTCTCAAGTGTACTCCAGAAAATATGTAAAATTGAGTATAATTTTTTTTTTCTGAATAGAAAGATACAATTTCGTATGTATTTTTTTTTCCAATGCCCAGATGTGCGTTTATATAGGCAGAAAAATGATGTAACTGCCTCCACCATGATCCAGTATTATTTGCAATTTTTATGGCTAGTGGTAATGGGTTGTTAATACTAGACAGTTAAAAATTGTCATATTTTATTGGCTAGTTGACCCATTAAATAATTCCAAAAATGATTAAAAAATAATAATTTATTATTAGAATCAATTAAGCCCAATGCCCCAATCAAAGATCCTTTAATATAATGCGTGAGGTGTGACTCGAACCCCTGACCTCCCACACAAATTTCACACTTTTCACCAATTGGGCACTTCATGTAAATTAATTATTTCTTTCACATATTATATTTATTGTATAAATATCTAACATTAAGTAGTCTCCATACAAGCTGGCAACTATTATTTCCATGCACTTGTTTAGATTTTTTTTTAAATTGTTTTTTAGTTCCTTAAAATTATGTTCCTCATTGCATTGTTGCTTTCTAGCCCCATTGGTCATTTGATGATCTTTACTTAACAATTGTATGAATAAGCTATGCATCAGTTTCTGATTATAGTATTACAGTACTCTGGAGGCATTATTCGCATAAAAACTTGATTTCAAATGTGATGACATTTATCATAGTTGATTTCAAATGTGATGAAATTTATCATTCTCTTTTGCTCCTTTTATATGCAGAGCAACCTTATGACAGCATCCCTAATTTTAGTGCTGCTGA
Source organism: Fraxinus americana (assembly GCA_035079005.1). Classification (NCBI taxonomy): domain Eukaryota; kingdom Viridiplantae; phylum Streptophyta; class Magnoliopsida; order Lamiales; family Oleaceae; genus Fraxinus; species Fraxinus americana. The sequence goes on from CM068706.1 coordinate 20,568,018, forward strand.
TGCCTTGCGGCTCACGGGGATAGGAAGAAATGAATTTATTGACATAATGAACAAGTGTAGATCTAAGGTAATGTCGAAGAACACTTCACAGTATAATTTTTTTTTGAACCTCGCTGTTGGAGGTCCAATGGTGGTGAACCTAAAAACTTTTTAATTTGACGGAATGGCCACTTGCAAAAGCATATCTGCAGTTCAATTTACAATCATGTATTATGGTGAGAGATGGACCAAATTATTTTTGCTTACCGGTCTAACCGAATTTTACAATTTTTTGGAGTCTTCCAGAAAATTATGTGGAAGCTGAACAAGTCAATAGCAAGAGAACTCTTACCTACTGAACCTGTGGACTTTGCAATTGAGCCGTGGTGGGGAGCTTGTCTGGTTAACTTCACTTTGGAAGAATTTAAGGTGAGGAGCTTTCCGAACAACTGCCTTCCAAACTTGAGTAGATCATTTTTGGTTTCTCTACAGTTTATATGGTGTGAGTCCCTCAAATATGATGTTTGAAGGTTCTTTACTTTAAGTTCTTTATGCAAAAACATTTGGGATAGTGCCCAAATTAAGTTCTGTGTGACTGAGATAAACTGTACTCTTCTGATCCCCCCTCCTCTTCCCTGTTTTCAAGAAACTCTCAGAAGAAGAAATGGCAACCATTGATAAAATCTGCAAGGAGGAAGCAAATTCATTCATCCTTTTTGATCCTGAAATTGTCAAGGGACTTTTTCGACGGGGGCTTGTCTACTTTGATGTTCCAGTCTATCCTGATGATCATTTTAAAGGTAATTTATAGGTACTTGTATTGGTTCTATTAAGATAGTCTGTGGGTTATTCCTCCCCTTAGTTCTCTTCTGATTTACCATTTTCCTTCAAATATAATGTCAAGTTACAAAAAGCACCCCCTCCCTCTCAAACAAAAGGAAAATTTTGGAATTAAAAACAATGAGTTTCACTTGATAACAGGGAGGTATCCTGAATGCTGTGTTAAAGTTTTTATCATATTTTGTTAGTATCAGTTTTAACTTTCTGCCTTTTCCCATTTCTTAATCATTTTCCGGGTTGAGAACAGACATTTGTGATTGTTTGAACTTTATTTTGCATCAAATCTTATAGATCAATCTATTGAACCACTTGACCTAAAAGCTTAATCTACTAGAGGGGCTACATGTATATCATTTAAATTTTTTCTTCAACACGCCACCTTATGTGTAGGCAGTTCACTTTTATTTATTTATTTATTTTCTCAAATTCTAACATGTGCAAAATTAATGGGTGGCGCGAGACTTGAAGAATGTTTGCAGTTTACGTCCTACCCAATTCCATGTTTTGTTCCTATAGAAAAGGATATGTTTATACATATATCCAGGATTTCCCATTTTTAGTTAATTTACTGTGAAAAAGGTTCAACTCAACATTCATCTACACATGCAAGATGTTAGATCTTTAATGGCAGCAGTTTAAACTGTTCACATGTATCTGTCTTTAAAACATTCAATCAATTTGATATAACAAGAGTGACCTGGATACTCTCTCTCTCTCTCGCTCTCTCTCTCTCTCTCTCTAGCTTTAATTATATTTATATTTTTAAAGTTATGCTGTACAGATATTGGACTTGATTGAGTTATGACCATAAATCCAGTAATTGTCAACCTCCATCTGACTTCAGTCCACGTCTCTGACTTAGAATTTTTATATACACATTATTTCAGTTTCCAGGCTTGAAGGATTTGTTTCAAACAGGGAGCAGTTATATGAAGATCCCATTGAAGAGTAAGGCACTTTAGTTACCCTGTCTGCATATTTTCAATTTCATCTGTAAAGAAGCAAAGTTAAATTGTGATGTTATCAATCCCATTATCCAGGTTGCTTTATGCTGTATTTGTGGTATCAAGTGAGAATTCCACTGTTACTGAACTGGCAACAACATTACAGGCTGATCTCTCTCAGCTGCAGGCAGCTGCATCCTTTGCTTGTCGGTTGGGATGGGCAGTAAAATTAATAGACCCTGCATCTATTCTTCAAGAATCAAATATGCCTGGCAGTCCTAAAAGTCTTCTCAGTGATGAAGAAGGAGGTTCCCTTGCTAGTATGGGCTCCGCCAATCTGTCCACTGATGGTGGCACTGTTCAACAAGGAGACATTTTATGGACAGAAAACTATAGTCCAGCTGTTGATTATTCTCGTGTTGCTTTTGTTGTTGATGCTAATATAACATCTTATCTTATGATGGGATCTGTTTCACCAGGTTTACCCTTTGTTCCCTTTTTATTTTATTTTTCTGTTTTTTGGTTGTGACATTATGCTGTTGCTGAATTCACCTTTTTATTAAAAATATCTCTTGCAGGTCTTAAATCTCATGCTGTCACGTTGTACGAAGCAGGAAAACTTGGTAATGCTAGCATTGCAGATCTTTGCAAGGATCTAAGTACACTAGAGGGAACCAGATTTGAAGGAGAATTACAGGAATTTGCTAATCATGCATTCAGTCTCCGGTGTGTCCTGGAATGTCTAACATCAGGTGGTGTTGTTACTGATGAGGAGGCTAGTTCTTTGATATCTGATGTTTCTTTGGTCAATAGATATGGAGGTACTGGCGCAAACGAATCTCGGTCAAATATTGAGGACTCTATGGATTCAAGGATGACCCAGGAAGATTCTGATTCTGCTGAACTGTCAACTGGAAGTACTGGTGATGAAAAGTTATCTGCTACTGTACTCAAGGAGATAAATTACACGGAGGATTCCAAATCAGATCTTTGTGTACCAAATGATGAAAACTCATATTCTGTTGAAGGTTTAAATGCTGGAAAAGAGATGGCAAAGAAAAAGAGAAAATACCGAGTGGATATTCTGCGTTGTGAAAGCTTGGCTGCTCTTCCACCAGCAACTTTAGATCGTCTATTTCTCCGTGACTATGACATTATCACGTCCATGGTTCCACTTCCTCATTCTTCTGTTTTGCCTGGACCCAAAGGCCCCATTCATTTTGGTCCTCCTTCTCATTCTTCTATGACTCCCTGGATGAAAATGGTCCTGTATTCTGCTGTAGGCTGTGGACCTCTTTCTGTAGTTTTGATGAAAGGTCAATGTTTGAGATTGCTTCCTGCACCATTAGCTGGTTGCGAGAAAGCCCTTGTGTGGTCTTGGGATGGATCTACGGTTGGGGGTTTGGGAGGAAAATTTGAAGGGAATTTAGTTAAAGGAAGCATACTCTTACATTGTTTGAATTCACTTGTCAAATACTCTGCTGTGCTGGTGCAACCTTTTAGCAGGTATGACCTCGATGATAATGGAAAACTTGTTACTTTAGATATTCCATTACCTTTGAAGAACTCTGATGGTTCAATAGCAAATGTAGGAGAGGAACTGGGGTTATGTGGTGAGGAAACCTCGAAGTTAGATTCTCTTTTAAGTAATATTTCGAACAGAATAAATTTGTGGAGCATCGGATATATTAGCTTATTAAGACTTTTTAAAGAACAAGAATCAGAAAACTTTTCAGTTGATGGTGAGAAATATGAGTGGGTTCCGTTTAGCGTGCAATTTGGTATTCCTCTTTTTAGTCCCAAATTATGTAAAGATATATGTAGAAGAGTGGTTTCTTCTCAGTTACTTCAAACAGAATTACTGACCGAGCATCATGATGCAATGCAAGACTTGAGGAAAAGGTTGCACGATGTTTGCGCAGAGTACCAAACAACTGGTCCAACTGCGAGACTTCTTTACCAGAAAGAGCAGCCAAAGGATTCATCTCGACAACTGATGACTTATGCAAGTGGAAGATGGAACCCACTTATGGATCCTTCTTCCCCTATATCTGGAGCCTTAAGTGAGCACCAGAGACTGAAACTTGCTAATCGACAGCGTTGCAACACTGAAGTTCTGAGCTTTGATGGTAATATACTCAGGTGTGTCTTAATTCATCTCATGCTCTGTATTATGCCTTTATTCATTATAAATCATTGTAATTTGTCTAGTTTTATAACATTTTGGAAATTGCACTAATTTGCCATTACAAAAGGCGGGCCAAGAAATCTGAAAATTAAACTAAAGCTAAGGTACTCGAAATTGCAACAGACCATATTGTTCCAAACTAATCTTTATTTTGGTTCTCATAAGGCGCCAAACATTCTGGTCGCATTGTCACAGACAGATGGCATTTTGCCTGGCTGACATAAAAAACTTCTATAATATCAAAACAGAAAACACATAGATGCAAAAGCGTACAGCTGGGGCTCTGTTTTTGATGGAAATAATGCACATAACCACTCGTCAAAAAAGAGAGATAAAACTGTTATTGGTAGTAATTGAGATTTATGTAGGAACGTATATATGCATGGATTTTATCGGAAAATGGAAGTGTTTAGGTGAATTGGGTAGTTTATGTTTTGACAATTATTCGATGAGATTTTAAAAAGTAAGTAACGTAGGATGCTATGGAACAATTATAGGAGAAGTGGAAAGTGAAAGGGTAGAAAAGAAGAGGAAGGAGGGGGAAGAGAGAGAAGAAGAGGGAGAGAATAGAGAGAAATTGGAGGAGAATATCAATTTATTTTATTATCAAAAATTGTGTTTATTACAAAGCATAAGACCCTTTTTTAAGTAGGAAATATATAATAAAGCTATTAAATCAAGCCCAATTATGTTTCCTAAAATACGCATCAAAATTGGAAACTAGATTATATAGTATCTCTTCTAATATTCCATCAGTAAGATATGGAGGCAGTGTGGTAGAGTGGTTGTCTGCATGAACAAAATACAGACGTATTATGTTCAATTATACTATGAATTATGGAAGAGGGTGACTGAGTATAGATTAAGGTGTAGAGAACTTGTTTGGTTGTATACGAGAGAGATCTACCATGGAAGCTCTTTACCTAGATAAGTGATAGGCGAAAAATGTAGAGAAAAGAGACAAGATTTGTATATGATTTATTGGTTTAGAAGAAGCAATGGTAGTGATGTTGTGCACAAGAGATCTGGTGGGTGCAGAACCGAAAACAAGTTTCTAGTAGATTTAGCAATATGTAACCAATTCCAATGCATACCAGTGAGAAAATCTTTTCTTAGCGCTACGGGCTTGTATCAAGGTTCTGACTTGAGTCCTTATTTTCGTGTTAGCCATGGATGAACTCACGAGGCACATCCAACGTAAAATCCTTGGTTGTATGTTATTTTTTGACAACTTAGTTTTAGATGACAGGGCTATGAGGGGATGAATTGAAGTTAATAACTTTAAAGTACTTTTGTATCCAAAGGTTTGGATTAAGTAGAAGTAAAATGGAATACTTGGAATGCCCTTTTAGTCATAGCAGGTATTTAGGTTTAATAATTAAAATGGTACGAGGTATTGAAGAAGGTATTAGCATAGATTAGGGCATGTTCAATGAAAAGCAAAAGTGTCATTGGATTCTGTGTAAGAAGATACTTATAAGGTTAAAAGGCTAGTAAAACACAATGGTTCTCCATTGCACTAAGTCTTAGAGAACGTTTTCAAAAACTTTTTGATCCCTCTTTTAAGTGAGGGTGAGACAACTTGAAAATGAACTAAAAGAATGACAACTTATGTTGTTGGGTGTTTCTTGTTAGACTTAAAGAGACTTGTGTATACAAGAGTCGTATGATCTTGTAGAACAGGTTCCTAGAGGGAGAGCTACACTAAAAATAGCATGAAGTGATGGGTGGCGAAGTATTTGATTGTATTGAATCTCCCCATAGATGTGGTAATTGATTGAACTAAGTGACACAAAGTGACTCACAGAGACGATCTCAAATTTGTAGGGAATAGCTCAGTTTGTTGTGTATATGCATGCTCAATACTCTTTCATCATTTACAAAATTGGAAATGGGATGTTATGAGTGATGGTCCTCGCAGAGGAGTTCTATACCATACCTTAGTTGCTTACAAAAATACCATTTGAGGATTAGGGATGTTAAAAGTCTAGAAATTTTTATTTATCTGCCCTTACTGCATGAAAGATCTTGAATTTTGCTTTTCGGAATGTTAGTATTATCTTCAACCACCATCAATGCTTCTGATGGATTTGTATACTGGTATTTATTTTTACAAATGTATTACTGCAATTTCTGTAAGCAAATGATGGAAGATCATGAAGTTGTTATTAACATTTTTAAAATCCTAAAATATCCTGGAAATCTGTCACTGAAATTAAAAATATCATTGCTTGATATACACATAGATTCAACATGGAACATCCTATGATTTCTGGTACAGTGTTTAGCCTCCAAAAATTTAATGTTGTGACATCCTTAGTATAGATATGAAATACTTGCTAGCTAATTTTTAAATCCACCATGGGTTTTTCGATGGTTTCAGATCATATGCTCTGGCTCCTGTTTATGAGGATGCCACTCGATCCGTTGAAAATTCCACTTCCGTAGGTACTTCAAAAGTTGAATCAGAGGATACTGAAAGTACAGAAGTAATTCTTCCTGGTGTAAATCTTCTTTTTGATGGATCTGAGTTGCGCCCTTTCGATATAGGTGTTTGCTTGCAGGCTCGTCAACCTGTCTCCTTAATATCTGAGGCCTCTGCAGCATCTGCTGCTTCTGCAGTCAATTAAGGCTTTGGACTTAATCTGTCAATGTTATAGTAGATGGATGCTTTTCTTCTCTCATTTCCTGGTAGAGAAGATCGTGTGCATCATGTTATTTTCTGCTTGCTGATTCATTGATCTTGCCCATCTATTGGTTGATCGTTAACATAAGATATGGCAGTTCTTGAGGTAACTTCTGAAAAATTATTCTCGACCAATTTCTTATAGTTTTGGCAATTTGTCCTGCTAGATATTGTCTCTAACATGTTTTGTGTACAATGTTGTGTCAACTCTCATTAACACTTAGGCCCTGTTTGTTTCTGATTCTCAAATCAATTCTCAAATCAATTCTCATTTTCAACCACACATTCTTCAATAAAATAATATTTTCCATCACATCAATACTTTTTTCTTCTTTTTTCAACCACACATTTCCCATCATATCACTATTCAAAATCAATTCTTCCCCCAAAAATCCCTACCAAATAGGCTCTTTAGTCCATAGTTTTAGGAGATTAAAATCTGTTTTTCTTCAATTACAACTGTATAATTTTCCTCTTTATTTTCACTGTACCTCATGTCCTTCCTCCATGACTCATTCACACTTGGCATGTTCATTATGCACATAATTGAACTCTTGATTAAGATAGTCGGGTTGCACGTATTTTAGAATTATTCTCTTTGTTTTTATTAGAAGGAAGATGTACTGTTTTTTCTTTTCCTTCTTTACTTTTTCTTTTGGGGGCATGTACATGATGATTTACATAATGGTTTACGTACACATGATGTTGTAAAATATGATTATGTCAGATTTGTTCAACCAAATAAAAAAAATTAACCCCCTCTTTTTTCGACACCTCGTCTGTGTAAATCATTATGAAATTCAATTATGTACAAGTAACATTATTCTTGTTGCAGAGTTTTCAATATTCATTTTCTTTCATTTATTTATTTATTTATTGTATTTCAGGAGGCCGTTTGGACTTGTTGGACTGTTGTTTTCACAATGATTTATTTTATGCAGAGGGAGAGACTAATTTTGTAAAACAGTATGGATGAAAACGAAACAAGATTGAATGGCAGTATTAGTAGAGAATTCCAACTGTAGTGTTGTTTTATTCATAAGCCTATGTTTGGACTTCATCTTTTCAAAAATCATTTTCAACCAAAAATTTTCTTATAAAATAATATTATCGATAATCTTTCTTTATTTTTTAATTATACATTCTCAAAAAAATCACACAACCTTAAGGCAGGCATTTGTTGGATGTTGTACATAATACACATGTATTGCAGCTTGGTCTCAAAAATCATCATTAGTGCAACTTGCTCATTCAGAAAATTAAAATAACGTTAGAGTTAGGGCTCTTTTTCTTTTTACTTATTCTTTATTTTTATTCGTATTTTACCCTTCACAACCATAACACAAACAACTCATGTCCATTGGAATAGGGATTAATCTACTTGTACAAAAGTGGATGACGAAAGTGGATTTACAAAATGATGTGGCAAAATCTATTATGTTGATTTCAAAAAGTGTTTTTTAAATCACTGATTGACAAGATGCCTCATAACATTTTGTAAACCATTTTTGTAATCCATCTATGTACATATAGCATGATTCTTGGAATAGTATATTTTGATAGATTGAGGAACCTTCTCTCTCAAATAAAATAAAATAAAAAATAAAGTTTGAAGACCCTATTGCACAACTTAAATATACACATGTAACTTAAGCCACCAATATTTTGCGAATTCTCCAAACAACTAACCTACAAAAATCAAAAAACAAATACACGTATTCTGATTCATGTTTGATTACAAAGAACCTCATCCATGTAAACTATATAACATCCTGCCAAGTCAAAGCTTCTATAGCTATGAGATTGGTGTGTACCTTGAAAATGAGATTAACAAATTTCTATCATTTGGTCAGGATCTTTCCTTCCTAAATTCACTAATTTTATGTTTAAGCAGGAATAAGAAGATAAATGACTATTTCAAATGAGGGCATTCAAATTTGCATACCTCTCTTTGTTCTCAACTATATTTATTTATAGATTTCTAATGATGTAATAGGATAATTAAGTCCTTTCCTCTAATGATATATTACAGTAGTTGATTGGTGAATTTTTAATTGAATATGTTAGCTTTTCACATTGTATTCACTAGTTCAAGTGTTTTTGTTGATATACAAAAATGAGGTCCAATTAAATGGTCCAAAGAATGAAGTCCAGTTAGGAAATTCGAAGGATAGGCCCAAACGAGACCATGTAAAAACCTAAGACGGAGTTATGTAGCAGTGGTCCATCATCGCTCAAGCCTCCGAGACGCCCAAGACTCCAGTCTGTGATCGAACGATATGAAGAGTAGCAAAGTGCTTCACGAACAGAGGGACATAGTCAAAGTCGTTACGAGCCAATGACAAAATTGAGTCCTCGAACCATGCGTGAGTTGCTTGATGAACTCACAATAGGTAAATTTACAAAATGTTCATAATATAGAAATGTTTACTTAGAATGGAAATGTACACTATGACAACATGGCCAAACAACTAAACACTTTGAATGAAATCATGAATAAGTTAGTGGGCCAAATTTGTCAACCAGTTGTGCCAAGTATAGGGAACAACTTTCAAGCCAGAACGATTATGTGACATAATTCCCTAGTCCTGGGTCCGAATCAAGAAATAAAACCACCCTTTGGACCATCTACTTCAAACCAGGGGTAGTGGAATGGCAAATTTGAATAGTGGTGGTAATGGAATATCAAACCTGGGGGGTAACCCAAGTGCAAGAGACAATGTCCAAACCAATGGACAGAACACCCCGCGCGTCAATGATGGCGAAAATACTCAGGCTAACGGTAATAATGGTTTAAATAACGACGTTTTTGCCACAAACCAAGGACCAAACATTAGGCCTCAAGTAATTCCACCAATGAATCAACCTATAGAAGTTCATATGATCCCAACGTTGTGTTGATGAATCAAATTATGGAGATAGTTCAGGATCAAATGACTTTTGGGATACGTTCTTTTATTAGGCCGACTTACACAAAGATATATCCTGATTAGGTAGATCAAGCATATCCGTGGCCTAGAAGGTACAAAGTACCAGAATTTTCATTATTTATCGGTTTCGGAGAAGTTTCTACTTAGGAACATATAGGGCGATTCACACTGCAAAGTGGTGAAGTAACTGATTATCACAAAATGAGATTGTTCCCTAGTTTGTTAACAGGAGTAGCTTTCTCATGGTTCATTAATTTGCCAGCAAATTCTGTCCAAACATGGCAACAACTAGAACAATTCCACGCTCAGTTTTACAAAACTGAATCTGAAGTTATTTTGGCCGACTTGTCGAATTTATGTCAAATGCCAAACGAATGGGCATAATGTTTCTTTCAAAGGTTTAAGACAGCTATGAGCAAATGTTTTGTACCTTTTCCTGAAAAAGAATTCGTCAAAATCGCTCAAAATTGTTTGAGTTTTGATTAAAAAAAGAAATTCCAAGACAGAGAATTTCCTGACCTTTTTCAGCTGAGTGCTAATGTGATTAGATATGAACGCTTGATAAGAGAATAAGAACAAATGAAAAACTCTAGCAAAGGGACTTATTATAGAGACCCAAATTTCGTTTTGCAGAATTGATTAAGGGAGATGCATATGCTTGTCCTACAATGGCCAAATTTAGAATATCAGGTAAGGATGAGCCTGTAAAAAATGAAAACAGAAAGGCTAGGATATTCTCATTTCATGTGACCAAGACTGACCTTATATTCGATAAATTGTATAAGGATAAATAGATAAAATTGAGCGACAAGCATAAATTGCCAGACCCTGAACAAGTTAAGGGTAAAAAATATTGTGAATGATACAATGCATGGTCACATATGACTAATAATTGCTTCGTCTTCTGTCATGTATTACAGGATGCCATTGAGTCAGGGAAATCACATATGAAGCTAAGAAGAAAATGACAGTGGATGAAAATTCTTTCCCATGACCACTTGGGGTGAACATGGTGACCACTGGTTTCAAAAATAAGTTGCCAAGATTCAAGTTGGTAGTCATGATGGAGAAGAAGATTTTGAGTCATATCCCAGTGTTTTTAAACGTATCAAAGGAAAGGAGCCTAGAGAAGACGAAGGCTTCTTGTGTGCTAGATGCAAAGGAGAATTGAATGAAAATATGGAAAGACCAGGAACGTGGCGATATCACCAACGTCCTGATGTTGTCCCAAATTTCCAGCCCGGTGAGTATGTCATTCTATTGGAATCCTCATTTTGAGAGGCAGTTTAGACTGATAGACAATGGGAGAACATTCAGGCCGCAACCTCACCAACCAAATGTATGGCATTCGTTCCAGTATAACGCAGGAAGGGTTGTACCCTTCAACGAAATGACCAGAACCCAACAAAGGCGTTTTCAATAGAACTATGGACGAATGATGAGGCAACAGCAAGGATCGTCACGTCCTAAGGCACCTAAATTGCTTGAGGTGGCTAACAAAAATGTTCTTAAAGATAATAAAGAGGATATGGGCGAATCAATGGAAGAGTTACCAGAAAGTTCTTCTAGGAGATCAAAATTTGAGCGTGAGAAGAAAGATGAAGAAGATCCAGAGCGACCCCTCACTATTCAATTTGGTACATTACCTCCCATTATGGCTAATAATTATTTAATGGCTAATAATTATTTACTAGCCAATGAATTCAAAAGTAAGGAAAATGAGGAGGAGGAAAGGGAAGATAATGAGGAAGAAGCGTGTGCTAGAATGTAAAGAAGGCCAAACATCTCAGGAGGTATATGATGAAGGAGAAGACAACGACATTACTGACGTTGAAGAGGAAATTGACTTAGAAGCAGAGAGAAAAAGAAGAGGAGTGTCGTGCAATAATTTATTGAAGCAACTGTATCAGAAAGGTGTCTGCGAGGTGGATTTGTTGGGCGAACCATCTGGGCGTTCTTTTGACTACTATGTATTATATAGGATGCCCAAGAGAAAGGTGAGAGTGCCTTACTCTGAGAAATATAGGTCACCTCCAAGAATATTAGTCCTCCTACAAGTTGTAACCAAAGAAGAAGCATTAGAAGAAAATAAAGAGGAAATCCAAGAAGCAGAAATTCAATGTGAAATATTGCACGTGGACTTGTTACAAGGAAATAATTCAACGGAGGATAAACAGGAAGTGGAAATAGATGCGGCTGAAAAGGTCATCTTTAAGAGACCAATTATGAAATTAACCAAACACTTGAGGCCATTGTACGTGAAGGCCTTAGTCAATGGTATACCTGTGACAAAAGTTCTCATCGACAATAGAGCGGCCATAAATACCATCCCGTCCAGAATGATGAGAAAATTTACAAATACAAAAAGCGATATGATCCCAACAGAAGTTATTCTCACAAGTTTCAATGGGGAGCAACTTCAGCTAAATAGGTGATGCCACTGGACATAACTGTTGGGACAACTACTAGGACCACAGTCTTCTTTGTGATAGATGGTCTTACTAGTTACAACGTGCTACTAGGAAGAGATTGGATTTACGGGATTCGTTGTATACCTTCATCACTCCACCAATGCCTGGTTTTCTGGAACGACAAAGGCGAAGCAAAAGTGGTGCAAGCAGACCATAGGCCCTTTGTCACAGAAGCAAACTCAGTAGAAATGTTCATGTATGAAGGAAATTAAGGACCTGTCAGGGTAGTTCAAGATGGGGAAGAGACACAAATCGTCGCACAGAGCGAAGAACCATTTTCAGTAGATGCACTTACTGAAATGTTCAATCAAATGAGGCCAAACATAGTGACCCTTGAAGAGCCAGTAATTGGCAAAAAGATAATCAAGGAACTCTAATGAGTTATCACCAACAAGAAAATATGGCCGATATTAAGGCCTTCAAAGCCAAATTAATGTCTTTCAATAAGGAATGTAAAGAGAAGACAAAATAAGAAGCAGCATTAAAGACGTTGAGAAACAGATTAGCAGTGTTCGAATTGAAGCAGAATATTAGCCAAGAAGTCAAAAACGTGGATTGCTTAGAAGAGGAAGTGTCTATAAGGAACCTAGATGATGAAGTAATAAGGATCATAAAGCCCGGGCATGCTCAAGCACAAAACCCTTTGATGAAGGTGAATATTGGCGATGAAGGGGAAGATCGCCCAACATTTGTCAGCCAGATGCTTAGTCAATAGGCAAGTAATAAATTAATCGCTTTATTAAAGGAATACAAGGATTATTTTGCTTGGGAATATGAATATATGCTTGGTTTAGATAAAAGTTTGGTAGAACATATGTTACCAACTAAGCCAAATTTTAAGCCTCATAAAAAACCTCTTAGGCGTTTTGCCCCTAATGTATTGCCTGTAGTAAAGAAATAAATAGAGCGATTGTTAAAGGCATGTTTTATTAGAATAGCCAGATATGTTGAGTGGTTATCTAATATCGTGCCGGTGTTAAAAAAGAATGGGTAGTATTAGAGTGTGCATAGATTTTAGAAATTTAAACTTAGCAACGCCCAAAGATGAATATCCAATGCCTACGGTGGATTCTTTAGTAGATTCAACTGTCGGACATGTAATGTATTCTTTTATGGACGGGTATTCAGGATATAACCAAATTTACATAGCTGAAGAAGATGTACGTAAAACTGTCTTTAGGTGCCCTGGGGCTTTAGGGTGCTGTGAATGGGTAGTTATGACTTTCGGCCTAAAAAATGCAGGGACAACTTATCAAAGGGCAATGAACTTAATTTTTACCGACATGATAGGCAAATTTGTTGAAGTATATGTAGATGACTTAGTGGTCAAATCTATTAAAGAGGAAGACCATTTTGAACACGTAAAACGCTCATTTGAGCGAATGAGGCAATACAAACTAAAATTGAATCTTTTGAAATGTGCATTTGGTGTTACTGCAGGGAATTTCCTTGATTTTTTAGTGCACAAAAGAGGAATTGAACTTGATAAAAATAAAGCGAAGGCCATTTTAGAGGCCAAACCACCTGGTAACAAAAAATAATTGCAAAGGTTTCTAGGCCAAGTAAACTTTTTGAGACGTTTTATCTCTAATTGTGCAAAGCGAAATAAAGTTTTTTCGACTCTTTTAAAGCTGAAAAATTAGGACGAATTCGTCTGGAAGGAAGAACATCAAAAGGCCATTGATAGCCTGAAAACATATTTGTCAAGTCCACCAGTGTTAATATCATCTATCCAAGGATGGCCAATGAAAGTATACATATCGGCTGAACAAGAATCGATAGCCGGAATGGTCGCGCAAGAAGACCAATTTGGTGAACAAAGGGCGATTTACTATTTGAGTAGATAGTTAACGAAATGTGAATGTAATTACTCTGCTATTGAAAAGTCGTGTCTTATATTGTATTTCACATGTACAAAACTAAGGACTTATTTACGGCCTGTAACTGTTTACTTAGTTTCTAAAGTAAATTTAGTTAAATATATGTTTTCTTGCCCTATTTTACACTAGAGGATATGCCTTTGGACTTTGGTATTATCAAAATTTGAGATACAATATATACCCCGAAAGGCAGTTAAAAATCAAGCGTTGGCTAACTTTTTAGCTGATCATCCTGCCTTGACATGTCTAAAGAACTTGAATTGGAAATTGATTCATTTGAATTAAAACCTTGTACTTTATATTTTGACGGATCAAAAACTTCTAGAGGTCCAGGGGTAGGAATAGTTTTAATAAATCTTGTATGGATTTATTATAAGTTTGCTTTCACTTTGGATAGAATGTGTACCAATAATCAAGCTGAATACGAAGCATTGATTGTAGGCTTAGAGCTGTTAATAGAATTGGGAATAAAGAATGTAATTATTAGGGGCGATTCCCAATTAGTAATTTACCAATTGATTGGTGATTTTAAATGCCAAAGTGATTCTGTCAGAAGTCAATATGAAATGGCCTAAGAATTATTGGAAGAATTTGATCAAGTGGAGCTTCAATACGTTAACAGGATGTACAACGATTTAGCAAACGAATAAGCCCAAATGGCTTCGGGTTATTCTAAGGTGTTAAATTTGGAATCCACTTGTGAATATGGAGTAATATTGCCCGTAGTACAGCGGAGGGCGAGAATGATTAACATTCATTGCATACAAAATGGAGATACAGTAGATTGGAGGGGAGAAATAAAAAGATTCTTGAAAGAACATGACGAAAAGAGTAGTAGGAAAATGAAGTTACATTCTTTAAATTACATGCTGATAGATGAGGAGCTATTCAAGAAACGCTCAGTTGGTGTGTTATTAAAATGTGTGAATTCGCAAGAGGCCAAAACCATCATGGCTGAAGTACATGAAGGAATATATGGAGCCCATCAGGCTAGCCAAAGGATGAGATGGTTAATTGTTAGGAGTTGATAATTTTGGCCCAAAATGGGAGAAACGTGCGTTCAGTACGCAAAAAGTTACTTAGCATGCCAAAAGCATGGTCCAATACAAAGAGTGCCAGCAAGAGAAATTGCATCCATTATTAAACATTGGCCGTTTAAAGGTTGAATGATAGATTTGATAGGAAAGATTTATCCCCCGTCGTCCAAGCAACATACGTTTATAATAGCTGCGATAGATTTCTTCACTAAGTGGGTAGAAGCAATACCTTTAAAAGAGATTATTCAGAAAAATATTATAGACTTTATTCGTGACCATATTATTTATAGATTTGGGATACCACAAACTCTAATGATGGATCACAGAACTTCTTTAAATGAAGATCAAGTGAAGGAATTCTTGAGCGAGTTTGGGGTTAAGCTAGTAAACTCCACACCTTATTACATTCAATCTAATGGACATGCAGAATCTTCTAACAAGATTCTAAAAAATATCATAAGGAAAATGATAAATGAAAATGTTAGAAATTGGCATGAATGTTTAAATAAAGATTTATGGGCTTACATGACGTCGCCACGTTCAAGTACCAAAGTAACTCATTTTCAACTTACTTATGGACAAGAGGTTGTGTTGCATATGGAAATCAATGTGCAGTCGATTAGAGTAGGCCTGCAAAGTAATTTAAGTGAAGGTGAGCATGCAAAATCACTAGCCCAAAATTTATTGGAATTCGACGAGTTAAAGTTGGACGTCCTAGATAGATTGCAGGTTCAAAAATGAAAAATGGCTAAGTTCTATAACAAAAAAGTTATAGCCAAGTCTTTTATTTGGGCGATTTGGTTTGGAAGACGATACTCCCTTTGGATAGCAAAGATCCAAATTATGGTAAATGGTCACCCAATTGGGAGCGACCATATGAAGTGAAAAGCGTATTGCCTAATGGAGCTTACCATTTGGAAAATTTAGATGACACGAAGCAAATGAGGTTTATTAATGGCAAATATTTAAAGAAATATGTTCCTTCCTTATGGGAAAGAGAACAGATAGAAGAACATTTTATGCATAAGTAAAATCGAGATGTTGGGCACACACCATGTCATCAAAACAAGTAAAGTGAGTTGGGCGATTATGTTCAAATAAAATAAGAACAAAGTGCGTTCAAATAAAATCTTTCATTGTCAAATATTTGCTACAACCCAAGAGATACAAAATACAAATGTTCTATAAGCCGCAGTTGGAAGTAGGCTATCATTGTTCTTCTATCAACTACTACAGGAAAAGGAGAAATTGGCCTTCGTCACCTTCCTAAATGCATTGCTGCAATGAGAGGCAAATGTCCAAAGAAGCACTATCAACAAGCAATTGTTTCCCATCAAGAACTCCAACTGGAGATCATAAATGGAAAGGGTGCTGAGAAGACCTTTATTGACCAAATAAATATTTCCTATATCTCCCATACCAAAGAGATGTTTCCTATATCTCCCATACCAAAGAAAATATTTCCTACGGGAAATGTGCATGAATATGGGACAAGGTTAATAATTAAATTTTTGGGGAGTGTTGATGATTAAAGAAAACGTCAATTATGCTGTTTCAGAATCTATGTAAAAGCTACCACACAAGTGAATAAAATGATCATTCCATTGATGAAATTGGCTGCCATTACATTTTAGCTGACGGTGGCTGCCATCATAAAATTAAAAAGAACAAAGTGTAAGACGAAATTGTCCTACAAGAAAGGTCAGAATATTAATATCTTAATTACAGCTTACCCTAAAGAGAGCACATCTGTTCTCTAAGGTTCTCCCATTCATTATGCTGTTCAATGGAAGCGGTGGATAGGTCAGTCATAAGTTCCTCATCAACTTCCAGTTTTGAGTAACGCTCAAGCAAAGATTTACCTCGCTCAACTTCTTGGGAAGTAGTATGCTTCTTGGTGGCTAACCTAGCCCTACAGTCATCCATCCTTTCTTGAAGTTCCTTCATCTCTGCGGCCAAGCTCATCATCAAAGAATCTACAACCATAACCTCATAGGAGATTTAGTTTAGAGTGCTCTTGGTCTTCTCAATCTCTTAAAGCAAAGACTTATTTTCATTTATAGGACGAATATACTGAGTCTTCGTGGCTTTTAACTCTACATTCCTGGCTAGCAAAGAACTTATCTTTGAATGGATAATCTTCAACGTCAGCTTAAAATCGGATGAAATGTTAAGCGAAGGAAGCTCAAGTGCTTGAGCCATTTTTGCACGTAAAAGCTCAAACTTATCTCTTTGGCTAGAAGCACTGGCATTGTTGATATCCATATCCATGAAGGAAATGTATTCAAGCACCGATTACTTGAGAATGTTCATATTTTCCTCTGAGAATGCAGCAGATGAAGCAGAATGACGACTGGCTGAAAAGGAACGAGAGGCAGCGCTTGCCCTTACCTATTCCTAAGAAGTAAACAAATCCTGAATGGAGCGTAAAATGGCGTCAGTGTCCTGTAAAGAAAAATGCAAGCATTAGCATTTTCATTACATTGAATGAAGTGAAGATGAAAGATGAAACAAATGCTACCTCATTAGTAGCTTTGGAAAATTGGGGCACATCACTAATTGATTCGATCACTTGTGGGGACTTCCCTTTGTCTGAATGAGGAGGCTCTTCCACAACGGGCAGATCTATGGGTATCTCTACAAGAATCAAGTGATAACGAGTTAAAGGCCAATAACATAAACAAGGGGAAAGACCATAAAATATGTATTATCTGCTGGTTTAATACGTGGGGGGTCAGCTCCCTGGAAGGGTGGAAGTTCTCTAGTTGGCTGTGCCATCAAAGACTCTTGGACTATGGCCTTCTCCGTATGTAAAGTCCCTTCGTCAGACGATTTAGATGAAGAAGCTTTGGTGGAAGGCGGTGGAGCGAGAAGCGGTGAAGGCAGAGTCTTTAAAAGAGAAGTTGAGCTTTTCTAAAAAATTTAGAGGTGCATCATCATCATCATTGGGCAAACCTGATGAGACTGAAGCTGGCCGTTTGCGGCGGAAACATCTTTAGCTGTTCCAGTTTGAGCAGGTGGAGAACTAGATGGTATAGCAGGATGTTTAACACGAGCAGGTGGGGACTTTGAAGGAGAAATACGATTCCTGACAGATACAGGAATGACAGGAATATGAGAAACGGAAGGAGTCCCTGGCCTTTCTAGCAAGTGGAAAGCATGGTTAAGATTAGTTGCAAACAACCTACGCTTCACAGATGGCCATAATTGTTCAAAAAGAGGGTGAACGACAAAAGTGGGATTAAAATGGGTTAAGGAGAAACCATTTGTCAAAAGGGTATTGCGAGCATCAATTGCCTGTGCCTCTATTTTGTTGATGGCATGAAAATGCTTTGTCAGACTTTTGGAAAAACAGGGAGGAACATGCCACGTTTGGGTAAAACCAAGCTGTCAGGCAAAAAAATTGGGGAGTGTATATCTCAACCTCTGCCTTAGCATTTGTTCCAGTTAAGATGTCATGGAACAACTGTTTCCCAATCAAATATTGAGCCCAAATAGGCAAAAAGGTGCTCACATCATCCATAGTAGAAGGAGGTCACACGTAAATGGGAATTGAGTGAACAGGGAAAGGAAAAAAGGTAGAGATTGAGTTTAAGTTATAAAAGAATGAGAAAACGTCCCTATTAAACATATTAACAGGGCTTAATTGGTTGATGACCAGCCCGTAACAACTGACCGATCGAGGAGGAGCTGATGAAGCACCAAGTTGTGGAAAATATGCTCTCAACCACAATTGAGCAAGCCAAAGAGGTCCGCTGCCAGTAGGAGACGCACCATTCCTCAACTAGATTTGAAGGGAAGCTAAGCCTCTATAAAAGGCAGCTAGGAATAATGAACATAGATTTAGAGACCTACTAAGCATTAATTTATGCGCTATGGGCTAATAAGCCATAGAAGGTTTAACACTAGGAACACAAAGAACCTATTTACAAAGTCAAACTTGAAGAAAAGCGACACGCTCAACATGTTTAGGTTCAGCACTAGAATTGTTATAAAGTTCTTGTATGCCCGAATAAGAATCAGTATATCTCTTGTCAAATTTTAGGGCAGCAGCAGTAACCAAAATGGCAGGAAAAATGGTGTCGCCTAGGGGCGGAAGATTAACTAAGGCTCCGAGATCCCTCAGAGTAATGGACATTGGGCTAAGTGGGAAGATAAAAGTATTATATTCAGAAGACCAAAAGCTCAATGCAATAGGGAAAAGCACGGGGTCATAGATTGAGGGACAGAGAACGATTTCTAATAAATTAGAAATCCTAGCACGATCAAAAATTACCTTGGTAGGGCCATGGTTTGTCATACGTGCATGCCAAAGGCGGAAAGTAGTATCAGTTTTGGGCCAATTACGAATACCTTTTTCACGGATTAGCTTTAACGGAAAAGGGTTCAGAGAAGGAGAATCTTGCGTGCAAGGGAACAACTGGCCGATCGCTGCTTGCCTAACAGAATCAGCATCATTGAATGATGGGCCCAAGTAGAACTCGTGGAGATCAGGGTTGGCTGGTGCAAGGGAAGCTGGATTTATATACGGTCTGGTGAGAAGCTGTTGGAAGTCTTCGAAACTAAGAGAGTTGTCTGAAGAGTTCTTTGAAGTCGCTATCTACTGCAAATTGTAATCTTCTCGAGGGTTTTAGGAGTGTAAGTGTTTGTACTAGAGAAGCAAGAAGATGAACAGTGATCTTTATAGGCGACGACGCAGAATGTGGGTATAATGGCTCGATGAAGTGGCGTAGTCTTTGGTGTATAGGAGTTGCGTGATATTGCCCTTTTTGGGACGTAGAAGGTCACTTCCAAACGAAATAATGATTGGGACTATCTGCCCTTTTGGGATTTCAAGCGGGAAAGTATAAAGGATGAATATGGCATAAGATTAATAATTGATATTAATTTTGCCATATTGGGGGGTAATTGTTGACATACAAAAATGAAGCCTAATTAAATGGTCAAAAGAATGAAGCCCAACTAGGAAATTCGAAAGATGGGCCCAAACGAGGCCATGTAAAAACCCAAGACGAAGTTATGTAGTGGAGGCTCATCATCGCTCAAGCTTGCGAGACGCCTAAGAGCTGGGCGAGTATAGTATCTTAATTTTTATTTAAAGCAACGGTTATTGAAACAGTTAATGGGTAATCTTATCACATTCCACGATCCAAGAATCTCGATTGCAAGCAATTAAATGATGGGAATAATGGCAGCAGTTGAAAATGGTAGTTTTCTTGACAGGTCATCCATTATGGAGAAAATGGGTAGTCAAAGGGCGATGGACAGTTTTCAAACGGTTCTACAAGAAAAAATTGTCAAAAGAGTATAAAAGAGAAAAGAGAACATAGACGAAGGAAGGAATCAAACGACTCTCAAACAGAGAATTATGTAATTTCATTTCTTTTAAACTTTCAATTACTTTTTGAATTCAGTGTGCTTGTGCCCCTTGGAGGCATTTCGCTTCTTGCCATTGTAATCTTCATAAATAGAACACCCCTCGTTGGGACTTTGTCTCGAGAGATTGTTGTTCCTTACACAATCATCTGAACCTTCTTTTAATTGTTAGCGAGTCTCGATTTCTAGCGAAACAGTTTTACATTTATTGGTTGTGAAGTCATGCTTTATATCTTATTAACGTATGCTTTGATAACGATTTTTTACTGATATGGAATGGTTGGCAAAATCAATTAAAGTATATTTGTTCGATGTTTATGCCCATTGTTTACGTTATTTTATGGACTTTGTTTAGGTTCTTCATTAAGCAAACCCTAATGCTTTTGATTTTATTTGAATTTTCGATGGTATGGACCTAAATAGTTTGTTGTAATAAACAAGCCCACAAATTTGTTTAAGGAGCTCTTGGCTTAGTTTATTAGTGAAATGATATTTAGGAAAAACGAGATTAGATAATCAATAAATAGTCCTCAAAATTCGAGTTTAACCATTTATGTTAAGTAACGAACTTGTGGGCTCGAGATAAGGGTTTTACTGCAGCAATTTCCAAAGTTATTCCACTCAACAATGGCAGTTGATGTGTGATATGATGAATCCTTATGATTGCAACCGTCTTTTGTATGTATGAATGGGACTGTTGCGTGTTTCAAAGTACGTGAACTTTGTTTACTTAATACGTATGTTACGCACGATCTGATCCATTTGTTTGAAATATTTTGGGTGCCTCTTTACCTTCAATGGCTAGGATTCTTTTTTACCTTCCAAGATCAACCCTGACGTGATCCAATGACTGAAATCCTTGGACAGAAACTATAAGTATGACGTGATATTTCCTTCTTCCTTCTTTCTTCTCCGACCATTCAGTAGCAGACTAAGGTTTTCTGGCGATTCCTCTTTGTTCATCTTCCTAAAAATCCTTCAAAACCTCTCTTAGGTATGTGTTCTGTGTACTTTTGCTTCTTTTCTTGCATATTTTCCTTTTCTTTTGGTTGTTTGTTACATCCTTGTGAGTCTTTATTTTAAAATATTTAGGAAATTAACTGTGTGGAATGTCTTCCTAAAATGATTCCCAAAACAGATTTGTTAGTACCGAAGCTACCAGTTCTACATTTAGGGATGACATAGCGGATTTGTAATTGTCATCTTCTGTAGACTCTAAATGTGTTATATTTTGATATTGTACCTTGGATGGCGGTTACACACGTTGACCCCCCAAAAATAATCAATAGATGCCGGGCCCACTCACGCCAAGTCAACTACGATTCCTGCGCGTTCCTACCGAAATGATGACGATAGTAGTGAGGAAGTGGACGCGGGAGGTACTTTGCGGCAAAATTGTTCGAGCTTCGACGGGTGGAACGAAGACAACTGCACTAACAACGATCGCTGGATTTAAATCAAACTAATCTATGTAATAATAAACAAGAATATGTGGAAGGATAGATGAAATGTTCATATGTTTCTTTCAAGAGTTCAAGTGTATGTCTTCAATATATGATTATACGTCATTCTTTTTCCCAATGATCCAATCCCCCTTTTAGTTATAAGAGGACCTATTTATACTGCATTGGCCGACGTGGTGATCATTAGATCCAAACCACGTGGCCTCATTTCCCCAATTAGGGCGTCATGTCATTGTCTATTCAGGTAATTAATACATTGATAAAGGGTCAGCCGCCCTACACAATAGGCTGACATACTGACAACTTTATTACAAGTGTCAAATCACTTACTTCTAGTAGATATTTAAATCAATTACAGGAGACAACGTCGGCCTAGAGGACTTCAGACGAGTTGGGAAGAGCCTCGGATGGGTATGAGCTTAGCCTTTGAAGAAGTGCCTCAAACTGGGCTTCATCAGGCCGCGTGAGGGCTTCGGACATTGTGTGAGGACCTCAGCCTATTTTTCTGGTTGGTGTGTTTGATCTACTGGGTCTTCTTTTTGACTTTTTGTTGAATGTTCGTCCACGTGTCGTGCCACGTGGCTTCATTTCACTGGGCCTCAAAGGAGAGGAGTAACAATAGTCCCCTAAGTCGAGGCATGATTATTTATGTAATGCATAGACTTGTTCAATTGTCTGACCTCTGGAGATCTAATGTAGGTGATAATGTGTAACTTCAGGGATGATTCTGAGGAAGTTCGCAGAAGTGGATGTATTTGAGGTGCTTTCGCATTACCGAAATGCCTTCACGCATCGGAGGTGGTAGACGAGGTGTCGAAGTATATAGGCTTCGGGTAAACAAAGTACGAGGTGTTTTAATGTCTTTGGGAAACACGAGGCATTTGTAATTATGGTGCCTCAATGATTTGATGTCGTGGTATATTTCAAGAAAAATGCAGATGAGGGGGTACAGCTTCCTATGCATGCAATCGTCGCCTCATTTAATGTGCAATGATGGTTGTCTCCCACATGCCTAATGGATTCCAGACGCTTGGGGGTGAGTGTGCCAGATGTGCTAATCTGAGCCCTAGAAGATGATGCGTCAGGTGTTCTAAACCCTTGGATTAAAATTTTTAATTTGACGTTGGATGGTTCGGATCAAGATCGAACGACTGAGGTTGAGTGGGCTTGCCTATAAAAGGAGGCCTCCTTGGGCGAGGACATGCCCCTACATATCTTCCAAACCGTCTACCAGCCTAGGTCTCTAGGTAAAGGGGATTCCAAAAGGTGGTACTCTCTCTATCTTTGGGGGTCGCACTCCCCTTTTGTGGTAGGTTTGCCGATCTCCATCAAGGGATGGAAGGAAACCTAGTTTTGGGTGAGGGAAAAATGGTAGGAGTATGAGGGTGACCTCATCCCTCACATCAATGTTCCCACCTCATATTCCTATGCCCGTGAGTGCATTTCTTGCTTTATTAATTACTTGAAATGACGATTTGATACTTACCATTTATGTGGTTACTTTGCAGGGTCGGTCGAACAATTTGGGTTCACAGAGTGTGATTGGGACACTCTTACCAAGGTCTACGAGAAGTCCTTTGACTCGAGTGACTTCACCTACCTGATTCAGTCGAGCCGTTTCTTTGAAGATTTCGGTTTAATGGCGAGGAGGGTTAAGATGTCATTGTTACTTGTTCTTTAGTTTCTTATAAATGGTGTTTTACTAACTCCGACGTCTTTGCCTTGTAGATAACTTAATAAGAGGAGATACTCTACCAAGACATGGCCACCATTTTGGCTGCCCATCGACAACGGGGAAGGGAATGAAGCCCTCATCTGCTGGAGGGAAGCAGGTGAGGGACAAAATTGAGAGGGTCAGCAAGGAGGCTGCCTCTCAGGAGGAGGGGGGACCCCCTATGCCAGATAAGGGGAAAAAGGTAGTGGAGGAGGAGCCAAAAAAGAGGTTCAGAGTCCCAACTCCTAGTGGGGCGGATGGCTCCAGGGACGTCCCTCTCCTCCGCTCTGAGGTCCCAGCGAGGGACAAATTGTTGAGCAGCTCAATGGCTGCAGCCTTTGGGGGCAGAAGAGGCCCACTACGGTGGAGTCCTAGAGGCAGGACCCTTCAAAAAAGGCCAAGGTTTCAAGTGACTCCACCACTTTCGAAGCGCCAAGAAGGCCAGAGCCGCTTCGGCCCAACGGTCGGACGAGCTGAAACCGGATGCCCTTCCACTTCTTCCTCCGAGATCTAGACAACTATCACATCATTCCACTAGTTCTGGATGGAGAAGTGGCAAAACTTCATGGAGACCAGTGATGCTGTTGATGTTGTTACTACAATGGTGGCTCAGGCGGGAAGGTCTTTTGTCATGGCTGTAGAGGTGAAGGCCCTCTTCAAAAACCTTCAACAAAAAAATAAAGAATTTTTGAATAAGGCTGCCCAGGTGGAGGAGGCAGCCAAGAATGTGAAGGCCGAGGCCTAGAAGAAGAAAGAGGCCGAGGAGTTTGTGAAACTCACTTCCGCTTTGACGGAGATCGAAAAGTTGAAGAAGGAGGTCCACTTGTCTCAAAGTGAAGTGGACTCTTTTACAAAGCGAGTGGAAACATCCGACGCTCATCAGCATTTGGCGGCAGAGGCCTTGGAGAGGGCAAATAAAGAGAACGTGGCTCTTAAGGAGCAGGTGAGGAAGCTGACCTCCAGGATCTTTGGGCTTACCGAGGAGGTGGAGGTTTCTAGACAAAAGGCTGAAACTGCTGGTAACGATACCGAGAAGCATTTCCTTGCCAAATTTCATCTGACGGAGGTGTATAAGAGCTTCGTGAGGTACTGGCAACTGGCGGAGGTGTGCCTACACGGATTTGATAGAATGGCTGAAGGTGCATACTCAAGGCATCAACACCTCCGAACTAAGGATAAAGTTTCTGGAGAAGGAATCGGAGGAGCCTGAACCTCAAACTTCGGTGGAGGGAAGCCAAATAATTGAGCTTGATGATGACACTATCGACAAGGCTGTTGCTGAAGAAGTGGCTCCTGATGCCATTGTACCTTTTGTGGCTCCTCCCTCCCACCTACCTAGAGTAGCTTTCTATCCTTATATCTTTTTATCCTTCTTTTTTATTAAGTGTAATGGCTTCGGCCCACCAACTGTAAATGTTTTCTTATGAATGAATTTCCTTTATTTAATACTGATGTGTTTTTTATTTATTTTAATTACCATTTGGCTTTGTATCGATGCGCTTATTACGATCGGAGCAACTTGTAGTCGAATCAAACCCGAGGTCATATTGCCTTAATAATAACATCAAAAACTTGATAACATTGAACTTATGAACGATGGAGACCACTGATAGGGAACATTTGATGAGATCAGACGATACGCAATATAAGCCTTAATAATATGATTGATCTTATAAAACTAAAGTGTTAATAGATCATTCTCGTCGTCAGAACTTGTTTAGGCAAATAACTATGTAAGATTCCAACCACATCGACACTTACATCACACTCCAACAATGGTCTATTCGTTAAGAAATCATTCAAGTGTCTAGGGGTTAGGTAGTATTTTCCACTTCGGCAGTGGCTCATGCCGAAGTTTTTAACTGACTTTAGCTAATGAAAGCATGAATTGGGTGCAGAAGTGGTCCTTTTGGGACCTTATTTAACTCGTGGATACTCAATAAGATCTTATATTAAACATTGAACTTATGCATACAAGATGTCTCACATTATTGATAGTATTTGATCAGATGTTCTGCGTTCCAAGGATGAGGCTGTGCCTTTCCATCCATATCTTTAATTCTGTAGGTTCCAGGGTAAACTTCTTCGCATATGTCGTATGGACCCACCCAGTTGGGTCCGAGGGTCCCTGATCCATGTTCTTTTGAAGGTGGGAACACCTTTCGTAGTACTAATTCATTTAGTCGAAATGACTTCTTCTTTACCATTGAGTTATAGTACCTGGTCATTTTCCTTTGGTATATGGCCATTTTGGCCTGAGAGTCATCCCCCCTCTCTTCGAGGAGGTTTAGCCCACATCTCATCATTATGTCATTACTTATTTCGTTGAAGTGTATTCATCTAGGAGACGGAAGACCTACTTCGACCGGGCTCATAGCCTCAGCCCCATAGACCATGGAGAATGGGGTCTCTCCAGTTACAGTTCGTCTTGTTGTTCTGATTGCCCAAAGTACTTAGGGTAGCTCATCGACCCATACCCCTTTCGAAGCATCTAACTTCCTCTTCAGGGTGTATTTGATTATTTTGTTAATAGGCTCGATCTGCTTATTGGCTTGAGGATGATGTGGGGAGGAAAAATGCTTCTTAATACCCAACTATTCACACATATCCCTGACCTTCTTGTTGTCGAACTGCCTGCCATTGTTTGATACGATGCAGTGGGAAATTCCAAACCGACAAATGATATTTTTCCATAAGAATTTGGAAGTGTTGGCCTCAGTTATTTTGGCGAGCGGTTCCTCTACCTATTTCGTGAAATAATCAATGGCGACAATTGCGAAGTTAGAACTTTCCCCCCCTTTGGGAAGAGGTCCAATGAGATTGATACCCCATTTTGCAAACGGGCAGGGACTAGATACCACGCTCAGCTCTTGCCAGGGTTACCTTTGTATAGTGGCAAAGCGTTACACTCGTCTCATTTCCTAACAAATTCCTGCGCATCCTTTTTCAAGGTGGGCCAATAATATCCCTATCGAAGCACTTTTTATGCCAAAGACCAACCTCCTGCGTGGTTGCCACAAACCCCCTCATGGGTTTCCTTGAGCACATAGTTTTCTTGTTCTCCTCCAATGTATTTTAGTAGGGGCAGTGAAAATCCACGTTTGTGTAGCACCTCGTCTTGGAAGACGAAGTGGGCGGCCCTTTTCTTGAGCTTCCAAGTCTCTTCCTTCCCCAAGGGTAGGACCTGGTCCTTGAGGTAAGATATGATGGGCTTCATCCAAGGTAAGGTATCTTATACCCACATCACCGTACCATCGACATCAGTTGAAGGTCTAGAGAGATGCTCAATAGGTACCACTATGAACAGCACAGAATCTTTACTGCTTGCCAACTTTGCTAGTGCATTGGCATCAGCATTTTCGGAGCGTGGGATTTGCATCAGTTCAAACTTCTCAAAGGAAGGGATGAAGCTCATTACCAACTTCAAGTATGCTTCCATAGACCTACCTCTGGTTGAAAAATTACCATGACCTAGCTCACCACTAGCTGGGAATCACTGCTGATGATGAGCCTCTTTACTTGCATTTTTTTTGCCAATCTTAGGCCAGCCAGAGGGCCTCATATTTCTACCACATTGTTTGTGGCCTTGAAGCCAAACCTTATAGCACAAGTGACCTTGTGTCCCTTTGGGCCGACCAAGATGATCTCTGCTCCCGATCCTGTGTCCACAGAAGACCCATCAACCGAAAGGTTCCATGCCTGGGGTTCGACGCTTCCATTTCTTCCTCCACTTCTGGAACAGGGGTAAATTCAGCTATAAAGTCTGCTAGGGTTTGCCCTTTGATGGCTATCCTTGACTTGAAAGTGATGTCGAACTCGCTAAGTTCCACAGCCCATTTAAGCAACCTCCCTGAGGCATCTGGCTTTTGAAGCACTTGTTTGAGGGGGCTAATTTGTCGACACATGGGTGCTATGGGCTTGGAAATATGTCCTCAATTTTCTGGATACTGTTACCAAGGAAAGGGCCAGCTTTTCCATATCTGGATACCGAGTTTCTGCTACCATGAGTGCTTTACTAACATAATAAATCGGCAACTGATGGTTACTTTTTTCTCTGTTTGGAATCGAGCTGAGGGCCTCGGAAGTTACTGCTAAGTATAAGTGTAGTGTTTCATGATCTTTTGGTTTGGAGAGAAGAGGTGCCTGACCCAAGTGCCTTTTAAGCTCTTGTAGGGCTACTTCACATTCTTCTGTCTATTCGAATTTCTTTCCTCCTTTGAGGACCTTGAAAAAGGGTAGGCATTTGTCTGTCATTTTGGAAATAAAGTGGTTTAGAGCTGCCACCCGCCTTGTGAGTCTTTGCACTTCTTTCAGCTTCTGGAATGACCTTATGTCGATCAAAACTTTGGCATTTTCAGGGTTTGCTTTGATACGTCTTTGGTTAACTATGTAACCCATGAATTTTCCTGATGATACCCCAAAAGCACATTTCAAAGGGTTGAGCTTCATTTGATACCTCCGTAGAATTTGGAATGATTCATTAAGGTGGGCAATGTAGTTATTAGCCTGCAAGCTTTTTACCAGCATGTCATCCACATAGACCTCCATAGTTTTTCCGATGAGGTCAGCAAATATCTTGTTAACCAGTCTTTGATAGGTCGTCCCGACGTTTTTTAACCCAAAAGGCATAGCTTTGTAACAATAAAGTCATTTATCTATGATGAATGAAATGTCCTTGGGAAACATGGAAATTTGATTATATCCCGAATGGGCATCCATGAAGTTGAGGAGTTCATGTCCTGCAGTTGAATCCACGACTTGATCTATTCGGGGAAGTGGGAAGCTGTCCTTGGGGCAAGCTTGGTTTAAATTCGAAAAATCTATGCACACCCTCCACTTTCCATTGTGTTTTTTTTCACCAGAACTGGGTTTGAGACCCACTTTGGGTACAAGGATTTCCGTATAAACCCATTATTGATCAGCTTTTTGACCTCGTCTTTCAGGGCCTCGTATCTTTCTGGATTAAGGGCTCTCCTCTTTTGCCTGTGTGTCGTGGCCTTTGGATCTACGTTCAAGTGGTGGCAACTAACCTTTGGGTTGATGCCTACCATGTCGCCGTGCTTCCAAGAAAAAACATCAAGGTTTTTAAGTAAGAAGTTTTTTAACTCCTCTTTTATCTCTGGTGGAGAGGTACTTCCCACCTACAGGCATTTTGATGGATCCATAGAGTCGGTTGGAAAGGTCTCCAGCTCTTCTATAGGTACTGTCAGAGGTCGCAATCAACGATATGAGGGTCAAACTCCTTCAAGCAAACTGCTTCTTCAGGGCCCTCGGTCATAACAACGTCTTTTCCTTGTTCAGGAGCATTCCCTTGCTCATGGAGGTCGTTCATGACGACATCGGCAACAATGGGATTGACGATTCTTGGTTCCACTTTCCTTAGGGAATTCGAGTACCACTTTCTAGCTTATCGTTGATCACCTCAGATTGTGGCGATGCCCTTATAAATAGGGAATTTCATGCATAGATGATGAACGGAGGTGATTGCCTATACCTTCTTCAGAGTTGGTCTTCCAAGTACTCCATGATAAACAGATCTATTATCAACTATTAGGAAGTCCATGAAGTAATGACCCATTAGAGGTTCGGTCCCCATCTCTATTGCTAGAGTAATTTTGCCAATTGGGATGATGCTATCTCCCATAAAGCCGTATAAGGGAGAATTCATTGGGGTCAACTGGTGGTCAACTTTCATTTTGTCAAAAGTGGTTCCAAAGATAATGTCGACCGAGCTATCATTATCCACCAACATCCTTTTCAGGCCGTTGTGAGCCACAACAGCCCTCACCACTAGGGCATCACAATATGGATAATGTACTCCCACCGTATCCTCCTGGGTGAATGTAATTGGTGGAATTGTTTTCCCAGTTGAAGAAATGTTAACTATGTAACTTGTCATGGGAGGATCACTGGCTTCCCTGGCATAGTTCATTTGAGAATTCCTGGACTCTCTCCCAACATGCAGGTCTCCTATGATCGTATCAATTTCTCAGATGGGCTCTTGCTCATTGTTAGGTGGGAGACTTCGTCTTTGCCTTTGACACTCTCTAGGCCTTTCAGTGTCATTTTCCCTTCCTCTTGGAGGGTTATTCTGAATGGTCGACGCTCTCCATCATTTTTGTGCGGTTGATTTTGCTTGTATGGAACATTTCTTTGAGGGCGTCTTCCGCTTCCTTGATTCTGACTCTGGGGGTATCTCGCGATGTCCCAATAGTTCTCTGTGCGATGGCCATGGGACTGATGGTAAGTGCAACAGTTGGGCACTTCATCCCTATTTCTAGGTTCAATGCCTCGTCCCTTCGATGGGCGCCTCGGGTCAGGATGACGCTGATGTGTCTCAGCACTTAGATTGACCTCCTTATAAGCTAGGTAGGAACGACGCTGAGTGTTACTGCTACAAGTTTTTATCCGTGGTTTAGCGGCGCCTGATGATCCATCAAATAGGAGGTAGGGCCTTTCCCTCTTTGCCTTTGAGGAGGTGGTAAACCTTGGCTGACCCTGTTCCTATGATCTCTCAATTCTTCATTGAGGATTTCGCACCTTATCATTTCTAATAGGGTGTCATAGGTGATTGGGTCCTTGTTCTGCGCGTCCTTCCAAAAGAAGGAATTCATGTCCAACCCTCCTCGTAAAGTAGTCAGTGCTTTCCTATTAGTAACTTGCACACAGTAAGTCATTTCATCGGTGAAACGGGATAAGAAACTTTTTAGTGACTCATCCTGTTGTTGTCACAGATCTTGAAATCGTTGAATGGGCATTTCTCCTTCTTTGCTTGTAGCGAAGCGTTTCAAGTAAGTTTTCTTGAGGTTGGGCTAGCTTCAAATGTTTCCTTTCGACAATCTTGTATACCAGATTTCTGCTCCCCCACTTAAGGTTAAGTGAAAGGCTCTGCACTTCATAGCTGGCATGGCCACCTTCAGATTTATGTAAGTTTTGAAGCTGTTGATGTTCGCTGGGTCACCTCTCCCATCATACTTGGGAATTTTGGAGAGATTGAAGTGGTTCAGCATGAGAGCATTCCTTATGGCCTCTGAGGAAGGTGAATGATCATCATCATCATCATCATCTAGGTTGCAGGATCTCTGAGGCTCATTCAAGTCTCCATCCTCCCCTTGGTGTGCTTGGGGAGGTGGTTGAGAGGATCATGCTTCATTCCTAGCCTGGTCTCTCCTATCGCACCTATTTTTGGGAGGGTGGACCTGAGGCTCTTCTTGATGAGTTGGTGGCTGTCCTTCATATTGTCGAGGTTCTTCTTGCCTATTCCTAGGCTCTGGAGGAGGAGGATAGGTCGGCCTATTTCTAGGTATCTGGGGTGAGTGATCTTGCCTATTTCTTGGCAGCATTGGACCTATCCTATCGAAGACACTGGCCGATCTCTGAGGCCTGTCTTCTGGCTCGTAGTTTGGAGAAAAGTTGAATGGTGCTTCGTGTGGCCTTTCCAAAGCATAGTTGGTCCATATATCCACCTTAACTTCTCTTTTCCGGTGGAGGCTCCACCCTGGTATGAGGGTGCCTAGCCATTTGGCTTTGGACTTCTTCCTCCTCTTGGTAATATCCTTAGGAAGTTGGGAATACGTCCTCAGGAGCTGCATATGGAGGGACATGATGTCCTCGTCCCTGCATGTTCATAAATATTTCTTGCATGGCCAAGTTCTGCTGGGTTATGTTCCTCATATTGGCCGCCATTGTGGCCATCTCTCTAGTGAGCCTAGCCGCAACCCTTCCCCCACCTCTGGATTCTCCTCGTCTTCATATTGGAGGTCGTGGTCGAGCAGTTGGGGTGGCTTGTGAGGGTTCCTCTTCCTCAAGGTATTCCCTCGTTCCTCTAGGTGCACTTTTATCATTTGAACTCATTTTTCACAAATGTACTTAGTACGAGATTTTCCCTTTCTTCAAGAGTTTCAAGTTTCTAGCAGCCTCTTTTTCAAGGATGCTCATTTTTCAAGGGTTAGAGTTATTTCAGCCAGATCTCTAACCGATGTCTAGCTTTTCTTTAACGTGTTTTCGTGGTTAATCGTATGGTTTCCCACAGACAGCGCCAATCTGTTGACCCCCAAAAATGAATCAACAGATGCCGAGCCCACTCACACAAAGTCAATTACGATTCCGGCGTGTTCCTACCGGAATGATGACGGTAGTAGTGAGGAAGTGGATGCAGGAGGTACTTTGCTGCGAGAGACAAAATTGTTCGAGCTCCGATGGGTGGAACGGAGACAACCGCACTAACAATGATCGCCTGATTGAAATCAAACTAATCTATGTAATCACAAACAAGAATATGTGGAAGGATCGATGAAATGTTCATATGCTTATTTCAAGAGTTCAAGTGTATGTCTTCAATATATGATTATACGTCATTCTTTTTCCTAAGGATGCAACCCCCATTTTAATTATAAAGAAGACTTATTTATACTGCATTGGCCGACGTGGTGATCATTAGATACAAACCACATGACCTCATCTCCCTAATTGGGGCGTCATATCATTGTCTATTTAGGTAATTAATACATTGATTAAGGGCCAGCTGACCTATACAATAGGCTGACATATTGACAACTTTATGTAACGACCCGAGTAATTTTCTCCAGCCGTTAACATATACGTACTGTCCGCTATGGGGAGTAATTTTCTCCCCTCACGGCTTTCTGGACGCGTCCCCTAGGATTCGAACGAGATGGGGAGAGCGTCGGATGGGTATGAGCTTAGCCTTTGAAGAAATGCCTCAGACTGGGCTTCATTAGGCTGCGTGAGGGCTTCGAACATTGTGTGAGGACCTCGGCCTATTTGTCTAGTTGGTGTGTTTGACCTACTGTGTCTTCCTTTTGACTTCTTGTTGAATGTTAGTCCACGTGTTGTGCCACGTGGCTTCGTTTCACTGGGCCTCAGAGGCGAGGAGTAACAATACACACTGGTATATGTATAATCTGCGAACCTTTAGATAAGGTAAGGGACTACACCTTATCTAAAATGAGCATTTAGATAAACCTAAGGGTTCTAGTGTCGAAAGGGACTTGACTGAGATTAGAAACAAATTTAATATTCCTAAAGATATAAAGCTAGTATGTCTGAACAATTTCAGATTGCGAATCAACCACCTTGCATTTCTATTCATAAGTATTCAATGGACATGGGACTTAGAATTCCCTTTCATCATTTCTTTCGCGAGGTACTTAGCTCTTTTAGCCTTGTCCCCACCCAACTTTCGCCAAATGAGTGGCTCATAAAGTTGGGTTTTTCCTTTTGTGGACTACTGCGTGGGTAGAGGGGAAGTTATCCTCTGATATTTTAATGTCGATCTACTACCTAGTAAATGCTGACAACAAAGTTAATCCCCAAAAGAGCTTTTACTATCTTTCTCCTTGCTTTCCCAAAATCTGCCCCAAACTTCTAATTATTCCATATAGTGTAAAATTAGAAAGAAAGTTTCTTCTTTGTACGAGGCGAATGGGGTCTTCCTCCAAATGACCTAAATCCTATAGCAACCATGCCTCGCTATTATGGAAAAATATCATGAGTGTAATGAATTTACTATTTGCCTTCGTTTAATTTTTGCTTTGATTTATACTAAGGGTTCGTTTGATTTCAAGAATGAAATTTGGATGGAAAGAAAATGAATTAAAGGGAATTGAATTGCCTAGAACTTGTTTTACTGGGAATTCTCAATTAATTGTGTTTGATTGGTATAATTTTTCACCTGAAAAATATTGAAATTTTGGATCTTTTGGTATTCGTTTGACTTTATTTTCCAGGAACATTGTCCATTAAAATGATATAATTTATTACAATTGGGGATACAATTTGTTTCCATTGCAAAAAAAAATAAAAAAAATTAAAAAAATAAAAAAAAATTTTAAAAAAGTTGCCTAGAAAAGCTTTTTCCACCAAACCCATGGGAAAAGCTTTTCCTCAATACCCAAGAAAATGTGAAAACCCAATTTCATGGAAAATTTAGCCAATCAAACATGCAAAAAGATGTAAATGAATTTTAATTTCCATGGAAAATTCCCTCCAATCAAACGAGGCCTAATATTTCTTTTTCCGGGAAAACAGAAAATTTATTGTAGGTCGAGCACTTTTTGATCTTTGAACTCTTATGACTCTGATTCTTAATTCGAATCTACTGGTTCGTGCAGAGAGACTGTTTCATTCTTCAAATTCAAACTTTTACAATACAAGAATATAAACCACGATGTGTGAGTGTATATGCTAAACGGGGCTTCTTTTTTTCTTTTTTTTTTGTTTTTCAATATTTCTAACTTTATTCTTTGCTTTGTTAGTGAGGATTGATTTTGTTGTGAACCCAAGTTGAAAGTGCCAAAAGAAAACTTCTGAAGTTTCAATTCCTCCTAAGGATCTTACTTTGTTGACGGTTGGAGGACAAAAGGGTATGTCTTCGCAAGGGGCGGGCGGGGGGAGTGTCAAAAGGTACTTCTTTGAAGAAAACTATAAATTCGAAAGAACCGGAGGGTTATGTACTGGTGTTACGACCACTCTTTTTCCTTTAGGACATTCACCTTGGAGTCTACTCCGACGGTTCCTACGCTGATTCCTCGAGGGAATCTACTATGGGAAAAGTAAGGCGTTGGGTAATGATCACCTTTATTCGAACACCAAGAGATCTCATTCTATAAGGGATCAGCGCTCAGAAAGGTTGGACATGAAATATTTATTCAACCCTCGTTTCTCTGGCAGCGATGTCTGTTTATTTGTACTTTAACAAATCTTGGGAGAAATTGACAAAGGATATTATTTTGACAGAAAAGGAAAAATTGATTGATGCTCATCATTCGTGAGTGCCATGCTTAATCACGATCAGCACGCGGAATAAGAGGTATGGGTTCTGCGAGCTACTTTTGTTGACATACAAAAAGTGTAGCCCAAATTGAATAGTCCAAGGGACGAAGCCCAATTAGGAAATTCAGAACAAAGGCCCAAATATGACCATTAATGAATGTAGTGGAGGCCCACGAACAAGGCACCATCATCGCCTAAGCTTACAAGACGCCTAGGATCTGAGTGAATAGAGTGCCTTATGATAGCTCACAATCGTTACGAACCAATGACGGAGTTGAGTCCTCGAACCATGCGTGCGTTGTTTGGGGAACTTACACAGGATGTCGTTGAACAGGTAAATCTATGAAATGTTCATAATATGGAAAGATTTACCCAAAATGGGAATGCACATTATGACAACATGGCCAAACAACTGAATACATTAAACTAAATAATGCACAAGTTAGGAGGTCAAATGTGCCAGCCAGTTGTACCTATTGCAAACCACTTTCAAACTAGGACGATTGTGGGACATAATTTCCCAATCCTAAAGTCCAAATCAAGGGATAGAACCACCCTTTGGTCGGTCTATTTCAAACCAGGGGGACGGTGTAGTGCCAAACTTGAATAGTGGAATGGTACGTCAAACCCGGGAGTAACTTAAATATAAGAGATAATGTCCTTAATAATAGATAGAATACCCCACGTGTTAATGATAGAATAAATACTCAGGTTAACGGTAATAATGGCCCAAACAATGGCAACTTTGTCGTCAACCAAGGACCAAATGTTAGGCCTCATGCAACTCAACCGGTTAAGCAATCAGTAGGAATTCCATATGACCCCAACGTCATTTTGAGGAATCAAATTATGGAAATAGTACAGGATCAAATGGCTTTTGGGGTACGCCATGTCATTAGGCCGACTTAAACAAAGCCATATCTTGATTGGGTGGACCAAGCATATCCATGGCCTAGAGGGTATAAAGTGCCAGAATTCCATTATTCACTGGTTTAGGAGAAGTGTCTACTCTAGAACATATAGGGCGATTCACACTGCAAAGTGGTGAAGTGACTGACTATCATAAAATGAGGTTGTTCCCTAATTCATTAACAGGAATAGCTTTCTCCTGGTTCATTAATTTTCCCGCGAACTTTGTTCAAACATGGCAACAACTGGAATAATTGTTCCATGCTCAATTTTATAAGACTGAGTCTGAAGTTACCTTGGCCGATTTGGTGAATCTACGTCAAATGCCAAACGAATGGATAGAAGGTTTCCTTTAAAGGTTCAAAACAGCAAGAAGTAAATGTTTTGTGCTTTTGCCCGAAAAAGAGTTTGTCAAAATCGTTCAAAGTTGTCTAAGCTTTGATTTGAAAAAGAAATTCCAAGACATGGAATTTCCTGATCTTTTCCAACTGAGTGCAAACGTGATTAGGTATGAATGATTGATAAGAGAAGAAGAGCAAATGAAGAATTCTAGTAAAGGGACTTATTATAGAGACCCAAATTTTGATGGTTATACCATTAATGACGAGTATTATGATCAAACTGAAATATGTTTGGCCGAATTAATCAAAGGAGATGCGTATACTTCTCCTATAATGGCCAAGCCTATAGCGTCGGGCAAGGATGAGCCTATAAAAGATGAAAACAAAAAGGCTAGGACGTTCTCATTCGATGTGACCAAAGCTGACCTTATATTTGATAAACCGTATAAGGATAAACAGATAAAGTTGAGCGATAAGCATAAATTGCAAAGCCCTGAACAAATTAAGGGTAAAAAATATTGTAGGTGGCATAATGCATGGTCAAATTTGACTAACAATTGTTTGGTCTTTCGTCATGTATTATAAGATGCTATCGAATCAGGGCAAATTACGTTCGAAGATAAGAAGAAGATAGCAGTGGATGAAAACCCTTTCCCACAGCCACTTGGGGTGAACAATGAGGAAGAAGATGATGGTATGACAGACATTGAAGAAGATATTGATCTGGAAGCAGAGAGAAGAAAGAGAGGAGTACCGCGTAATACCCTACTGAAGCAACTACATCGAGAAAGTATTCGTAAAGTGGACTTATTGGGAGAACCATCTGGGCGTTCTTTCGATTATTATATGTTGTATGGGATACCTAAGACAAAAAGGAGAGTACCTCGCTCTGAAAAGTATGGGTCACCTCCAAGAATATTGTCCCCTCCTACAGGTTGGGTAACTGGACGTTGAAATTTTGTCTTCGTAACGGCACTTGAAATTCAAAAAAAAAATCTGCTTCCTTCTCTCCTTACTCTCTCTTGTATAAAGTGTTTAGAAGATTGTTGTGGGTGATTTTGAAGTGAAATCATGCACCTATTTATAAGTAGTCTTGGAGTAACCTAAAGAAAGTGAAGGGTTTTCATTTAATTAATATGGGGTAGTAGTTGAAATAGGTTATGGGAGTTTTAGGCATTAATTATTTTAAGAAAATGGGCATGGGTTGCACTTTAAACTTCCATAAGATCTATTCATTTTAAAACATGTTGGACTAGCATTGGGCTTCCATTTCTTATGGGCCAAGCATAGTGTTTCTCATGGGCTATGGCTTGTGGTGCTAGGCCACCATAAAATTATGAGCCTACTTGCATTTCATCATTTTTTTCGGGCTTCTACATCCTTCATACCTTAAATAAAATTTCGTTCTCGAAATTTACCTATTGGTTGGGCAAGGAATGTTGAATATTTGTCTTTAACTTCCTCTTCTCTTTCCCAAGTAGCTTCCTCCACTCCATGGTTATTCCATTGCACTTTGACTAGATGAATCTCCTTGTTCCGTAGTTTATGTACCTTTCGATCCAGTATCTTAATCGGCAATACCTCATAAGATAAATCCTTTTGTACTTCCAAAGATTGATGGTTAATCACATGATTAGGATCGTGTACATATTTCTTGATCATTGACACGTGGAATACATTGTGCACTGTCGATAGTTCAGGCGGCAACGCCAATCGATAAGCCACATTTCCGATCCTATCAAGTACTTCGAAAGGTCCGATGTAACGAGGTCGTAGCTTACCTTTCTTACCAAACCTTAGTACACCTTTCATTGGTGCCACTTTTAGAAAAACTTTATCTCCAACTTGAAATTCCAAGTCCTTTCTTCTTGTATCGGCATAGCTCTTCTGCCTGTCCTGTGCTGCCTTTATCCTAGCACGGATCTTATCAACTGCTTCGACCGTCCTTTCAATGATTTTCGGTCCCAAAACTCTCTTCTCTCCGACTTCATCCCAATGAACGGGTGATCTACATTTTCTACCGTAGAGAGCTTCATATGGTGCCATCCCAATAGTTGCATGGAAACTATTGTTATACGCAAATTCCACCAAAGGTAGGTATGATTCCCATTTACCTCCTAGATCCAACACACATGCCCTTAGCATATCTTCCAAGGTTTGGATGGTCCTTTCAGATTGACCATCGGATTGAGGGTGATACGCGGTACTGAAATTCAATTTCGTTCCCATAGTTCCTTGTAAGCTTTTCCAAAATTTTGACGTAAATCTTGGGTCTCTATCAGACACAATGGATGCGGGAAGACCATGCAATCTTACAATCTCTTTAATATACAACTGTGCCAATTGATCTAGGCTGAAATTTATTTTCATCGGAAGAAAATGAGCTGACTTCATTAGTCGATCCACGATTACCCATATGGCAGTGTGTCCTCTTGCTAAGTTTGGAAATCCAACCACAAAGTCCGTTGCGATTTTCTCCCACTTCCATTCGGGCATATCCAATGGATTTAGCAATCCAGCCGGTCTTTGATGTTCTGCTTTAACCTGTTGACAAACTATGCATTTTTCCACAAATAGTCCTATACTTCCCTTCATATTCCTCCACCAAAAAGTATCTCGAAGATCTCAATACATTTTCGCACCACCGGATGTGCCATGTATGGGGTAGAATGAGCCTCTTCCAATATCTCATCCATCATAGCCTCATCCTTAGGCACACAAATTCTCCCTTTAAACATCAACGCCTGAGCCGAAGCTATTCCAAAGTCTTTTCCCTTATCGGTACCAATCTCTCTCTTGATCTTTTGCAAGAATGGGTCCTTACCTTGTGCCTCTATAATTCGATCTCTAAGAGTAGGTCGAACTACCAAAGTTGCTAACTGAGCAGTGGCTTGCTCTAGTGTGGTAATCGCTTCGATTCGCAATCTTCCCAAGTCCTTGACCAATTCCATCTGAATAGTGGATAGTGACGCCAATTGTCCAACCGACTTTCTACTTAGAGCATCGGCAACCACATTGGCTTTACCAGGATGATAATGAATAGTACATTCATAATCATTTACTAGTTCTAGCCATCGTCTCTGTCTCATATTCAATTCCTTCCGAGTAAAGAATATTTGAGACTCTTATGATCCGTATAAATGTCACACTTCCCTCCATATAAATAATGACGTCATATCTTTAATGTATGCACTACCGCCGCAAGTTCTAAATCATGCGTCGGGTAGTTCTGTTCATGTTGCTTCAATTGCCTTGATGCATAGGCAATCACCTTTCCATGCTGCATCAGTACACATCCTAAACCTTGTTTGGATGCATCACTATATATGATAAATCCTTCCGAACCTTCAGGTATGGCTAGCACAGGTGCATAAATCAATCTTTGCTTTAGTTTTTGAAAGCTCCACTCACACCTATCCGTCCATTGAAACTTTACTCCTTTCCTTGTCAATTGCGTAATTGGTCCATCTATTTTGGAGAATCCTTCTATAAATCTTCGATAGTACCCGGCCAATCCCAGAAAACTTCAAACTTCACCAGCATTCGTTGGTACCTTCCAATTAGTCATCGATTCCACTTTTACTGGATCTACTTCAATCCCTTGGGCAGTAACTATATGACCGAGGAATCCAACTCGATCAAGCCAAAATTTACACTTTTTAAATTTAGTGTATAGTTTCTCCTTGCGCAGTATCTCT
Source organism: Fraxinus americana (assembly GCA_035079005.1). NCBI lineage: Eukaryota > Viridiplantae > Streptophyta > Magnoliopsida > Lamiales > Oleaceae > Fraxinus > Fraxinus americana. The sequence continues at coordinate 20,607,268 of CM068706.1, forward strand.
ATTGCTGTTCTAAGGTGCTGCTCATGTTGCTCCTTACTCTTGGAGTATATCAAAATGTCATCAATGAAGACTTTGACAAATTGATCCAAATACCGGTGAAACACACGATTCATTAGATCCATGAATACTACCGGTGAATTAGTCAATCCGAACGACATAACTGTGAATTCGTAGTGTCCATAACGAGTTCTAAAAGCCGTCTTGGGTATATCACCTTCTTTAACCTTCAGCTGATGATATCCAGATCGTAAATCGATCTTGGAAAGTACCTTTGTGCCTTTCAATTGATCAAACAAATCCTCGATTCTCGGGAGAGGATACCTATTCTTAATGGTCAACCGGTTCAACTCCCGATAGTCGATACACATTCTCATACTTCCATCTTTCTTCTTTACGAACAATACTGGTGCGCCCCATGGAGATACACTTGGTCGTATAAAACCAATATCTAACAGCTCTTGTAACTGGATTTTCAGTTCCTGAAGTTCCTTTGGAGCCATCCTGTATGGGGCTTTAGATACTGGTCCTGCTCCGGGAACCAGATCTATTGTGAATTCCACTTGTCTATCTGGTGGAATACCATGTAGATCTTCTGGAAATACATCTATAAATTCTTGTACCACTGGTACATCCTCAACCCTTAACGTTTCTTGTTTCTCTCCTGAGATGTTAACTAGAAACCCTTGACATGATTCCTTCTTCAGCATTTTCTTAGCTTGTGTAGCCGATACTAGTTGGAGATGGGGTTTTGTCTTTCTTCCAAGAAAAGAAAATTGTTCTTTCCCTGGTTTCTGAAAAGACACTTCCCTTTCTCTACAACGAATAGTTGCATAATTACTTACTAGCCAATCCATGCCTAATATCACGTCAAAGTCTTTCATCTCTATCAAATACAAGTCAGCTTCCAATGTTTTGCCCTCAATACCAAGATCTACAGACTTAGCTAATTTATCCGTGTTCAATGTTCTGCCTGAAGGGATGCTAACCTCTAGTATACTTTCTGACTTATCACAAGTAATAATAGTTTTAGTGATGAAGGAAGTTGATATAAATGAATGAGTAGCTCCTGAATAAAATAGTACGTAAGCAGGGGTATTAGATATCAGTAGAATACCTGCTATCACGTTTGAGTTCTCATCTGCATCCTTCTAAGTCAGCGTGAACACCCGTGCTTTTCCCTTTTTGCTCTGATCGTCGTTATCATCCTTCTTTTGGGTAAATGCTAGACAATCCCTAGCCATATGTCTAGGCTTACCGCACCGAAAACATATATTCTTCCCATACAAGCATTCTCTACGATGGGACTTGCCACACTTAAAACATGGTGTTACTGCGGCTTCTATAGCCTTATTGGCACTAGACCTGTCATTAGCTTTCTTATTCTGCCATTTGGCCTTCCCCTTATCTTGACCATTCCACTTTCTCTTTCCAAACTGCCCTTTTTCTTGCCGGTTGTTCAATTGACTCGACTTCTCCGCATCAGCCTTCTGATACCATATAGCGTGAGCTCACTCCAACATCTTACAGTATGATGTGAAACAATGGGACGTAAGAATCATACTCAGGTCTGGGTTCAGCCCTTGCTCAAATCTTCGAATTTTCTTAGCCTTTGTGTCCACCAAATGTGGAGCATACCTTGAGAGCTGGTCAAACTTTCGTTCATACTCAGTCAAGGACATGGTTCCCTGTTTGAGTTGAAGGAATTCACTCTCCTTGAAATCTCTTAGAGATTGGGGAAAATACTTATCCATTACTTCCTCCTTAAATTGATCCCATGTTAAATCCAATTGCTGTTCCGGAGTCCTAGTTCGAGACATTGAATCCCACTAGTGACTTGTATCACCGCTGAACATAAACTCCTCACACTGGACCTTTTGGGCATCTATACAGTTTATGAATCGAAAATTTTGCTCTAGCTTGCGAAGCCATTCTTCTGCAACCAGTGAGCTAGATGCTCCATCGAAGGTAAGAGGCTTATGCCTTCGAAATAACTCAACCATTGAGACATGAGTTGGGTGAGCCATAGGAGCGGCTGGTAAGGGTGGAGCTTGATTTTGATTTCTACCAAGATCTTGAACCGCTTGTAGGAGGTCTCTAATCAGGTTGTTCTGGTTGGTTCTCGACATTTTCCTATGGATAAGATGTAAAGTTTCTTATTAACTTCATTTTTGAATACTAAAGTAAGGAAGAAAGATATAAATTTTTTTTCCATACTCCTTGAAATCAGGATACACAGTAGTTTGACAAACTAATATGAAAGAAGACAAAATAAAGAACGAAAATCTAGATCTCTAATCCCTATGAGTTTTATGGGTCTTCCTTGGTGGAGCTTCATCTTTGGAAGAGTCTTCCTTCTCAGGCTCGGACTTTATATCTATCTCTACTTGTGGCTCTGGTTTAGGCTCCTGATCCCCCTCGTGTTCCCATTCGAGGTCTTCTTCCTCAGGCTTATCATTGATTATCTCACCCCACCTATCTATTAGGGCTTGGCAAAACCTCTCAAAATCAATCATATGTGGGTGCTCAGACGGGTTGCCTTCTATCATTTCATCCCTAACCCCAATTCCTATATTCCCCCATTAAGGTGGAAGAGAGTGTATGAGGTTATTTATAGCCTCGATATGCGAAATTTCTAGTCTGGCATCCACCGCTGCCATGCATCTTTCATAGATGTCATGCACCAGTTCATCAAGCGGTCGGGACGGATCAGTCACATAGTTTTCATAGGATTGAATAGCAATTCTACGGTTCAACGTTGCTCTATAAGCTCTGGCCGTTCTAGCAGGTTGGAAGTTTCTAGCCATGTCTGTCACATAAAGCTTAATTATGCATTTCCATTGGTAACATAATATCATACAATTCCTTATTACCAATTAAGCCCATAGCCCTATGTTTTAGTCCAATACATGTCCTTTAAATAGCACATCTCTAAATCATATTTGGCTCACATGTAACATATACTTGAAAATTGTAAAATGTGCCGTAACATAGCAAAGCATCATATCATAAGCATAATCTTTTCATAAAACATTTACTTTGAACATACCTGGGGGCCGTAGGATGCGATGGATGAATTGACGCAAGATGCTATGGAGAGCCGTGAACACTTTATCATTTTCATTATGTTCTCATGCATATTTTATTTTCAAATAATAAATCTACAGAACTGGCTAAACTGTGCTCTGATACCACGTTGTAATGCCCTGACCCATATGGATCGAGCCGTCACTTACTGTAGCCGTTGACTTAATGATTAATAAACTTTCAGCAGAAAGCTTAAACTTTTACTTAAAAGCAGAGAAACCGAAATCCCTTGAGATATAGTACAAGTTTTTAATCGATGACATCTTGTTTGTAAATATTTTCCAAAAAACACACGTAACACTTGTGAACATACTTTATTCATAGGAAAAAGGAAAAATACTCGCAGGATAGTTCTACATATAGTGTGCAGAAAGGTACTTAAACAACGTAAACTTTTTCTTAGATAAATTAAACATGTAAAATCACCGGCTTCCCTTAGCATGTTGCATCTTCATCAATCGTCATCCACGTCCCACGCATCGTATCAACCTGTAGTAAGGGGATAAAACCCATGAGTTTGAAACTCAATAGATATCATAGGTGCATTCGTTATCAAATTATATATTTTCGATCTGTAGCTTTTAAAAGAACCGTCGCGTAGAAGGATTTTCGACGGAATCCAATAATTGTTGAGTCATGACTTAACATGACGCCTCGAGCCGGAGAATGATCATTCAACTATAGAGGTACAGAAACACCGTACCCGGAGGTACCATTCTTTCATTTTACTGTTGTACTGTTGTGGTACCGAAGCACCGTACCCGGAGGTACAATTGCATTTGGAAGAAAACATAGGTATAATGAAAACTATAATTTGAACACGAAATATAACACATTTTTACACCTCCACCTACCTTCGTTGATGCTTTGAAATTTATGTTTCTGAAAAAAAAAAGTTTGATGAAGCTGGACGTTGAACTTTTGTCTTCGTAACGGCACTTGAACTTCAAAAAAAAATCTGCTTCCTTCTCTCCTTACTCTCTCTTGTATAAAGTGTTTAGAAGATTGTTGTGGGTGATTTTGAAGTGAAACCATGCACCTATTTATAGGTAGTCTTGGAGTAACCTAAAGAAAGTGAAGGGTTTTCATTTAATTAATATGGGGTAGTAATTGAAATAAGTTATGGGAGTTTTAGGCATTAATTATTTTAAGAAAATGGGTCTGGGTTGCACTTTAAACTTCCATAAGATCTATTCATTTTAAAACATGTTGGACTAGCATTGGGCTTCCATTTCTTATGGGCCAAGCATAGTGTTTCTCATGGGCTATGGCTTGTGGTGCTAGGCCACCATAAAATTATGAGCCTACTTGCATTTCATCATTTTTTCGGGCTTCTACAATAACAGAGCAGCTATAAACACCATCCCGTCCAGAATGATGAGGAAGTTTGCAAAGATAGAAAGTGATATGATTCTAACAGAAGTCATCCTCATAAGTTTCAATGGAGAAACAACTTCAGGTAAAGGGGTTATGCCACTGGACATAACTGTAGGGACAACTACTAGGACCACAGTCTTCTTTGTAACAGATGGTCCTACTAGTTACAATGTGCTACTAGGAAGGAAGGGATTGGATACATGGGAGTTGATGTATACCTTCATCACTCCACCAGTGCCTAGTCTTTTGGAATGATAAGGACGAAGCAGAAGTGGTGCAGCAGATCATAGACCCTTTGTGGCAGAAGTAAACTCGGTGGAAGGTTCATGTACGAAGGAAATTATGGACCGGTCAGGGTAGTCCAAGATGAGAAGAAACTCAAATTGTTGCACAGAGTGAAGAACATTTTCAGTGGATGCACTCACTGAAATGTTCAGTCAAATGAGGCCAAACATAGTGGCCCTGGAAGAGCCAGTAATTGTCAAAATGGTAATCAAGGAATTTTAAATGAGTTGTAAGCAACAAGGGCAAATGACCGATGTTCAGGCCTTCAAAGCTAAGTTAACGACTTTCAATAAAGAATGTAAAGACAAGACAAAAGAAGAAGCAACATTAAAAGCGTTGAGAAACAAATTGGCAGTATTCGAGTTGGAACAGAATATTGGCCGAGAAGTAAACAAGGTGGATTGTTTAGAAGAAAGAGTGCCTATGAGGAACATGGACGACGAAGTGATGAGGATCACCAAGTCTGGATACGCTCAAGTACAAGACCCTCTTATTAAAGTGAATATTGGCGATGAAGGGGAAGATCGCCCAACATTTGTTAGCCAGATGCTCGATCAAGAGGTTAGTGATAAATTAATCGCTTTATTAAAAGAGTATAAGGATTGTTTTGCTTGGGAATATGAACATATGTCTGGTTTAGATAGAAATTTGGTGGAACATAGATTGCCAACTAAGCCTAATTTTAAACCTCATAAGCAGCCTCCTAGGCATTTTGCTCCTAATGTACTTCCTGAAATTAAGAAAGAAATAGAGCGATTGTTAAAAGTGGGTTTTATTAGAACGGCCAGATATGTCGAGTAGTTGTCCAATATCGTGCCAGTATTGAAAAAAAAATGGTAAATTAAGGGTGTGCATAGATTTTAGAAACCTAAACTTAGCTACGCCCAAAGATGAGTATCCAATGCCTACGGTAGATTCTTTAGTAGATTCGACTGCCGGACACGTAATATATTCCTTTATGGATGGGTATTCAGGATACAATCAAATTTATATAGTTGAGGAAGACATACATAAAATTGCCTTAAGATGCCCTGGATCTTTAGGATGTTTTGAATGAGTAGTTATGCCTTTCGGCCTGAAAATGCAGGGGCGACTTATCAAAGGGCAATGAACTTGATTTTTCATGATATGATAGGTAAGTTCATTGAGGTGTATGTAGATGATATAGTGGTCACATCCATTAAAGAAGAAGACCATTTTGAACAATTGAGGTGTTCATTTGAGCAAATGAGGCAATATAAACTAAAATTGAATCCTTTGAAATGTGCATTTGATGTTAATGTAGGAATTTTCCATGGTTTTCTAGTGCACAAAATGGGGATTGAACTTGGTAAAAATAAAGCGAAAGCCATTTTAGAGGCCAAACCACCTAGCAATAAAAAAGAGTTGCAAAGGTTTCTAGGCCAAGTAAACTTTTTAAGACGATTTATTTCTAATTGTGCAGGGCGAACGAAAGCTTTTTCGCCTCTTTTAAAGCTGAAAAATCAGGACGAATTCATATGGAAAGAAGAGTATCAAAAGGCTTTTGAAAGCCTAAAGACGTATTTATCAAGTCCACCAGTGTTGGTGTCACCAATCCAATGACTGCAAATGAAAGTATATATATCGGCTGAACAAGAGTCAATTGTTGAAATTGTTGCACAAGAGGACCAATTTGGTGAAGAAATGACAGTTTACTATTTAGTAGACGGTTAACAAAATGTGAATGTAACTACTCTGCTATTGACAAATTATGTCTTGCATTGTATTTCACATGTACGAAATTAAGGGCTTATTTACGGCTTGTAACCGCTTATTTGATTTCTAAAGTAAATTTGGTTAAGTATATGTTCTTTCACCCTATTTTACACCAAATAGTGGGCCTTTGAACTTTAGCATTGTCATAATTTGAAATACAATACATACCCCAAAAGGTAGTCAAAGATCAGGCTTGGCTAATTTTCTGGTCGATCGTCCATTCCTTGACATGCCTGAGAAGATTGAATTAGAAATCGATTCGTTCGAATTAAAACCTTGGATTTTGTACTTCGATGGATCAAAAACCTCTAAAGGTACAGGGATTGGAGTAGCATTGATAAATCTTTTAGGGATTTGTTACAAATTCGCATTCACTTTGGATAGGATGTGTACCAACAATCAAGCAGAATATGAAGCTTTAATTGTAGGTTTAGAGTTGATGATAGATATGAAAATAAAAAATGTTATCATTAGGGAAGATTCTCAATTGGTAATTCACCAATTAATTGGTGATTTTAAGTGCCAAAGCGATTCCATTGTAAGTCAATACGAAATCACCCTAGAATTGTTGGAAGAATTTGACCAAGTAGAGCTTCAATGTGTTAATAGGATGTATAATGATATAACGAATGAGTTGTTCCAAATGGCCTCAGGTTATTCAAAAGCTTTAAATTGGGAGTCTACTTGTGAATATGGAGTAATATTGCCCATAGTCCAAAGGAGGGCGAGAAGGATCGGAGTTCATTGCATACAAGTTGGAGATTCAATAGATTGGAAGGCAGAGATTAAAAGGTTCTTCAAAGAGCCTAATAAAGAAAGTAGTAGAAAAATGACGTTGCGTTTGCTTTCTACATTAATAGATGAAGAGTTATTTAAGAAACGCTCTGATGGCATATTACTAAAATGTGTAAGTTTGTAGGAAGCCATAACGATCATGGCTAAAGTACATGAAGGGATATGTGGAGCTCATCAAGTCGGCCAAAAGATGAGATGGTTAATTATTAGTGATGAGTACTCTACACTCATGATATTTATGCCACTTAATTCAGTATTTTGTTACCATTGAGAAAGATTTAGAGTGTTTTTATGTGTGTTTTGATGTTGTGATGTAGGTTGGTGAGATTGAAGAAAGTAAGCAGAAGTTGACAATTTTTGGAGAAATTGCTAAATTGTAAGAGATTCAAAGTTCGCGGATTAAAGTGCAAATACTTAAAAGTTGTACCAAACCTCACGATGAAGATTTGAGAGTGCTCGGAGTCAATTGGATGAGAAAAGATGTCAAAGGGATCAAATTTAGTCAAAATATGATCACAAATTAATTTCCAACCGAAAAGTTATGCTCCGAAGTTTTAGTCTCATATTGAGACCCATTTTTGGCACATTAAATGATCGAATTGGAGAATGATTTCTGAAGAGTTATAGCCCTTTGAGTTAGCTTTCCACATCATCTTGAATCGACATCAGACAAAAAAGTTATGATAAAAATATTGAAAGACGTGCAGAATAGAAAACGGGACGCGGCGCTAGTCATCTAGCGCCGAGGCGCCGACGGGTGCGGGAAAGGTGTTTTTATATTTTTAGAATCTTTTCTTGGCCCAATTCAACCCTAATTCATCTCTAAACTCTAAGACACTATAAATACAAGTGAGAAGACCTAATTTTAGAGGTTGGAAGAAGGATAGAAAGATACAAAAAGATTGAATCTCCAAGGACAACAACAAGAAGGAATTGAAGAAATCAAGTGAAGAAAGGGTGGAAATCATAAAAGGGACTTCGATTAGCACTTCAAAAGAGTTCTTTCTTACCTTTTATTTTATGTTTTCCATTATAAATTGTATGGATTTTATGTTCTATTTCATGAGCTAGATAATTTAGCTAAGGTTTGATGTAGCCAACTTGATATTATGGTTTGATGAATACATAAATTATTTCTTTTGGAATTTCCCACTTATATTTAATTGTGTTATGATTATAATATTTTCAATTACCTGATCAATAATTGTATGAATAGACGCTAGTCAATTTCGGCACTCGAGAGAGGCGAGTTTAGGCGTGATCATAAGATTGACACAATGTAGGTTTTATGGGTTTCGAGAGAAAATGTAAAATCTATGAAGCTTACTCCACAAAAGAATCGGGACTTTGATAAATTCTAGGTTTTAATTCGGAATAAAGATATTGAGATTGAATTCTATGATTAATTTCTAGTCGGCACTCGAGAGAGGGGAGAGAAATACAATTGAATTCTTGATTTTAAATATGGGAAAATTAATTGGAATAATTTGATGTCATTGAATCATAATTGAAAGTTGGTGAACCCATTCCCTAGGCTTCTTGATAATTTATATTCTCTAATTTTGTCGTTGCATTTTACCTTTCATTAGTTTAAAAAAAAATCATTCAACCATTCATTTGTGTAGATAAAATAGAAGTTATACATTTATAGTACTTGGTAGAAATTAAATTACAATCCCTGCGGGTTCGACATCCTAACTTTCATACTATATTACAAAATTTGACACCGTACACTTGCGGCATAAATTCACATTGTAGAAAGTGCGTGGCAATTAGGAATGGATATTTCTGGCCCAAGATGGGAGAATCATGTGTTCAATATGCGAAGAGTTATCTAGCGTGTCAAAAGTATGGTCCGATACAAAGAGCGCCAGTAAGAGAGATGACACCCATTATCAAACCCTGGCCGTTCAAGGGTTGGACAATAGACTTGATAGGGAAGATTTATCCCCCATCGTCCAAGCAACATACATTTGTTATAGTTGCAACAGATTTCTTCACAAAGTGGTAGAATCGATACCTTTAAAGGAGATCACCCAGAAAAGTGTCATAGAATTTATCAGTGATCATATTATTTATAGATTTGGGATTTCTCAACTTTGATGGTGGATCATGAAACGTCCTTGAATGGAGATCAAATGAATGAATTCTTGAGCGAGTTTGGAGTTAAGTTAGTAAACTCTACGCCATATTACGCTCAATCCAATGGACAGGCAGAATCTTCTAACAAGATTCTAAAAACTATCATAAGGAAAATGATTGATGAAAATACCATAAATTGGCACGAATGTTTAAACAAGGCCTTATGAGCTTATAGGACGTCGCCTCGGTCAAGTACCAAAGTTACTCCTTTCCAACTTACTTATGGGCAGGAGGCTCTTTTGCCTATGGAAATTAATGTACAAATGATTAGAGTGTGTTTACAACATAAGTTAAGTGATGGTGAGTATGCAAAGTCACTAGTTCAAAACTTATTGGAGTTGGACGAATTAAAATTGGACGTCCTAGATAGATTGCAAGTTCAAAAACAAAAGATGGCTAAGTTTTATAATAAAAAAGTTACAACCAAGTCTTTTAGCCTGAGCAAATTGATTTGGAAAACAATATTCCCTTTGGATAGCAAAGATCCAAAGTATGGCAAGTGGTCGCCCAATTGGGAAGGGCCATATAAAGTGAACAGTGTATTGCCTAATGGAGCCTATCATTTAGAAGATTTAGATGGCACTAAGCACATGAGATTCATTAATGGAAAATACTTAAAGAAGTATGTTCCTTCCTTATGGGAAAGTGAACAAATAAAAGCATAATCAATATAATTGTATTAAGCGATTGTAAATAAATAATACAAGAACGAAGTACGTTCAAACAAATTCCTTTATTATCAAATACTCATTACAAATTGTGAGATACAAAGTACTATATGCTCTATAAGCTACAATTGGGAGCAGACTATTCATTCGATCGATCGCCAAGTAAGAGGGTGAACTGGCCTTGATCGCCGTCTTGATCGTACTGCTGCAATGGCAGGCAGAGAAGCACTCTCAATAGGCAAAAAGGATGAAAAGCACTCTAAAACTGCCTGTCTAATTCTATTGCTGCAATAACAGGCAAGGAGGCTGATAAGCACTCTCAGCAAGCTAAGTGGCCTGAAAGACATCCTCAAATCGCCTTCCATCATTGAACTCCTTATGGAGAATATGGAGACTCTGAGAAGACCTTTGTTGGCCAAAGAACATTTCCTATATCTCCCATACCAAGGGTAACATCAAGACAAATAGCGAAATGGATAGATCAAATGATCCATTTCTATCGAAGAAGTAAATGTTTGATCAATTGTTGAGATGCCAAACAATGGCAGCAAGTTAGTCTTTTAAGAAAAGAATGGAAATGAAGATGATAAGTGCGGAACACATACGCATTTATAGAGGCGTGAAGATGAAATGACAGAATATGAACGGCCACATATGTGCATAGTAACTGAAATTAAATGGCCCAAAGTCTTGGAAAAAGATATGTAAATACCAATGAGGAATGTACATGAATTTTAGCATGAGGCAATTAAATGCTTGGGGGGTTGACGATTAAGGAAAATGTCAATTAACGCGCAAGTAAATAAGACAGTCGTTCATTAATGAAGATGGCTGCTATTACATTCAAAATTGGCAATAGCAACTATTGTGAAATTACAAAAGGGAAGTAAAGGCATTAGATATCTTAATTACAATTTACCCCAAGCTGAACGTATTTGTTCCCTAAGCCTTACCCAATCCTCATTCTGTCTAGAAGAGGTAGTAGATACTTCAGTTACAACGTCGTCATCAACCTTCAGCTTTTTGTAACGTTCAACCAAAGACTTGGTTCGCTATATTCCTTAGGAAGCATTGCATTTTTTTGCAGCCATCCTAGCCCTGCAGTCATCCATTTTTGCTTGAAGTTCCTTCATTTCTGCAGCCAAACTCATCATCAAAGAATCTTCAACCATAACTTCGGAGGAGATTTCGTTCAGTCCAGCCTTGCTTTATCAATCTCTTGAAGTAAAGATTCTCTTTTAGCGATAGCACGAAGGTACTGAGTACTCTTAGCCTTCAATTTGACATTTTTGGCTAGCAAGGAGAGGATCTCAGAATGGATAGGCTTCAACGTTGCCTTAAAATCAGAAGAAACATTGAGCGATGGAAGTGCAAGTGCCTGCACCAATTTCGTACTCAAGAGCTCAAATTTACCCTTTTGTTTAGCAGCACTAGATTTACCAATATCGATATCCATGAAAGAGACATACTCAAACACTGATTGCTTGAGAATCTTCATATTTTCTTCTGAAATAGCAGAAGATGAAATAGAAGGATAACTGGCTGAAGAAGGGCAGGATGTCTTTACTTGTTCCCAAGAAGTAAACAAGTCCTGGATGGAATGCACAATGTTATCAGCACCCTGCAAAGAAAGATGTCAACATTTAACATTTTCACTACAATAAACGAAGTGAAAATGAAAGTGAAGCAAAAGTTTACCTCATCAGCAACCTTGGTAGGTTCAGGCACATCACCATTGGCTCCGCCACCTGTAGAGACTTTCCTTTATCTAGGCGAGTAGACTCTGCCTCGATGGGCAAGTCCATGGGAACCTCTATAGAATTCAAGAAGTAATGAATCGAAAACAACAACACAAGTAAAGGTAAAAACACTAAAATATGTATTACCTTCCGGTTCGACACTTGGGGGGTCAACGCCCTAGGAAGATGGTAGTTCTTCGACTAGCAGTGATGAAGATTTCGGGACTAAGGATTTTTCTTTAAGCATGGTCCCTTCATTAGCTGATTTGGATAAAGCAACTTCAGCAGGAGGCGACAAAGAAGGAGCTGCTAAGACCAGAGTTTTCGAAGGGGAGACTGAACTCTTCTGGAAAATTCAGGTAAACCATTAGTACATGGAGAAGGATGTCTTGTGAATAAACAAACTCAATTACCTTTATCCTAAAGATGAGAGGAGCATCATCATTGTTAAACTGCAAAATTGGAGATGCTGAAGCTAGCTGTTTGCGGCTAGAGATGCCTTTGGTTGTAGTAGCCTTGGTAGGTGGAGAAGCATGTGGAAGAATAATACGTTTAGCGCGAGCAGGTGAGGAAGGATTCCTAATGGACACAGGGGTAGCCAGAATGGGAGAAGTAGACGAAGTGTTTGGCCGATCCAGTAAATGGAATGCACGATTAGCGTCAGTTGTAAACAACCTGCGTTTCACGGATGGTCAGAGTTGGTCAAAAATGGGTGCGTTATAGCGATAGAATTAAAAGGGGCTAAAGAGAAACCCTTGGCCAAAAGATTATTACGGGCATCAATGGCTTGTGTCTCGGTCTCATTGATAGCATGGAAGCGACCTGTCAAGTTCTTAGAATAACAAAGAGGAGCATGCCACATTTGGCCAAAACCAAATTGGCGAGCAAAAAACGGGGGTGCATATATCTCAACCCCTGCCTTGGCATTCATCCCTGTAACAATTTCATGGAATAGTTCTCTCCCAACCAAAAATTGAACCCAAATAGGTAAGAAAGTGCTCACCTCAGCTAAGGTAGAAGAAGGCCGCACATAAAAAATGTAAAAATGTCTCTGCTGGACATATTTATAGGGCTCAATTGATGAATGAATAGCCCGTAGCACCTGACTATTCGAGGAGGAGATGGTGGAGCACCAAGTTGTGGAAAATAGACTCTCAACCACAATTGAGCAAGCCAAAGAGGCCCACTACTAGTGGGTGATGCACCATTCCTTAATTGGAATGGGAGAGACTCCATGACTTTATAAAAGGTGGCCAAAAAGAATGAACATAGATTCAAAGATCTGCCACGTTCCAACTCATGCGATAAAGACAGATAACTCATAGAGGGTTTCAGGCTGGGGATACAAAGAACATATTTACAAAGCTAGACCTGAAGAAAAGCCACTCGCTCAGCATGAGAAGGCTCAGAATTGGAAGCAGTATAAAGGCCTTGCATGCCTGAATAAGATCCAGTAATTTTCTTGTCAAATTTTGGGGCAGCACTGGAAATCAAAATACCAAGAAAGACAATATCGCCCAAAGGCGGAAGATTTACTAGGGCTCCAACATCCCTTAGAGTAATGGACATTGGGTCACCAGGGAAATCAAAAGTGTTGTACTCAGAAGACCAAAAATTTAGGACGATTGGAAAAAACACTGGATCATATATTAGAGGAAAAGGGTAACTTCTAATAGGTCCAAAATTTTAGCACGATCAAAAATTACTTTGGTAAGACCATGATTTACCATGCGTGCATGCCATCTACGAAAACTAGGATTAGTTTTTGGCCAAGTACGAATACCTTTATCGCAGATTGGCTTCAATGGCAAGGAGTTCAGAAAAGGAGGGTCTTCAGTGCAAGGGAATAGTTGACCCACTGCCGCTCGTCCGACCGCTTCAGCATCATTGAATGATGGACTTAGATAGAATTTATTGAGGTCAGCATTGGCTTATGCAAGGAAATTTGAATTTATATACGGTCTAGTAAGGAGGTTTTGGAAATCCTCGAAACTGAAAGAATCATTAGAATGAGTTTGTGAAGTTGCCATTAGATGCAGAAACAGATGTTCTGAAGGGTCCTTGAGAATCGTAGTGAGGAAGCAAGACGACGAACAACGGCCTTTATAGAATGCACGATGTAAAGACGTGAAGGTAATGGCGCGAGAAAGTGGCGTGTCTTTTGGGTTTATGGGGGTTTGTAATGTTGTACCTTTTTAGAATATAGAAGGGTTACAACCAAACGGAAATAATGATTGAAATTCTTGGGAATTTCAAATATTGTCGAAAAATACAAAGAAAGAATATGGCAAAGATTAATAGTTGGTATTAATTCTGCCATATTGGGGGGTAATTGTTGACATACAAAAAGCGTAGCCCAAATTTAATAGTCCAAGGGACGAAACCCAATTAAGAAATCAAAGATGAAGGCCCAAATAAGACCATTAATGAATGCAGTGGAGGCCCATGAACAAGGCACCATCATCGCCCAAGTTTGCAAGACGCCTAGGATCTAAGCGAATGGAGTGCCTTAAGATCGCCCAGAGTGAATGAGCTCGTTCTCGCCCAAACCTTCGAATCGCCCAGGATCTTAGTATACACGAAGTATTATGGTTATCCAGAACATCAGTTATTGAAGCGATTATTGAGTAACCTTATCACACCCCACGATCCAAGAATCACGGTCGTCGGCAGTTAAACGACAAGAGAAATGGCAACAGTTAGAGACGGCAATTCCACGATAAATTGGCCATCATGAAGAAAATGGGTAGTTATAGAGCATCAAACAGTTTCATTACAAAGAAATCATCAAGATAATATAAAAGGAAACGAAGACATAGAGAATAAGACCCCGAATCAAACACTCTCAACAGAGAATATGTAATTTCAATTTCTTAGTTTAACTTTAAAACACTTCTTTTAGTACTCGTGTACTTGCGCCCCTTGGAGGCATTCTATTTATTTTCGATTGTAAATCTTCTCCAGTAAAACACCCCTTTTTAGGACTTTATCTCAAGAGGTCTATTCCTTACACAATCGTCTGAAACAACCCGCGTGAAACAACTTCATTGGAGAGGAATGCGGAGAGTTTTGAGAAGTGGTCTGCAGAACTTCGGAAGAGGGTGGAATGGAACTTAAAATACCTTAAAGCTTTCAAAGAAAATGTAGATGAAACTCTATCTTTTGAGCATTCCAATTCAGTTAGCGATGCTTCAATATCCTCCTACCTCCTCCTCTGGCCAAGACTCTGCCATCTATTGATCTGATGGACATAGTTTCAACGAACTATTCTACTCCTAATGTAATAACTCCGACTTTTGTGAATGATGACATTCCTCCACCTCCAGCGGTATCAAATCCATTCACATGGAATATCATGACGATCTTATTATAGTATTGTGCTTTATTGTAAGTTGATAAGCTCGCATTGCTTTAGGTAATTGGTTAACAGATATGAACTTCAGTTGCTTTCTAAAATTAATAATGTACGATTTAAAGACTTTGCAACTTTTTCCAATAGTTCTTTCATCTAAACCTTATTTAAAATATCTTGTTCAAAATAAATTTTTCTTGAACCCCATTTACGTAAATTAACGAGATCTATAGAATGAGACACATATGCCTATATTTTTTAAATGTCTACTATGCTTAATTATTTGACTTACGTAATGCTTACGAAGAAAAAAATAATTTAAAATAACAATTAAGAAAAATAAGTCCTTTTCTCCCCCCCTCTCTCTCTCTCTCTCGCTCGCCCTTTTTTTTTAAATAAAAAAAATGTACAGATTGTATTATTATTTTATTTTATGGACTTTAGTGTTTGACCAATTAATTTGTTAATGATCAAAATTTAAATTAACAAAACTTAAGCACTACATAAAAAGGTAAATAAATTTCGGGATGTTACATTCCTTCTCCATTAAAATAATTTCGTCCTTGAAGTTATCTAATCTAGTGAAAAGCTCTTAGCTTCCACCTCTTCTTTTTTCTCCCAAGTAGCTTCTTCGACTCTATGATTTTTCCATCGAATTTTAATCAATGCAACTTCCTTATTTCTCAAAACATGCACTTTCCTTTCAATAATTTCCATGGGAGCCTTTTCATAAGTCAAATCTTTCTGCACTTCTAGTGAGTCATAACTTATCACATGCTTAGGATCGTGCACATACTTTCTAAAAATCGACACGTGGAATACATTATGTATTGCCGATAATCTAGGTGGCAATGCTAAACGGTATGTCACATTTCCAATTCTTTCTAGAATTTCGAAAGGACTTATAAATCGAGGTTTCAATTTTCCTTTCTTTCCAAATCTCAGAACCCCTTTTATTGGTGTAACTTTCAGAAATACTTTCTCACCGATTTGAAACTCAACTGATTTTCTTTTCTGGTCTGCATAGCTTTTATGCCCATCTTGACCTAACCATATTCTATCTCTAATCTTATCAACTGGTTGCACTGTCTTTGCAATAATTTCTGGACCTAGAATTTTATTTTCTCGGACTTCGTCCTAATGAATCAGTGATCTACGTCTTCTACCATATAGGGCTTCATAAGGTATCATGCCAATGGTAGCCTGGAAGCTATTATTGTATGCAAACTCTACTAATGGTAGAAATGACTCCCAACTACCTCTCAAATATAGGACACGTGCTCAAAGAATATCTTCTAAGGTCTGAATAGTCCTTTGTAACTATCCATTTGATTTAGGATGATAAGCAGTATTGAAGTTTAAATTTGTCCCCATATTTCCTTGAAGGCTCTTCTAAAATTTGGAAGTGAACCTTGGCTCTCGATTTAAGACTATGGAGGCTGAAACTCCATGCGACCTAATAATTTCCTTGACATATAACTGGGTTAACTGATCCATGCTATAATTCATTTTTATTGGAAGAAAATGAGCTGATT
Source organism: Fraxinus americana (assembly GCA_035079005.1). Classification (NCBI taxonomy): domain Eukaryota; kingdom Viridiplantae; phylum Streptophyta; class Magnoliopsida; order Lamiales; family Oleaceae; genus Fraxinus; species Fraxinus americana. The sequence goes on from CM068706.1 coordinate 20,623,982, forward strand.
TTGTCAATCTGTCCAAGATTACCCAGATAACATCATGTTCCCTATTTGACTTCGAAAAACTTACAACAAAATCAATAGCTATCTGCTTCCATCTCCACTCTGGAATTTCCAATGGGTTTAATTGCCCTGATGGCCTCTGATGTTCTGCCTTTACTTGCGACATATCATACACTTCTCAACAAAGAGACCAATCCCTATTTTAATATTTCTCTACCAAAATGCATCGCGAAGGTCTAGATACATTTTTATACCATCGAGATGTGCAACATATGGGGCAAAGTGAGCTTTGTTGACCTATGGTTGATTTCATCTTTAATGTTTTGATCATAACAAACAAGATTACTATTGTTTCTAATAATTGATTTTCAGTGATGACAGTTCAATATTAAAATTCAAGCATTGCCAAAATCAACAGATTATAAATAAAACTCAAAATGAAGATGAAAGGGAAAGTTAAGCATTCAAGTCAAATCATTCGACACGAGAGCTTAAAAGACAAACGTCAAGAAAAAGTAAGATCAAGACGAGAAGTCTAAGAGGCAAACTTCGAAACAAGATCAAAGACTATACTTCTTAGTTCAAATATAAATGTACTAATACTTTGATATTTAGTGATGACTCATAAAAGCTCCAAATTCGTTTTATGCATTAAAATATTATTTCATAAAAATATTTGCATAAAAATAATTATTTTTCAATTCATAAGAATTTCAATTTGATATTTAATTTTTTTATAATGTTACTTACTTCTTCAAAGGCCCACATTTTTCAAAAAAATAATAAATAAATAAATAAAAGTCAAATTCAAAACGGATGTCCTGTTGACCATGCGGACGTCGCGGACGTCCGATTGGTTAATAATTTTGGCGTTTTGATTGCTATAAATACCACTTCATCTTGCATTCATAAAACAACTAGAAGCGAACTTTCTTGTGAAATATATTTGTAAAATATCTTCTTTAAACTTACATTTTTACATTCATTTCATTTATTTCTTCATAACAAAAACTTTGATTGCTGATTCAAACTTTTTGAATCATTTCTCTCGTCAATTTTTTTTTTATTTTTCTTTGAACTTAACTTATTGATAATTACGTCTTACATACTTATTTTACTGTCTAAACATGAGCAATTGTTGATTAATATGTTGGAATATAGCCTAATTCTATACAATTCATGTTTTGCAGGACAAATGATGAATGTGGCGGAAATAATGAGAAATAAGTGAAAAATAACCAGAATGGAAGAAAGTGAAAGTTCAAGGACTAAAGTGCAAATACTCAAAAATTATGTAAGGACTCACGATGAAGGTTCGAGAGTGCTAAAGGTCGATTGGAAGCAATTAGAAGTAAAAAAGGAATGGAATATTATCAAAATCAATTTCCAATTTGCACAAGATATATTCCAGATTTTTAGCCTAAAATTGAGACCCATTTTTGGTATAGTAAAAGTCCGAATTGGAAAAAATCTATTTCTAACATTGTAGCTCTTCGAGTTATCTTTCCAATGCATCTTGAATCTTCTAAATCGGATGTCAAAAGAGAAAGTTATAACTAAATAACTGACTGCTATGCAGAGACAAAAAATTCGCGCGCGAAAGGAACTTTCCTTATTTGATTAGAACTCTTTTGGAAACCAATTTGGACGTGATTTTCATCTAATTTCCGACTCTTACAAATACTTCACAGCAGAATACATATGAAGAAGGCCCCGATACACCATTCTTCTCCTCTTTGGCTCAAGAAACTCATGGAGAACTAAAACCCTTGGTGAAGTTACGAAGGAACTCGATTGGAATTGGTGATTTCATGTCTTTTATTCATTTAATTTGATCTTTTCATTGTCAAACAATGCTAGAATTTAGATTTTCATTCTCTTGAATTTATATTGAAATCGGTTTAATAGTTACAAGATTTTTTCATGGATTCAGTCATACTTTTTCCATTGTTCAATCAAACTATTTATTGAGTTTCAATTTCAATTATTTATTGTTGAGAATGGTTTAACAATTATTATATCTTTCATAGATCCAGTCATGCTTCTTCTATTGTTAGATTAAACTAATTGTTGAATTTTAATCTCAATTTCACTTTATTGGCGGATTGATTACTACCTTATGCTTGATGTATATGGTTGATCTTTGATCTTGTTCCAATAAAATTGTGCGAATATGTCTTAAGTCTAAATTCTAGGATTACATTTGTAAATTAAATTGATTTTCATGATATATCTTCCGATTAGAGTGTCGGGATGAAAGCCTCTAATTGTGTTATAAAAATGAATAATTGATATGATTGATACAATCCAATTGAGGGAATTTCGACGCTTCACCGCTTCGAATTATTGATTTTAATTTCACGTTTCAACATTGAATTTTATTACACATTTGAGAGAACAATTCAGCCTTTTTGATTCTTTAAATATTCTTCCATCTCCCCGTGGATACGACACCCCAAAACTGTGCTACAACTACCGCGTTATTCTTTGGCCGTAATCACTTATTTATATCAATCTTAAAAGAGAAATATATTTTTTGCAAAAAATCTTTGCACTTATATTGTATAGACTTTTCTACTTCTTCGTATTAAAAACTTTGATTGATTGAATCAAACTTTTAAAATCATCATATTCATCAAAGTTTCTCATTTCTCTCTTAATACTTAACTTATTACAATTATTCATTAAAAGAGATATATAACTTGAGAATAGTTTTGAATTTACATTGCATTTTTTTCTTCTTTATCTTCTTATTGAAACACTTTGATTGATTGAATCTAATTTTTGATTATCATATTCATCAAAACTTTTCATCTAACACTTGAGCCATCGTTTATTACTATTCATTGAAGTGTTAGCATTTCTTAATAATTAACTTGTTTATATTATTTATCAAGAGGGGAATTCCATTGTAAAATCAATTTGATAAAAGTTTAGGTCGTGTTGAAGTTTCGTAAAGATCAACATTGTATAAGGATTGGTGCTCCTTGTTGTAAGTCATCGTGTTGGTCATATTGAGGTCCCGTGAAAGCTCAATAGTGGGTCGTGTTGAGATCTCGTAAAACTCAACATTGTATAAAGATCGGTGCTCATTATTTGTAAGTCATCGGAAGCGTTGTAAATGGTTGAATTGTATCATAAGTCAATCAACATAGTGAAATGGCTTTGCTCGTATCGGAGAGTTTGGTAACGGAGGACGTAGATAATTACTTTGGATCAAACATCGACAATTATATTGTTTGCATCATCTCTCCCTTTTACCTATCGCTTTTAAATTTGTGCTTATTATTTGAATTAATCTATTTAGTCTTTACTTGCTAGAATTTAGATTAATTTTTCAAAAAAGTTTTAAAAACCAATTTATCTCCCTCTTGATTAGTTATTCTTGAGCTATCAATTGGTATCAGAGTAAGGTGCTCATTTTGAAATTAATATTCTACAATCTTGAGCAATGGCTAAACACATTTTTCCAAATCTTGAGGGGCATTCTACAAATCGTCCTTCTTTCTTTGATGGTACTCATAATAACTATTAGAAGGCTAGAATTATGATATTTATTCAATCAATAGATTATAATATATGGGAAGTTATTGGATTTGGTCCCTATGTGCCTAAAAGGGTTATTAAAGAGGATGGTAAACATGATCAAATTATTTTTAAACCTAGAGAAGAATATAATGAAGTAGATAGACAAAAATTATCTCTATGCTAGAGCCAAAAATATACTTTATTGCGCTTTAAATAGAACTGAATTTAATCGTATTAGTACATGTAATTCTTCTTATGATATTTGGCATGCATTAGAAATTACTCACGTTGGAACTAGCAAAGTGAAAGAAACTAAGATAGATCTCTTAGTTAAAGATTTTGAAAATTTATTTATGAAAACGAATGAACCGATTGTTGACATGATCACTCGTTTTACCAATATTGTTAATGGCTTCAAAGGCTTTGATTGAAAATTCGTTAACGGTGAACTTGTGAGTAAAATGTTTAGGTATTTCTCGGATAATTGGAGCTCGTTGAGAAATTGATAGAAAACACCAAAGATATCAACATTTATCTATTGGAATAGCTTTATGGAACACTGATAATATATGAGCTACATCGCATCGAGACAAAAGAGAAGACAATGAGAAGCAAAAAAGATGAAAGACATCAAATTGCGTTAAAATCCATAATTGATGAAGGAACTTTAAATGAAAATTTGAATGATGACAAACTTGTTGATCTAGTTCTTCTTGTTAAAAAATGGAAAGGTTTTTGCAACAATCATCATTCCAAAAGAAAGAAGAAAATGGCAATGAAAAGAATATATTCGTCAAAAAGAAAGTACTCCAAGAAACATGTGATGAAAGTGACGATGATAATCACGAAAAAGATAAAAGTCAAGAGGAAATTGCCAACATGTGCTTCATGGCTATTGAAAATGAGGTAAATTCAAATGAAAATTGTTCATACGATAAATTGTCTACTTCTTATGATGAAATTCTTGAAAATTTTGAAAAACTTGTTTTAAATCATTCGATCCTTTAAAAACAAAAAGAATTCTTTATTGGAAAATGAGGTAAAGAAACTTTTAAAAATTTAAATTTTGAAAAAGAAAAGTCGATTACGATTCTTTAATTAAGGAGAATTTCTCTTTACAAAAAAATATTTTAGATTTGACTCAAATTGTTCACAAATTTACTCAAGGCAAGAAAAATTTTTATTTAATGTTTGGTGAACAAAAATGTATTTTCGATAAAAGAGGAATTGTATATAAACCATTTTTAAAACAGAAGTTTTTTTGAAAATTTCGTTGTTAAAACCTTTACTTCCCCGATTTCAAATGTCACATGTAATTTTTGTAATAAAAATGTACATGTGAATTTTAATTGTTTAATCAAAAAGAGGTTTCACTTTGAAAGCAAATACAAGTGGATTCCAAAATCCACAAACACTAACAATTAAGGACCCAAAGTTGTATGGACATCAAAGAACAAAAACTGAATTATGCTTACAGGTACCAAAGAAAATAAAGAGCAAATGAACCTTGGATAGTGGATGCTCAAAGCACATGACCAAAATCAAGCTTTAATTGTTAAACTTCAAAATAAATGATGGTGGTCATCATACTTTTGGAGATAATGTCAAAGGAAAAATCATTGAAATTGAAATTATTGGTTTGGAGATTTCTTTGAGCAAATAAAATTCAAAATCAAAACAAGAAAGATCCTAAAGATGTTGAAGATCAACATGAGGAAGAAGTAAATGTGCAACTAAATGAAGAAAAATCTTCTGAAATATAAAGTGATCAATCTCTACCTAAGAAATGAAATCAAACAAAATACATCATTGACATGATCAATAAGTTTGAAATGGAAGAGTTAAAATCAATGAACACTCCAATGAGCTCATCAATCAAACTAGACAAATATGATCAAGGTACTTCCATAAACATAACAAAATATCGAGGTATGATCGGATCTCCCTTTTACTTAATTGCAAGTAGACTTAATATTATATTTAGTATGTGATTATGTGCTAGATTTTAACTCAATACTCAAGAATCGAACTTTAGTGCCATAAAATGAATTTTAGATATCTTAGTGCCATTAAGACATTACGTCTATGGTATTATAAAGGCACTCAAAAGTGGGATATTGTATTAGAATTTGTAAATAAGGAAAATCAATTTGCTGATATCACTAAACCTCTAACACTTGATATATTTTCATATATTCAAAGAGGTTTGGGAATTAACGATGAGTTTGAAGTATGTGGCTAAATTGAATTCATACTAAATGTTCTCGTATGATTTTATGTGCATAATTGGTTGGAATTTATATAAATTTTATCCAAATGATTATGCTTTTGTCATTTCATCACTCAAGCTTAGATTATTATTTTTTTTACTATAAATGTGATGATTATCATGTTATTTAAACTTGTATATATTTTGCATCTTGTGCTTAATTGAGGGGAATATATTACTATTTTCTAAGGTTGATTTAAAGTTTTGATCTTATATATCATACTCCTCCTCTCGTATGTACTACCTTTTTACTTATGCTAAAAGGGGAAATTGAGTAAGATAGATTTGAAAAGCATTGAAAATGGGGAAATCTTTTATTATTTCCTATGGTCGTGTTTTAATTTTAAATGTTATTTCTTTTTACTTATGACAAAAGAGGGAAAATATATGAGATGATATGATTGATGAGAATGTGATGGTAGATGGATATGATCAAAATGCTTGCCTTGATAAACATGTGATTTAAAATGAATGGCTATTGATTTGTAAAAGATATGGGGAATGTAGGAATACATGCAAAATTTATAATGTATATTCATTTATCAATATGATATCAATTGTTTAATATTTTGATCATAACATACAAGATTAATATTGTTTCTAACAATTGATTTTGAATGATGATGGTTCAATGTTAAAATCCAAGCATTGCCAAAATCAACACATTATAAATCGGATCGAAAAGAAGATAAAAGATGAAGTTAAGCATTCAAGTCAAATAATTCGAGACAGGAGATTAAAAGACAAATGTCAAGAAAAAGCAAAATCAAGATGAGATGTCTAAGAGGCAAATTTCGAAACAAGATCAAAGACTATATTTCTTAGTTCAAATATAAAGGTACTAATACTTTGATATTTAGTAATGAATGATAAAAGCTCAAAAATCGTTTTATGCACGAAAAGATTATTTCATAAAAACACTTGCATAAAAAATAATTATTTTTCAAATGGTGAGAATTCAATTTGATATTAAAATTTTTTTACAATGTTACTTACTCCTTCAAAAGCCAACATTTTCCAAAAAAAAAAAATTCAAAGTCAAAATCAAAGCGGATGTCCAGTTGACCATGCAGGCGTCTGGTTTGCCAACGGTTAAATTTTTAATCGTTTTGATTTCTGATACACAACGACTAGTTTAGTTGTCCAGTTCAGTAGGCGGACGTCCCTATGATCAAAAATTTTGGCGTTTTATTGCTATAAATATTACTTCACCTTACATTCATAAAACAATTAGAAGAGAACTTTCTTATGAAATATATTTGTAAAATATCTTCTTTGAACTTATATTTTTACATTCATTTCATTCATTTTTTCATAACAAAACTTTGATTGTTGAATCATTTTTTAAAGAAGTTTTTTGCACTTATATTGCATAAAATTTTCTACTTCTTCATATTGAAAACTTTGATTGATTGAATCAAACTTGTAAAATCATCATATTCATCAAAGTTTCTCAATTTTATCTTAATACTTAACTTATTACAATTATTTATTAAAAGAGAGATATATCTTGAGAAAATTTTTGAACCTACATTATATTTATTTTTTCTTTCTCTTCTCATTGAAACACTTTGATTGATTGAATCTAATTTTTTATTATTATATTTATCAAAGATTTTTGATCTAACACTTGAACTATCATTTATTACTATTTATTGAAGTGTTAGCCTCTCTAAGTAATTAACTTGTTTGTATTTTTTTCAAGAGAGGAATTCCATTGTAAAATCACTTTGATAAAAGTGTGGTCATGTTGAAGTCCCGTAAAGATCAATATTGTATAAAGATCGGTGCTCCTTGTTGTAAGTCACTATGTGGGTCATATTGAAGTCTTGTAAAATTCAATAGTGTGGGTCATATTGAGACCCCTCAAAAGCTCAATAGTGGGATGTGTTGAAATCTCGTAAAACTCAACATTATATAAGAATCGGTTCTCCTTGTTTGCATGTCACCAAAAGTGTTGTAAATGGTTAGATTGCGCCATAAGTCAATCAATATAGTGAAAGGGCTTTGCTCGTGTTGGAGAGTTTGGTAACGGAGGACGTAGATCATTACTTTGGATCGAACCTCCACAATTATATTGTTTGCATCCTCTCTCCCTTTTGTTTATCACTTTTATATTTGTACTTATTATTTGAATTAATCTATTTAGTCTTTACTTGCTTGAAGTTAGATTAATTCTTCGAAAAAGTTTTAAAAAACAAATTCACCACCATCTTGGTTAGTAATTATTGGGCTATAAAGCTTTTTCTAATATCTCTTTCCTTCGTTCGTCCTTCGGTACTCATAATCTTCCCTCAAACATCAATGTTTTATCATCCAGTATAGCAAAGCCCTTTCGTTTACCCGTACCATCTTCTGCCTTAATTTTTCTCAAGAATGGGTCATTGTCTTGGGCGTCTTTTATTTGATCCCTAAGTGTAGGTTGAATATTTAATGAAGTAATCCTTGCAATAACATGAGCCGGTGGAATGACAACTTCTATTTTCAATCTCTCAAATTCATTTACCAACTGTCCTTGATTGGTGGGTAGAGCAGCCAGCTGTCCCACTATTTTTCTACTAAGGGCATCAGCGACCACATTACCCTTACCTTGATAGTAATAGATAGTGCAGTCATAATCCTTGACCAATTCCAACCACCTTCTCTGCCTCATATTCAACTCCTTCTGTGTGAAGAAGTATTTCAGGCTCTTATGATTCGTATAGATGTTATACTTTTCTCTGTAGAGATAGTGACGTCATATCTTTCGAGTATGTACCACTGCCGCCAACTCTAAATCATGCGTGGGATAGTTTTGCTCATGTTGTTTTAAACGTCTTGAAGCAAAAACAATCACCTTCCCATTCTACATCAACACACATCACAAACCCTTTTTAGATGCATCACTGTATATAACAAATCCATTTGAACCCTTTGGTATAGCTAAGACTGGAACTATAACCAATTTCTATTTCAATTCTTGAAAACTCTTCCCGATCTGCTGAAATTTCACTCATTTTCTGATTAATTGGGTCATTGGCCCAGTGATTTTAGAGAAATCTTCAATGAATCTCCAATAATAACCAGGCAGTCCTAAAAAGCTACAGACTTCACCTACATTCGACGGTTTAGGCCATTTGGTTACCTCCTCAACTATAGTAGGGTCTACTTCAATCCCTTGCGCCGTAACCACATGACCCAAAAAACCTATAAAATCCAGCCAAAATTCACAATTCTCGAATTTGGCATATAATTTCCTTAGTATTTCCACCTTGTTTCTTGAATACACCAAAATGTTATCGATGAAAACAATGATAAATTGATCTAAATATTGATGAAATACCCCATTAATCAAATCCATGAACACTGCAGGAGTATTTGTCAATCCAAAAGGCATTACGGTGAACTTATAATGACCATAGGGAGTTCTAAACACCGTTTTTGGAATGTCGTTTTCCTTCACTTTTAGTTGGTGGTAACCTGACCTCAAGTCAATCTTACAAAATATTGTTGTACCCTTCAATTGATCAAATAGTTCTTCAATCCGAGGAAGGGGATATCTATTTTTAATAGTCAATCAATTTAATTCATCATAGTAAATGTATATCCTCATTGAACCATATTTCTTCTTTACAAACAAAATCGGTGCACCCCAAGGAGACACACTTGGTGGATGAAACCTTTATCCAACAATTCCTGTAATGTATTTTCAATTCTTACAGTTCTTTCGGGGCCATCCTATATGGAGTTTTAGACACTAGTAAGAAATCAATGGTAAACTCCACTCATGTATCTGGTAGATTACCAGCAAATCATCAGGGAACACATCAATAAAATCTCATACAATCGATATCGTAACGAGATGAAGCTCCGATTGTTGAGTTCTAGATATATTTATTAGAAATCCCCAACAAGATCTTTTCTTCAACATCTTTTTTGCATTCATAGCCGACACAATGTAATGTAAAAACTTAACTCGCGCCGTGAATAATCGAAAATCTTTTATATCTAAGACATCAAAATCTTTTATATCTAAGACATATAGATCAACGTTTAATATCTTAAGGACTGGGGAAAGTATTTTTTTTATTACTTCACCTTAAACTGTGCCCAAGTTATAGCACATTGTTGTTCTGCTGTTCTAGTGCGCGAAACAGACTTTTACCAATGGTCTGTTGCATCAACTAACATAAATTCGGCACATGATACTTTCTGGGTATTAGTGCATTCTATGTGCTTAAAGATTCTTTCCAATCCTATTATCCTCTCCTCTGCTGCTAAAAGGTCAGCTCTTCCATCAGAAGGAGGCTTGAAACATCGGAACTGCTCTATAATTGAATTCGTGTTATTGGTACTAACCGGTGCATGTCATCTGCCGAGGTTGTGCACTGCCCTCAAAAGATCCCTGAACATATCTGCTTGGTCATGTTGTCGTCCCATTTCTTTTAAATTAACAAAATTTAAATTTTATCTTAGAAATATTGGACTATATAACTTAGTATATTCAAAGGAAAAAAACTCATCAATATAAATTCTTGAAACTAGAATTTATAATCGATTGAATAATTAAATCTCAAAGAACATAAAGCATTTTCTTTCGGAACTAAAGGAAATGGAAAACATCATGGAACAAATGAAATAGAATCTAAGTTTCTAATCCCTATGAATCTTGTGAATCTCCTTTGGTAGAGCCTCGTCTTCTGAAGAGTCTTCTGTCTCGGTCCTTGACTCTATTTTAATTTCGACCTCTGGCTCAAGTTGTGGTTCAAGATTATCCTCTAACTTCGACCCCAATTATCATCATGCTCAGATTCAGGCTCTTACTCAGGGTCCGACTCATGCTCGGACTCGGCCTTATCTGCCCTCGTCTACGAACTCATCTTCTGGCTCTGGTTGTGGTAGTAGGCTCTCACTCCACCTATCCAAAAGGGACTTACAATACAGGTTGAACTTAATCATGTCTGGGTGCTCTGGGGAGTTACCTCCTAACATTTCATCCATAACCACAACTCCCATGTTTTCCCATTGAGGTGGAAGTGAGTTTATAAGGTTATGAATGGCGTCTTTGTGAGTGATCTCTAGTCCTGCATCCACAGCCGCCATATATCTCTTATAGATGTCTTGAATGTGATCGACAAGTGAACGAGATGGGTTAGTCATGTAATTCTCATAGGACTGAATGATGTACCTTCAATTCAACGTTGCTTTACAAGCTGTTGTCTTTCTAACCCTTTGATAAGTTCTGGCCATGTCTGTCACATAAGTATCCAACTATGATAGGTTTCATTTGTTATTGATGTCACATTATATATTATGCTCTTATGGTTTTAATGCAAAGGTTATTGATCATACCTCATTGAGTATAAAATTATAACATGCATAACATTTTTAATTCTAAACATCATAATCATTTTATGAATTCAAGCTTAAATGATTCATAAATCATGCTCGAAAAATAAAATGGAACATAACATTTTATTCCATACCTTAGATTTGTAGTTGACTGGCGAGTGTTAAGTGCCATGGGTCTTATTTTAACACTTGTTTAAGATTTAGATAAAATCACATTACATATAAAATCATTCAGCAAAACATGCAAACACTTTTTTTTGTCTTATTAAGCAAAATAATAAATGCCCTTTTTTGTTACAAAAATAAAAATGTTAGAACAACACGTGACTCTAAGTCTGTATCCATTTCTATAAAAAAAAATCAAGCAATAGTAAAGGAACAGTTCATTTTGTACTCACCGCACAGCTGCGTGCTTTAAAATTTTAATGGGCCGTTTTTCCTTTCCTCACTTTCAATTTGGACTAGGAAAAGAACTAAAAGCAAGAGTAATAAAGTTTCTGAATAGCACACTTTTCTATTATTTGACTCTTTCTTATAATCAATCAGCCAAGCTTAAAAGTTCATTTATTCATAAGCAAATAATATGTTCAAAATAAATTATCTTGTTAGTCAAAATTAAAAATAAGTAATTTGCTTGTTTTTAATAGTAAGGTACAAATTATGTTTAAAAAAATGACTTTTTTTAAGTAATGGAAAAATGAGTTATTAAAGAAAACTATTTAGAAGTAAAAGTGACTTTAGATTATCTAGGCTTAGCCAAAAAAGCTCATTTTATGTACAAATTATCTGAAAAGAGTTATAGAGTCCCGATTGAATATGAAATCGTGCCTTAACTGAAAATAAATTGAAGGTAACTACATGGATCCAACTAAAAATCAAAGGATACGCAAATCAGCAATCAAATCAATATATATATATATGATATGCACAATAATTATTGGGCTCGAACTCGAGCTATTGGGCTCGACCTTAATCCAACTTAATCGTGGTTATGTTGAGGTCTGGCCTTGCCTCGAGATCGAGCTATTGGGCTCGACCTTGACCCAACTTCGTTGGCCTTATCTTGAGGTCGGGTGCAGTCTTGACTCACCCATCCTCTTGACATTATCACACGTTTCCTAAGGGGTACTAATCCTACCTAAATATAAACCCTCAACTTATTACAAATCCAATTGTAACCCAAAAACCTTATATGACAAAAACAGATACCACAGTTGGTTGAGTCCTAAAAGGACTTAACCTCCAACATCTATAAGTATATAACCTAGCCTTATTACTCAGGTACGTCATTTAATAATATTCCAGCTTATAATCTTTTGTAATTCTCCTCTCTGACTTAAGCATCGGAGGGGCAACAAGGGCACCCCTCGACGCCTTTGTTTTAGGTATTGAAGATCAGAGCGTGCGGAGTTCAACCATTTGGTTAGGATCAATCTAGGTACGAACTTTTGGTAGCATCATTGGTGCCGTCTGTGGGAAACGCTACCAGAAGCCATGGTTAACACACGTTTAGGACATCTTCCAGCAAGCTCATCCTCTCCTAACTAACCCCCCACTGGGGACCATCCGGGTCCCCGGGAGATATCATTCGGAGAACTACCACACCCATAGGCAACAGTCGCTCTCGGAGCATTGGAAGAACTCAGCCGCAGGTAGCCTCGCTTACTCAACTACTACATCAGAGAAACACACAGAGTGGTCTTATGGTTGATGATCGAGCTGCGGGCCCAAGCCACAGTGAAATTGGAGCCTTGGATGCACAACATATACCCATAGGTTCAAAATCAATTATTATAGACTCGGCTGATCTTACACGGATCATCCGAGAGGGATTTGTCAAGTGTTTTATACAACGTGAATTTATGCCGCAAGTGTACGGTGTCAAGTTTTGTAATATAATGATGAAGTGAAGATTGTCGAACCCACATGGATTGATGTATGATTTCTATTAAGTACTATGATTATGTAGTTTCCACTTTATTTGGACAAGCAAGTTGGAATGATGTTGTAATTTTAAACTAGTACTTGTAAACTAAAGTTGGTGATTAAACAAATGCAAAATTCCATGAAGTTATCAAATTATAAAATTTTGGGGAATGATTTCATCGCTCTATCGACAATGTATTTCAACCTAAAAATACTAACTCAATCAGATTTCTCTCAATTTATAGGCAATAACCCTAATATAATTTTATCCCCTCTCTCGAGTGCCGGCTAGAATCTATTTTTACTATTTAATTCCGATTTATGTAAAAATTATAGTGCACATAGTTATTAAATCAAACAAGCCTCAAAAATCCGTACTTTCTCTTGAAATCTACGAAATCTAGGTTATGTTGTTTTATGATCACGCCTAAATTTTCCTCTCTCGAGTGCCGAAATTCATGCATCAATTCATTCAACTAGTGGCCAGGTAATTGAAAGTATTAAATATAAACAACATAAATAAATTGATAGAAAAATCCAAAAGAGCTAGATAATTAGGAATTAAAACATGTTTCAAGTCGATTACATCAAACCCTAGATCTAAAGTATTAGTTCATAGTGAATATAATTGACAACATGGAATTTAATATGAAAAACATGATTAAGGAGACAAGAGTTTAGAAAAACTATTTATCGCCGCTTGATTTCTTCTCCAATTTGTGTCAATCGTCTCTTCTTCAATGGATTTCTTCAAGAAATTTTCCCTTTTGTTTACCTCCTTCTTCTAGCCATCGAAAAACTCCTTTTTTAGGTCTTCAAAAAGTGTATTTATAGTTCCTTAAGGTTGCAGGTCGAAATCCAGATGAAAATGGGCCGGGTCTCTAAAAAAAACTCTTGTTTTATTTCTTCCCCGCGGCGCCACCCTCTCAGGCAAGTTGACTTCCTCTTTTGCTTTTCCTTCTTTGTATGCTTCTTTTCCACTTCATTCTTCATCATTCCTTCTCCAAACCAAGCCTCCTTCCATGATCATTATCGTCGCTCTGTTCCAAGCTTCAAATCACTCCATTTTGATCCAATTTGTCTATCTACAAAACAACACCAAAACACGCATCAAAACATTCAAAAATACTCAAGACCAACCTAAAAACTAAGATTTGAAAGTGCATATTTAATGAGTTAATTGCACTCATCAAACACCCCCAAACTCAGTTCTTTGCTTGTCCTCGAGTAAACACAAAACAACACACAAAATAGTTAACTAAATCATACATAGAATATACCAAGACACGACTCAGATTTCCTATTCAGCTGGATAGATTGTCTTCATGGCTCAATGTTGAGAGTATGATATCGAATTCATGAGTTATTTCCTAGTTTTGGTACCGAAGTTAAATCTCACCTTCCCATTGCAAAACATGTGCGTGAAGGGAAATTAAAAACAACGGCATACATTTATAGGCTTCTTCAATCCCCGGCCTTAAAAGTCAATTATTTCCTTACTGCGGTCGTGGAATCGTACACCCCCAAACTCATTTTCCTTTCATTCCCTTTTCTTTTTTTCGAGGTAAAATCTATGGGTTGCTAACACTACTCCTTACTCTCTCCAATCCAGATAGTTGTCACTTTGTAGTTAAACATTTCAATAAAGGAGGATTCTCCCTTTTTTTTTCGACTGCCTCAACCTCCAAGAATCAACTAAGTTACTAACCTCTTGTCAAATGTTTCTTCCTCTAAAATGAGTTTTCGGGGCTGATCAAATTATATGGTGTGTCTTTTATTTTGATTTCCCTTTTTGTGTGGACCTCTATCCATTAAGCTTTCTAAATGACCCCTGTAGCGAGCTTTAGGCCGATAAATCCCGAGTCAGATGACTTTAGGGTATCAGGTTTTAAACCCTTATAGGCTTAATCACTCGAGTCATAAAGGCTACAAATAGATTTTTCACAACGAGATTATGAGTCATCCAAAACCTTTTTTTTATATGATCAGTACGATGCCCCTTATTAAACACTCATTCTCGAAAATTCTACCCCTAACTTAAGGTTTTCACGCAATTTTCATCCTTTTGATCTTGACAGTCCACACAACTTTTACCGCATACGGAATCCACACCTACATCCATGTTTTCCTACACAGTTCCAATATCCAAACTATATGGGATGCGAAATACTGTTTCATTTTGAGGTTGTTTGGCTTAAACTTCTAAGGTCATTAATTTTTGCCTATATCATTTATGAATTGGCCTATTCATGTCCAACGTTATGCTCAATTCATGTATTCACATATCACAACTGTTTGTAAAGATAAGTAGAATTCTAATTCAATCACATAACTCATCATAACTCATAACCGACTCATGTACCCAAACACATGTATCATAGCTAACAATGTTATCCAGTCCAGACAAGCATGCAAATTTTTTTTTTAAAACATAAACACGGTATACCCCCCCAAACTCGAATGGCACATTGTCTTCAATGTAAAAATGAATAAAAAGGAGAGAATACCTTAGCGAGGACATTAGATGTCCTCGTCGTCAACCGGTGAGGCTGGATGATTGAGTAATCTTGGAATTGTGGTGGTGGAGGGAGAACAAGGTCGGGATGTGAAAAAGATATGGCTGCAATGCACTCATTCTCGTATTAGAATTGTCGAAACATTGAATGTTGTAGTTAGTTAGATTGCTCCTGCATGTCGGCTTGCCAACGGATCATGTGTAAATATGTAGCCTCAAGCTAGCTGAGAATTTCTCCTGTGGGGTCGCTATGCTATGTTGGTGGAGGAGTAGGTACCGTGGGTTGTAACTCTTGAGATGAACTAGCGATAAATTGATGTGCTGATAGCTTAGACCGAAAAGCCCGCGTGAGTGGTGGTTTAGGGTGTAAAACCTCGTCAGACTCCCGTATGGCGACACCCGCTTAGACACATAAATCATGGATGAGAGATGGGTGTCCCAAATTGCCTGTAGGTCCTGCTTGGAAGATCAAGATGCTGTGCTGGATGACTCTGCCCACATTGATAGAAAGTCCCATCTAGATTGCGTAGTTTAAGGTAGCTCGTTCTCTTGTAACCTCGCTGAGGTTGCTGCTGGGGATTAGTTTGGTAGAAATAAAGTGATGTCAAACTTTACAATTAAGCTCCAAATAGGCCGAGGGGAAGTTCGTCACAATACTAGCATTACGTCTCCATTCGGTCCCTTCCCTAGGTAGTGTGTGAAGCAGAAGATCAGGGTCAACACCTTCATCCCAGAAACTCGAATACTCATCATTGGGTATATCTGACGTGTGGTAGAATTTCTTAATAGAGGCACTATTAAATTTTACCCAATGTCCTTGCACGATAACCTTGAAGTCTTCATGTTCCATGGCGTTAGATTAGAATTCCTTGACTAAAGGAATGGAGCACGCCTGAGGTTGTGAAGCGAATATTTCCTAGCCTAAATCTTGAATTTGTTCCATTAGTAAATTGTCAATTTCTCTTTTCGGAATGCAATTTCGATGTACCATCGAATACCAATACTGTAACGCCCCGAGTTCCGTGAACCCGGATTGCCACATCATATTCTTTTGTAACCGATTTAACTAACAAGATTTGTGAAAAATAACTAAATTTCAAACTTCACATTTATAACGGTAAAAAGCCTCGAAAACAACAAAACTCATTTAATTAACTTAAGGAATTTGATTAAACTTCAAATCTCGAGTTTTGGAAATACTGAAATAACAAGTACGTTAATAGCGTTCAAATACAAAATTTTTAAATGTAAATAACTGAATTCATTAAATCATTGCCACATTGCCCATCAAACCCGGCCGTCTCCAAAATCTGCAAATATGGTTAAAATGATGGAATGAGTATTTCGATGAAATACTCAGTAGACTCATCGCCGATAATTAATTTACAGAATAATTGAACACGTAATCATGCAATTCATATCGTGACATCATCATAGGCTCATTTTCTTGAAAATCATAGGCTCTTTAAAAACATAGGGTGTGGGTAGTCTCGTCTCGTGCATTTAAGCACATAAGTTATGCATAACATTCTCATCTTATCTCATAAGAGATTCTCGTCTTTTTCTCATGCAATAAAGCATATAAGTTATGGCAAGCATAACAACATCATATATCTCATATGACATATTCTCATCTCATGCATCAAAGCATATAAATCACGTAAGTTCACATAATACATGCAATTATAATTTAAACTAATTAATGGTGGCGAGTCTACCTCAAATTATCTCAAGTTGCGTGAAAAGTGGAGCGGGGAGAAATCTCAATCTCCTAATCGTCCGTACGTTTCGTCTAGCCAAAATAGAAATTAAGTTTGAATTAGTATTTCGAAATTTTAAAGTCTTAAAGCGATAAAATAAAGTTTAGGGACCTAATTGGATATTTATTAAAATTGAATTTGACAAATTTAAGGGTTGAAAATGCCATTTTCAAAGTATTGGGGCTAAATGTGAAAAATAAGAACTCTAGGGACTTAATTGCAAGTTATTGAAACTGAAAATAAGAGTTTAAGGGTTGAAATTAAACTTTTAGAAGTTATGGACTAAACTGTAAATCTATTAAAACTGAAAATAGGAGTTTAGGGCTGAAATAGTAACTTTTAGAAGTTAGGGACTAAACTGTAAATATATTAAAACTCAAAATAAAACTAAAAGGACCGAAATAGACTTTTTTATAAATTAGGGACTTAATTTAACATTTACTAAAACTGAACATAAAATTAAGGGGCTGAAATTAAAATACTTAAAATCCTGGGACCTAAATAAAACACTTTAAAAACGTGGGGGCTAGGGGATAAATTCCACAAGTTAGGGCACAAATCCCTAGGTGACTAATTGGGCTAGAAAATTTGGGCTGCAATGATTTTCATAATCGGGCCTAACTAATTGGACCTAAAATAATCAATACTTGGGGCTAATAAGTAATTGGACCTTAACTATTGTTTAAATATTTAGAATGATAAGAAATTCGATACGTTAAAATATTCGGGATTGAATATGATTTGAATGGATAAAAATTGATTTTATAACGGCTAGACGAACGCGTTTTCACTTTAACGTTAGGGTTTAAAATTTAGCGACACATTTTTCGAGAAAATAATTTTATATAATTTAAAATTCTTGGTCTCTACAACTTTACCCCCTTAAATTAATTTCATTCTCGAAATTTAAACTTACCTGATCTAGAATATCTGGATATTTGGCCAGAATCTCGTTCTCTCTTTCCCAGGTAGCTTCATTGCTACCATGTCTACCACATTGGACTTTGACTAAAGGAACCTCTTTGTTTCTTAAGACATGGACTTTTCTCTCTACAATGCACATAGGCATCTCTTCATAAGACATATTCCTCTGAATCGAAATAGTTTGAAAATTCACCACATGACTTGGGTCGTGGATATATTTTCTCAATAAAGAAACGTGAAAAACATTGTGTACGGCCGAGAGCTCGGGTGGTAACGCCAAACAATAAGTCACGTTACCTACTTTCTCTAAGATCACGAATGGTCCGATAAAATGGGGTCTTAACTTCCCTCTCTTGCTGAAACGAATAGTTCCTTTCACGGGAGCTACTTTCAAAAATATTTTCTCTCCAATTTCAAACTCTAAGCCTTTTCTCCTTTGATCGGCACAACTTTTCTGTCTATCTTGGGCGGCTTTGATTCGTAATCTGATCTTCTCAATAGCCTCAACTGTCTTCTCAATCAATTCTGGACCTAAAATTCTTCTCTCTCCTACTTCATTCCAATAGACTGATGATCGACAATGTCGTCCATATAATGCCTCATATGGTGCCATACCAATAGTAGCCTGAAAGCTGTTATTGTAGGCAAACTCCACTAATAGAAGATGAGTCTCCCAACTACCACTCAAGTCTAGTACACAAGCTCTAAGCATATCTTTCAGTGTCTGAATAGTGCGTTCAGACTGTCCATCCATTTGGGGATGATAAGCTGTACTAAAATTTAATTTAGTACCCATTGCAACGTGTAGACTCTTCCAAAATCTCGAAGTAAATCTCGGATCTCTATCGGAGACAATGGAGGCTGGTACTCCATGAAGTCGAACAATTTCTCTAACATACAATTGGGCTAATTGATCCTTATTGAGAGTCATTCTGATTGGTAGGAAATGAGCAGATTTCGTAAGTCGGTCTATAATAACCCAAATAGTGTCATGACCCTTTACTGATTTTGGCAATCTTGTCACAAAATCCATGGAAATTTTCTCCCATTTCCATTATGGTATATCCAAGGGATTTAACAAACCTGATGATCTCTGATGTTCAGCTTTAACTTGCTGACATGTCATGCATAGAGAGACAAACTTTGCAATGCAACCTTTCATGTTTCTCCACCAAAAAGTATTGCGCAAATCACGATACAACTTCGTTCCTCATGGGCGGCATGCATATGGTGCCGAATGAGCTTCTGTCAAAATCTCATTCCTCATATGTTCATCTTTCGGTAGACAGAGACATCCTCTGAACATAAGCGCTTTATCAGAGGCAATCTCGAAACCTATTCTCTTGCCAGTCCCAACTTCGGATCTGATCTTTTCCAAGAATTTATCTCCGACTTGAGCTGTTACAATCCAATTTCTCAAGTCTGGTTTAACGGTCAGATTTGCCAATCTATAAGATCCTTGGACTGATGGGGCTCGCACTTCGATTCTTAAATTCTGAAAATCTCGAATCAACTGATCCTGCGTCGTTCCCAAAGCTGATAACTGTCCAGCGTTGTTTCTGGTCAAAGCGTCTGCAACCTTATTTGCTTTACCTGGGTGGTAAAGAATGTGCAGTCATAGTCTTTTACCAGCTCTAGCCATCGTCGTTGTCTAATGTTTAGTTCCTTCTGAGTGAAGAAATACTTGAGACTCTTGTGATCGGTGTAGATCTCACATTTACTCCCATATAGATAGTGTCGCCAAATCTTAAGAGCGTGCACAACAGCTGGGAGCTCTAAATCATGTGTCGGGTAATTCTTCTCATGTGGCTTCAACTGCCTTGAAGCATATGCTATCACCTTGCCATTCTGCATCAATACGTAACCTAAACCATGTTTGGATGCATCGCTGTAAATAACGAAACCATCAAACCCATCAGGTATAGTCAGCACTGGTGCTGAAACGAGTCTGTTCTCAAGTTTCTGAAAGCTTTGTTCACATGGTTCTGTCCACTGAAACTTAACTCCTTTCCTGGTCAGCTGCGTCATAGGACCTGCTATTTTAGAGAAACCCTCTATGAATCGCCGATAATATCCAGGTAATCCAAGAAAGCTTCTCACATCTCCAACATTTGCAGGTGTTGGCCAATTCGTTACAGTTTCGACTTTAGAAGGATCAACCTCGATGCCTTTAGCTGTAACAATGTGACCCAAAAAACCTACTCTCTCAAGCCAAAATTCACATTTCTTGAATTTGGCGTACAACTTTTCTGCTCTCAATGTTTTCAACACAATCCTCAAATGTTCTTCATGTTGTGCAGAATTTCTGGAATAGATCAGTATGTCATCGATAAAAACAATAACGAATTTATCAAGATACTAATGGAAAACTCTGTTCATCAAATCCATGAATATTGCAAGTGCGTTCGTGAGGCCGAAAGGCATCACTACGAACTCATAATGTCCATATCGGGTCCTGAACGCTGTCTTTGGTACGTCAACTGGCGAAACCTTTAGCTGATGGTACCCAGATCTCAAATCAATCTTCGAGAAGATTGCAGTAACTTTCAACTGATCGAATAAGTCTTCGATCCTGGGTAGGGGATACTTATTCTTTATCGTCAACTTGTTAAGTTCTCGATAGTCGATGCACATCCTCATGCTTTCATCCTTCTTCTTCACAAATAGGACAGGTGCTCCCCATGGAGATACACTTGGCCTGATGAAACCCTTCTCGAGCAATTCTTCTAACTGCACTTTCAGTTCTTGCAACTCCTTCGGCGCCATTCGGTACGGAGCCTTAGAAACAGGGGCAGCTCCTGGTACCAAATCAATGGAAAATTCCACTTGCCTATCTGGCGGAGTACCGGGTAGATCATCTGGGAAGACGTCACCGTACTCACGTACTACTGGCACGGAATCCAAAGTGATCTCTTCTGCGGGTTTGTCTTGAAGACTAACCAAATAGCTGTGACAATTGTCCTTGGCTAATAGCTTCTCCGCTTGTAAAGCCGAGATAAGGCGAGGAAGTGCCTTAATCGTCATTCCATAAAACCTGAATACTTCTTCACCATCCTTGCAAAAGATAAGCTCTTTCTCGTGGTACATAATTGCGGCACGGTTGGTGCTGAGACAATCCATACCCAGAATAATATCGAAATCTTTCATTCAGATAATATTCAAGTCTACCTCTAAAACTTGACCATCAAAATCTATTTGTACTGCTTTGACTATCTTACTGGTATCGATAGTTCCTCCTGACGGTAAACTAACCTCGAGGATACTACCAGTATCTTCTCCTATTAAGTTCAGTCTTTCTAAACATGCATCAGCTATAAATGAATGCGTGGCTCCCGAGTCTATTAGTGCATATACAGGGATACTAGAAATAGATAGTATACCTGTTATCATATTATCATGCTCAAAATGGGAAGGAAATACAGTATGGAGAATAGTTAAGACATGCACAAGAATACCAGAATAACTAGTATACCTGCAATCACGTCAGAATCCTCCGCTGCATCCATAGCAAATACTCTTGCTTTCCCTCTTCTGTTCTGGTCCAGGTTCGTCTTCTGATTGGAACCCTGGGCGGACGGAGCACGACAATCTGTCGCAAAGTGACCCGGCTGGCCGCATTTGTAGCAGACACCCCTTCCAAAAAGACACTCTCCTTTATGCAACCTCTGACACTTAGGGCAGGGTGGAGTGAAATTGGTCATCTGTCTCCCTGTTGGCCCTGGATTCGGCCTCTTGTTAAATGCTTGATTCCGATTTTGATTCTGATTCTGGTTCTGATTGCGATTTGGACCTTGCCACTTCCTCTTTCCTTGATACCTCTGCTCATTATGGTTGCTTTGGTTCCCAACTCTCACACCGGCATAGGCTACTGCTTGAGCCTTCTTCACTACCTCTCTGTAGTTCGGCAGCTCATGTGAACTGATAATCTGTCGAACATCAAAGAGTGGACCTCTCTCAAAACGTCGTGCCTTTTGGAACTCAGTATCCACCAGATGTGGAGCATAACGTGACAGTTCCTCAAACTTCCTCTCGTATTCCGTTATATCCATTTCGCCCTGTACCAAACGCAAAAACTCTGACTCCTTGTGGTCTCTGAGGGCTTGTGGGAAAAACTTATCCCTGATCTCGTTCTTAAACTTGTCCCAAGTTAGAGCTGCTAGCTGCTCTTCACTCTTCGTCCGAGATGCCGATTCCCACCAAAAATCAGCTCTTCCGATTAACATAAATTCTGTACAGCCTACTTTCTTATCCTCGGGGCAAGATATATGCCTGAAGATCTTCTCGATAGACTGGAACCACTCTTCTACTGCTAGTGGACCATCTCTGCCATCGAACATAGGTGGGCGGTATCTCCTGAACTGTTCAATCACTGGTACAGTAGGGTTAACTGGTTGAGGAGCTTGTCTCATCTCTTGGACCACGTTCAGTAATCCCCTGATGATGTCGGCTTGGGTTGGTGGTGCCATAACCTTCATAATGTTAAAAGTAGTTCGTAAAGGTTGAACTAAGTGTACCAACATCGAAGAAGATAACTCGACAAAAATGAAAATTGAAAACCAAACATCATTTCATTTAAAACTCAACTTCTTTTAATGAAGGTACATGGGTAGGAAGGTACGTATGCCGAACATTTTTTTTTAATACAATAAATGTCGAGTCTACTCTAACTTCTATCTCTCTACTCTCCTTCGGTTACACATGATTCAGCGTCCGAGAACTCTCCTAGCGCTGGATCAGTGTCTTCTTCTGGTTCATCTTCTTCTTCTGGGTCTTCTTCGGGTTCTTCTTCTTCTTCTGGGTCTTCTTCGGGATCTAACCCGTCCTCTTGCTCAGGTTCGGGCTCGGGCACTGGCTCATGTTTCGGCTCCCCTTCAGGTACAACCCCAAAGCGGTTCTCAAAGTACATGGGCCAATATGCCACAAATCTCACACAAAAAGTATCGTATTCCATATCCACATTAGGTGACGTAAGAGCATCCATGTATATGCTAAGAGCTACTTCCGTATAATCCCCTCGAAAAGTCGAGAGTAAGTGATGGATCGACTGGCGATTACAGGTCATGTAGCCATGCTGTATGGCCCGCTCATGTACGACATTCAACTGCTCTACGTGTTGGGCAATTGTCCAATCAAGTCTAGACCTAAAGCGGTCGTAATCTCTAACGGCTTGTTCTACGTCACTGGGTACATTTCTACGAATGGGTGTCATGTCCTAAACCAATTATGCAAAGTCCAATTAGGTGGGGTTATTCATCTCTTCAAGTTAAAATTTACGAGGACGTAAAAAAATCTAAAAATTCTTTCAAATTATGCTTGAACTCGTCTTTTCTTTCTTTCTTTTTCCTTCTAATTCGGATACACTTCTTTCTCATTTTTCTAAATCTCGTAAATCATTATAATAGATATCCGAAATAAAATAACGATAAACTTCGTAAACTTCTCTACATTCGGAATCAGCGGATTGGATGATGGCAGTCGCAACTTTCATTGATGATAATTTAAACAAATAAATTTTTTTTTTCAAATTTTGCCGGTCTTCAGAAACGCAGACCAACTCTGATACCAAGATGTAACGCCCTGAGTTCCGTGAACCCGGATTGCCATGTCATATTCTTTTGTAACCGATTTAACTAACAAGATTTGCGGAAAATAACTAAATTTCAAACTTCACATTTATAACAGTAAAAAGCCTCGAAAACAACAAAAATCATTTAATTAACTTAAGGAATTTGATTAAACTTCAAATCTCGAGTTTTGGAAATACTGAAATAACAAGTACGTTAATAGCGTTCAAATACGAAATTTTTAAATGTAAATAGCTGAATTCATTAAATCGTTGCCACATTGCCCATCAAACCCGGTCGTCTCCAAAATCTGCAAATTTGGTTAAAATGACAGTAGACTCATCCCCGATAATTAATTTACAGAATAATTGAACATGTAAACATGCAATTCATATCGTGACATCATCATATGCTCATTTTCTTGAAAATCATAGGCTCTTTAAAAATATAGGGTGCGGGTAGTCTCGTCTCGTGCATTTAAGCACATAAGTTATGCATAACATTCTCATCTTATCTCATAAGAGATTTTTTTCTTTCTCATGCTATTAAGCATATAAGTTATGGCAAGCATAACAATATCATATATCTGATATGATATATTCTCTTCTCATGCATTAAAGCATATAATTAACGTAAATTCACATAAGACATGCAATTATAATTTAAACTAATTAATGGTGGCGAGTCCACCTCAAATTATCTCAAGTTGTGTGAAAAGTGGAGCGGGGAGAAATCTCAATCTCCTAATCGTCCGTACGTTTCGTCTAGCCAAAATAGAAATTAAATTTGAATTAATATTTCGAAATTTTAAAGTCTTAAAGCGATAAAATAAAGTTTAGGGACCTAATTGGATATTTATTAAAATTGAATTTGACAAATTTAAGGGTTGAAAATGCCATTTTCAAAGTATTGGGGCTAAATGTGAAAAATAAGAACTCTAGGGACTTAATTGCAAGTTATTGAAACTGAAAATAAGAGTTTAAGGGTTGAAATTAAACTTTTAGAAGTTATGGACTAAACTGTAAATCTATTAAAACTGAAAATAGGAGTTTAGGGCTGAAATAGTAACTTTTAGAAGTTAGGGACTAAACTGTAAATATATTAAAACTGAAAATAAAACTAAAAGGGCTGAAATAGACTTTTTTATAAATTAGGGACTTAATTTAACATTTACTAAAACTGAACATAAAATTAAGAGACTGAAATTAAAAATACTTAAAATCCTAGGACCTAAATAAAACACTTTAAAAATGTGGGGGTTAGGGGTTAAATTCCACAAATTAGGGCACAAATCCCTAGGTGACTAATTGGGCTAGAAAATTTGGGCTGCAATGATTTTCATAGTTTGGCCTAACTAATTGGACCTAAATAATCAATACTTGGGGCTAATAAGTAATTGGACCTTAACTATTGTTTAAATATTTAGAATGATAAGAAATTCGATACGTTAAAATATTTGGGATTGAATATGATTTGAATGGATAAAAATTGATTTTATAACGGCTAGACGAACGCGTTTTCACTTTAACGTTAGGGTTTAAAATTTAACGACACGTTTTTCGAGAAAATAATTTTATATAATTTAAAATTCTTGGTCACTACAAATACCGCTCTTCCGCTTCGGTGCTTACAAACCTCCTTCAATCATAATTAGTAGTAGACGACGAGGGTTCCGTGATTTTAGACTTCTTTTTCGGTGGCATGGGGAATTAGTTCACTGCAAGATCACATTTAGGAAAGAAATATACCAATTAGATCAACACTTGAGGCCTAAGTAACAAATTCAAAGTGACAAAGGCAAGGATGTTACAGAAATGCACATAGACATTCACTTAGGCATTTTCACGAACACCTTGTAGGCCTTAACCTCAAGCAAACATGTAGTAACCATTTATATTCTCCATACCAACCCAATCATCCAAAATACTTGAAAATAATACAAAATCTAGGAATCTCCACCAAAAGCTAAGAATTTCAATTGAAGAGATATAGAGCCCATAATAAAGTCCTTACCTTGTGTTGTAGGATTGTCCACACTCACTTAGCTTAAGTAAAAGGGTGGATTACAAGAATAAAAAAATGGCAAAGGACAACAATTAGATTTGAAGTAGGAAAAATCTTGATTTTTGTTTGAAAACTAGGGTTAGGGGGTTGTGGAGGTGGGTTAGAGAAGAAAGGAGGAAGAGAAATAGAAAAAGAGTGAGAAAAGGGGGAAAAAATAAAAAGGGGGCGTCTTTTTATTTGAAAGGAGGCCGTGCGCCTTTGTAAAAAAAATACCTCTGACGTAACCATTCCCACTTACAATCTAGGATCGATGCTTTCATTCTTGGATTTGTTCCTAAAAACAAAAATAGACAACATTAATAAAGTCGCTAACAATTTAGATAATAAGTTAAAATATAAAGAGTAGAACTTAGGTTGCCTCCCAAGAAGCGCTTCTTTTACGTCATTAGCTAGACGTAGATGTGGATTTAGGTTGATTCTTTGAGAGCAATGTCGTCCACATCTTGATCTTCCACTCCATAGTAATGTTTGAGACGTTGTCCATTTGCTTGGAATGTGGATCCATCCTTGCTTACCAACTCCACTGAACCATAAGGATATACTTTTTGAATTATAAAGGGTCCCAACCACCGTGATTTAAGCTTTCCAGGAAAAAGTTTCAACCGAGAATTGAATAAAAGAACTTGCTCACCCGGCTTGAATTCTCTCCTTAAGATTCTCTTGTCATGCCACAACTTCATTCGTTCTTTGTATATCTTTTCATTCTCATAGGCATCATTTCATAATTCCTCTAACTCGTCAAGTTGCAACAACCGTTGTGGGCCTGCTAATTTCATGTCCAAGTTTAACTTTTTCACAGCCCAATACGCTTTATGCTTTAGTTCAACCGGCAGATGACATGCCTTCCCGAATACCAAACTATATGGTGACATTCCAATGGGTGTTTTGTATGCTGTGCAATATGCCCAAAGAGCGTCATCTAGCTTGTGCGACCAGTCCTTACGGTTGGTGTTCACTGTCTTTTCTAGAATTTACTTGATTTCTCTGTTGGATACCTCTGCTTCCCATTTGCTTGGGGGTGGTAGCCAAGTGCCAATTTGTTCCTGACATTGTACTTAGCTAAAAGTGAATTGAAAAGTTTATTGCAGAAGTGTATACTTTCATCACTTACTATTGTCCGTGGCATACCAAATCTAGTGAAGATATTTTTCTGTAGAAACTTCATAACTACCTTTGCATCATAGTTGATGTAGTAATGGTTTCAACCCATTTGGATACATAATCCACTGCAAGGAGAATATATAATTGGCCGAAAGATGGTGGGAAAGGATCCATGAAATCTATGTCCCATACATCAAATAGTTCTACCTCAAGTATATTCGTTAATGGTAGTTCGTGATGCCTAGATATGTTCACCGTGCGTTGACAACGATCACATGTCTTTGCAAAAGCATAACAGTCTTTGAACCTAGTCAGCCAGTAAAATCCAGACTGTAATACCTTAGAAGCAGTACGTGTAGGACCAAAATGACCTCTATAGGGTGATGAGTGACAATACTCCGTGATTGATTTTGTTTCCTCCATAGGGACACACCTTCTGACTATTCTATCAGCACATCTTTTGATAAGTAATGGTTCATCCCACATATATAACTTGACATCATGAAGGAATTTCTTCTTTTGATGGTGAGTCAAGTCAAGTGGCAATTCTCCGCATGCTATATAGTTAGAAAAATCTACATACCATGGAATCCTTGATGAAACTGCCAAAAGAAGCTCATCAGGAAAAGTTTCTAAAATTTGAGTGTTATCCACCACTTTTTCATTCTCCAGCCGTGAAAGGTGATCTACAACAACGTTCTCATTGCCCTTCTTGTCCCGAATCTCTACATCAAACTCTTGTAATAGCAAGACCCACATGATTAAACGGGGTTTGGCATCTTTCTTTCCAAATAGGTAGCGGATTGAGGCATGATCTATAAAGATGATTACTTTGGTACCAATGAGATAAGCCCTGAATTTGTCACATACAAAGACTACCGCTAGCATTTCCTTCTCAATTGTTGCGTAATTCAGTTGAGCTCCATTCAGGGTCTTGCTAGAGTAGTGAATGGCTCTGAATATTTTCTCACTCCTTTGTCCTAGCACTGCCCCAATTGTATAGTCACTGGCATCACACATAACTTTGAATGGCTTCCCCCAATCCGATGTTATCATTACTGGTGCTGTAACTAGTTTCTCCTTTATTGTGTCAAGTGCTTTTAAACAATCTTCATCAAACACAAAAGTAGTATCCTTCTCTAAAAGGTTGCATAGAGGTTTAGCTACCTTTAAGAAGTCTTTAATAAATCTCCTGTACAACCCAGATGCCCCAAAAAACTCCGAATACCTCTGACATTGATGGGTGGTGGTAGTTTTGCTATTGTATCAATTTTAGCCCTGTCAACCTCAAGTCCCCTTGAAACATGGTAGCCTAGCACAATACCTTATTGTACCATAAAGTGGCATTTCTCCCAATTAAGAACTAAGCTCTTTTCCCCACAACATTGCAAAACCAAGGAGAGATTGTGAAGGCAATTGTCAAATGAAGAACTAAATACAGAAAAATTGTCCATAAATACCTCCATTATGTCCTCCACCATATCTGTAAAGATCGCCATCATGCACCTTTGAAAAGTGGCTGGTGCATTGCATAACCCAAATGACATCCGTTTGTAGGCAAAAAGTTCCATAAGGGCAGGTGCATGTTGTCTTTTCCTGATCTTCTGGTGCTATTGCAATCTGATTATCTGTCCAAGATTTGATCGATGAAAGGTAGTGGAAAGTGATCTTTCCTAGTGGCTTTGTTCAGCTTCCTATAATCAATACATACCCTCCAACCGGTTACTGTTCTTGTTGGAATTAGTTCATTTTTATTGTTCTTGATTACCGTCATTCCACCCCTTTTTTGGCACAACTTGCATTGGGCTCACCCATTCACTCTCTGAGATAGCAAAAATAATCCATGCCTTTAATAACTTCAATATTTCTACTCGAACCACCTCTTTCATTGTCGGGTTTAGTCTTCTTTGATGTTCAATGGATGGCGTGTAAGAGTCCTCCATGAGGATTTTGTGCATGTAAATTGTGAGACTTATACCTTTTATATCAGATATCAACCAACCCATTGCAGTCCTGTGTTTTCGCAATACTCTTAGTGTAGCGCCCCGAGTTCCGTTAACCCGGATTGCCACGTCATCGTCTTCTGTAACTGATGTAACTAAAAAGTTTTGAGGAAAATAACTAAAATTCAAACTTCGCATTTATAACGGTAAAAATCTCGTCGACAACAAAACTCATTTTAATAACTTAAGAAAATTGATTAAATTTCAAATCTCGAGTTTTTGAAATACTAAAATAACAAAGTACATTAATAGCGTTCAAATACGAAATTTTCAAATATAAATAACTGAATTCATTAAATTGTTGCCACACTACCCATTAATCACGATCGCCTCCGAAATCTGCAAATATTGTTAAAACAACGGGGTGAGTATTTCAAAGAAATACTCAGTAAACTCATCGCCGATAATTAATTTACAGAATAATTGAACACATACTTATACAATATACAACGTGATATCATCATCATCTTTGGTTCATTTTCTTGAAAATCATAGGCTCTTTAAAAACATAGGCTGAGGGTAGTCTCGTCTCATGCATTTAAGCACATAAGTTATGCATAACATTCTCATCTTATCTCATAAGAGATTCTTTTCTTTCTCATACTATTAAGCATATAAGTTATGGCAAGCATAACAATATCATATATCTGATATGACATATTCTCTTCTCATGCATTAAAGCATATAATTAACGTAAATTCACATAAGACATGCAATTATAATTTAAACTAATTAATGGTGGCGAGTCTACCTCAAATGTCTCGATTTGCATGAAAAGTGGAGCGGGATGAAATCTCAATCTCCTAATTGTTCGTACGTATCATCTAACCAAAATAGAAAATAAGTTTGAATTAGTATTTCGAATATTTAAGGCTTTAAAGTGATAAAATAAAGTTTAGGGATTAAATTGGAAGTTATTGAAATTGAATTTGACAAATCTAAGGGTTGAAAATACTATTTTCAAGTATTGGGGTTAAATGTGAAAAATAGGAATTCTAGGGACTTAATTGAAAACTATTGAAACTGAAAATAAATGTTTGAGGGCTGAAATTGAACTTCTATAAGTTATGGACTAAACTGTAAATTTATTTAAAACTGAAAATAGAAGTTTAGGGCTGAAATAGTAACTTTTAAAAGTTAGGGACTAAACTGTAAATATATTAAAACTGAAAATTAAACAAAAATGCTGAAATTAAACATTTTCAGAATTTAAGGACTTAATTGAAAATCTGTTAAAACTGAAAATAAAATATTAAGGACTGAAATAAACTTTTACAGAAACTAAGGGCTAAATTGAAATTCCTTAAAACTGTAAATAAATTGTTAAGGACCGAAATAAAAACATTTAAAAAATTTGGGACTAAAATAATAACTATTAAAACTTAGGGGCTAAAGGGGTAAATTTTCTAAATCAAATTAAATTAAAATCATCACTCATATCTCTCTCTCTCTCATTTCGATCAAGCAGAGAGAGGGAGCAGTGCGGTGGCGTCGAGAATGGGTGGAGGTGCTGGGGGGTTTTGATGCGGATTTGAAGGGCTAAACCTAGGTGTTAGGGGTTCGAGCTTTTGGGTTTCTTGGCTCGAAATCTTGGGTTTTTCTGGTGGTGTTCGCTGCAAATGGGTGGCGAAATGAGGTAAGTCTATGGGTCTTGTATTTTCTTAGTTTTTGTGGTTGTCGGGTGTTGATTTTGAGGTGTATTGGTGGCTGTTGATTTGGGCGGTGTGTGGCCGCCCTAGAGCGGTTGCAGGTGGTGGTGCATTGAGCTCGTTCTTGAGCAGTGGGGGTGGATTCGATGTTGATGTGTGGAGTTGTAGCTGCGGGTTGTGTGTTTGCAGCTTGTTTGGTGTTAGAAATGGTTGGAGTTGGGTGTTGAGCTTGTTTTGTTGTGGTTTGTGGTGGAGTTTGGTGGTGGTCTTGGTGTTGGTGATTCGATTTCTGTTGTGAGGTGGTGAAATGGTCTCGGTTTGGGGGGTGGCTGTCGAGTGGTTGTATTTCGAATGTGGAGTTGGTGGTCTGGTGGTTTGAGCCATTGGCAGTGTACCAGTTTGGTGTTCTTGAGGTTGCAGCTTGGTGTTGGTTGGTGGTTTTGGCAGTGACGGTTCAGCCAACTATGGGTTGCTGAGGCTCGGTGGTCAGTGGCGTGAATGGGTTTTTGGGTCAGTGAGCTTGGTAGTTTGAGGTGGTGGTCTCGTGAGTGAGGTGAATGGGCTGCATTGTGCAGTGGCTGTGGTGTGTGAGGTTGCAGCTTGGGGAGCTCACTGTTGATGCTAGAAATGGTTGTTCTAGTATCAATGGTGACCCAAGTGAAATGGAGTTGAGAGTGTGAGGGGGAGATGGTGTTGATACTAGAAATTGATATTCTAGCATCCACATTAATCTCCAAGAATTGAGGAAAAAGAGAGAGAGCTTACCAAAAATGGCTGCGTGAATTGTGGAATGGGAGAGAATGGATGAGGTTGATATATGAATAGTAATGATTAGGGCACAAATTTCTAGGTGGGTAATTGGGCCAAGAATTGTTGGGCCTAGCATTTGGGCTGTAGGGTTTTCCAATTGGGTTTAGGTGATTTGGATTAAAATGATTTCCTTGTTGGACTTGTATAATTGGACTTAAATATTGGGCTCTAAATATTGGACTTGAATTATTAAAATTGGATCCAAATAAAATAAATCCGAATTGAAATTAAAATGATTACTCGATATTGGATTTGATTCGAAATAATTTAAATTCATTTATAACGGCTAGACGAACGCGCTATTTCTTTAAAATTAGGGTTAAGGTTTAGCGACACGTTTTTCAAGAAATAATTTTATATTATTTAAAAGTTCTCGGTCGCTACATTTAGCAGCCTGTCTTCTTCGTCTGTGGAGAGTGAAGAAGAAATTATCACTTGATATGTAGAATTGTCCTCCAAAAATGCATATCTGAGATGATCTGGTAGTTGCTTCAACTCAACTTTACTGTCTTCACTACCCTTATTGCCATCTGACCCCGTAGATTGTTGGATATCTTCACTCAATGATGGTTCATCTTCATCTTGTGAAGACTCAATAGCTAGTATGCAATCAACCAAATCATTACTCCCTACATGCTTTCCAGAAGTGTTAATGTCATCCTTCGTCATGCTACACACCATGCAATGTTCTAATGGGTCTTCAATGAATGATTTCTCTTTTGATATTACAGATTCGATGAAGTCAATTCTGTGGCAAATGTTGGCATCATCCGGAAATTTCATTACTTGGTAAATGTTGAACATCACTTCTTCGTTATTTACTCGCAAAGTCAGATGTCCTCCTTGTACATCAATCAAGGCCCTTCCTGTTGCTAAAAATGGCCTGCCCAAAATCAGTGGAATTTCCCGATCTTCCTCCATGTCCAAAACAATGAAATCGACTGGGAAAATGAATTTATCAACTTTAACCAGAACATCTTCAATGATCCCTCGTGGATATGTGAGTGATCGATTAGCTAGTTGTAGAGTTACTGTTGTTGGTTTTACTTCGCCAAGTCCTAGCTTCTTGAAAACTGATAAGGGCATCAGATTGATGCTTGCTCCAAGGTTACAAAGTGCTTTGTCAAAAGAAGAACTTCCAATGGTGCAAGGGATGGTGAAACTGCCCAGATCTTTTCTCTTCTGAGGTAGTTTCTTTTGAAGGATAGCACTGCATTCCTCTGTCAATTTCACTGTTTCATACTCCTCCAACTTCATCTTCTTTAACATCATCTCCTTCATGAATTTAGCATAGTTAGGCATCTATTCCAGCACATCTGCAAAAGGGATATTTATATGAATTTTCTTAAAAATTTCTAGAAATTTAGCAAATTGAGCATCAAATTTCTTTTTTTGAAAACGCTGTGGAAAAGGAAGTGGTGGCTTGATGATTGGTGGATTATCGGGGAATGATATGGAGTAAGGCTTGTGAGCCTTCTGTGCTTCCCCAATCTCTTGTTCTGCTTCTACTCGATCTATCCCTATATCAGGTATTGAAATTTTTACTTCTTCAGGAATATTTTCTCCAATCTGTTTTCCACTCCTCAATGTAATGGCCTTACAATGCTCCTTTGGGTTGACTTCTGTATCACTTGGAAATTTCCCGTCCTGCTGAGATTTCATCGATGTTGCCAGCTTCCCAATCTGAACTTCTAGGTTTTTCATTGGGGCTCCCATGTTCGACACATGTGTTTTGATGTTATCCAAATGTGTTTCATCTTTATTGAATCGCTATCTAGTCTCCAAAATAAATGTTCCAAGGATGTCTTCTAAGGATGACTTCCCTTCAGAATTTTGAGTGTTGAACCCAAGTGGAGGTTGGAGTGTGTTCCTATTATTGCCATATGATAAGTTTTCATGATTCCTCAGACTTGGATGATAGTGATTTGAAGAGTAGTTTCCCCTCGGATTGTAGTTCTTACTGTTGACATATTGAGCTTGTTCATTCTCCATTTCTGTCTCTTGATGTGATGATAAAGCAGCCATAACCGAATCTGATTTTTGGTGATTTCCTTGAGTGGTAAATGAAGCTATCTGATTAGTGAGTGATGAGACTTGAGCTGCTAACATTGTGATGGGGTCCACTTCATGAAGTCCAGCCACTTTCTTAACACTTGATCTTTCACTCGGCCATTGATAGCTGTTTGCAGCTATGTTATCCAACAAAGAGTATGCATCCTCTGATGTTTTAGCTATGGGAGTGCCTCATGTAGCTGCATCCACTATTGTTCTTGTCTACCCATTCAACCTGTTGTAAAAGATCTCAATCTGCATCCAACTCTGGAAACCATATTGAGGACATCTTCTGAGCAAGTCCTTGAATCTTTCCCAAGCTTCATACAACGGTTTGAAGTCAGACTGTCTGAATTGACCAATCTCACTTCGAAGTTGAGCTGATTTGGAAGGTGGAAAGTACTAGAAACTGACCCGTATGGTATTGACTGGAACGAAGCTTTTGCTCTATCCCTTAAGAAGAAGGAAAATAAGCGGAGCTTAATTGCCTCATCAGTGACTCCATTCATTTTTACAGTATCACATATTTCAAGGAAAGATCCCAAATGAGCATTTAGATCGTCTATTGCAGCTCCCCCAAATTGATTTTGTTGTACCATATATATTAAACCTGGTTTCAGTTTGAAGTTGTTTGCTGCTATAGCGGGGCGTGCGATCCCGGAGTAGTTTTCATTAACAACAGGCGTGACATAGTCCCGAATAGCTCTCGGTTGATTATTCTCATTAGCTGCTCTTGCTTCCCGTTCAGCCAT
Source organism: Fraxinus americana (assembly GCA_035079005.1). NCBI lineage: Eukaryota > Viridiplantae > Streptophyta > Magnoliopsida > Lamiales > Oleaceae > Fraxinus > Fraxinus americana. The sequence goes on from CM068706.1 coordinate 20,658,227, forward strand.
TCCGTCACATTCATTTCTTTGTATACCCCTTAGATAGCGAAAAGTGCTTTATGGTTCAGGATCAACAGGCAATAAGTTGATGTTTCTTGCCCTTCGCATGAACAGCTGAAATCAAAATTATAGAGGCTATTCAAAACAGAGATAAAATGAATGAAATTTAAAATAAAAAGTCCAAATTAAAATAAAAACTAGGTGGCAATAATATCAATAGAATATAAATTAACCCCCGGCAACGGGGCCAAAAACTTGTGACGCATTTTATACAACGTGAATTTATGTCGCAAATGTACGGTGTCAAGTTTTGTAATATAATGATGAAGTGAAGATTGTCGAACCCACAGGGATTGATGTATGATTTCTATTGAGTACTATGATTATGTAGTTTCCACTTTATTTGGACAAGCAAGTTGGAATGATGTTGTAATTTTAAACGAGTACTTGTAAACTAAAGTTGGTAATTAAACAAATGCAAAATTCCACGAAGTTATCAAATTATAAAATTCTAGAGAATGATTTCACCGCTCTATCGACAATGTATTTCAACCTAAAAATACTAACCTAATCAGATTTCTCCCAATTTATAGGCAAGAACACTAATATAATTCCATCCCCTCTCTCGAGTGCCGGCTAAAATCTATTTTTACTATTTAATTTCAATATCTCTATTCAGAATTAAATATGTAAAAATTATAGTGTACGTAGTTTTTAAAATCAAACAAACCTTAAAAATCTGTACTTTCTCTCGAACTCTATGAAATCCAGGTTATGTTGTTTTATGATCAAGCCTAAATTTTCCTCTCTTGAGTGTCGAAATTCACACATCAATTCATTCAACTAGTGGCCAGGTAATTGAAAGTATTAAACGTAAGCAACATAAATAAATTGATAGAAAAATCCAAAAGAGCTAGATAATTAGGAATTAAAACATGCCTCAAGTCGATTACATCAAACCCTAGATCTAAAGTATTAGTTCATAGTGAATACAATTGACAACATGGAATTTAATATGAAAAACGTGATTAAGAAGACAAGAGTTTAGAAAAACTATTTATCGCCGCTTGATTTCTTCTCCAATTTGTGTCAATCGTCTCTTCTTCAATGGATTTCTTCAAGAAATTTTCCCTTTTGTTTACCTCCTTCTTCTAGCCGTCAAAAACTCCCTTTTTAGGTCTTCAAAAAGTGTATTTATAGTTCATTAAGGTTACAAGTCGAAATCTAGTTGAAAATGGGTCGGGTCTCTAAAAAAAACTCTTGTTTTATTTCTTCCCCGCGGCGCCACCATCTCAGGTAGGTTGACTTCCTCTTTTGCTTTTCCTTCTTTGTTTGCTTCTTTTCCACTTCATTCTTCATCCTTCATTCTCCAAACCAAGCCTCCTTCCATGATCATTATCGTCACTCCGTTCCAAGCTTCAAATCACTCCATTTTGATCCAATTTGTCTAGCTACAAAACAACACCAAAACACGCATCAAAACATTCAAAAGTACTCAAGACCAACCTAAAAACTAAGATTTGAAAGTGCATATTTAATGAGTTAATTACACTCACCAGGAATCACGACTGGAATGCTCCAAAAGTCTCAGGCAGCAACAGGATTCACCCCTAACACGCCTTTTACCCCTGAAGTATTATCATACCCCCTACCGGATCGATTTAAGTACCCTCGAGTGAAGAAGTATGATGGGACGATTTACAAGTTATGCATTTCCCACAAATGCGTTCTACATCACTTCTCATTTTAGGCCAATAAAAATGTTCCCCTATCATGTCTAAAGTCTTTTGTACCCCCAAAATGACCCATTAAACCCCCATCGTGTGCTTCATTTACCAACAATTCACGAATAGAACAATTTGGAATACACAACTTATTTTCCCTAAACAAATATCGCTCATGCTTATAAAATTTTGTCGATAGCCCCCTTTGCATGATTCATAAATGCTAGAGAAATCAAGATCACTTACATACATGCCTTTAATGTGTTCAAAGCCAAGTAAACGTGCACTTAAAGAATTTAGAAGCACATACCTTCGAGATAACACATCTGTAACCACATTTTCCTTACCTTGTTTATACCGGATGACGTAGAGAAATGACTCTATAAATTCCATCCACCTCGCGTGCCTTTTGTTCAACTTACCTTGACTCTGCAAGTGCTTCAATGACTCCTGATCGGTGTGTATCACGAACTCCTTAGGCCATAAGTAGTGCTGCAAAGTCTCCAATGCTCGAACAAGCGAGTACAACTCCTTGTCGTATGTACGATAGTTCAAAGCAACCCCATTCAGCTTTTCACTGAAATATGCTATAGCCCTACGATCCTGCATCAACACTGCTCCAATACCTATTCCTGATGCATCACACTCAATCTCGAATGTTTTGTCAAAGTTAGGTAATGCCAACAAGGGTGCCTTACATAATCTATCCTTGATAGTATTAAATGTATGTTCTTGTGCATCACCCCAATGAAAACCTATGCTCTTGTTAACAATTTCAGTGTGTGGTGTAGTGATTGTGCTAAAATCCTTTACAAACCGCCTATAAAAACTAGCCAGTCCATGGAAACTCCTAACTTCAATTATGCTCTTAGGTGTTGGCCACTTTTTTATAGCTTTAATTTTTTCTTCATCCACTTCTACCCCATTAGCCCCACCCACAAATCCTAGAAAGACAACCTTTTCCTTGCAAAAAGCACACTTTTTAAAATTAGCATACAGTTGTTCTTTCCTTAGCACTACAAGCACACAACTTAAATGTTCCAAATGTTCATCTAGGGTTTTGCTATAGATTAAGATGTCATCAAAATAAACCACAACAAATTTTCCTATGAAAGCACGCAAAATATGGTTCATCAATCGCATAAAGGTGCTTGGTGCATTAGTGACACCAAACGGCATAACCAACCACTCATATAATCCATATTTAGTTTTAAATGCCGTTTTCTATTCATTACCCTCCCACATATGAATTTGATGGTACCCACTTTTAAGGTCAATTTTACTAAAAATACAAGCACCATGCAACTCATCTAGCATATCATCTAGCCTAGGTATAGGGTGACGATACTTTACCGTTATATTGTTGATAGCCCTGCAGTCCACGTACATCCTCCAAGTTCCATCCTTCTTTGGCACCAGTAGGACAAGTACAGCACATAGGCTTATGCTCTCCCTCACGTAACCTTTGTTCATCAACTCCTCCACTTGCCTTTGAAGCTCATTTGTCTTATCGGGATTGCTTCGGTAGGCGGGTCGGTTTGGAACGACAGCTCCAGGTATGAAGTCAATTTGGTGCTCAATGCCTCTAATTGGTGGTAGTCCACTTGGCATGTCTTCTGGAAACACATCTTCGAACTCCTAGAACAAGGACTTAACGAAACTGGGGAGGGGTATTTGAGATTCCTCAAAGTTGAGGAGTGACTCCTTGTATACCAACAACAACATTTGACTTTTATCAATCATAGCCTTTTTTGATTCACTCCCCCTTACAAAGAAGTTTGCTTTCGACTTTTCTCTCCTCTCAATTGGCTCTTTTTCTCTCATCTCTTGTGGATCCTATCTCATTTTCCCCCTCTCAGGTACCTCGCCATTTTATCTCTTACTGACTAGCTCACTGTTTTCTCTCTTCTCATATGGCCTCTATCTCTTTTCCCCACTCCCGACCACCTCGCCATTTTCTCTCTTTTTTGCCAACTCTTTTGCTCTTCCTCATTCCTCAATTTAACTTGGTCTTTATAAACTAGTACCGGTGTTAATGGCGCAAGAGTAATAGACCTCCCTCCTTGATAAAGCTATACCGATTCCTATACCCATCATACGTAACTCTCCTATCATACTGCCATGGCCTTCCCAACAAAATATGACTCGCTTGCATAGGCACCACATCACATACAACTTTGTAACTATAACTCCCAATTGAGAAATCAATCATCACTCGTTTATTCACCCTAACCTCTCCACTCTCATTCAACCATTGTAATTTATAAGGCCTGGGGTGTTTAAACAATACTAAACCCAATTTTTCAACTAAGGTCGTGCTAGCTACATTTGTGCAACTTCCACCATCAATGATTAGATTACATACCTTATCGTGGACGTGACACCGGGTGTGGAATATGTTTTCTTGCTGTTGCTCAATATCATCCACCTTGATTTGAGTGTTAATAGCTCTCATTTTGACCAGTAGCTCACCAACAGCAAATTCCACTTTTCCATCTCCATCAACCTCCTCCAATGCTAGCATATCGTCATACGCTCATTCACTCTCATTCACTACCTCTCCATCATCCTGTAGAATCATTACCCTTTTGTTAGGATACTGAGACGCAATGTGCCCCGTTCCCAAACACCGAAAACATTTTATGTCCCTATTCCTTAATTGTTGTGACTCCATTTTGGGTATGGTTTTGCTAGCACTTTCTTCCTTTCGCCTCTGCATTTCTATCCTTCCTTTATCTCCTGCTTCATTCACCTTATTACCTTCCCACCACGACTTCCAAAATAGGTTAAAAGATGAAGTGTTCACTGGCTGCTTCGCAGTCCCCTTTCTCTTCAACTGTCTTTCCACTTTGATGGCTACATGAAACATATCTTCCAACTCCACATAGTGCTGTAACTCCACCACATTAGCTATCTCCATATTTAACCCATTAAAGAACCTAGCCATGTTAACTTCTCGATCTTCCTCTACATTTGCCCTAATCATCAAGATCTCCATCTCTTTACGATAATCTTCTACACTCTTCGACCACTGATACAAACTCTGTAGTTTTTTATGGACATCCCTATAGTAATGACCAGGTACAAATCATTTTCTCATCACCACCTTCAATTCATCCCAAGTGTTTATAGGCATCTCCCGATTCCGACGCCGTGAAGTAACCACTTGATCCCACCAAGTGATGGCGTAATCAGTGAATTCCAACACCGTAATCTTCACCTTCTTATCCTCCGAATAGCTATGGCAATCAAAAATCAACTCCACCTTTTTCTTCCATTCTAAATATACCTCGGGATCATTCCTACCCTTAAAATATGGAATCGTCATTTTTACATGACCCAAATTACCATCAGTTTCACCTCCATGATTATTTCTACCACGTCATTCAAACATATCGCCTCTATGCCTCCTTCGTTCCATCTCATCCTTTTCATACTCATCTTTACCCCCATTCACTACTGATCTCATGTTCATCCATCCTAGGAACTCGCCTACTCGCCCTCCTATCGTGAGGTACATCCACTATTGTTCCCTACTAAGATTTACCATCGAAGCATTCAATTGCTCCATCCTTGCTCCCATATTCATCAACAACCATTCAAACATATCCATCCTATCATCTTCCAATCTGGTCTGGTTACCGTTCCTACTGGAATTTGAATTTTCCATACCTGAAATTCTCTCAATTTCTACCTTACCAATTTTCACTCGGAATCACTCAATTGGCTTTTACCCTCTAATAATCTTACCCTCTGCCTTTTACCACTCAATGCTTTCACCAAGTACTTCCAAAGGTAACAATGAACTCACCGATCAAACTTGTGACTTCAAAAATCAAATGTGTGGATGATTGTGTCTCAAGAAAAGTATATAAATTTTGGAATGACAATGGGAAAAACACAAGAACAAATTGGATGAAAATGAGAAAATACAAGAGAATTTCAACTATAAATTTGACTCAAATTGGATGATAAGAACAAATTGATGATCCGAAGTTTGTAGAATGTTGGTAGTAAATCAATCAAACAAATCTCAATTTTTTTCTGTACGGATGAATAGTACCGTACGTGAACAGTAAATTTTTTTTTTTTAACACAAGATTGTACTACCAACAAGAAATTTATGGATCTAGGAATTGGAAACGAAGAACGACTCAAGAACACGAAGAAACTACGGAAAAGATGAAATTTACTGACTCAACAAGAAAATAAAGGATATAACCTGATAGAATTGGAGCCAAAGCTCTGATACCAACTGATGCGAACCCCGTAGCAATGGTGACTACGAAACCCACAACTAGATTGATGCGGAACCCAAGAACGCCAATTAGATCCGGTTTTGGACTTGAACCCAACGAAGTGAACCAAAAAACCCAACGATAACAAAGATGCGTTGAACCCCTTGACTACACAATGAAGAACCCACGATCCGATAATTTGAATGCCACAAGATTTAGATCTTGATAAGTTCGATTGATTGTTCAAGGAAGAACAAAGAAAGCAATAGCCTCTCAATGATAAATTTTCAAAAATACCTAATACAATGAAAGTTTTTGGTATTTATACCAAACCCTAGAAACTAGGTAAAAACGTGCATAATCTCATAAATAAGGTAAGAGATTGACTAAACATAGAATTCTAGCAATTATGAAAAATTCCCGAAAAAAGAAATTTTATGGCAAATTTTTACCCTATGCGATCGCATAGGCTTATCCTATGAGGTCGCATAGGCCAAGCCTTCAGCTTCAATTTGGTCTTGGGTTACATGCATGTGACCTTCGGGCCTTTCCCTTTGTGATGCACGTTAGCCAGAAGTTTAGAAGGATCGAAAGACATTTCCAAATCTGTAAAAAGAAAAAAGAGACAAGGCATTAGCTTGACCTGAGTATGGAAAAGAAAAGAAAAAACAGTAAGAGTTCAGGCACGTACCCTGGGTTTCCTTCACGTTGGTGAGGTCGAGGGTGTCGTCCTCGAGCAAATAATCAACTTTATCTGCAAGGGGGTCATGGTTCACTAACCTCAACCTATCCCTCTCCAAAACCTCGAAGTATGCCTGACCCTCGTTAAACCTATCTTTGTTAGGGACCTCCCACATCGAGTTTAATGGGTGGTTGGAGTTTTGAGGCTTAACAAAAAAAAACGCTCTTTCCAACCCCGAAGAGAGCTCGGTGTGTCTAGTGTCGTGAACCCTCCCTTGGTCGATAGATACACATAACAGTTCTACCTCGGGGAAAATTTCAAATCAAAAACCATCCTTAAGAGATCGACCCTAGGCTCCATCCCGAGGCATCTACATAAAATGAAAAAATAAACTAAGAGCCTCCACCCGTTCGGGGCCAACTGGCTCGGGCATATGAGAAATGAAGTCAGGAAGTCGATGAAGAACGGATGGAGAGGCCACCTAAGCCTGGCCTTAAGGACATCCCTAAAGAATGTCACTTCTCCATCTCGGGCATCTAAGACAGTGTCATTTGGTTTGGGGGTCTTAACATCGCAATGGGGTATAACCCCGAATTCTCTGGCAACCTTAATAACCACATGCTCTTTATACCTTGTCACTTACTTCGGGTAGGTCAACACCGTCTCAACCTCGGGATGAGTGGTTATAGGTATAGTAGACTTATCCCCATCCTAGGTATAATAGACTTATCCCCATCCTTGGGGCTCCTAGTGTTCGAGGTTCTAGAAGACAGGCTACTACTACTCGACCCCTCGCTACTACTACTTGACATTATGAAACTTAAAATAATAACAACTTAAAAGCTCGAACACTTACCTCGTAGATGTTCTCGATCACAAAACCCTCAAAGCCCCGACCTCGATCTGCTTTCACTGAGATTTGAGAGTAAAAAGTGAAAAAATGAGGGTGAAAATTGGGTATTTATAGGAATCGGAGGAAGTTCAAAGGTCTTTCAAATCCTGGCCGCTGAGCTATTCCACGTGCCAATCATCCAACGTCAGTTTCGCCTCGCCCTATGGGCATCCGACACGTGTCGATACAGCTGTCAAGCACTCATGGATCATACAGTCAATCTCGTGCTATTTACGTCAGTGCATTCTAGCTCGCAGCTTGGATTCAGGACTTTCGATTGCAACCTAGATGCACAGGGGCATCTGATACACACAATAATTATTGGGCTCGAACTCGAGCTATTGGGCTCGACCTTGATCCAACTTAATTGTGGTTATGTTGAGGTCCGGCCTTGCCTCGAGGTCGAGCTATTGGGCTCGACCTTGACCCAACTTCGTTGGCCTTATCTTTAGGTCGGGTGCAATCTTGACTCACCCATCATCTTGACATTATCGCACGTTTCGTAAGGGGTACTAATCCTACCTAAATATAAACCCCCAGCTTATTACAAATCCAACTGTAACCCAAACACCTTCTATGACAAGGACAGATACCACAGTTGGTTGAGTCCTAAACCTCCAACATCTATAAGTACATAACCTAGCATCATTACTCAAGTACGTCATTCAATAATATTCTAGCTTATAATTTTTTGTAATTCCTCTCTTTGACTTAAGCATCGGAGGGGCGACGAGGGCACCCCTGACGCCTTTATTTCAGATATTAAAGATCAGAGCATGCAGAGTTCAACCATTCGATACGGAGTTCAACCATTCGGTTCGAATCAATCTAGGTACAAACTTTTGGTAGCATCAATATATAATATATCTCCATGATGTCACCAAACTATTCAATCACAATTCTTAGTATTTCAGAATAAAGGTGTCCAACAGTTAAATCTACACCAATACCAAAAACACAGTAAGGTAACTCATTGTCACTCGATGAAAATTTTCTATATGAATAATGCAGTCACCCAGTATAAAGCTAAACTGAAGTTCGCACATTAAATAATGCAGTCACCTAGTATACAGAAGTGAAATTCACTAAAGTGATTATTAGGCTTAACGTAAGTCAATTTGAGATGCTAAATAGAAATTAAGTCGATAGTAACGCATTTTTTTCTAAGATTGGGACTACCAATTTTGCACATTATTCACCTAACAAAAATTCATATTATACATAATGGTTAAAATATAGGTCTGAGAAAGGTGGATCTAGGCTCTGATATCAAGATGTAACGAACCAATTTTTTCAAAATTTAAAAATTCAAGTGGTTGCCGAACTTATTTTTGATTTATTATAATTTTTTTAAGCAAAAAAATAATAATAACTTGATTGTATAAATTCCCATTCTTTAAAAAAAAAAAAATTCATCGTAATGGAAAGTGGAGTCAAAAATTTGACTCAACTAATTCAGAGAAAAAGTCACATAATATTTAAATAACATCATTCAATCGCCACTTAAACGAAATACAAATAAAACATAAATGCTAAAACTCCTAACTAATATCCAGGTACTAAATTAAAATTTTACTACATAAAAATTTGACCACAAATGTGCTTAAAATCATGTTTACTTGGCAACCCATAAACATTCACTCATCCAATCTTCCACGCATCCCCACAACCACTTCTAATCTGAAATTTTGTAAGAGTAAATATTTCTAAATAAAACACTCAGTAAAATACGTGCAAATTTGTATTCAACATAACCTAATTATAAAATGAAACATTCCATACCCGTCATTCTTAGATTTAGAGCAACTAATCGTGATTACAGATAGTTCAAGGAATTTTTTTAGTATTTCCACATCTCGACGGATTTAACATAATTGAACCGATGGTCTATCATGAAGGATTTAACATAAAGATCGACAGTGCGGTCTTAAGGCATTAAATGAAATCAATAAATAGATATCATGAAGCATAAAAATTTAACCACTGCACTTGAGTATCTTCCCTAAATTAAAAATCTGAAATTTGCTAAGAACTTGAAAAACGAAATTTTCTTTTGCCTTGACTTGATGAATAACAAGATATATAGAGTTGATAATTTTGTGTATTCAAGAACCGTGTGTTTAAGTACATATAAAGTAAATATGGTTGATGAGTGGGTAAAAGAAAATTGACCAGTGATTGAGAAAAACCATCACACGTTTTCCGTAACTTACACACCCACTAACCAAATCAAAACAAAACAAGGTTGGTTACTTTAACAAGAAGTAAAATCCCCTCACATATATTAACCAATCCATGCAAAGGAAATAAAAAATATATAATATTATATGATAACATAAATTTATTTGAACCACAATAATTTGACATATCTTATTCAAAATAAAATTTTCTTAAACCCCATTTTCGTAAATTAACGCAATCTATAAAATGAGACCCATATGCATATATATATTTTTTAAGGCCTACTATGCTTAATTATTTGGCTCAATAATGCTTACGAAGAAAAAATGATTTAAAATAACAATTAAGAAAATATAAGTCCTTTTCTCCCCCCCCCCCTCTCTCTTTTATTAAAAAAAATATATTGTATTATTATTTTAATTTATAGACTTTTAGTGTGTGACAAGACTAGACATGGACCAATTGATTTGTTAATGATCAAAATTTAAATTAACAAAACTTAAGCAGTAAATAAAACAGTAAATAAATTCCGGGATGTTAAAGCAAACATCTCTCCATAATGGAAATTGCATTGGTAATCCAATCCACAGAGTGTCTTTCACTTTATCATAGGATATAATTTCACAAGCAATGAGCTCAGCACTGAAGCGAGCGACATAGAACTTCCGAGTTTCTACTTCCTCTTTTCTCATATCAATTAGCCTGGTGGCAGGTGCCTCATCGAGTCGACTTCTCGCGACAGTCCCGAGGAAAGTCTGTTTCAATTGTAGCCAGCTCCTAATTGATCCTAAAGGAAGTTTGCTATACTATCTTTTTGTCGAACCACTCAAAGTGGAAGAATTGGCATTTGAGTACATGACTTACCTTTTTCAGCTTCATTTGTATCACATACTCGTCTAGATGATACATAGGATCTCCCTACCCACTATAATTTTCTATTTTTGGATAAAGAAAATTATCTGAAATGAGAATTTCCTTGATCTTCTTTAAAAATGGTAAGCTCTCGTCGTCGTCTAGCTCGTAAGCCCTTGGTGGTTTATCTTTGTACTCTTCATAATGAGTAGCAAAGTAAGAAGATTTAATCAATCTCACTATCTTCCTTTCATCATGGTGACAGTTAGGATTATACTTGATAAGTGTAGTTTTTATACTTATTCGAGGCTCTAAACTATGATATTTTATTGTATTTTGAATAAAATTCTACATAATTTATGTTAAATTTTATTTTGTAGGTAAAACTTTATGTTTAATGAAGAATTAAAGGAAATAATGCAAAATAGTGGAAAATGGCAAAAATCCAAAAAAAGAGGACTAAATTATTGGAGGCAATGAGCAAAGGAAGTTTGGGAAATTTTGATATATATATATGTGCGCGCGCGCATGCAAACATGCAACACACAGGCAGCTTGAGCAGAGGAAGTTTGGGAGATTTTGATATATATATATATATATATATATATATATATATATATATATATATATATATATATATATATATATATATATATTCACGCGTAGTGGATTGGAAAAGGCAAAGGAGACAATCTCAATCAAAATTAATCACGTTTCGTCAATTTTTGGTGATATCTTTCCACTTTTGCGTGTTTAATTTCAATATAATGAGTAGCTAAATACTTTTATTGTTATGATTGATGATGTAGTTTAAGGTTTTTATTATATGTTTAATTTCAAGATTTTCATGTCACTTTGATACTTGTAAATTAATTATTGTACGTTTAATGCTTTAATTATTTGCGTAACAATTAATTGATTTAGGGATAATACTTAGACCGGGAGGTGATGTATAATTCTAGCTCGTACAATAATTAATATAGACATTATAAGATATAGAGAGATAATTATAAGATATGCGATCTTTATTGAATTCCCGTAGATAAATGCATTCATATGTGTGTGAATTTATATAGAGATATAATAAGTTCGGGCATATGAATAAGATTAGTGTTACTTGAGAGAGATCACTAAATACATCGGGTTAATTCGATCGTTGGCGCGTATGAAAAATGGGTGAATGAATCGGAATTAAATGTATCATAATTAACTTAAGTGAAATAGGAAATCCTAACTATCCAATCACATAATCTTATCTACAGTTTTAATTTAGTTTGTTATTTTATTTATTGGAATTTCGTTTAGAAAACAAAATTTGATTTGATCATTAGTTACTATTTTAATTTAAATTGAAGTTATAGTAGTTTAAAACTTTATAGCAAATAGCAGTCTCTGTGAGACGATATTTGAACTTAATAAATCCACTTTATTACCTTTCACGATCCGTACACTTGCAGAATTTCAAAAACAAGTTTTTGGCGCCGCTGTCGAGAACTAGTTTATTTGCTTTAAATTTTTTATTAATTCTAGTTTTGATTAAGATTTATTTATTTTTTCTTTGTTTTTGTTTTTGTTTTTGTTGTCATTTTCATTGCAAGTGTCATTGCATGCGAAATTCGAGAGTAGGTAATCTAGTATCATTTGATCCAGAAATCGAACACACTTTTAACCATAGAATTAGGCAACAACGAGAGAACATCATGGCAGAACATAACAGAGATTTGCAACTGGCACGGGTTGAACAACCAGTCGACATTAATGAAGATGAATTGCCACTTGGACAATTCATCAACTGCTTGTTGCACCAAATCAATCAAGAATAGTTTATCCTCCATTTGGGCAACCAAACTTTCAACTGAGGATAGACATCATTTCATTGTTCCAGAATGGAGTATCATTTTATGGGAAATCTCATGAGAATCTACACAATCACATCTCATGTTTTTTGGACATCTACCAAAATTACAATTTTCATGGAGAATCTAATGAAACAATCAAGTCGAGACTCTTCTCACATACACTCAGAGACGGAGCAAGAGAATGGTTGGACGCCTTACCTGCTAAAAGCATTAGGACCTATAATGATCTTGTGCAAAAATTTGTCACAAAATACTTTCCACTGTCACAAAAGTAACTAAAATAAGACACGAGTAACTTTTGATAAGGGATTATTAGCCTAATTAAAGTCTTACAGATTGAAGCAATCAAACAATGGAGAATCCTTGTTTATTGACATATTGACTAGCAATTAGTGAGATTTGCCTAAACTAGAGAGGTGAAGATAGTATAAAATTCAACCTTAGTTTACACACTTGAAAAGAGCGAAAAGAATAAGTTTGGGGGTGTGTGAATCTTACGAGTGATGAAAGAATATATTTGACCGTTGAGGGTCGGGAATTGAAACAACTTCTAAATTCATAATGCTATGCTTAATTTTTCACACACACGTCGATTTTACATTAAAAAAGTAAATTTTAATTTGTATATTGTGATTTTGAAGCTGTAATTAGATTTAATATTATGATTTCAATCTAGAGTTAAAAAGTCAGGCTAGTTGCTAAATCTTTTTGCTTTGTTTGATTGAATGGCCACCAATTAGGTAATAAGCAATGCATGTTTGTGTGTGTGTGTGTGTGTGTGTGTGTGTTAGGTGTTAGTTTTGTTTGAGGACAAACAAAAAGTCAAGTTTGGGGGTGTGATAAGTATAGTTTTTATATTTATTCGAAGCTCTAAACTATGATATTTTATTGTCTTTTGAATAAAATTCTACATAATTTATGTTAAATTGTATTTTGCAGGTAAAACTTCATGTTTAATGAATAATTAAAGGAAATAATGCAAAATAGTGGAAAATGACAAAAATCCAAAGTACGATGACTATATTGGAGGCAAAGATTGGAGATTAAAGTTCGTACTTTGAAAAGTTTAATGAATAATTAAAGGAAATAATGCAAAATAGTGGAAAATGGCAAAAATCCAAAATACGATGACTATATTGGAGGCAAAGATTGAAGATTAAAGTTCGTACTTTGAAAAGTGAAGGACTTGTTTTGAAGAAAATAATACATTAAATGGGCCTCAATTGAACTTTTATGGGTGAATTAAAAGAGAAGTTTTTGGGAATATATATATATATATACAAAAAAGAAAGAAGATGGCAGCGGCTGCAAGAGATATATTACATATATACACAAAAGCCGGCAGCCTCTGGAACAAGTTTTGGGAAGCAATTGATTATTATTATTATTACACACAACCCTGCAGAATAGGAGGAAACAAGTGTTCAATTTTGATATATATATATATTTACGCATATTGGATTGGAAAAAGCAAATGAGGCAATCTCAATCAAAATTAATCACGTTTCGTTAATTTTTGGTGATATCTTTCCATTTTTACGTGTTTAATTTCAATATAATGAATGGCTAAATACTTTTATTGTTAGGATTGATGATGTAGTTTAATGTTTTTATTATATGTTTAATTTTAAGATTTTCATGCCACTTTGATACTTGTTAATTAATTATTGTATGTTTAATGCTTTAATTGTTTGTGCAACAATTAATTGATTTAGTGATAATATTGAGACTGATAGATGAAGTATAATTCTAGCTCGTGCAATAATTAACATATACATTATAAGAGATAGAGAGATAATTATAAGATATGTGATCTTTGTTGAATTCTCGTAGATAAATGCATTCATATGTGTGTGAATTTATATAGATATATAATAAGTTCGGGCATATGAATAGGATTAGTGTTGCTTGAGAGAAATCACTAAATACATCAGGTTAATTTGATCGTTGTCGCGTATGAAAAATAGGTGAATGAATTGGAATTAAATGTACAATAAATAACCTAAGTAAAATCGAAAATCCTAACTATCCAATCACATATCTTATCTACAGTTTTAATTCTAGTTTGTTATTTTATTTATTGGAATTTCGTTTAGAAAATAAAATTTGATTTGATCATTAGTTATTATTTTAATTTAAATTGAAGTTATATTAGTTTAAAACTTTATAGCAGATATCAGTCTCTGTGGGATAATATTCAGACTTAATAAATCCATTTTATTATTTGTTACGATCCGTACACTTGCGAAATTTCACGAACAATATTTTCTTCCATAAGAACTTACTTGCTCTCATAACCCATCGAACACGCTTGGAGATCTAATGGATAGACGATCCTACCATCGTTTGTGAGGCAAACTGTTCGGCATATTAGGTAGTCAAACATTGTGATTACTGCTGATCAAATAGAAAAAAACTCGTCGTGGGCTCAGGATAATTTTCTCCATATTCTAAATGGACATCTACTCTTGGATTTACCGCCATCACCCATAAAGATGCATTTATTGCATTCGCTGCTCTTAAGCTTTCAGCCCCTTCTTGTATGGTCCTTACGGTGAAAATCTTCCTTCATTGGTGGCGGCGTTGACCGGGGAGCCAGCTGTAAGTGTTATGCCCTAGGTCCAATCAACTTTGGACATAAACACTTTGAATATATATAATCAATGCATATATATATGGAAATATCTATTATTTAATTAAATTAATATTCTAATAAATTAAATAATAGAATCCGTAGATTCAAGTCTTGGTGATTTGTTAATCACAAGGAGTTGTGATTGTGAGATACAAATTACATATGACTGAATCTTAAATCGTCCGTGGTCGAGGTAATGACGAGATACGGATATTGTTATTACTGATAGACTATCGCGTGTGGCATTCTTACTTGTGAAGTAAGTAGCTGATCTCACAAGCTAAAGTGTGGTGACACTTGAATGAACACGTGAATGTTTTGTTATAGAACAAAACATTGGAGACCCACTGAGAGATTCCACATGGATAACTATCTAAGTGTTAGTGGTTAATCTCTAACGTTCGGTAGTGGAATTGGTCCTTTGACTTGAGGTCATCATGGTACCTTATATGAAGGCAGACATACTTTGGTGGTGTTGGATGTTGCTCTGTCAAGGGTCGCCAATACAGCATTGTTCGGGTATGTCAAGAATCATATGAAGGTTGTGAATGATCAATAGAGGATTCGTCACTCTTAGATAGTAAGAGATTATGATCTACATTTTATCCAGTAAAGTTAATAATGAAATCCTTGGCCAAGGTGAACTCATAAGTCGGAAAAGAGTTTTCGACGTACATTGACTTAAAATATGGATAAAAGATATGATCGATAATTGAGATTGACACATATCCATATCTCATAATTGATCGGATCATATTGACGAAAGGATTATAGTTTCACGGTAAACGAACAAGTTTGGTTTTGTCATGCTACGTGATATTTTCCGTCACATGTATTGCCCTGATACATTGCTAGATGTCAATCTGGGACAACGAAAATGAATTAGTGATAAATTAAAAGTGGCGTTTTAATTTATCGATTTTGATTAGATCAAAATAATAATTCACGTCGTTCGGCATCGTGATCGGGAACCTAATGGGTCACACACACAAGAGAATCAGAAGAATGAGATTTACCAATTAATTAATTGACAAGTGTTGGATAATTAATTAATTGGGTTTTTTATTAATAGGCTCGAATTAATTAATTCATGGACCGGATTTAATTAATTTGATTAGTTAAATATCGGACCGGGTTAAGTTTAGAGATGGGCCAAGCCCACTTGGGCTTATATTAATAAGCTGTTAGGGTTTGTAAACTGTATGGAATTTTCATTATTCTTGCTAGCACAAGAAAAGAAAACCCTAGCCGTCATTCTTATTCTCTGTGTGGATCACCATTGGAGGCTGGACAATTGGACAGCTTGGATTGCAGATCGTGATCATTGGAGTTCAAGAAAAAGCAAAAGAGTTTGTGGAATTCATCAAAGGTATCATTCTCATCACAGTTTCTATCTAAACACATTGCAGATCCTCGTTTGGGAATTGAAAATTGTTTAATTTCCGATGTGCATGTTAAGTAAATTCCCAACAGTGGTATCAGAGCCTACTTTGTGTTTGTTAGAAATTGTTTTGCATGATTGAACAATTAAAAGTTAATTGTTTATAATTTTGTTTCTTGAATCTAGCAATTCAGAAAATTAATTTTCATCTTCAAGAATCTGTTTTGAACATGAAAATAATTTTTTCGTCAAAAAAAAAAAAATTGGATCTGGAAAAGGCAACCAACGCCGCCGCCGGCGACCGTGGAGGCAACACCTGCTGCAAAACGTGGCAGCAGGCCTCTCGCCGCCACGGGTGGAGAAGCAGCAGCGACTGTCGCTGCTGCGCGTTGAAGCAGCGACGGTCGCTGCTGCTGCAGCGGCGCTCGCCGCTGCAACTCTCGCCGTCGCTGCAAGTTGCAGCGGCGAGCGCCGCTGCTTGAAATCGTAGCCGCTGCCGGCAGCACGCAGCAGCTCGTTGAGCCGCAGGACGGCGGTTACGCTGCAGAACCCGCCGTCGCCGGCGCACGAGGGGGGGGCGATTTTAGGGCTTCTGCTACGGGGTTGAAGTTTTGGGGACGGGGGCTTGTCATGCAATTTGTGATATTTCGAGCCCCTGTCTCCAATTATGATTAGGGGTCAATTTGCAATTTTCAAAATAGTTTTGACTTTAAATATTGAAATGGTTTTTAAGTTGATTTTTAAATGGTTTGACCTAAAATTTCAATATCGACCCGTTTAAAATTTTATTTAAAAATTAACGATTTTTTATATTTTCGTTAAAATTGGATTTTAACTTAAATATTAAACTTTGACCCTAAATTGAATTTTATTTTATTTAGGAGTTTTATCCTAAATTAAAATGTTAATTCATTTTTAAATTAGAGTTGGACTTTAATTTAATATTTAATTAAAATTTGATTTTAATTAAACCATCCACCCTAGTATATTGTTGAAATTGGAGTTGGACTCTAATTTGACATTTAATTGAAATTTGATTTTAATTAAATTGTCTCACCCTAAATGCTTCTTAAAATTAGAGTTAGACTCTAATTTAGTATTTAATTAAGATTTGATTTTAATTAAATATATTCGCCCTAATATCTTTGAATTAGAGTTCGACTCTTATTTTATATTTAATTAAAATTTGATTTTAATTAAATTGTCTTGCCCTAAAATTTTATTGGAATTAGAGTTGGACTCTAATTTGGTATTTAATTAAAATTTGATTTTAATTAAATGGTCCCGCCCTATATATGTAGAATTAGAGTTGGACTCTAATTTGATATTTAATTGAAATTTGATTTTAATTAAATAAGTTCGTTAATTAAATTAATTAATTAATTTGATTAATTAATTATTTAATTGTTCCGATCCATTTGTCTAAATTAGTTTAGACGACTTTAATTGCTAGAAACTTGAAATATGTTTGCATATAATATTAGATATTATATAGGAAATCATTTATTTGATGAATGTTTAATTAGTGGATGATTATGGACTCGACCATGTGGATGTGTTGAATGGTTAGTTTTATTCTTGTTGTTTTATGGGTCTGCGAGCTCTTATTTATTTTGGACCTACGAGTCCGTTGTTATTATTATGGGCCTGCGCGTCCAACATTATTTAGGTCTGCGTGCCAACTAGTATAGGATACAAGTTGCAGCTGGACTAATTGAAGATACAAGAAGAGAAGGAGACCATAGAGATGGAGCATTGTATGAATCAATGCTATACCCCCTAGGAACTGATCGACTAGTCTTCCTTATGGCTCGGGAAGACTAGATAGTATAAGTCCATAATCGTCTACACTATTATATGTATGTTTATTTGCATGCTAGATGTATAATAAAATATATATAATTATTACGATGAGACCTTTTGCATGCAAAACCCCTCGTTAAAAATATTAAGTCAATTTGTTATTTGCCTTCCATCATTATAGTGAAAAACGAGAGTCCTAAATCGATCTTAACTTGTTGAGTACACTCAAGGCTGGTCCATTAGGGATATGTTTGACACTATGAAATATTAGATATTTCTGAATGATGGGTTTGACTTAACTAATATTTATCTTTTGTTGAGTACACTCAAGAAGATAAATTTTAGAGGCATGTTAAAATATTAAGTCATATTTATATTCGCCTTCCACCATTATAGTGAAAAACGAGAGTCCTAAATCGATCTTAGCTTGTTGAGTACACTCAAGGCTGGTCTATTAGGGATATGTTTGACAGTATGAAATATTAGATATTTCTGAATGATGGGTTTGACTTAACTAATATTTATCTCTTGTTGAGTACACTCAAGGAGATGAATCTTAGAGGCATGTTAAGCTAACACATAAGATGTGTGAAGACAAAGAGTTGTCAACTTAATGATCTGGGAGTTGTATGGAGATACAATTGATAATAGTATCTACCCAAATGTTTTATTAGGGCTTGTTGAGTACACTCAAGGTTTTAATATAACAAATGGGATTCCAGCCCACTAGGAATCAAGTATGGATTCCATAAATTTATGTGAGAGGGTCATAAATTTGAGTTAAACAGTGGGAGCGAAATTAATTTAAGGCCATGTTAAATTAATTAATTCATTATATATATATATTATTTCTTTTACTTTTCGTCGTTTACATTTATTGAATCATGAGTAACCATATGTATTTAAGAGGCATATTGTATGCCAACAACCTGAGTCTTATCCCACACCAGCTGAGGGACATACTCTTGATCAGGAAGTGGAGACTTCTGAGGACACGTTAGCTCAGTGTAAATCTTGTAGGATCATTTGACCTCCTAGAAGGTACGAATCCATGATTACTAATCAAGGATAATGAACCTACTAATTACATAGAAATAAAGTCAAGTGTTGACTTAAAGAGATGGACTTGTTGTATGTAACCGAGGTTTGACCTTGGTCGACTTGCCTAATGGATTAGAACCCATAGGTTGTAAATGAGTTTACAAGAAAAATGTCAATATGGATTGAAACAAGCCTCTTGGAGCTGGAATCTTCGATTTGATACAAAAGTCAAAATGTTTGATTTTATCAAAAATAAAGACGAAATGTGCGTTTACAAGAAGATAGTGGGAGCATTGTCGCATTCCTGATATTATATGTATGAGACATATTATAGGAAACGACGTCTCTATATTTTAATTGTTGAAATTATAGTTGTCAAATAATTTCTCTGTGATGGATGTGGGAGAAGCAAGTTGATCTATAGAGATAGATCTAGAAGATTGCTTAACTCATCCCAATCTATACAGATAAAATCTCGAGAAGATTTTATATGGAGAAAATGAACTGAGAGTTCATGGATAGAATGATGCTAACTTCTAGTCAGACTGGAATAATAGCACATCTCAAATAGGATATTGGTTTACTCTTAAGCGGTGTGTTGGAAATGTTCCAAATAACCGTTGATTCAATAATGGAAGCCTTATACATCATTGCTTTACAAAGCAACAAAAGTTGTGGTCTGGATCAGGGAGTTCATTACTGAACTTAGAGTAGTTTCTAATATTGTTGATCACACGCTTATGCATTGTGATACAATGGAGCCATCGTGCAAGCGAAGGAACTAAGGTCTCATCAATGATCCAAACATATGTTAAGGCGGTATTATCTCATTGGAAAGATAATACAATGAAATGACGTAAATAAAGAACTAATTCCCACAAGTTATTAAATTGCAGATCCACTGACAAAGAGTTGTCGCAGCATAAACATGATCGTCATGTAGACTCTTATGATATAAGATACATAAGTGATTGGATCTAGTGCAAGTGGGAGTTTGTAGGTGTTATGCCCTAGGTCCAATCAACTTTGGACATAAACACTTTGAATATATATAATCAATGCATATATATGGAAATATCTATTATTTAATTAAATTAATATTCTAATAAATTAAATAATAGAATCCGTAGATTCAAGTCTTGGTGATTTGTTAATCACAAGGAGTTGTGATTGTGAGATACAAATTACATATGACTGAATCTTAAATCGTCCGTGGTCGAGGTAATGACGAGATACGGATATTGTTATTACGGATAGACTATCGCGTGTGGCATTCTTACTTGTGAAGTAAGTAGCTGATCTCACAAGCTAAAGTGGCGAGGATATGCCTTCCCACGTTTTCCAAACTCTTTTCCAACCCCGAGCCTCGAGTCGGGGGAGCGACTGCAAGGAGTGATATTGCATTAACCCCTTGGGCACACACTTTCCCTTCATTTTGGGAACTCCAACCTCTATCAAGAATTGGAAGTCGTCTTGGTTTTGAGGTTGCTAGTAGACAATGGGAGGAGATGCAGTCCCAGACATAACCGTGTCGACCCACTATCATGAGCATAGTAAGTGTAGCCCTAGTTACAACAATGCTTATTTTATGTCATTACTTTTGATTCTTTGTTTCTAATGTGTGCTTTGTACAACTGCAGTTAATCGGTTCGAACTCGAGCAGTCGGAGTGGGCTATTATAAGGACCATTTATGAGCTTCCTGTAGAGAAGAGGCACTTTAAGAATATAGTTGCCAAATGAACCCTCCTCGTTACACACTAGATAATGACTACCAAGGGTAAAGCAACTCCTGCTTGCTCATCTTGGCGGTTCTGGTTTATTGATGTTTATCTAACAGCTTCCCCCTTTTTTCTATGGTTTGCAGGTCAGCACAATAAAAAGGTGTATGTCAAACATAACATGCTTTTTATGAGAAGCCTCGGAGAGGCGAGGAACAGCCCATGAGCTCCTCTTCCACCACTTATAAGCATCAACGGGATGAGTTGACCCGCTTGTCCAAAGCGAACTCATCGCCTCCCCTGGAGAAGAAAGGGGAAAAATAGGAGAAAAAGGGTAAAGAGGACGTTGAACCTTCAATGGAAAAGCCCATGAAAAGAAAATTGGTTTTGAAAAAGAACACTGGGCCTCCCCCTCTCTCTCTCCCTAAATGTCGTCAACCATTGGGAAATCATTTCGGCGTCCTATCATTGCCGAGCCCATTTCTTTAGTGAAAATTTTTGATGTGGAGGAGATCGCTAAAGAGGGGGCAAGCCTCGTGAAAAGGAAGAGGGTTAGGGAGGTTCGGAGTTCCCCTTTGAAGGGAAAGCCCAAAACTTTTTGGGTGGGAGGGCTGATGAGATAGCCTCCCTAGTGATGGAAATGCTCCCTGCTGAGGTCCAATGGGCTATGAGGGTCAATCATAAATATTGGACTCATAAATACTTCTCATATGCGGAGAATTGTGATACAGTGGATATGGTGGAGGATCGTTCTCAAGGCTTTTTCTTGAACGTGCAAATGGAAATTAGGCGACTGTTAGACCTCAATAAAGAATTCCTTCAAAGGACCGCGAATGTCGATGCTGCAATAAATAAGGCTAAGGCTGATGCGTTGTTAGTCAATGAGGCCATTGAGGCCTCCAAGGTAAAGCAAGTTGAGGCTGAGTTGAGAGTGAAGGCACTTTCCAAAGAAAATGATGAGCTAAAAAAGGAAGTCCACCTCTGCAAAGTCGAAGACAATGCTCTGACGAAGCGGGTGGAGAATTCTAACAACTTGCAGAAAATAGATTCGTCAGCCTTGGAAGTGGCCAACAAGGATAAGGTGAAGCTAAATGCCAAAGTCGAAGAGCTGGCTGCCGAGAATGCTGATTTGAACCAGTAGTTAAGTGGGGCAGGGGCGGCAGCAGTGAACGAATATGTCGATGACTTCCATGAGATAACTGAGTACGATGGCCTAGGTATATATTGGCAGGGAGTCGCATACAATAAAGTGTTTGCGAAGTTTGTCGAGCTGCATCTTCAATTGGATTTGGCTAACATAAAGAGAGAGTTCTTATCTGCTGAGCCGTCCACTCCTGCCAACGAAGTCGAGGATTCAGTGGAAGAAGTAGATGCTTCTGAAGAGCCTCAGCAGGATGACGCTGCTGTTTCTTAGGATAGGCCTCTATTTTTGTAACATTTTTGTTAAGTATTTAACGGTTATGGGCTCGCCATAGCTGACCTAGAGGGATAATAATAATGTGCGAGTTTCGTCGTGTCTAACTAATGAACCAGTCATTGATAATTAACCATTGATGAAGACATGGGCTCGCCACAATTGTACTTTAATAAATAATCAGGATGTATGAGCTCGTCATTTTTAACCAGTGATGATGTCTGGACTTGTTATAATTGTTTTAACCGACGTGATACATATTTCAATTTAAATACTATGATCTCGTCATAATTAATTAATTAAATCGAACTTAACGTATGAGCTTGTCATAGTCAATGATAATGTGTGAGCTTGTCACCACTATTTTATTTTAAGCAATATATGAGCTCACCATAACTGTCGTAGTTGATCACGGCAGTGTGAATTTGTCATAGTTAACAATAAAAGGTACATACTTACATCAATCACAACAAGTACATGAACAATGATCTGGGTCTTTACTAATAATACATCCTTAGATGTTCATTATTCCAAGGGTGGGGCTGTACCTTCCCATCCAAGTTCTCAATTAAGAAGGTTCTTGGCCTAACGTTGCTTGATATACGGTAGGGCCCCTCCTAGTTTGGATCCAATGTGCCAATACTAGGCTCTTTAGAAGATAAAAAATTTCTTCTGAATGATTTCTTCTTAACCTTGGCGTTGTAGTATCTTGCAATTTTCCTCTGATAGGAGGCTAGTTTTATTTACGAATCGTCTCTCCTTTCTTCAAGAAAATAGAGCTCGCATCGCCTTATCTCTTCATTGGATACCTCATTGAATTGTAGGCGGCTAGGCGAAGGAAGACCCACTTCGACTGGGCTCATGGCTTTGGCTCTGTATGCCATGGAGAAAGGGGTCTCCTCTGTCGCAATCCGACTGGTGGTGCGAATTACCCACAACACATGGGGGAGGTTGTTCACCCACGCCCCCTTTGATGCATCAAGTTTCTTTTTCAAGATGTGCTTTATAGTCTTGTTTACTACCTCGACTTGGCCATTTGCCTGGGGGTGGCGAGGATAGGAGAAGTGCTTTTTGATACCCAATTCGTCGGACAAATCTCTAAGCTTTTTGTTGTCGAATTGTCGCCCATTGTCTGTCACGATCGAGTGGGGAATTTTGAACCTGTAAATGATATTTTTCCATATGAATTTAGAAGTATCTTTCAGTTATTTTTGCTAGTGGTTTTGCCTCGACCTATTTAGTGAAGTAATCAATGGCGACAATCGCATAGTTTGCACTTCCCCTTCCTTTTGGCATAGGGCCTATTAGATCGACCGCCCACTTGGAGAACGACCAGGGGCTGGATACTACGGTTAACTCTTGTGATGGTTGTCTTTGAATGGAAGAGAAACGTTGACACTTGTCGCACCTTCTCACAAATTGTACAGCATCCTTTTTCAAAGTTGGCCAGTAGTACCCTTGCCTTAGTACTTTCTGAGCCAATGCTGGGCCCCCTATGTGGTTGCCACAGATTCCTTCGTAGATTTTTCGTAGGACGTGATTAACCTCTTCCCATCCATGGCATTATAAGAGGAGTGATGAAAAGCCTCTTTTGTAAAGTACTTCGTCCTGGAGCACGTAGTGGGTGGCTTTTCGTTTGATCTTGTGGGGCTCTTCCTTGTTTTCTAGTAAGATGTGATCTTCGAGGTAAGTTATAATAGGTTGCATCCATTGTGGGGTTCCTTCAACCCACATCACATCTTCTACTTTGGCTGTGGAGGGCCGGAGAGGTATTCAGTTAGTACAATTTTGAGCAGTTCCGAGTCGTTGCTGCTGGCCAATTTTGATAGGGCACCGCATGCATGTTCTCTTCTCTTAGGATTTGAGTCAGTTCAAATTTTTTAAAATACGGGACCAGGTCCATAACCTTCTTTAGGTACGCTGCCATGCCCTTATCTTTGGTTGTAAAACTGTCGCGGCCTAGCTTACAACCAGCTGGGAGTCGCTGCGAACTGCCAAGTTCTTGAACTGCATTTCTTTGGTCAATCTGAGGCCTGCTAGAAGCGCTTCTTATTCAGCCGCGTTGTTGGAGGACTTAAAGCCAAACCTTACTGCACAATTAAGCTTGGGGCCCTCTGGACTCTCCAGCAGTACACCAGCTCCTGATCCCGTTTCCCGAAGGACCCATTAACGAACAGTTTCTAGACTGGAGGGTCTACCGGTTCCATTATTACATTGATGTTCATTGCTTCACTGAATTCTGCTATGAAATCCGTCATTGTCTACTCCTTCATTGAGGTTCTTGGTTGATACGAAATGTCAAATTTGCTTAATTCCACAGCCTATTTCATTAGCCTCCCTAATGTGTCTGGCTTTTGGAGCCCCTACTTAAGGGAGATGCTTGTTAACACAATTATGCTATGGGCTTGAAAGTAGGGCTCCAACTTCCTAGAAGCGATCATAAGGGACAAAGTAAGCTTTTCCATGTCAGCATAACGTGATTCAGCTGGCAGAAAGGCCTTGCTTATTCATGCAGAATGTAAAGTATTTATGCACGTGAGTTGATTGTGGTGTTGTATATGTGTAGGTTGATTCATGTTTATAGGTTGAAATAGAGAACTTAGAGGATCAATCTCAAAATCGAATATTCACTATATCCTTAACCTTGTATAATATAATTTGGGGCGTTCAAGCTGGTAATGATATGATTTAGGATTGTGGTAATTCCATGCATGCTAGAAAAAATATTGTGCGGAGTGTCTTCATCTTTCAAGTGTGAACTAAGTGATGACCATATGCTAGGAATCTAGCCCTTTGATCGTTTTTGCTTTCCTGTTAAAGAAAGAGTATTGCACTTGTTAACTCATGCTTCACGCCTACACCTTTTTTACTCGAGTTAGTAAGTCTTTAGGGGTTTCTTAAGACCTGGTACCCTTTGGTATTTTCAAACCGGGGAGTTACCGACTAAAAGTTCGCTACAGGGGTCAAGAAGAGAAAGAAATGGTGAAGTTAATCTTGAGCTGAAAAAAAAAGACAATATCAAAATAAGCAGAAAAAAATTGTACAATTGTGAAAAAATGTTGAGGGCATAGATATCTAGTGGGTTTGAATTATTTAGTATAAGTTTGATTATCGAAGCACTCATAAATTGGGAGAATTATCACATGGCTTGAAGTGTTGACATTACCAGTTAAAATGAACCAAATTTGAATGGTGTAAGAATTTAGGATTGAAAATTAACTTTAGAATACTCCTTGAGAAGTGAAAAGAAAACAAGTTTGGAAAGGTATGAATCTCATCAGTGAAGGAAATATTTGACTTTTAAGGTCGAGAATCGGATCAACTTATTATTGTACAGCGTTGCACTTAACTTTCCACACACGCACCCGTTTTGCATTGAATATGTGATAATTTAGCTTGGGCATTATAATTTTGAAGTGATTCATGAAATTGTTGTTATGTTTTCAATCCTACGCTATGAAGGCAAGATATTTAGCGAAATTTGTTTTAAGTGATTTTGTTTGATTAAGTTTTCGTTTGAAGGTCCGCTAGTTATTTTCTAGAGTTTTGTGTTTGCTCGAGGACAAGCAAAATATTAAGTTTGAGGGTATTTGATGAGTGTTCTACACTCATGACATTTATGTCACTTAATTCGTTATTTTTTTTTATCCTTGAGAGAGTTTTAGGGCATTTTAATGTGTGTTTTCATGTTGTGATATAGGGTGATGGAATTAAAGGAAATAAGCAAAAGTTGGCAAATTGGAGAAACAGGCTAAATTGTAAAAGATCTAAAGTTTGGGGACTAAATTGCAAACACTCAAAAGTTGTGTCAGACCTCAAAATGAAGATTCAAGAGTACTTGGAGTCAATTGGATGAAGAAAGAATTCAAATGGATGAAATATAGGCAAAGTATGATCACACATCAATTTCCAATCGAAAAAGTTATTCGCCGGATTTTCAGTCTTATATTGAGACTCAGTTTTGACATAACAAACGTTTGAATTAGAAAATGATATCTGAAGTAAATTTGTATCCCTTTGAGTTATCTTTCCAACGCATCTTGAATCACCTCAATCAAATATTGGGAGAAAACGTTATGATAAAAATGTTGAAGCATGCGTAGTGCAGTTTTTCAAACCGAAACGGGAGCCGCGACGCCGAAATAGTGGCGCCGCAGCGCCACCGTTGTTGAAAATAAATAGAATCATAGGCGCTGAGGCACCGCCGTGCGAGAAATAGGTTTTTTGAATTTTTTGGACCCTTTTCTTGGCCCAATACAACTCCAACCCATCCAAGATTTCATGAGGATAAAAATACAACCCTAAATACCACTTTTGGGGGGGTGTGAATTCAACACACAATTGAAGGTGCCAACGTGGGGATAATTCAAGAAATCAAAAGGAGACAAGAACAAGACAAAGAAGAACAAGAGAAGAAATTGAAAATCTACATCCTAGTTTTTTCTATTCTCTTCCCTATGTCTTTTTATATGAATTTTAGTATTTTCATAGATTATATCATGACCGTTTTATTGTAGCCAAAAACTTGAGAATATGGATTGATTAATTTTAGTTATTTCTATTAGATTTTCTGCATGTGTTTATTTGTATTATGATTTTAATACTTTCAATTAATTGGCATTAATTGAATTATTTGATGCTAGTCAATTTCGGCACTTGAGAGAGAGGAATTTAGACGTGATCATAAGATTAACACAACATAGATTTTATAGGTTTCGAGAGAAAGTATAGGATCTATGAAGTTTACTCCATAAAAGAATCGTGAACTTGATAATTTCTATATTTTAATTCGAAATAGAGATATTGGAATTAATTTTTAGAATTAATTTTTATCTGGCACTCGAGAGAGGGGATAGAATTACATTAGGGTTCTTGCTTATAAACATGAAAAATTGATTAGAGATAACTAAGTTTTTGAAAATCATATTTGATAGTTAGGTGAAATCATTCCCTAGACTTTTCCATCTTGATTAAATTCATATAATTTGTATTCATTGTATTCGTCACCAAAATTATCGTTAGATTAGTTAACAATATTGATTCATAACTCAGTCGTCTAGATAAAATAAAAGCTACATAATTATAGTATTTAGTACAAAATTAAATTATAATACCCTTGGGTTCTTAACTCTTAACTCTATTACTATATTATAAAACTTGACACCGTATACTTGCGGCATAAATCACGGTATAGAAAACGCATGATAGTTGTGGAGGGCCTGGGGAGGTATTCAACTGGTACAATTTTGAGCAGTTTTGAGTCTTTGCTGCTGGCCGATTTTTATAGGCTACCGCATGCATGATTTCTTCTCTTGGGATTTAGGTCAGTTCAATATTTTAAAGTACGGGAGTAGGTCCATAACCTTCTTTAGGTACGCTGCCATGCCCTTATCTTTGGTTGCAAAACTGTTGGGATTTAAGTCTTTGTTTGCTTATTGATAAGTGTATTTTCTACACTTATTTTGGGCTTTAAACTATAGAATTTTATTATTCTTTTGGCAAAACACAACCTAAATTGTGTTATATTGTATTTTGTATGTAAAACTCAATGTTGGATGAAGAATTGGAGAAAAGAACCAAATGTGTCGAAAAATGGAAAACCCCAAAGAATGAAGATCAAAGTCTACACTATAGAAGTTGAAGGACTAAATTGTATTAATTCGAAAGAGTGGATAAATTGGAGAAATACAAAATTAATTGGGCCTTTGAAATTTTAATTGGGCCACAAAAGAGAGGGCTGCCTATTGCTGAAAGATATATAAACACACAGGTGAAATTGAGAGAATGGGGAGCCGACCGTTTGGTGAAATTGGGGACAAGATTTGGAGCATCAATTCATTTATACACACATGTCGGCAGATTGGGGGACAAAACATAAGGGACTGTTGAATCTTGTTGCTGAATTGTGTATATTATAAATATATATACATATATAAGGCGACAATTTTGAACAGAGAGGGGAGCTGGCAGAAACGAATTGAGAGAAAAAGGGGGAATTTGGCCGGCAAAGAAATTTGGCAGAAAAGTGTGAAAATAGTGGGCGGCTGCTACTGGGATATATATTGTAGTTAACACATACATTGGAAAGGGGTTTTTTTTTATCTATTTTTGGCAGATTGGAGAAAGAGAAGAACATTGAAAGTTGCTGAAAATAATATATATATACACACAAAGAGGTGGCAAGCAGCTTAGTAATTACAAGAAGAAGTGGGGTCTGTTCATATTATATACATCTATACATTGCTTGCAAGAGAAAGAGAGAGATACATAAAGACGCACATTGGGCGGCTGAAAATTTTGGACAATAAATTGCTTGACCACGTTCCTTCAATTTATAGGTGATGTCGTTCCACCTCTCTGTGTTTAATTTCTACAATATGATAGGCTAAATTCTTTTGTATTGGATGGATGACGAAACTATTTGATTTTTATTTTTTTTAATTCGAGACCACGTGTTTTTAGTTTAATTCTTGCATTGTAATTTCATAAATATTCTTAAGTGTATTGTTTTAATGTTTGCGCACCATTAGTACAATAAGTTGCTTATTCGTAGTGTTGGAAAACTCATAGTAGGTAGAAAATTGTTTATAGAACACATGGACAATAAATATTAGAAATAATATTTATGGCGTATGCGATCATGTATGATGATCCTAAACGTTAATGCATGTTTGTCATATGAATTCGCACTAGGAATATGATCATCTCGTGACAATCATATGTTTATTATATCTTGGGAAAGAATAGTAAATAAAAGTTGAATTATCGATCGTCGCCATTGCATGAATTGTATTGATTATCATTGTTTGAGAGTTGAAATTAAGAATTAATTAGTGGAGTCGGAAATCCAATACACTGACCCACATTTGATTTAAATTCATATTTTTACTGCTTTCGTAGTTATAGAACGTAGTTAAATTCATATCAACTATCTTTTGTCACATTTACGAATTTAATTATATAGAATACTCTAAAATTGAGCCTTATTCCCTGTGGGACGATAACTCACTCATCACGATTATTACTTGTACAACGAACACGTACGCTTGCGGGATTTTCACGTAACACTTATTTATGAAAGAAATATATAAAAATACATGATTAGATGTATGATTATTATATTCATTTAGTATGTGTAGCCTACTGAGTATTTCTTTGAGATACTCATTCCTATCTAAAATTTTCAGAGTAATTAGAAATCCCGTGATGGCTCAGCATGAATGACATATTTTATTTGAGAGAATTTGATTTCTTATATTTTAGATTGTCACTTTTTATGTCTAATAACCATTGTGCAGTCCAAAGACATGTAGTTGGGGATTATGTAAACCCAATTCCCGCACCAGTGCAACCTGCCGTGGTATACCCTCCATTCGGATAGCCTAACTTCCACCTTAGACAGGATGTCATAAATATGTTCCAAAATCACCAAGACATCAGGTTTTTTGGAAAAGCCACGAAGAACCCTCATGAACATATTTTGGCTTTTCTCATGTTATGTGAGGTGATCAGTCAAGAAGGGGTATCAGCAGACGCTTTTAACACGCGGTTATTCCCTCATACTCTGAAGGATGTAGCTAGAGAATGGTTTCTTTATTTACCACCAGAGAGCATATAATCATGGGCTGATGTGATTCAAAAATTCACGATGAAATTCTTCCCACCATCTCGAGTCCATCAAATCAGGAATGAAGTTCACACTTTCAAGCAGAAGGATTTAGAGAGCTACCCTGAGGCATGGGAGAGGTTAAAGAATTCGTTCAGGAAATGCCCTAGCCTTGATATTCCTAAGCAAGCTCAGCAGTATCTCTTCTACTACGGTTTACAACAAGAGTTCAGGAATATGGCAGATGCCTCAGCGGGAGGATCAGTGATGAAACTTGACGTCGATGAAGCTTATGATTTGTATGAGAAAATAGCCAAAAATCAGTCGATGTGGCCAACAGATAGGGAAGCTCCAAAGAAAATAGTAGGGATACACAACATGGATGCAATGACAGCGTTGACTGTACAAATGGAAGTTTTTAGAATGAAAATGGACAATCTATCACAGTCAGTTAACATGGTACACCAATCACCACCTGTTTGCGAAGGCTGTGGAGTAGATCATACTACTACAATCTGCCATTTGGCTTCTACACATGCTAGTCAGCCTGCGGAGGTGAGCTACGCGTAGAACTTTCAGAGACAGTAAAATAATCCCTACTCCAACACTTATAATCCGGGCTGGAGAAACTATCCAGAATTTTCATTGTCTAATAACCAGGGACAAGGATAGGGAGGAAATAATCAGAACAAACTACCGGGGTTCCAACAGCAGCAACAACAGCAAGTAAGGAAGCCATCGTTGGAAGATTTTCTAGCTCAGTACATTACTAAAACCGAGACCAACTTTTACAATCAACAGGCCTCAATCAAGAACTTGGAACAACAGGTGGGACAGATAGCAGTCGCACTATTAGGTAGAGCTCAAGGGACTTTACCTAGCAATACAGAGACAAATCCTAAGGAGCAAGTCCAAGCAATCACTACCCGTAGCAGGGTCCAGTTACCAGAAATACATGTGAAGTGGCCACCACCAGTCATAGAAAAGGTACCTACCTCGAGCGAGGAGCATGTGGATGAGTCGAACAAGGCTACAGAGGAAAATCAAGTTGAGTCACCAGATAGTCCACGAGTGAAAGTAACTGCGCATGTCAAAGCATATGTACCTCCGATCCCATTTCCACAAAGGCTGGAAAAGCATAAGCTCAACAAAAAATTTCAAAAATTTTTGGATGTATTCAAGAAGTTTCACACCAACATACTGTTCGCTGAAGCTTTAGCCCAGATGCCTAGCTATGCGAAGTTCATGAAGGATATTCTATCAAACATGAGGAAACTGGAAGACAATGAAACGGTCATGCTTACCGAGGAATGCAGCGCAATTCTCTAACATAAGTTGCCACCAAAATTAAAAGATCCAGGGAGTTTTACTATTCCTTATAATATTGGTAACTTATATATAGATAAAGCATTGTGTGATTTACGAGCTAGTATTAATTTAATGCATTTATCTCTTTTCAAGAAATTAGGTTTAGGCGAAGCAAAAGCAACTACAGTTTTATTGCAGTTGGCTGATAGATCGATCAAGCATCCTAGAGGAATTTGTGAAGACATCTTGGTGAAGGACGATAAATTCATTTTTTCCAGCAGACTTTATTATCCTGGATATGGAAGAAGATGAAGACTTCCCGTTCATTCTGGGTCGTCCGTTTTTTGCTACAGGAAGAGCTCTGATTGATGTGCAGAAGGGTTAGTTTTTATTGAGATTGGATGATGATGAATTGAAAATAATGTGTTTAAGGCCTTCAAATTTCAGAACGAACCAGATTCTTGCATGCAGATTGATATAATAAAGGAAGCAGTATCAGAGATATTCAGACTTGATCACCCTCAGGAACCTCTTGAGGCTTGTTCAGTGCATTCTTAGGATTTACCAGCAGAAAATGAGGAGGCGGAAGAATGTGCACGCTATTTGGAAGCCATGCCACCACGTTTCAAGCTGTCATGTTTGGAACTCAATAAAGGACCCAATAAACCTTTACCATCTATATAGCAAGCTCCAACACTTGAACTTAAACAGCTGCCCACTCACCTTCGCTATGCGTACTGGGGAAAAGAATTTACTTCCGGTAATCATCTCGAATACACTTACAGAAACAGAGGAAGATCATGTGCTGAGAGTACTTCGGGAGCACAAGATAGCAATAGAATGGACTATCTCAGATATAAAAGGGATCAACCCTTCGCTTTACATGCACAAGATACTTATGGAAAAGGATTTCAAAGCTTCAGTTGAGCATCAACGCAGATTAAATCCTACTATGCAGAAAGTAGTAAGAAAAGAGGTACTGAAACTTCTGGATGCATGAATCATGTATCCCATATCAGATAGACATTGGGTTAGTCCAGTATAGGTCATGCCGAAAAAAAGGGGAATCACGGTGGTTCCAAATGAAAACAACGAGCTCATTCCTATGCGCGCAGTCACAGGTTGGAGAGTTTGCATTGATTATCGCAAACTCAACAACGCCACAAGGAAGGATCACTTTCTCCTTCCTTTCATTGATCAAATGCTGGAAAGACTTGTAGGCCATGCTTATTATTGTTTTCTTGATGGTTATTCAGGGTACAACCAGATTCCTATAGCGCCAGATGATCAGGAAAAGACTACCTTCACATGCCCTTACGGCACTTTTGCTTACAGGAGGATGCCTTTTGGTCTTTGCAATGCTCCAGCCACTTTTCAGCATTGTATGATGTCTATTTTCTCGGATATGGTGGGAAATATCATTGAGGTATTTATGGATGATTTTTCAGTCTTTGGAAAGTTATTCAAAGAATGCCTTGAACATTTGGGAAAAGTATTGCAGCGGTGTGAGGACACCAATCTTGTATTAAATTGGGAAAAATGTTATTTCATGGTTCAGGAAGGGATCATGTTGGGGCATTTGATATCGGCACGAGGTATTGAAATAGATAAAGCTAAGATACAGGTCATCGATAAACTACCATCTCCAGTAACAGTGAAGGGAGTTAGAAGTTTCTTGGGTCATGCCGGGTTCTACCGCCGTTTCATTAAAGACTTCTCCAAAATCTCGAAGCCTCTGTGCAATTGATTAGAAAAATGGGCTCCATTCCATTTTACTGAGGAATGCTTGACGACTTTCAACACTTTAAAGGAAAAATTAGTCTCTGCTCCAGTATTGACTTCTCCAGATTGGGATTATCCATTTGAGCTTATGTGTTATGCCAGTGATCATCCGGTGGGGAAATTTTGGGTCAACACAAGGAAAAGAGGTCTTATGTCATTTACTACGCCAATAAGACTTTGGACAAGGCTCGGTTGAATTATGCGACTACAGAGAAAGAACTTTTAGTAGTGGTATTCGCCGTTGACAAATTCAGGTCATATTTGATCGGGTCTAAAGTGATTGTCTACACGGATCACTCAGCCTTGAAGTATCTAATGAGCAAGAATGATGCAAAGCCGAGACTTATTCGATGGATACTCCTATTACAAGAGTTTGATTTGGAAATTCGAGATAGAAAAGGGAGTGAAAACGTTGTTACAGATCATCTGACTCGCCTTGAATCACATGAACCACACCCCACAAAGGAGATAAATGAAGTTTTCCCAGATGAGAAGCTTTTTCAGATCATCACTACGCCATGGCATGCTGATTATGTCAACTATTTGGCCCGCTCCATCATTCCACTAGATTACTCAAATTATCAGAAGAAGAAAATTTTCAGTGACCTGAAACACTACTTTTGGGATGATCCGTTTCTTTACAGAAGGGGTCCAGATCAAATTATATGCCGTTGTGTGCCTGAAGTAGAGCAGCATCAAATATTGGAATCATGTCACTTTGCACCGTATGGAGGTTACTTCGCAGCAGTCAAGACAGAGCAAAGGTACTACAATCAGGTTTTTATTGGCCTATGTTGTTCAAGGATGCACATTATATGGTGAAAAATTGTGAAAAGTGCCAAAGGACTGGAAACATCTCACGGAAGAACGAAATGACCTTAAACAGCATTTTGGAGGTTGAGATATTCGACGTGTGGGGCATTGACTTCATGGGACCTTTCTCCTCTTCCTGCGGTCAACAATACATATTGGTGGCAGTAGATTACGTGTCTAAATAGGTTGAAGCTATGGCTTTGCCAACTAACGACGGTCGACCTGTAACTTAATTTCTGAAGAAGAATATTTTCACGAGGTATGGCACCCCAAGGCGATTATTAGTGATGGTGGAAAATATTTTTCCAACCGCCAATTTACGTCATTGTTGGCTAAATATGGAGTGAAATACCGTATCTCAACTCCATATCATCCTCAAACTAGCGGGAAAGTGGAAATCTCCAACAGGGAGTTAAAGAAAATTCTCAAAGCTACAGTCAATGCATCACGTAAAGATTGGGCTACAAAATTAGATGATGCACTTTGGGCATATAGAACAGCATTTAAAACTCCGTTTGGCATGTCTCCATATAGGTTGGTATTTGGAAAGGCTTGTCCTCTACCGGTTGAGCTCCAGCATAAGGCATATTGGGCAACGCACTTGCTAAATTTTAATCTGAAGGCAACAGGGAAAAAGAGGGTTCTTCAACTTCATGAGCTCGATGAGTTTCAGTTGGACTCATATGAGAATGCAAAAATTTATAAGGAGAAAACCAAAAATTGCATGATAAGCATATACGGGAAAAGGAGTTCGTAGTTGGTCAGCAAGTGTTGATGTTCAATTCATGCCTCAAGCTTTTTCCAGGAAAGCTAAAGTCTAGGTGGTCGGGTCCTTTCACGGTAGTGGCTGTGTTTCCGCATGGGGCTGTGGAAGTGGTATCTCATGATCAGCAAAGGAAGTTCAAAGTGAATGGACAACGGTTGAAGGCTTATTGGGGAGGTGACTACTCTAATGAGAAAACAACGGTGCCACTCAATCCTACAGACTAGCCTCAACAACGAAGTCGAGCTAAAGACTTTAAACAAGCGCTGGTTGGGAGGCAACCCAACACTTCTATCTCTTTCATTTATTTTGCTTTTAGAATAATTTAAGATAATTGATATCAGTTTTCCTTTTATTATTATTATTCAATTTTTAATAGTTGTTAGAACTAAGTACCACTTGTTCCAGGTATTCGTTCTTGAATGTTTTATTTGACTGTTTTGCGTAGGAATATGACGTCACAGAACATCTAAATTAACATTCACCAAGGAGCCAATGGGAGCAATAGGACACAGCTAGCCTTCGGATTCCAAGCCATATCAGGGGAGTCTTTTTCATCATTTTCTTCCCCACCCCTTTCTATGCGAAATTATGATTTATGACATTGAGGACAATGTCTACTTTAAGTTTGGGGGTGGAAAACATGAGTTTTTCCTTTGTTTTTATTTGATGGTGTGTGCTTTTATTACCTAAAAAAATAAAAAGTTTTATTATTTATTTTTTTCATGTATTTTCGCATGCTTGTGTGGGTCAGATAATCTGCTAACGATGATATATTTATTTGAACATAAAGTTGGACTATAAATTATGGATAAGTTATATGTTAAGTTAGTTTGTGCTTATTTATGTAGAATTTGATATTTTTTAGCACAAGATTTAAGTTCTGCATTGTGAAGAAAATAATTTGATTCATATTGTAGAGTTGGTTGACAATAATGGACCATAGATGCTAAATCTAAATAACCAATATACTCTACATCCTTAAACCAATTTTTAGATAGTTTGAGGGAGATTGAGTTGCTGTAGGGAAACATTGAGAATCGATGTGGATTCCATGTGTGTTAAATTTTATGTGGATTGTCTGAGACTAATAAAATGAAAATTAGGTTAAAGTCTTAAGTTGGGGGTCGATTTTTGAAAATGAGTGTTCAAAAAGGGGCATTGCAAGAATAAAAAAATAATAAATAAATAAATAAATCAACGCTCATATTGTGAAACTTCTCTTTGTAGCATTTATGACTCGAGTAATTAAGTCTGTAAGGATCTTTAAAAACTTGGTGCCCTAGGGTTGTCTGATTTTGGAGTCATCGGCTGAAAGCTCGTTATGAGGGTCATTTAGAAAGCTTAATGGAAAGGAGTGCCAAAAAAAAAAATTTGCTGTACGTCTTGAGTAAGCCTCGAACACTCATTTGTGAGAATTGGACTTTTGATGAGGGATTATTAACTTAATTGATTCTTAGAGGTTGAAGCAATCAAAAATAAGGAGAATCCGCATTTGTTGACGTGTTGAGCTGCAATTAGTATAATCGAATCAAACTAGAGAGGGTGAGGATTAGTATTATATCACACATTCAACCTTATATCGCACATTGGGAAGAGAGTGAAAAGAATAAAGTTTGGGGTGTGTATCTTACGAGCGATGAAAGGAAATATTTGGCCATATAGGGTCGGGAACTGAATCAATTTATGACTTTGTAATGCTTTACATGAATCTTCACACACACACACATATCGATTTTACATTGAATAGGTAGAGATTGATTTAACATTGTGATTTTGAAATAGCTTATAGTTTCAACTCTGAAAGTCCAATCCTAGCAGATTATCCAACCACGTTATGTATGGAATTTTGTGTAGTTAAGTTTTATTTTGTTTGAGGACAAACAACGATTCAAGTTTGGGGGTTTGATAAGTATATTTTCTACACTTATTTGGGGCTTTAAACTATAAAATTTTATTGTTCTTTTGGCAAAACACAACCTAAATTGTGTTATATTGCATTTTGTAGGTAAAACTCAATGTTGGATGAAGAATTGGAGAAAAGAAGCAAAATGTGTCGAAAAATGGAAAAACCCAAAGAATGAAGATCAAAGTCTACACCATAGAAGCTGACGGACTAAATTGTATTAATTCGAAAGAGTGGATAAATTGGAGAAATACAAAATTAATTGGGCCTTTGAAATTTTAATTGGGCCACAAAAGAGAGGGCTGCCTATTGCTAAAAGATATATAAACACACAGGTGAAATTGAGAGAAGGGGAAGCCGGCAGTTTGGTGAAATTGGGGACAAGATTTGGGGCATCAATTCATTTATACACACTTGCGGTAGATTGGGGGACAAAACATAAGGGATTGTTGAATCTTGTTGCAGAATTGTGTATATTATAAATATATATATACATATATAAGGCAGCAATTTTGAACAGAGAGGGGAGCCGGCAGAAACGAATTGAGAGAAAAATGGGGAATTTGGCCGGCAAAGAAATTTGGCAGAAAAGTGTGAAAATAGTGGACGACTGCTGCTGGGATATATATTGTAGTTAACACATACATTGGAAAGGGGGTTTTTATGTGTTTTTGGCTGATTGGAGAAAGAGAAGAACATTGGAAGTTGTTGAAAATAATATATATACACACAAAGAAGTGGCAGTCAGCTTAGTAATTACAAGAAGAAGTGGGGGCTGTTCATATTATATACATCTATACATTGCTTGCAGGAGAAAGAGAGAGATACATACAGATGCGCAGGGCGGCTGAAAATTTTGGAAATAAAGATCCGATCACGGCAACGTTACTTTGGCAAATTAATCACGTTCCTTCAATTTATAGGTGATGTCGTTCCACTTCTCTGTGTTTAATTTCTACAATATGCCAGGCTAAATTCCTTTGTATTGGATGGATGATGAAACTATTTGATTTTTAATTTTTTTAATTCGAGACCACGTGTTTTTAGTTTAATTCTTGCATTGTGATTTCATAAATATGCTTAAGTGTATTATTTTAATGTTTGCACACCATTAGTACAATAAGTTACTTATTCGTAGTGTTGAAAAATTCACGGTAGGTAGAACACTATTTATAGAACACACGGACAATAAATATTAGGAATAATATTTATGGCATATGCGATCATGTATGATAATCCTAAACGTCAATGCATGTTTGTCATATGAATTCGGACTAGGAATATGATCGTCTCGTGGCAATCATAGATTTATTATATCTTGGGAAAAAAATAGTAAATAAAAGTTGAATTATCGATCGTCACCATTGCATGAATTGAATTGATTATCAATGGTTGAGAGTTGAAATTAAGAATTAATTAATGTAGTCGGAAATCCAATACACTCATCCACATTTGATTTAAAATTCATTTTTTTACTGCTTTCGTAGTTAAAGAACATAGTTAAATTCACATCAACTATCTTTTGTCACATTTACGAATTTAAATATATCGAATACTCTAAATTGAGCCGTATTCCCTGTGGGACGATAACTCACACATCACGATTATTACTTGTACAAGGAATCCGTACGCTTGCGAAATTTTCACGTAGAAAGGCAATATATAAAAATACATGATTAGATGTATGATTATTATGTTCATATAGTATGTGTGGCCTACTGAGTATTTCTTTGAGATACTCATTCCTATCTAAAATTTTCAGAGTAATTAGAAATCCTGTGATGGCTCCGCATGAATGACATATTTTATTTGAGAGAATTTGATTTCTTATGTTTTAGATTGTCACTTTTTATGTCTAATAACCATTGTGCAGTCCAAAGATTTGTAGTTTAAGTTTATATTTCCAGATGGTAAATTTTAACGTTAGGATATGTGTTCTCATGAATTTCCAGCATTCTATTGTTGTCTTTAAAAATTTACTACGGTCTATATTTTTGAAATTTCAGAATGTTTTTAATTGAAAAATGATCCTTTATGAATTTTTATCATGTGCAACTGAAAACAAGTCAATCAGAGTCCCTCGAAATTTATTATAACATTTTTAGTAAACTTCGACGGATCAGATTCGAGAATATAGTTTAGCCTATTTGAAAATATTTTCAGGCCTCAAACGTCGTCGTTCAAAGCCCAAATTTTTATATGTTGTACTTATATGAGTATCATAGTCACTCATAAATTTTCATAATTTTTGTCGAGGTCTGCTGGGTCAAATAAATATTGAAACTCACTACACAACTGGAGAAAAACTGCTTTCAACTTGCTCAGTTCATTAAAAATCATTCCAAATCATTTTGTTCCATATTTTTCTCTAAATACATATGTTTAAAATGGATAAGATTTTACAATATTTATTAAATAATTTAAATTTAACAATATTTATTAATTATTTTAAATTTAAAAATCTTTCTTATTCTCGCATATTTGAAGATTTACGTTAAAAAACTCACATTTGGTAACGGATCGGGTTATAAGAATTCGAGGTGTACAATCAATGCTAATGGATGAAATATAAATTGCACAACAAATTTGGAGAAAAACAAATGCATGAAACTAAAGACTCAATCGAACTTGAAACGAAAAGGAATGAGTATTGTGAAATCAATTTTAGAATGAATACCATGAGTGAGAGATTGAAAAATAAATTTGGGGGGGGGGTGTATCTTATTAGGGAGAGGATATATTTGGCCGACGAGGGTTGGGATAGAATTAACTTAGGAGTTTATGGTGAGGGAGTTGACTATGCACAAACGTCAGCCTAGTTTCGTACCAAAGAAGCTATGGATGATAATTCCTTTCTAATCTACTACCCACCCTTAGAACTTTGAACATTATATAAGTGAAGATTAATATTAGTATCATGATTTTGAAGCCTTTCATAACTTAAGCTTATAATTATAATAATGCTATCTATCGCCACTGGTTCTATAACACAAGTCTAGGAGGTGCTATGTTATAAGTTCAATGAAATGTTAAATTAAGCGACATATTTGTTTTATTTCTCATTTGATATCACATTATTATCATCTAGACTGGTGTATGTATAAGAATGATATAATGAGGATCAATTCTCTTATTATACTAAACACTGATGATTATAACCCCTAGGAATAGCCTTTTGGAATCGTCCCTTCGGACCTTCCTTCAAATATAAGTCTCTCAATTGTTTGTGGGTATCGAGGCATCGTTGATTGAGAATACGAATACCAAGTCGGCCATTCACATTCAGTAGTAGTCAGCTTGCCCAGCGGAGGGAGGCCCTTAATGCTGTCTGTAGATATTGCACATCGCCGCAGTCTAACCGCGCTTTGACCAGGCACGGTGAGAAGCTGCCCAGTCAGCGCAACTAAAGCAGAGTAGACGGCACACGTAACCAACCCAGCCGAGCCGCCAGGGGCGAAGAGCTCAGCGAACGGTGAGGCTTTTGAACAGGAGAGCACGGACTAGCCTCTTACGGCTCCCATGTCCATTTCCTTTTCTGACGATGACCTTCCGGGAAGAATTCCATCCCCGCACATTAGGGCCCTCCACATCATTGCTTATTTTGGTAACCACGCCATCTCCAATGTAACGACCCGGGTCCCACTTGACGGGCTGTTTCGACCGTTAGATCAACGACGTACTGTCCCCATTGTACCAACATGAATCTTTTCAGCATGCTTTATCCTCACTCGCACACTCCCT
Source organism: Fraxinus americana (assembly GCA_035079005.1). Lineage (NCBI taxonomy): Eukaryota > Viridiplantae > Streptophyta > Magnoliopsida > Lamiales > Oleaceae > Fraxinus > Fraxinus americana. The sequence goes on from CM068706.1 coordinate 20,698,558, forward strand.
AAGAAAACTTCCCAGAGGGTCACCCATCCTAGAATTGCTCCAAGCTAAGCACGCTTAATTGTAGAGCTTCTAACGATGGACTTCCTAAAAAGAAGATGCACCTTGTTGGTATGAGTAGTACCTATCAAATCTTTTAAACTTTCCTGGTCTGGGTATTACAATCACCCCCGTTAAACTCGCGACGTCCTCGTCGCCCTTGATCCATCTGAGGATCCGTTGCCAGGCGTTAGAATTCTAGAGGTGGCTTCCGCCATATAGCGTAGCACTTTGTCCTGCATAACACTTAGTTCCTGATTTTCGGCTGGTGTCTGGGCTCTGATACCATTTGTAACGACCCAGGTCCCATTTAACGGGCTGTTTCGGCCATTAGATCGACTACGTACTGTCCCCACTGTACCAACTTGAGTCTTTTCAACATGTTTTATCCTCACTCGCACGCTCCCCAAGAAAACGTTCCAGAGGGTCACCCATCCTAGAATTGCTCCAAACCAAGCACGCTTAACTGTAGAGTTTCTAACGACACCTTGTTTTGAGGAAGTCCATCGTTAGAAACTCTACAGTTAAGCGTGCTTGGCTTGGCGCAATTCTAGGATGGGTGACCCTTTGGGAAGTTTTCTTGGGGAGCATATGAGTGAAGATAAAGTATACTGAAAAGACTCATGTTGTACAATGGGGATAGTACGTCGTCGATCTAACGGTCGAAATAGCCCATTAAGTGGGACCTAACCTCTCACCGGAGTCGTTATCTTACGTACTGTCTGCTCTGTGGTAGGCTTCTGCCCACTTATCCCCTTACGGCTTTCTGACGCATCCCTTAGGATTCGAACCCAAGACCTCCATCATATGGGAGACTTAAGTTGAATCCTGCGACCTTGTCCCCTACGTCAAAGTCCCAACCTCCTATTCTGAATATCGTGAGTCTATATCCAGCCATTTTGTTTCTTTGAATTGATGAGGTCCGATGCTTATATTTTATTGTGTTTGATTTGCAGGGTCCGTTCAGAGGTTCGAGTTCACTGACTTTGAGTGGCATACCCTATCTGAGGTATACAAGAAATTTCCCGACACTCGTGACTTCGCTCATCTGATCCAACCGACCTGTCTTTTCGAGGATTTCAGATTAATGACCCGACGAGGTAGGAAGCCGAACCCTTTCAGAAAGAGTTGCTTTGCTTTTCCCTTTTACCAAACCCTTTTAACCTGTTGTTCTATTCTTTACAGATAATTTCGAAAAGAGAAGGCATATAATGCCTGATATGGCCACCATCCTTGCCGCCACGTCTACTTCGGGAAGGAAGATGAAACCCACATCCGTCGGGAGTAAGAAGGTTAAAGAGAGGATCGAGAAGGTTAGCAAAGAGGCTGCTTCTCGAGAAGAGGGTCGACCCCATGTACCAGACAAGAGGAAGAAAATAGTGGATAAGGAAATTGATGTAGAATGAGAAAGGAGAAGAAGACGAGGAAGGAGAAGAAGCTGAAAAGAAGAAGAAAATGGGGGCAAACACAAACTCAAATTTTACTCAATCATCAACTGCAGTCAACTACAATGAAAACCAAATAAATAGCAGAAAATAACATAATTTTAAGGGCTTGGGCCAACCCGCTAAAACAAGCCCAACAATACGAAACACAAATAATAAAGTCTAATAATAATAAAATAAATCTCGATGATGTCCGCATCAGAAATTAAGAAGAAGTTTAGGATCCCAAACCCCAACGGAGTGGGTGGCTCCAATGACGTCCCCCCCTACGTTCTGAGGTCCCAGCGGGGGAGAAATTGTTAGGCAGCTTGATAGATGTAGCCTCAGGGAGACAAAAGAGGCTAGCCAATGCGGAGCCCTTGAAGCAGCTTTTCGCCAAGAAGCCCAGAGCCTCTAGTGAGTCTACCACCTCTGAGGTCCCCAGAAAAAGGGCGGCTCTGGCTTCGAGGACTGACGAGCTTGTGTCCAAAGCTCTTGCCCTTCTCTCTCCAGAGATCCAAACTACAACAACCACATTTCATAAGTATTGGACTGATAAGTGACAGAACTACATCGAGCTAAACGACGCTGGTGGCTCAGGGGGGGCAGGTCCTTTGGTATGGCTATGGAGGCTGAAGCCCTCTTTAAAAACCTTCAAAGCAAAAATCATAGGTTTACCAGCAGGGCTACTCAGGCTGAGGAAGCAGCCTCCCAAGCTAAGGTAGAAGTGGAGGCCTTGAGGAAGGAGAAGATGGAGGATTCTGCGAAGCTCACCTCTGCCTTGGCAGAGATTGAATCTATGAAGAAGGAGGTCTACCTATCTCAAAGTGAGGTGGCCTCTCTGACTAAGCAAGTGGAGACCTCAAATGCCCATCAGAAGTTGGCTGCTGAAGCTTTAGAGAATGCAAACAAGGAGAACTCCACTTTGAAGGGAAAAGTAGGGGAGTTGACCTCCCAAGTTGCTGGCCTCAAAGAAGATGTCGTAACGGTTCGAAGTGATGCTGAGTGTGCCAGTAATGAGGCTGAGAATAGATTCATGGCTAACTTTCATCTAATCGAGGCATACCAACACTTCGGGAAGTACTCGAGAAGATATGCCTACATCGAGGTCATTGAATAGCTAGAAACGCACACTCAACATGACACTTCCGAACTGCGGGCTGAATTTCTTGAAGATGAGCCTCAGATACCTGCTGAGGGGGCCCAAGTTATCGATCTTGATGGCAAAGCTGCTGAAGAGGCTGCCCCGAAGAAGTGGCCCCTAGGGCCATAGTCCCCTTCAAGGCTCCTCAGTCCCCACCCCATCAAGTTAAATTGTACCTTTTATTTTGCATCTCTTTCGTGTATAAAGGCTTCGGCCTAATGTAATGTAACTTTCAATTTTTTAATGAAGTTCAATTTCTCTTTTACCTGGCTTCTGTACTTTTTCATTTCTCCTGTGTAAATCTGAAGTGATTGTCAACATTATTCTGACCTTGTTGTATATTAACTACTCCCGATCAAGTAAATGGCTTAATTAACATTGAAGCAACACGCGATGAAGTCAAGTCCCTTTGAACCTTTAGGGTCTGGTCTAAAAACAAATCACGTTGACAAACTTAATCAATCGCTTACACAACTTTTGTAAGCGTCAATTCATTTATTGAACCGGATCACCAGGTCAAATAGAAGACCTCTAATCACCAAGATAATTACATCGATTTGCTTCGCACGTATTCATGTTACTTCATATTTACCAAATCTCTTTTAGGTCTGCCTTATGTTACAACTTAAGCATTCAAAACATTTGAAGCTTTCAAACTTGTTTGTATGTCTGAGCTGAGGCTCTCTTAGGGCTTCAGACTCTTCTTCAAGCATGGGTACCTCATTTTGCACATAATTAAACAAAGTCGGGGGGTTTACCTTTATAGGATCAGTTTTATTTACATATAGATACCTTCAAGGTTCTTAGCCTTCCGAAGAGAGTATTGATTCATAATAACAAAATTGCATTTTATTGAATTCAAAGCTATATATACAAGATATCTTACGTCATTGACAGTATTTGCGCAGTTGTTATGCGTTCCAAGGATAAGGCTGTGCCTTTCCATTCACATCTTTAATTCTATAGGTTCCAGGATGAACCTCTTCGCATATGTGGTATGGACCCTCCCAGTTGGGGCAAAGGGTCCCTGATCCATGTTCTTTTGAAGGTGGGAACGCCCTTTGTAGTACTAATTCATTTAGTCGAAACGACTTCTTCTTTAGAATTAGACTAGAAATAGGAAACCAAAATCTTATCTTTCCTTAGAGATAATGATTCCAAAAAGGAAAAAAAAAAGACTTAGTCTCCTTAAAGGAGATGAGGTTGCACGTTTTGAAGGAAAAAAGAAGAAGGAAGAAAAGGTTAGAAAAGAAAATTGTTTTGTTTTTCTGAATTCATGGATAGCTAAATTTCTATTCCGGCACAAGGATAATCGGAGTTTTGATTCTTCAAGAATTGTGAGATCAAATTAATTTTCATTGTTCTTCTATTCTTTCTCTAATTATATATCTTCTGCGTTTCTTGAAATTATTGTTTTGATTGATTATACAAAGTGCACGTTGTTTGATTATCAAAATGATATATCGCCAATTAGAGATCTAAATCCGTAATTGTTTAGATATTCTAATATTAGTGGTAAAATAACATAGTTGATTACAAATAGGGTTTTCAATTTATGTTAAATGAATCATGCTTGTATATTTGTTCATTAGAATTGGTAGTCTTTCTAGAGATTAATGTTGTTGGTAAATTAAATCCTAAGATCGTGTCTAGGGTTGTTTATTGACAGGAAAAATAGTCAAAGAGAATCTCTTGATTATCGAGATAGTAAGGAAACATGAGTTACTAGATCGTATCAATGACCATAACCAATTTGGTGAAAGAATAAAGGATTTTATTTTTGCATCAATGATCGATTTTCCGAATCAATTCTGAGATTATACCTGGGCTGGATATTTGTCTTATATTGATCTTCTCTTTAATTTGCATTCTAGAAAATATTGCTTAAAATTAATTTGTTTTAATTTACAAGAATCCAAAACCCCCTTTCTTTTATTATCCTAATATTTGAAGAATTAAATTTAACCAATCTCTGTGGATATGACCTTGCTCACCCTTGTTACAGTTTATATTTCAATAGAGCAAGTATTTATTATTTGTTGGATTCGACACCCACCAGTGGGCCAATAATATCCCTGGCTAAGCATTTTTTGTGCCAAAGACCAACCTCATGTGTGATTGCCATAAACCCCCTCATGGATTTCCTTGAGTACATAGTTCGCTTGTTCTCCTCCAATGCATCTTAGTAGGGGCAGTGAAAACCAACATTTGCATAGCACCTCGTCTTGGAAGACGAAGTGGGCGGCTCTCCTCATGAGCTTCCGAGCCTCTTCCTTCCCAAGGGTAGGACCTGATCCTTGAGGTAAGATATGATAGGCGTCATCCAAGGTGGGGTATCCTCAACCCACATTACCATCCCACTTACATCAGTTGAAGGTCTAGAGAGATGCTCAATAGGCACCACTGTAAGCAGCTCGGAGTCTTTACTACTTGCCAACTTTGCTAGTGCATCAGCATGAGCATTTTTTGAGCGTGGGATCTGCATCAATTCAAAATTCTCAAAGGAAGGGATGAAGCTCATTACCAACTTCAAGTATGCTGCCATAGACTTGTCTCTGGCTAAGAAATTACCATGAACCTGGCTTACCACTAGCTTGGAATCACTGCTGATGATGAGCCTCTTTACTTGCATTTCCTTTGCCAATCTTAGGCCAACCAGAAGGGTTTCATATTTTGTTGCATTGTTTGTGGCCCTGAAGTTAAACCTTACAGCACAAGCTCACTTGTGTCTCTCTGGGCTGACCAAGATGATCCATACTCCTGATCTTGCATCTCCAGAAGACCCATCAACCGAAAAGTTCCATTTCTTCCTCAACTTCTGGAACATGGGTAAATTCGGCTACAAAGTCTGCTAGGGTTTGCCCTTTTATGGCTGCCCTGGACTTGAAAGTGATGTCAAACTCGCTAAGTTCCACAACCCATTTAAGTAAACTCCCTGAGGCATCTGGCTTCTGAAGAACTTGTTTGAGGAGGTAATTTGTCTATATATGGATGATGTAGGCTTCGAAATATGGCCTCAATTTCCTGGATGCTATTACTAAGGAAAGGGTCAACTTCTCCATATGTGGATACTGAGTTTTTGCTACCAAGAGCACTTTATTAACATAATAAACTGGCAATTGATGGTTATTTTCTTCTCTGATTAGAACTGAACTGAGAGCGTCGGAAGTTACTGCTAAGTATAAGTGTAGTATTTCATGATCTTTTGGTTTTGAGAGAAGAGGTGCCTGACCCAAGTGCCTTTTCAGCTCTTATGGGGCTACTTCACATTCTTCCATCCATTGGAATTTGTTTCCTCCTTTGAGGACCTTGAAGAAGGGTAGGCATTTGTCTGTCGCTTTGGAAATGAAGGGGTTTAGGGCTGCCGCCCGCCCGGTGAGGCTTTGCACTTCTTTCGGCTTCTGGGGCGACCTCATGTCGATCAAAGCTTTGACCTTTTCAAGGTTTGCTTCGATACCTCTTTAATTAACTATATAACACATAAATTTCCCTAATGATACCCCGAAAGCACATTTCAAAGGGTTGAGCTTCATTTGGTACCTTCGTAGAATTTGGAATGTATCATTAAGGTGGGCAATGTGGTCATTAGCCTGCAAGCTTTTTACCAGTATGTCATTTATGTAGAACTCCATAGTTCTTAAAATGAGGTCAGCAAATATCTTGTTAACCAGTCTTTGATAGGCCGCCCCGACATTTTTTAACCCAAAAGGCATAGCTTTGTAACAATAGAGTCTTTTATCTGTGATGAAAGAGGTGTGCTCCTCGTCCGCAGAAAACATGGGAATTTGGTATATTCTGAATAGGCATCCATGAAGCTATGGAGTTCATGTCCTGCAGTTGAATCCACTAGCTGATCTATTCGGGGAAGTGGAAAACTGTTCTTGGGGCAAGCTTGGTTTAAATTTGAAAAATCTATGCACACACTCTACTTCCCATTGTGCTTTTTCACCAGAACTGGGTTTGAGACCTACTTTGGATACAAAGATTCTCGTATAAACCCATTATCGATCAACTTTTTGACCTCATCTTTCAGGGCCTCATATCTTTACGGGTTAAGGACTCTCCTCTTTTATCTATGTGCCGTGGCCTTTGGATCTATGTTCAAGTGGTGGCAACTGACCTTGGATTAGATGCCTACCATGTAGTCGTACTTCCAAACAAAAACATCAAGGTTTTTGAGTAAGGAGTTTTTCAACACCTCCTTCATTTCTGGTGATGAGTTACTTCCCACCTGCAGGCGTTTTGACGGATCCATAGAGTCGGTTGGGAAGCTCTCCAGTTCTTCCATAAGTACTGTCTGTGGCTCGCAATCAATGATGCGGGGTGAAACTCCTCCAACCATACTGCTTCTTTAGGGGCCTCGGTCATAACGACGTGTTTCCCTTATTCAGGGGCATTCCCTTGTGCATGGAGGTCGTTCATGACAACATCAGTAACAATGGTATTGACGGTTCTTGGTTCTACTTTCCTTAGAGAATTTGAGTAGCACTCTCTAACTCCTCGTTGGTTACCTCGAATCGTGGCGATGCCCCTTTCAGTAGGGAATTTCATACATAGGTGATGAATAGAGGTGACTACCCATAGCTCCTTCAGAGCGGGTCTCCCAAGTACTCCATGATAAGCAGATCGATTATCAACTATTAGGAACTCCATGAAATAACGACCCATTAGATATTCGGTCCCCATCTCTATTGGTAGAGTAATTTTGCCTCTTGGGATGATGCTATCTCCCGTAAAGCCGTATAGGGGAAAGTCATTGGTGTCAGCTCGTGGTCAACTTTCATTTTGTCAAAAGTGGTTCCGAAGATAATGTTGACTGAGCTCCCATTATCCACTAACATCATTTTCAAGACGTTGCGGGCCACTATAGCCCTCACCACTAGGACGTCATAGTATGGATAATGTACTCCCACCGTATCCTCTGGGTGAATGTAATTGGTGGAATTGTTTTCCTAATTAAAGAAAGGTTAACTATTTAGCTTGTTATGGGAGGATCACTTGCCTCCCGACATAGTTCCTTTGAGAAATCTTGGATTCTCCCCCAACATACTGGCCTCCTATGATTGTATCAATTTCTCTAATGGTCTCTTGCTCATTGTTAGGTGGGGGACTTCGTCTTTGCCTTTGACCTTATTTAGGCCTTTCAGTGTCATTTTCCTTTCCTCTTGGAGGGTTATTCTGAATAGGCTGACGCTGTCCGTCATTCCTGTGCGGCTGATTTTGCCTGTATGGAGCGTTTCTTTGAGGGCGTCTTCCTCTTCCTTGATTCTGACTCTAGGAGTGTCTCGCGACGTCCCAACAGTTCTCCATGCGATGGCCATAGGACTGATGGTACGTGCAATAATTGGGTGCTTCGTCCCTGTTTCTAAGTTCAGTACCTCATCCCCTACCTCGTCCCCTAGGCGGGTGCCTCGGGTTAGGATGACACTGATGCATTTCAGCATCAGGATTGACCTCCTCATAAGCTAAGGTAGTAACGACACTGAGTGTTGCTGCGACAAGTTCTTATCCATGGTTTAGCGGTGCCAGATGATCCATCAAATAAGTGGTAGGGCCTTTCCCTCTGAGGAGGTGGTAAACCCTGGCTGACCTTGTTCCTATGATCTTTCAATTCTTCATTGAGGATTTCGCACATTATCATTTCCAATAGGGCGTCATAGGTAATTGGGTCTTTATTCTGCATGTCCCTCCAAAAAAGAGAATTCATGTCCAATTCATCTTGCAAAGCAGTTAGTGCTTCCCTATCTGTGACTTGCGCACAATAAGTCATTTCGTCGGTGAAGCGGGATAAGAAACCTTTTAGTGACTCACCCTGCTGTTGTAACATATCTTACAATCGTTGAATGGGCATTTCTCCTTCTTTTCTTGTAGCGAAGTGTTTCAAGAAAGTTTTCTTGAGGTTGGGTCAGCTTTGAATGCTTTCTTCGGGCAATCTTGTATACCAGATTTCTGCTCCTCCACTTAAGGTTAAGTGAAAGGCTCTGCACTTCATGGCTGGTGTGGCCCCATTCAGATTCATGTGAGTTTTGAAGCTGTTGATGTACTTCGCTGGGTCACTCTTCTCATCATACTTGGGGATTTTGGGGAGATTGAAGTGGTTCAGCATGGGAGCATTCCTTATGGCCTCTGAGAAAGGCTAATGATCGTCATCATCATCAAGATCGCAGGATCTCTGAGGCTCATCTGAGTGTCCATCCTCCCCCTGGTGGGCATGGGGAGGTGGTTGGGGGGGTCCTACTTCATTCCTAGCCTGGTTTCTCATTTCACACCTATTTCTAGGAGGGTGGACCTGAGGCTCTTCCTAATGAGTTGGTGGTTGTCCTTCATATTGTCGAGGTTCCTCTTGCCTATTCCTAGGCTCTGGAGGAAGAGGATAGGTCTTCCTATTTCTAGGCATTTGAGGTGAGTGGTCCTGCCTATTTCTAGGTAGCCTTGAACTAGTCCTATCGAAGATACTGACCGATCTCTAAGGCCTGTCTTTTGGCTCGTAGTTTGGAGGGAAGTTGAATGGTGCTTCATGTGGCCTTTCCGAAGCATAGTTGGTTGATATATCCACCTCAACTTCTATTTCATGCGAAGCTTCCATCTTGGTATTATGATGTCCTCACCCCTGCATATTCATCAACATTTCTTGCATGGCTAAGTTCTGCTAGGTTGTGTTCCTCATATTGGCCGCCATTTTGGCCATTTCCCTGGTGAGCCTAGCTGCAACCCTTCCCCCTCCTCGGGATCCTCCTCGTCTTCATACTGGAGGTTGTGGGCGAGCAGTTGGGGCAGCTCTTGAGGGTTCTCCTTCTTCAAGGTATTCCCTTGTCCTTCTAGGTGCACTTTCATCATTTGAACTCATCTTTTACAAAAATACTTAGTACAAGATTTTTCCTTTCTTCAAGGGTCTCAGGTTTTCAACAACCCCTTTTTCAGGGATTCTCCTTTTTTTCAAAGGTTAAAACTCTTTCAGCCAAGTTTCCAACCGATGCCTAGCTTTTCTTTAACATGTTCTCGTGGTTAACCGTATGGTTTCCCACGGACGGCACCAATTTGTTGACCCCTAAAAATGAATCAACAGATACCGGGCCACTCAAGCTAAGTCAAGTACGATTCCGGTGCATTCTTACCGGAATGATTACGATAGCACAAAGAAGATGGACGCGGGAGGGACTTTACGGCGAGAAATAAAATTGTTCGAGTTCCGATAGGTGGAACGAAAGCAATGGCACTAACAACGTTTGCTTGGTTGAAACTAAACTAATCTATGTAATTATAAACCAGAATATGTGGAAGGATAGATGAAAATGTTAATATCTTTCTCTCAAGAGCTCAAATGTATATTTTAAATATATGATTGTCTATTTTTCCATCAATGATCCAACCCCCCTAATTACAGAGATGACCTATTTATAATGCATTGGCCGACGTGGTGACTATTGGATCGGAACCACGTGGCCCCATCTCCCTAACTAAAGCTTTACATCACTATCTACTCATACAATTAATACATTGATAAGAGATTAGCCGTCATATACAATAGGCTAACACACTGACAACTTTATTACAAGCGTTACATCAGTCACTTCAGAGAGATCCTCAAATCTTTTACAAAGAAACATCGTCGATTTTGCGAGCTTCGGATGAACTGAGTGCCTCGGAGAGATCCGAGATGGTTCTCAAATGGAGGACGTCAGCTTCTTTCCCAACTTCGGTCATGCAGTGTGGGGACTTCAGACTCTATGTAAGGACCTTAGCCTTTTGATTACTTTTGTGTGTTTGACCTACTGGGTCTTCCTTTGACTTTCTTGTTGACTGCTTGCCCACGTTTCGTACCACATGGCCTCGTTTCACTGGACCTCGGAATCAAGGGATAACAATATACAACTAAAATTTGTTGATGATCATGGAATAATTTTTTCTGCTCTTCTCAAGTTGAAAGGAAGACAAGTTGGTGAGTTCCTAGGGGACATCGCATTCCAGTATGGAATGTTTCATTATAATAAATATTCATCTCTTGGTACAACTTTTATTCTACACTAGTCTTCTTATAGCCATTGCAACATGTATTCTATATTAGTTGAAATGCATGTCTAAAATAAAATGGACTCTCAAGCCCAATTTACCACAATGGCTCGTAGGCCAATATAGTTATAGATGAGACACAAATACAATTATTAAAATAGAGTAAAATAACACAATCATTCAAACCAATCACATAGGTCAAGTCAATAATCATCTACTAGACAAATGTCACGTGCTTCTACATATTGAATTCTAAATTAATTCATGTCACTCTAAATCAAATTTATAGTCCTAAATGAAAATTTTGTTTAAACTATTAAAAAAATTGGAATGATAAAATTCAATCAAATCTGTTAATTAATAAATTAACTAACTTGTTTGATTAATATGTCCAAATTTAATTAAGTCCAATAATAAAGTAAAAATTTTAATTGGAGTCAAAATCTAGTTTCATTTTGGATTAAATGAATTGGATAAAGAATTCTTAATTCTCAATTTTTGATAAAATTGAATAAAGTTGTTTGAGCCCCATTTATTTATTTATTTATTTATTTTGACAAAAATACATTTTTGAATAATGATTTGATGGAGAATGTGTGATAAAAAATAAGAAAAAAAATTTGAGTTTGCGTGTGATATTATTTTATTGAAAAATATATGATTGAAAATAAAAGATAAAAAATGTATTTTGAAAATAATGTGGACCAAACAATTAAAATCAAACTCTAATATTAGTCAAAATCTCAAGTTATATAAAAAATTAGATACATCAAGGTTCTTTGATCAAAATCTAAATTTTAATTATTATAAATTCAGGTCATGATTAATTTATATCAAAATCGAATCTAGATTTATTCAATTTTTTTGGTCAAATTTATTTAATATCAAAATTCACTATTTTAAAATCATATTATTTTTATCCCTAAAATGGAACAATCCCAAAAAAATTTGGTAAAAATTGAATTTAGGTTAAAATTCATAATTTTTTAAAATACGACTAATTCCTACGTTGAAAATCCCCCAAACTAGTACATACGGCTAGGGCTGTAAATGGATCGGATCTGCCTATATCTGATCCGATCCGATCCAATAAGAAAATTTATCCGATCCGATAATCCAACGGATATTTAATTGCTAAATTCATATCCGATTTGCAATATTATCGGATATCCGATCCGATCATCCGATCCGAAATTAATAAAAATTAGGAAAATTTTTTTGAACTAACTTGAGGCTCACCTATTTTTCCTAACAAGCTCAGTAGTGACTTGTATCATCATGATGTTCCTTTTTAAAGGAGAGACCTTCTTTTAATTTTCTATTGGCATTCGATGTGGGATAAGGTAAAATTGAATTTCAATTCTAAATATAAATATTTTATTTCATTATTTCCATTAACAAATCAAATTATTTGTTACATATTAATTATTAGTTTTTAAAATTGTAAAATTAATTACAATAATAAATTTAATTAAGAAAAATATAGATATTTATTTACTTTAAATTAGTAAACTAAAATTAGAAAAACATTGGTTGAAATCAATTTTTTTTTTAATTTTCCAATTATTAAACAAGTTTAATAATTATAAATTTTTTATATTTTGAATTTGATTATTTTTTATTCTAAATTTATTTATTTTCTCATTTATTTAATTTAGTGACAAATAATATGCCATAAAAATATTTTATCGACTCAATTATTTATAACAAATCTGATCGGATTGTTATCAGATCGGATTGACCTATATCCATATTTGATCCATTTAATTAACGGATTATCGGATTCGGATCTTGATCGGGTTATCGGATTGAGAATCTAAATCCATCTCTCATTAATTTCGTCGGATTCGGATTAAAATCCAATCTATTGACAGCCCTACATACAACCAATTTAGGTCAAAATTCCGAGTTAATTAAATTTGAATTAAGTCAAAATTCCCGATTTCCAACAAAATTCAATTGAACTCTAAAAATGGATAAAATACCAAAATTTATTTTGTAAAAAATAATAAAAATAATAATAAAAGACAGTATTATAAGAATAAAGAAATGTTTGTAAGTATGGAATAAGTAAACTTTTAAGAAAATTAGGTCCATTCCGATATTTATTTTATAAAATAAAAAAATCAATATTTCATAAAATATATTTTAAATCAAGTTTCAAAATAAAATGTAAGTACTAAAACCTAGTTAATTAACTGATTTGTCTCAATTATTCGTTTCAACCAGAGTACACTAGTCAGTCAGAACTTCTTATACATATTTTTAAGCATAGTGCTAATTGGAACAATTTAACAGATTTGTGTTCTACAAGATATAATCTATTGCGAAATTAAATAAAGATGAACACCAGAAATAACATTTTAATCCCCTAAGGGAAACATCCATGGTCCCCATTCCACGGATAAAATAATCAACTATTAAAGAATAGAAAATACAATAGTTTCTATTTATTAATTTCGCAAAATTAACTAAAACAATCAAAAGCAAATAAAGAACAACTCCCCCATTTTCTTATTCATTTAGACTTGTTGGAGAAATGGAATCAAACCATCCGATCTTAACTTTATCACCACTCCATTATTCTATTCGGCCACAACCACCACTTGGATTAAGATTCCCCGTTCTTAACTCACGTCAAGTAGTCTGATCTTTGAGTAGGATTATATCATTCACGTATAGGTGTGTTCTTTTCAATTAGGGTTGAAGAACACGATTTTTTCTTTGAGATACTTTAATAAAACATCAGCTGGTCAAAACTCACCGAAAAAAGGTTAGACGACTTCAAAACTTGCCGGACATAGACATATTATTCTCTAAGCCTCTCGGTCCTTTAATGATTTTCTCTACTTATGTAGAAGTTCCTCCAGGGTACAAATGTGGAAGTTTTGCACGGTAAGAATTATGTAAAATATGTTTGATATGATCAATAATTAAATTAAGGAAAATTTTAATTTGTTAAAATAATCTTTCATTCTTTTAATTATTTGACCAATCAAATTAGTCCATTAAGGTAAATATATATTTTTCTATATGTATATGTTTGATATGGTCAATAATTAAATTAAGGGAAGTTTTGATTTGTTAAAACAATCTTTCCTTTTTCTAATTATTTGACCAATCAAGCATATCCAAGATGGTAAGTATATGTTCCTATATATGCTTCTATAAGGTAGGTAAATATTGAACTTCGTTTAGGGTATCAAAACCATTAAAAAAAAAAAAAGCAGCCAAGAATATGTTATCCTGTAGCACCTTGTTTGGATTGCACCAGTTGAACACGTTCTTGGTACATGTTTTAACATTTAAATATCATTCTAATTTAAACAAGCTAATAAATAAAAATATAAAATATATTGTACTTACAATCTCCCCATTTGGCCTGGCTTAATTTCAAAACATCTTTTGAATTTTTAATGTCACTTTTGTGTGTGTGGAGTGTTTGCAAAATAAAATACATGAACTACTCTCCCTCAGTTAGTTCTCTCAAGTAACACACAGCTCCTCCTAACTTCCTAAAGCCAACCAATATATAAAATAATATATAGGCCAAGTAAAAAAATAAACAGTTATGCAGCAATACAATATCAATATGAAGTAATACACCTGTGAACAAAACAATTAGTTTTCAAGTTCCATTATCACCCCACATCAAAATTTAAAAGCTACTATTCCCCATTTTTATGAAATTAACCCATCATATAAAGTGAAACAAACAGGTAAATATTGAGATCAGAGAGTTAGAGAGAATGATTGAACCACTCAATTAGTGACTTCTTGCCCCGTAGAAGGTTGGTCCGAACTAGCTCTCTAGAATTGGGGTTTAGTGTCTTTCTTGACTCCCTCAAGCTGGTCAGACCTGACTCTCTCTTCATTAGGAGCAGCAACAGAAGAATCGTCGCTTGAGTCTAACTTTATAGGAGGTCAGAACCTTGTCTCTACAGTGCTGCATGAGTGACTGGTACTAAGGATAATCAATATCCCCCTTACTCACACCTGCCATCTATAATACGCAAAAATAATTTGAAACTACAAAATTTGAGATCAAATGCAATGAACACTTTCTCAATCAATAAGGTTGAACAGTCCCCTCATAATGACCAAGATTTTGTTTATAAACGTTTTCGCTCAATTTTTCCTTTATGCAATGGATACTAGAGTTTACTCTCAAATTCAAACTGTTGATCAGAAAGTCTATGAAAAGCATACACGTTCAATCACTAAAAAATCTAAAAATTTACTGAAAAATGAATTAATCACAATATTTTTGGACAAATTTTACAATTAGATCAATTTCACAATCAGTTTAAAATTCTCAAGATAAGCATGAAATTTCTATTCAGATATTTGCTCACAATTAATTCAATTAATATCTTAGATTGAAACATTGTTGACCTATGGTTGATTTCATACTTAATGTTTTGATCATAACAGACAAAATTAATATTATTTCTAACAATTGATTTTGAGTGATCGTTCAATATTGAAATCAACCAAGCATTGTCAAAATCAACTCATTATAAATCGGACACGAAATGAAGATCAAAGTGGAAATTAAGAATTCAAGTCAAATCATTCGAGACAAGAGCTTAAAAGACAAACGTTAAGAAAAAACAAGATCAAAACGAGAAGTCTAATAGGCAACCTTCGAAGCATGATAAAAAACTAGACTTCTTAATTCAAATATAAAAGTACTAATATTTTGATATTTAATAATGAATGATAAAAGTTTAAAAATCGTTTTATGCACAAAAAGATTATTTAATAAAAATACTTGCATAAAAATTTTTTTTTTTTTCAAAATATAAGAATTTCAACTTGATATTTAAACTTTTTACATGTTACTTACTCCTTCAAAAGCCTACATTTTTCCAAAAAAAAAATCAAAATCAAAGCAAGCATTCGGTTGACCATGCGGACGTTCGGTTCGCCAATTGTCATTTTTTTAACCGTTCTGATTTTGACGTACAACGGCTTATTGGGTCGTCCGGTTCAAGATACAAACATCCAGATGGGTAGTCCGATTTGTCAGAACTTTGGGCATTTTGACAGTTATAAATATCACTTCACTTTGCATTCATAAAACAACTAGAAGATATCTTTATTGTGATTTATATTTGTGAAAAATCTTCACTGAACTTATATTTTTACATTCATTTCATTTATTTTTTCATAACAAAAATTTTGATTGTTGAATCAAACTTCTTAAATCATTTCGCTTGTCAAAGTTTTTCATTTCTTTTTATGCTTAACTTATTTATATCAATCTTAAAAGAGAGATATATTTTTGAAAAAGATCTTTGTACTTACATTACATAAACTTTTCTACTTCTTCATATTAAAAACTTTGATTGGTTGAATCAAACTTGTAAAATTATCATATTCATTAACGTTTCTCATTTCTCTCTTAATACTTAAGTTATTACAATTATTCATTAAAATATAGATATATCTTGAGAAGATTTTTGAACATACATTGCATTTATATCTTTTTCATCTTCTCATTAAAATACTTTGATTAATTGAATATAATTTTTGATTATTATATTCATCAAATTTTTTAATCTAACACTTGAGCTATCATTTAATAGTATTCATTAAAGTGTTAGCCTCTCTTAATACTGAACTTATTTGTATTATTTATCAAGAGATGAATTACATTGTAAAGTCACTATGATATAGTGTGGGTTGTGTTGAAGTCCTTAAAAATCAACATTGTATAAGGATCGGTGCTTCTTGTTGTAAGTCATCGTATTGGTCATATTGAGGTCCCGTGAAAGCTCAATAGTGGGCGGGTTGAAGTCCCGTAAAGCTTAATATTGTATAAAAATCGATGTTCATTGTTTGTAAGTTATCAGAAGCATTGTAAATGGTTCGATTGCACCATAAGTCAATAGTATAGTGAAATGGCCTTATTCGTGCCGGAGAGCTTGGTAATGGAGGATGTAGGTCATTACTTTGGATCGAATCTCCACAATTATATTGTTTGCATCATCTCTCACGCTTTTATATTTGTACTTATTATTTGAATTAATCTATTTATTTAGTATTTACTTGCTTGAATTTAGATTAAGTTTTCGAAAAAGTTTTAAAATCAATTCACCCTCTCTTCGTTAGTTATTCTTGGACTATCAATAATATCTCTTTAAATAAAAATATGTGTATTCCAGACTAGAGCATCTATATAAATTTATTTATTTGCTTTCTTTTTTATGCTCATATGATAACTTTTTCTATATTCTTTTAATCCAAAGTATTTTAAATTCATAGAGTTGACTTTCACATAGCCACTTTTCTATCATTATTTATGTTCAATAAGGACGACTTCACACGTCTATGGTGGTAACTCTATTCTCCAATGAAGTTGTCTGTTTACACAACAACATAATGTAGTGCCTAGAGACATAGATACTGACCATAGATCTTCACGTAAGTGGTCACAACAATGTTGTCACAATGTCATAATAGTGTACTTATCTAATAATAATTTACCATAAGTTAAAGTGCAAACACCATATAAACCACAAACCAATCCAAATTTCACATCTTGTGACATTTGTAAGAAAAGCCCCAAATCGACAGTAACTAAAGACTGTAAGTAAATCAGCAAGTTATCCTTCTATATGAACGTGTTTTAGGACAATAAAATTTCTTTCAACTAAGTTTTAATGAAATGATGTCGAATATCAATGTGCTATGTCCTAAAATGATGAACATGATTATAGTGTTATTATAGAATATGGTAAGAGAGTCTTGATTAGTACCATAGTAACTGAACATCTTCTACAACATCGAAAGTAACCATTCCTCCTACATGACTTTTAAAATTAGTTAACATAGAACGATTATCAGTCATGTGTCTGGAAAAACCACTAACAAAGTATCAAAAGTTAGGTACAATAGATTATAAGCAACATTAACAGCATAACTCCTAAGATCACTTTTATGTATCCAAACTTGCCTTATTCTAGCCTTAGAATTTTGCTTTAAGGTGTTAGCAAGAAAGTTATCTCTCTTAGTGCGATTCAATTTTCTCTATGTTAGTGGTGCGAATTGTGTCCATACTAATTACAAACACTATATTTGATTGTGTAATGTAAATTACCTATATGATATTTTACCTGTTTACCTGATCCTTTAATCTAAACTAAGTTTTTTAAGGTAGTCAAAACCTATTGGAAGTGTCTGTCAACTGTTTTGTTGGTGGTAGGTCTGTTTGACACTTTGACAGCAGATTCAGGCGGGTGACTTTGCAATTTTTCAAATCTTACTGTTGCTTCAATGAACTTCAACTCGGTGGATTATTTATCTTTTCCTTTCCCCTCAAAACCTAAGCCTTCTTTGATGTTTGTAGTTCTTCCATAGCTAAAAACTTCATTTAGGCAAGTGGATCCGATGGTCAACTATTTAACTTTCTCCTTGGTGTGGTGCAATTCAGCCAGGATTCCAAGATTTGATTTTCTTTCTTTGCTAAGCATTTGGTGAGAATTTATTTTTCAGCAACAAATACAACTCTTTCTTTTTCAACGAACTCTATCTTGCCATGAAGAGTGATATTTCTTTCTTATTCAGCTTCCAAATCTCTTTTCAGTATTTTACATTCTAAACACGCATTTTTGGCTCTAGCTGTATCTGTATTTAGTAGGTTCAGACCTGTAGGCGATAGATGTGACGTATTAGCATCAGACTGAAGGTTGATAGTTAGAGAGATTACCTAGTTGTTGTCAGTTCTGCCCTCCTTGTCAGAGTTTGACTTATTGTCTTCATCTTCACTCTAGGTTATGTTCATAGATTTCTTGCCTAGAGACTTCTTTAAGGTGTTTGCGCACTCTACAGCTATGTGCTCGAACCTTTGCATTCATGACATTGGATACGATTTTAGCTCTTTTTTACAGGTGAGGTAGGATTTTGCTTAGAGTTACTGAAGAACTTCTTTTGAGGTGGCTTCGAAAATTTCCTAAATTGTTTAGTGACCATGGTCATCTGATCATCATTCCCACTTTAATCATCTTCTTCCTCTATCTCAACCTCATTGGCTTTAAAAGCTATTCTCGATCATTTTTCCCTCTTTCTTTTGTGAAGATGTAGCTCACAGGTCATCAAGGTTTCTACCAATTCTTCCACTTTCATGCTTTCTATGTCTTTGCTTTCCACAATAGCGGTTACCTTGGATAGGAACCTATTAGACAATGATTTGAAGATGTTTTTCACAATTTCGCTTTTTAAGTATTTCTTCCCAAGGTGTAAGCCGAGTCAGTGATGTCACTTAATTTTGTATAGAAATCTTTGAAGTGCTCATAATCTTTCATGGTTAGTTGCTCAAATTCAAGTGTCAATGTTTGGAGTTTAGAAGACTTCACAATTCCTTTATGAGCAACTTGTAATATATCCCACTCCTCCTTAAACACCTTGCACATAGAGATCTAACGAAATTGATTAGCATCTATAAATGAGAAAATAACATTCGAAGCTTTAGAGTTCCAACTAGCACTATTATAATCAGTGGTCACCCACTCATCTGCTTGTTTATATCTTTCTACATCATTTTCGATTACAGTAAGAATTTCATAGCCACACATGATTGATTGCCAAGCATTCTCATCTAAAGATTGGACATAGACTTGCATTCTAATTTTTCAATACGAATAATTAGTCACATCTGAGACAGGAGGTCTAAACAGTGCTCCATCCATTACTAGGTTTTATGTAGATATCAGTTTTTAAAAGTGAACCCGTTCTGATACCAATTGTATCTATTAAAGCCTAGTTAATTAACCAATTTGTCTCAATTATTCGTTTAAGCTAGAGTACGCTAGTCAGTAGAATTTTCTACAGTCGGTTTTAAACATAGTTCTAACTGGGACAGTTTAACATATTTGTATTCTACAAAATATAATATATTGCGAATTTAAATAAAAGAGGAATGCTAGATATAACGTGGTAATCATAATGGAAACATCTACGGGCCCTCATATCACAGGTAAAATAATCCACTATCAAAGAATAAAAAATACAATAGTCTCGATTTAGTAATTTTGCAAAATTAACTAAAACAATCAAAAGCAAATAACGAACAACCCATTCATTTTCTTATTCCTTTTGACTTGTTGGATAAATAGAATCAAACCCTCCGGTCTTGATTATCATCACCTCACTATTGTATTCGGCCACAACCACCACTTGAATTAAGATTCATCAATCTTAACTCAGGCCAAGTAGTCTGATCTTTGAGTATGATTATATCATTTACGTAAATGTGTGTTCTCTTCAATTAGGGTTAAGAACACGGTTTTTGTTTTGAGATACTTTAATGGAACATTAGCCGGTCAGAACTCACTGGAGAATGTCAAATGACTTCAGAACTTGCTGCTGCAAGATCATCGGACAAAGAAAGATTTTTCTCAAAGCCTCTCGACATCCTTTAATGATTCTCTCTACTTTTGTAGAGGCTCCTTCAAGGCATGAATGTGTCATATCTAAAATATGGAAGTTTTGCATGGTAAGAATCATGTAGAATATGTTTGATATTGTGAATAATTAAATTAAGGAATGTTTTAATTTGTTAAAACGATATTTCCTTCTTTTAATTATTTGACCCATTAAGATAAATATATATTTTTGTATATGTATAAAATATGTTTGATATGATCAATAATTAAATTAAGGAAAGTTTTGATTTGTTAAAACAATATTTCATTCTTTTAGTTATTTGACCAATCAAACATATCCAAGATGGTAAGTATATGTTATTGTATATGCTGCTATAAGATAGGTAAATATTGCACCTTATTTAGGGTTTGAAAACCATAAAAAACGCAACCAAGAATTGTTAACTTGTAGCACTAAGTTAGTTTTGACTGTCTGGCTTACTTTGTTTGGACTGCATTGTTGAACATGTTTTTGGCACATATTTTAACATTTAAAAATTATTTTAATTTAAACAAGCCAATATCTAAATAATAGGGGTCTGTTTGATTGCAAAGGTAGAAAATGGGTGGAAAGAAAATATTTTAAGGGAATTGAATTGCCTAAAAATTGTTTTACTGGGAATTGTAATTAATTGTGTTTGATTGATATAATTTTACACCTGAAAAATCTTGAAAGTTTGGTATCCGTTTGGCTTCGTTTTTTATGAAAATTGTCCATTAAAGTGATAATTTTTTCTACCATTGGGTCTAAAATTTGTTCCAATTGCCAAAAAAATATTTAAAAAAATTACTATACTGAATATCATTCGTTTGACTTTATTTTGTATGGAAATTGTTAATAAAAGTGAAAAAAAAGTTTTACCGTTGTGTTTAGAATTTTTTTCAATTGTAAAAAAAAAAACGCCTAAGAACCTGGAAAATCAATTCCAACCAAAACAACAAGAAAATGTTTTCCTCCAAATGTTGGAAAATGTGGAAAGGTGGAAAAAAAATTTCGGGGAAAATTTTGCTATCAAACAGGTGCAAAAGTTGGAAAATGAAAATTCCATTTTCCATGGAAAATCATGGCTATCAAACGTGGCCTAAGTAAAAATATAAAATATATTTTACTTACATAAAAGAATTTCTTAAATCAGTTATCTTAAAAGATATCCTAATCCAATCTTTCTTCCAACACTTCCGATACAC
Organism: Fraxinus americana; assembly: GCA_035079005.1. NCBI lineage: Eukaryota > Viridiplantae > Streptophyta > Magnoliopsida > Lamiales > Oleaceae > Fraxinus > Fraxinus americana. Next base: position 20,719,788 of record CM068706.1, read on the forward strand.
ACATCCATCACCTTCAAGCATATATCCTTTCCCACTCTATCACTGCCACAAACCACCATCGAACACATGCAGCATCACCACTATCTCTCTACCAAATTTGCAAAAAAATAGAGCCCAAGTCACTATAAATATCACCACCATCACAAACAAAACCAATCTAAAATGCTAGTAGTGGATCTACATCACCACCATAGATTTGGACCATATCCATTACAACCACCGTCATATACCTCGACAACCAATAAAAATTGCTCATCACCGCCATAAAAATCAACACTCCAAACTCGATCTTGTCTCTACCGCCATTCTACAACCACCACCACAACCACCACTATCACATCATACCACAATTGATGTCGTCACCATCACCACTGCTATTACCACCACTATTTTCTAGAATTTTCTTGTATAATTTTTTTGGTGGTTTAGGAGGTGTGGATGGTTGTGATCGTGGTGGTTTTTGTGATGGTTCATGGCGGTAGCAATTGGTTTTTGTAGTGGTTTGTGGAGGGTGCCAGTGGTGGATCGATGATGCTAATTTACTAGTTTTTATGGTGATTTAGGTTTTAGAGGTGTTGGTGGGTTAATAAATTAAAATACAAGTAAATAAATAAATAAAACTATGTACCTACAGGGGCGGACCCAGCACCCAGTGAGCCCCGGCGGCCACCCTTGTTGGATCCGCTGGAACAATTTTTTTTTTTTTACAATGAATAAATATTTCAGATTATATACTAGGTAAGTTCCTTTTTCCCATACATTTCTTGTAGCTCAACTGGCAAGGACCTTTATTTTTACATGAGAGGTCCCTGTTTCGAATCCATTTCCTAACAATTTTATTGTGAAATATTTGAAATTCTACAATTTTTGCCAAAACTAAATGAAATAAGGGAGAGGATTGGAACCCCAATCCTCAGGATAAAATATTGAACACTTGACCATTGTGACTGTCATAGAATTTGATAATAAGTTTACCAAAATAAGATATATTACATTTTAGTGGTTTTAATGGAATTGTAAAAATTCGAACACGTCCCCTTCCTTTGAATTATAAAAAACTTGGCCACAATATCATTTGGTGAATATTGTTAATTTTTACAACAAAATTATATATGTTTAATTTGAACAAAATAATTGTTATATTTAAATTTTAGACCTTGTTTGATTTCCTTCTTTTTTTCAAAATACATTTTTTCTCTTCTTTCAACCGCACATTTTTCAATAAAATAATATTACATACAAATTCAAAACTTTTCCTTATTTTTAATCACATATTCTCCATCAAATCACTATTTCTAAATGCATATTTTGCAATAAAAAATGGGCATCAAATGGGACTGTTAATATTTTATTGCTGACAACGGTCGATGATCCACGGTCGCCCATGCTGACTCGAAATTCTTGGTCCGCCACTGTGTACCTACATGTATGGTGATGGGTGGATTAATAATTTTCTTGTGTTAACGACATGACTACATATGGTGGCAATTATGAGATTATAGTGTAACAATTTTAAGTTACAATTTTATAAAAGTACATACATTGTAACAACAATAATTCTAAAAATAAGGAAATTTCTTGTATAGATAGGGTGACTGTTGGTAGTGATGGGGGTGGCAGTGATGGCCCGATAGTGTAACAATTTTAATTTAAGCTTCAAATTACATACAATATAATAGCAACAATACATAGTGCAAGTTAATGTTTCAAAGAAATTGCATAAATTATAACATTAACAACAAATAGTATAAGTTACAGTTTTAAAGAAATTACTCTATAATTATTTTATTTATTAAATGTAGGATACTTCAAAACCAACTGTAAAAATTATATAATGTCAAAATATTGAACTTTAACAAAAAATAACAAATTGGAAGTCCCATCTGAATTTTTAAATTGAGCACACAAATATTTTATACTCGTGTGATATGGTTATATAAATTAGTGCATCCCTAATTCATCAATTCGATTCTTGATATGTCACAGATAATATTGCACGGTTAAATTAAAAATATTACAAACACGACGAACATGAAACAAAAACTACCAAAATTAGGATTAAGTAGTCTACAGAGTTCATCTATAACATGCTTGTTAACACTAACATTGCCAATGAACGAATTTTACTTTCACATTTATATTCCCTAATAATTTGTAGGGTAGAATTAAAAAAATTATTACCCTAATGAGGATATTCAATTATCTTAAAGGCAATAATTTTTTATGCATAACCCAAAATTGGTCTATGTAGTATGCAGTTGTTGCTATATAACTTTCTTTTAATTAATACGTTCATGTAAATCTGAAGTCAACGATATAACACCACCATATTTATTTAAATCGATAATCAATTGATTTTTAGTTCTAAGAAAACAATCAATCTTATCACTATGAAGAGTGTTTGTACTTATCCCTTTGTACCTTGGTTGAAGATATTCCTTCACAAATGTTGTGAAATGCTCGTTGTCCACTATGCTTAGCAGTAACTCCGTGCTGACAATGAAATTTACCATTCCCTCACAAGTTCTTTCATCTTTGTACATCCATGAGCTTAGTGTTGAAGGACCGCTACCAAAAGAAGGAGTATGAAAGGCTAGTTGTGATTGAGATTGACCAACAATCCCAAGTTTGGCCCTACATTTGGCATAGTGACGGTTGAGGTGGATAATACCAATACCTTTTTGTTATGCTAATCGCGTTTAACAATATTTACACACTGCCTTACACTCTGCAATTCCATTGATGGTACGACCGGTTGAAATCAATTTAAAGTGTTCCCAACACTTCATATATTTTTTTCCCTTTTACTTCCCTCTTGTATTGAAAATCTGTAGTTCGGCTTCGCCGATATCTTCATCTATGTAATCCAAAGTAATTGAATTACTACTTCAAAGTGCATCGTCAATGCCCATTCCCTGCAAATCGTTGGGGATGGAGACGTCATTGAAACCGACAAATTCATTGGGAAATTGAGATTGTGGCCTCATGGATGATTGGCCACCGAACAAACCCTCAACAAAATCACGAAGATCCATTTGTATTATGTAATACTAATAGAAATATAAAATATAGATTGTAGTGTAGAGAATGAATTAAGAGAAGATAATGAAATTATGAAGGTTTGTGTACGTAATATAATTGTAGAGAGTAGAAGAATTGTAGAATAATTGAATAATGAAGGAATTATTGTAGAATGTAGAGAGATTAGAGTGATTGTTGAATTTGTTGTGAAAAAAATGTTGAAGTTTTGAGATATTTATAGAAGAAAAAAATTAATTTTAGAGACCGTTGGCTCTTTTTAGAAGTTTGTGACCATTTTCTCAAACGGTCACAAACTTTTAAAAGTGACCAAACGGTCATTGTTAAAGGGGAGCCAGAGCTAGGCTCGTGGCTCGTTGAGCCTACCAACGAGCCGGCTCGATATATCATGTTCAGCTCGTCTAACGAGCCACACGCTCGGTTCGTACTTACTCTCGCTCGAAACGAGCCCAAACCGTCATGGATCAAGCTTTTTCGAGTCGAGTCGACGAGCTACTGGCTCGATTGCCAATACTAAATTAACCCCAAATTTTTTATGAATGTTCGTGAATTGTTCCCTTAATCTAATTCAGTCCTATTCGATTTGATAAAAATCAAAATTTAGAAAATTTGGATTAAATATATGATTGAAAAGTTGATAAAAGTTGCAGATTCCATAAAATGTGATTGAGAATGAATTTGGAGAAAAATGAGATTTTAGAAATGGAGCCAAACAAGGGCTTAATTGATTTTGACCAATAGTAATGTGTATGCTAATTATTAAGCCCTTGTTTGACATCCATGTTTTCCCATTTTCTTTCTCATTTTTTTTCTTTCTTAATTTCAACCACACATTCTATCAATAAAATAATATTACATATAAACCCAAAAATTCTCCTTACTTTTTAACCACACATACTTCCATCAATCACTATTCCAAATCAAATTCTTCTCCAAAATGGGTGTCAAGTACAAGAGCTAAATTTAACTAATTATTGAACCCACTTTTTATCCATGCATTATACGTAACCTATTACTTAAATTGTAAAACTCGTCAACAAGCCTTTGAACTCACTTTTATCCACACTTTTTTTTGGAGGTGCTGCTTAAGCCCTTGTTTGTCTCATATTCTTTTAAAACTCTTTTTCCTATATACTCATTTTCAATCACACACAGGGGTGGAGTTAGGAATATTGTTGAGCGAGGGTACTACTTGATCAATGCCCACATTTGAGTTTTTGGCCATGATGATAGAAATGAAATAAGCAGTATTAAGCTGTTGGTTTTTTGGACAACTGTAGAACTAAAACCCCCAATCAATATGAAGATCGATGCATCAAGAATCACAAATTTTCATAAATAACAACTCTCTATTGAGATTCAAATGGTCTACAAAATCACCTTACAATTAAACTCTCTGCTTGAACCTGTAGCTAAATCTTAATAGAATTATTTTCATCTTTTAACTAATATAACGAAACCCCTTTGCCTTACAGAAATTTAATTGTTTTCACCAAATTTATATGCTTAACATAGTCATTCATTACTTTCTCGTTAATTTCTTAACATCTACATTAGCTAGATTCATTTCTTGCTTCAGTTACCAAACCACGGCCCAGAAAATAAATCTACATTTCCTTTTTCTTATTTTTCCTCCCTATTTTCCCTGATCTTGTGGCCAAAAATCCAATATAAAAGACCTATACAAATAGAAAATACGTAAATCTTAGTATGCATAAAGTATGAATAAGCTCATATCAAGAGTCTGAACAAAAAAATATTGAAAATAAAACAAAAGGCAGATTTTTCCCATGTTGAACCTTAAAAAATTTAAATTCAAGACATTTTTATGTAGCCCATATCGAAAGTGTCTTCAGAGCATCAATTCAGAACAATCATCAACAAACAAAATCCATAAACACAAAAGTAATAAAATGATAAAAAACTCAAACATCCAATACATTAATGATAAAGATAGGGATCAAGATAAGATAAGCTCATACCTTGAAATTGCATTCAGTTTTAAAAGCCCAACTGATGCGAACCCATGTAGCAATTGAAGCTATGAAACCCACGACAGATTAGATTAAACTCAAGAAAGCCAAAAATCAACGTTTGAAAGCTCGACCCAATAAATATTGAATCAAAGAATCAAGACAATCACCAACAATATCTTGACCCCGTATCACACAACTAATGAACCTTACTTAAAATTGATGAACGCCACAAAAATTTAATTTTTGATAAGTTCATAATTAATTGAATGAAGATCAAGAAAAAGCAATAAGCCTTGCATTAATCTTTCAATAATTGTGTGTTTTACAATAAATGGAATGATCCCTAAATATATGAAACATATAAAACCTACTTAGAAATGGAATTAATATTTAAAATATTAAGAAATACTATAAAACTAGAGTTTTAAATAAATTAAGATTCTTTCCAAAAATTGAAAAATTCGTCCCATGATTGTGTTATGCGGCCGCATAGTGTATGGACATGCGGTCGCATAGTTCATCCAAAGGTACCACTCTCATTCTCGGTATAGAGGCATACAGTCGCATGCCTAAGAGTACTAAGCGGTCGCATAGTTACTCTTTTTAGACTTTCCGTCCACTACTTGGATCAAGTTGATCCATCTTATTTCTTCTTTCAAGTACAATATAAAACTTGTCCCTTTTCTTGACGTGATCAATGCTTCATCAACCGTGACTTGAGCAAAGTAGTTCCATTACTTCTTTGACATGCTTCGCTCTTGACCTAGTTTAGGCCCTTTTTCAACGATTAATAGATCATTTCCTAGACTTGCACTCGTATAATGGATCACATTATTCATCCATCTTCAAAAGGATTCGACCTCGAATCTGTACCTTTATCAAAGAGAAAAAGATCAGAGACATTAAACGTAGCCAAAATATTATACTCACATGGAAGATCTAATTTGTAGGCACATTCATTGATCTTTTCAAGGACTTGGAATTGCCCATCTCCCCGTGGCTACAACTTCGACTTTCTTTGTTCTGGAAAACACTATTTCCTCAAGTGTACCCAAACATTTCCTAGTTCAAATGTAATGCGTTTTTGTCCCTTATTTGTTTGAGAGGCATAATGCTCATTTTTTTTTCTCAATTTGCAACATTATCCTTTTATGAAGTGATTTTACCAAGACGGCCTTCTTCTTTCTAGCTAAGCTACCCCTTTCATTCACAGGTAAATGAATTAAATCTAAAGGTATTAGTGGACTAAAACCATATACAATTTCAAAATGTGAGTAAGAAGTAGTAGAATGTGTGACCCTATTAGATGGAAATTCGATGAATGTTAAACACTCCTCCCAACTCTTCAAATTCTTATTAACTATAATGCATAATAATTGTATCATAATTCTATTAACTACCTCAGTTTGCTCATCTGTTTATGGGTGACAAGTAGTAGAAAACAATAGTTTGATTTCTAACTTATTCCACAAAATCCTCCTAAAGTGACTAAAGAATTTAATATCCCTATCCGATACAATGCTTATAGGAATCCCATGTAAGCGCACTATTTGCTTAAAGAATAAGTCCGCAATATTGGTGGGATCATCAGTTTTATGACATTGAATAAAATGTGCTATCTTACTAAATCTATCTATTATCACAAATATAGAATCTCTTCCTTTCTTAGTCTTAGGTAAACCCAACACAAAATTCATAGACACGTCAACCCAAGGTTCACTAGGAACAGGTAATGTCGTATATAAATTCTAAGGTAAAACCTTAGATTTCACTTTTTTACAAGTGGCACATCTACTACAAAGCCGATCAACATCTAATTTCATTTTAGGCCAATAAAAATGTTCACCTAGCATCTCTAATGTCTTCTTAACCCCCAAAATGACAAATTAAACCCCCCACAATGTGCTTTACTATTAATAATTCTCTCATAGAACATTTATAAACACATAACTTACCTAAATAATCTATCCATAGCACCTTTATCACATGATTCATATATATTAGAAAAATCTGGATCATTAGCATACATGTCCTTAACATATTCAAATCCTAACAATTTGGCACCTAAAGAAGTTAGAAGTACATACCTCCTTGATAAAGCATCCGCTATCACATTTTTTTTCATTGTTTGTACCGAATAACATATAGAAATGTCTCGATGAAATTCATCCATCTTGCATGTCTTTTGTTTAGCTTACCTTGACCCTTACATGCTTCAAGGATTCATGGTGGGTGTAAATCTCGAATTCCTTTGGCCATAGGTAGTGTTGCAATGTCTCCAAAGCTTGAACAAGTGCATACAACTCCTTATCATATGTAGGATAGTTGAGAGTTGCTCACTTAGCTTTTCACTAAAATAAGCAATTGGCATTCGTTCCTACATTAAGACAGCTCCAATACCTATTTTTGAGGCATCATATTCAATCTCAAAAGTATTGCTAAAGTTAGGTAGTGATAAAACCGGTGTGGTACACAACCTATCTTTAATAGTATTAAAAGCATGTTCTTGTTCAACTTCCCAATGAAATCCTACACTCTTCTTTATCCGTGAGTGGTGTGGCAAGTGTGCTAAAGTTTTTAACAATATGCCTATAAAAACTAGCCAACCCATGAAAACTTCTTACTTCAGTTATGCTTTTAGGTGTTGGCCACTCCTTGATGGCTTTGATTTTCTCCTCATCCACTTCAATACCCTTTGCACTAATGACATAACCAAGAAAAAAAAACTTTTTCCATGCAAAATGTGCACTTTTTAAAGTTAGCATAAAGTTGTTCTTAACTTAAGACCACAAGCACACATCTTAAATGCCCTATACGTTCATTTAGATCCTTACTATATACCAATATGTCATCAAAGTAAGCTACTATGAATTTACCTATGAATGCATGTTAAACACAATTCATTAATCTCATAAATGTGTTAGGTGTATTAGTAAGTCCAAATGACATCACTAACCACTCATACAACCTATATTTAGTTTTAAAAGAGGGTTTCTATTCATCTCCTCCCCTCATCCTAATATGATAATAACCACTTTTAAGATCAATATTATTAAATATGCATGATCCATATAATTCATCTAACATATCATCTAACCTAGGAATATGATGGTGATACTTTATCGTTATATTGTTGATGGCTCTACAGTCTACACACATCTTCCAGATTCTATCTTTCTTTGGCACAAGTAGCACTGGCATGGCACATGGACTTACACTCTTCCTCACATACTCTTTGCTCATCAATTCTTCCACTTGTCTTTGAAGTTCTTTAGTCTCATCGGGATTACTTCGATAAGTCGACATGTTTGGAATGACAGCTCTAGGTACGAAATCAATTTGATGTTCAATATCTCGAATGGGTGGTAGCCCACTGGCATGTCATTTGGGAACACGTTATCAAATTTCAGTAACAAAAAAGTAGCCAAATTAGGGAGAGGTGTATTAGATTCTTCAAAATTGATGAGTGACTCATTATAAACTAATAAGATCATGGGTTGGTTCTCAATTCAACTCACTCCCTTTTGCAAAAAAATTCATTTTTGACTTTTTTCTTCTCTCATAGGACTTTTTATCTTTACTCTCTTATGACTCCACTCTTCTTGTTTTTCTCACAATTAACCACTTCAATATTTTCTCTCTTGCTCTCTTATTATGAAAGATCAATCTCACTCCATTTTTCTCTCAATCTTTTTTCTTCCTCACTTTTCAATTTGATTTGATATTCATATATTTCTTGTGGTGTCAATGGCGCAAGAGTAATAGATTTCCCTCAATTAGTAAAGTTATACCTATTTTTGTACCCATAATGAATCACCTTCTTATCATATTGTCATGACCTCTCCAATAAAATATGTCTGGCATACATATGAGCTACATCACTTTATCATGATACCGTCCAATTGAGAAACTCACCAACACTTGCATATTCACTTTAATCTCTTCACATTCATTCAACCATTACAATTTGTAAGGTCTAAGATGTTTTAGTATAGTTAATCCTAAATTTTCAACAAGTGTAGTGCTAGCCACATTGGTACAACTACTCCTATCAATAATCATACTACATACATTATTGTTGACGTGGCATCTCGTATGAAATATGTTCTTCCTTTATTGCTCTAAGTCATCCACTTTGATTTGATCACTAAGAACTCGCCGTGTAACCAATAGTACTCCTACTGCATACTCCACCCTCTCACCATCGCTAGCAACTTCCGATTCCAGCATGTCATCATATTCACCCTAACTATCACTCACCACTTCTCCATTGTCGCGCAAGATCATCGCCCTTTTGTTTGGACATTGAGAAAATAATGTGTCCTGATCCCAAGTACCTAAAACATTTGATATTCCAATTCCTAGAGGGATGAGAATCTGCCTTGTAGCTTTGTTAGCAACTTCCTCTCTTCCCGTCGGTAGCTCAATCCTACTTTTTGAAACAATCTCATCACCTTTATTGTTATCCCACTTCGGTTTCCAAGGATAGTTAGAACCCAAAAAACCTATGAATATTTAGTTGTTTCCTTCATTTTCAATTGCATTTCCACCTTAATAGCTACACGTAGCATGTCTTCCAACTCCATATAATATTGCAACTCTACCACATTAGCTATCTCTCAATTCAAGCCTTCCTATCCTCAATATTCGTTCTAATCATAGCATTCTCCATCTCATTGTGATAATCCTCTACACTATTAGAACCTTGGTAGATGATTTGCAATCATGATAGCCTTCAGTTCTTCCCATGTATTAATAGGCATGCCATGGTTTATCCTCCTAAATGTTACTACTTGATCCCACCAAATGAAAGCATAATCGGTAAATTCAAATATCGTAATCTTTACCTTCTTTTCCTTCAAATAGTTGTGACAATCAAATATCAACTCTACTTTCTTTTCCCACTCCAAGTATGCCTCCAGATCACTCTTTCCTTTGAATGAAAGAATTGTCATTTTGATATTCCCCATACTTCTATCAACACCATCTCTAACATGATCTTTACCTCTTCTTTCATGTCTAACTCCTCTATCCCTCATTCTTCCTAATTCGACATTCACCAATGCATCCTTATTAATGTCATTATCTGCTTCACATTCATCAGCAAAATCCGCTCTATGATCCCGCCTACTTTGCCTCCTTGTGTTAGGAACTTCTCTATGTTGTTTCCTACGTAAATTAGCAAGTATTGTGACCAAATACTTTTTTAAGTGCATGAGAATTCAACAAAGGGCCCAAAAAAATTGAAAAAGAATTGATTTGGGTACTAATTAGTTCACAAATGACTTCTGAAATTTTTTTTGGTACTTTAATTGGATTGAATGACTCAAAAATGAAGAATGAAGATAAGGACTCAAAAAAAAAAAATTAAATGATATAACCTTGATTTTTAGAGACATGCTTTGATACCAACTGATGCAAACTCACGTAACAATTGAAACTACGAAACCCACGACAGATTAGATCAAATCCAAGAAAACCAAGAATTAACGTTTGAAAGCTCGACCCAATAAATATTGAATCAAAGAACCAAGACAATCGCCAACAATATCTTAACCCCGTGATGACGAAACTTATGAACCTTACTTAAATTGATGAACTCCACAAGAATTTAATTCTTGATAAGTTCAGAATTAATTAAACGAATAATAAGAAGAAAACAATAAACCTTGTAATTAATCTCTAAATAATTGTGTGTTTATAATGAATGGAATTAACTCTATTTGTATGGAATATATAAAATCTACTTAAAAACGGAATTAATATTCAAAATATCAAAAAATACCATAAAACTAGAGTTTTAAATAAACTAAGATTTTTTTTTCCAAAAATTGAAAAATTTGCTTCAAAATTGTGCTATGCTGCCGCATAGTGTATGGAATGCGGTTGCATAGTTCATCCAAAAGTGCCACTCCGATTCTCGGCATAGACGCATGCAGTCACATTCCTAGAAGTAATATAGGGTCGCATAGTTACTCTTTTTAGCTTTCTCGTCCTAACGCAAACCACAAACTTCTTCAGCTCTCAACCACAACCTACCACACACCTCATTCATCTCTACCAGAGAAATAGATAAACAGATGTATAAGAGAAACTGATGGGCACCAATGCAAGAAGTAGCGACCGTTGCTTCGTGTGCACCGGTAATGATTGAGCTATCGGTGTAGAGTGCACGTGCAGCGGTGTTGGACAAGTGTTTAATTGGACAAATTTGGCCAAGAAAAAATTTTCTCACCCCCCACCCACATGCAATTTTTCTTTCAATTCCAGGTTCTGCCATCTTTTTTTTTTTTTTTTTGGCAATAGAAACAAATTTCATAACCAATTGTAAAAAAAAAAAAAAAATCTCACTTTAATGGACAATTTACATGTAAAACAAAGTCAAACAAATACAAAATTTTGATTAAAAAAATGATTTTTTAGGAAAAAAATTCATTTTTTTTTTTACTTTTTAGCAATTGAAACAAATTTTATAACCAATTGTAAAAAAATTATCATTTTAATGGACAATTTTCATGTAAAACAAAGCCAAACGAACACAAAATTTAAAAATTTTCAGGGTGGAAAATTATATCAATCAAACACACTTAATTAACAATTCTGTGCAAAACAATTTTCAGGCAATTACTTTCCCTAAAATTCATTTTCTTTCCACCCATTTTCCACCCTTACAATCAAACGGACCCTTATGGTTTTGTGGTGTGCGGTGGGTATGATAGGTTAATTTAATTTTATAATATTAAAAAGTTTAAATTATAACTTGATTTTTGAACAAAAATACTTTCAAATCTGATTTTTAAATTGGGAATTTAAAAACCATGTCTAGGTGTAATTTCCTCTTAATCCAAAACTTAAAAAAATATAGAAGCGATTTGGGTTGGACCTAAAGTTCAATACAAGCTTATGCTTGCATTGGTCAGATAAAACATTCGCACAATAAAATATTATATATGTAAATCCAAAATTTTCTTTAATTTTTAATCATATATTTTCAAAAAATAAAATACTATTTAAAACCATATTTAAATTTTTTTTTTTGCCCCAGGGATAAATTATAGAATTCCTAAGCAAGCGGCAAGCCTGACTCTAAAAAGTGGTTCTTTTGCCTTTTCGCAAAAGAGAAATGTTATTCATCCTCACTGGGGATGCATTCTCAGTCTATGTGGCGTTAATGTGACATTAAATGATCATTTAATTTCACCTATCATTTAACTAATCATTTAGATCCATATAGATTGGGGATGCATCCCATTAAGGATGAATAACATTTTTCTTGGCAAAAACATGTAATTGGAGCACAGTTAATATGTGGAGGCCAAGAATTCGACCAGATCATCATCTAACACGTGGGCAGACAGAAAATGAGTCCTCTGCTTCTACGCCCCTCTCGAATCCAAATATCTGAATCCAAAAATGTTAAATCAAAAGGGAGATTCCAATTTCCAATGTCTCGTGGCAATTAAACACTTGCTGCCGCTCAACTCAACTGTTTTATCACCCTGAAGATATTAATACAGAGCATGCTTCTGCATTTAATGCCCATCTCTTTTTTCTTCATCTTATAGATTAACACTTACGATTATGTCGATAACACATATGGTACTGGGTTCTTCTCTTTTTACCAATTTCAATCCTTCTAGCTTGCCACCAATTTTTAGGTAATTGATTCACCATTCTGCTTTAATTTAAGATTATTATGCTAGTTTAGTTATATATTTTTTTTTCCATTTTTGATTGATTTTTGTCTGTATATTTGCTTCACAGACTAAACCCACGTGAAAGATCTTTATTTGCTGGGCAGAAATTAATCAGCAAAGTGAGCTGCCTTTTACTTTTTTTTTTTTTGTTTTAACTTTTATGATGAATCATGTTGAAATTGCTGTATGTTGGGTGTTGATGACGTCATTTAATCTAACGGTGTAGGTGGGACAAGCATCTGGTGGCAGTAACCGGAGAAATTGTAGCGTGTATGCTCGTCAAGCCCGAGAACAGAGCGTTACTGTAGAAGAGGTAGTTTTATGTATATGCCCCAGTACTATCCTATTATGTTTAGGTAGATACTTGAAGAGGAGGTTTATGTGACTGTATATTTTCATGACAATTCTCGTGATATCATTGTTACTCAGCTTTGGTTATTGGAAATTCTCAATTTTCGTCATTCTGAGGGTTTGATGATTATATACATTAACATTGTATGCTAGTTGGACATCTTTTTAAAATATGCATCATTCAAAAGATGCTTGATGATTAAAAACTTAAGACACATTAGCCAAAAGAAAAGTGATATAGTGTCCATTTGTTATAATAAGAGACATATTCAAGATATTGCAAATTATGCTGGTATTAAGCATGTCACACTATAAATTATGAGATTGGGTGATAGAACATGCATTAAGATTTGATTTGAAGAAAATATGAATCCAATTTTCTTTTATGTTAGGGACATCCAATATGAAAGCCATTTACCAGCTTTTGATGTTGCCTGAAAAATGTAGATAAGAAAATTATTTGCAGCTAATGTTTATTAATTTGGACAAAAGCCATGGAGCATACTATGCTAGTAAATATTATTAGGACTATGCATCATAAAGCTATTGCAAGTATGAGGTCTAACAGGGGTAATTGTATATAATTTCCTATTATATAAAGTTTCCACCTTTATCTCTTTTCCTTTGTAATCGACGAATCATAAGTTATTGCTTTGGAAGAATACTTTGTCCGCAATTTGTGGTGTATGTCTGTATATATACATGTGTACATGCACATCCATACATAGTTGGCACTTTGTCGCCAAAAATATGAGAAAAAGTTCAAAAAATGATATAGAACACTCTAGTGAGAGGATCAATCTCATGTAAAAGAAGTAACAAACATTTAGCTCCTGATATTTCAAGCTCTAGCACGTGCAGAAACAAATGCTGAAAAATCTGTCTCATCATGTTGCGTGCATATAATGTTACTCGTCAGGAGGAAGCACTTGCTGGCTCTGTTCCTTGATAACCAGCCACTAATACTCAACTGTTGAGGTACAATAAGAGAAAAAGCCGTTAAAACTTAATGGGAACTTACATTTCCTGGAAGAAAAAGGCACAAGGATTTGAGTAGTATCTTAACAATGAACTTGTTAATTCTAGAATTTTACAGACTTCCGGGAGGACGATCATTAGGGGGCCTAAGGAGGGGACGACTTTTTTCTATTTCACCAAACCCTGTTTCGTCTTTTCTTATTGTTTGTAATTCCGCTACTTTCAATATTTTGGATTGACGTAAGATATTGGGATATCCCAATTCTAATGTATTACAACATTTTTTAAACTCTGGCTTGCTTAATAATAAGAATTGTACTTCAATTTCATCTATTGATTGTGGTTCATGTAAACTTGCTAAGAGTAAGGTTTTTACCATAACCTTTTCATAGGTCTCATGCTTCGCATATTTTCGATATTGTTCATAGTGATGTATGGGGTTTTGCATCTGTGGTATTTCATGCTCATTATAAGTACTTTGTTACCTTTATCGATGACAATAGTCGTTTATCCTGGGTTTATTTTCTCTATACAAAGAATGAGGTCTTCTGAGACTTTCCTTGCTCTCATTGACAACCTATTTTCCTCCTCGATCAAGATCTTACGATTTAATTCGGGAGGCGAGTATATGTCTAATGCGTATCAATCTTTTTTACAGACCAAAGGTATTATTTTTCAACGATCTTGTCCTTTTATGCCTCAACAAAATGGGGTGGCAGAACGTAAAAATCATCACCTACTTGACATGGTTAGAGTCCTAATTGAGTCTTCTGTTCCTTCTCGATTTTGGTGTGAATCCTTGTCTACCGCTATTCACCTCATAAATCGGTTGCCTTCTCCAACTCTTGTTAATGTTTCTTCGTTTTATAAGCTCTTTGGTCATCATCCCACGTATTCTCATCTCCGTCCCTTTGGTTGTGTTTATTTTGTTCATCTACCATCAAATGAAAGGACAAAACTCACTCCTAAGTGTGCTTTTCTGGGATATGGTGGAGCTCAAAAATGATATGTTTGTTATGATCCTACTACATATCACATTAGGATCTCTCGTATTGCTGTTTTCTTTGAAAAACAATATTTCTTCACTTCCTAAATTGTTGTTTTCCCTCTTTTGTTCTCTATCTTATCTGATTTTTCTAAAAAAAATTCTCGATACAAGCCGGATCTTGTTTAAATTCGCAGACATGCTGCACCAGAGGCCCTTTATCAGATAATTGCCCCCTCAAGCCTTTCTGATCCTCCACCCACGGCATTAGATCCTTAGCGGCTACAGGCGATGAATGCGGCCCTTGAGGTTAACCAAACCTGGGATGTTGTATCATGCCTCCCGATTGTGAAACCCATTGGAAGTAAATGGGTATATTCAATCAAACTTCATTTTGATGATTCTTTTGAGCGCTATAATGCTCGGTTGGTTGCATTGGGAAATAGTCAAGAGTATGTAATTGACTATGATGAGACATTTGTTCCTGTGGCTAAAATGACCACATATCGCCTATTATTATCACTTGCTGCTTCCCAGTCTTGGTCTCTATATTAAATGGATGTAAAGAAAGCATTCTTACATGGTGACTTCAAGGAAGATATTTATATGAAACTTCCATCTGGTATGCCTCTTCCCTCAACGGACTCTATATGTAAGCTAAATCATTCTTTGTATGGTCTGCACTCTCTTGGATTTCTCCTTTACTTAGAGTCAGTATGATGTATTTCTGTTTCTTCATAAGAGTACTGTTGGCACTGTTTTCTTGTTGGTATATATGGACGATATTGTTATCTCTGGATCTGTTCAAGTCCTTATTCAGAGGCTTCAGCGGCATCTTCACTCCATTTTTCATATTGAAAGACCTTGGTCATCTCACTTAATTCCTTGGTTTAGAGGTTCATACTATACAACATGGTATGAATCAACATAAATATATTCAAGACTTGATTTGGTTGGGTGATTTATCTTCCGTTGATACTCCGTTAGTGTTTAATGTTAAATATCGAAAAGATGAATGCAATATTCTTCCCGACTCCGAAATGATCAAAATACTTGAAGTGATGAATGAATACTTGATTCAAGTTATTCTGTGTCTACTTCTGTGATGAATGAATACTTGATTCAGGTTATTCTTTTTATAATAAAAATAGTTTTCTTGAATTTGAAAAACTACTGAGGGGCAAGTAATAATGGGAAATAACATGACCTGTAAAGTAAATGGCATAGGAACTGTTAAACTATTACTTGAAAATGGAAATGTTCTATTTCTGAAAGAAACTAGATATGTTCATGAGTTAGAGAGGAATCTTGTCTCTAGGCATGTTGGATGACATGGAGTTTGACATTAAACTAGGTCAAGGACATATTAAAATTCTCAGGGGCACTGATTTGATTATTAGCATCCCGATGAGACATGGTCTCTATTTTTTGAAAGCTAAACCTTCACTTGGTTTAACACCAGCTGCTTTAGCTGAAAATTTTACTTTATCAAAATTATGACATGAAAAACTTGACCACATTGGTAAGAAAAGTTTAAAGTCTTCACAAAATAAAAGAGTTTTTGGGAATCAAAATCTTAGTGATATTGGTTCTTGTGAACAATGTGTGATAGGCAAGTAAGTTAAGTTACCTGTCTTACGTGAAGTTAGTACGTAGTCTCATCTTATCTCACTATCACACGTCCGAATATTTCCTTCGCGGTTAATACTGTTGCAAGTTTATGGACGCCCCTCGTAATCTTCATTTGGTAGATGTCCGCCGCATTATCCTCTTGATCCCATCGATCGTTGATAGAAGAATCACTTTCGGAAGATTTGGTAGATGGCTTGTCTAAAATCAAGTGATTAAATAAACCTTTACCTCGTAAGAAGACCTCGACGCACCTAGCCCAGTAAGTGTAATTTCTTTCATTCAATTTTTCAGGTGCCATGGGTCCAGTCAGATTAAATATTTCCATCTTGAATGACATAATAAGGCTCACAATCTAGCCAAATAAATAAATAAATAAAAAGTCCAGCAAATAAAAGGGCCCAACTGACAAATGAAGGCCCAAATGACATCCCAAAATATTGCTTTGATACCATGTTTGAACGAGGGTTTAGTACAAGAATTAGAGAGAAGACATTAAGCTTCTTCCTCCCCTCTAGTTTCATTATATAGAAGAATTAGAGTACATGTTTGGTAACTTGGCACAAGAATGGAAACACAATAAACTCTAATTATACTCTTGCCTAATTGACGTGATTTACTTCCTTAACAGGTTGTAATTATCTTGACCAAATTATGTAAGTGGATAGCATGTCTAATATAACATGTATTAGTTTAACTTCTGTTTTTTCACACATTTCTTGTAGTCAATGGAAAAAAAATTGAATTCTTATGTATCTTAGCCCTTGTTTGATCCCCTTTATTTTCAAAATACATTTTCTTTCTCTTCTTTTAAACCACACGTTTTTCAATAAAATAATATTATACGCAAATCCAAAATTTTTCCTTATTTTTAATCACACATTCTCCGTTAATCTACTATTTCAAAATGCATTCTTAGTTAAATAATGGGACTCAAACAAGGGCTTAATAATGTTTGTTAGAATAGCGTATGTTTTACCTGATTTATATGTGAAATATTAAAGTGTTTTTGTTTGGGTGATAGACTGGTACTCACCTTTTCTTTGTATACTTGTTCTGATTCTAGGAGGAAGTTTCTCAAATGTTGGAAACTATGCCATCACTGAAAGTTTTCCCAGGTCAGGCACATCCATTAGGAGTATTCGAGGCTGAAGATGGTATCAATTTTGCAATTTTTTCCCAAAATGCCACTTCAGTAACACTTTGCCTGAGTCTTTCTGAGAGGTTGGAATCGAACTCTTCTGATAGTCATGAGTAAAGTATCAATTTGATTCATGAGCTACATTTCCATTTTCACTGGAGTTTTATGTTTATCTACCTTCCTAATTCTACTATTTACAAATTTGTAGTAATGATTCTTTTACACCTTTACCTTTATTTATTTATTTTTTTTTTTCTAAATAAGTTTCAGTCACATTGGTTTCTGTATTTTGACTGAAGTATATCACATTTGTTCTTTCTAAAGCAATCATATTATGATGGAATGGGTAGCATTAATCGCATTGTTAGAAATATCATTTATTCCTTTCATTGAATTACTTACTATTGTAGTATTAGTGTTTGATTTATTGATGTACCTTCAGGGGAGTGCATAACACACATCAAGAGATGATTGAATTAACTCTAGATCCACTAGTGAATAAAACAGGAGACATATGGCACCTATGTGTTGAGGTAATATTGTTTTCTGTGCAGTGATTATATCTTTCAGTGCTTATGAATGAATTCATTAGTATTATTACTTTATCTCAGCCAATTCTCTGTGTGTATGTTCTTTTCAATCTTGATTAAATATTTATCAAAACATAATTTTCATTTCTCAAGCATTTTTTCCGATCTGGTTATTTTGAAAAAAGAACACTGTAATGTATTCTCGCGTCTCGCGTAGCACTACAAAGGACAATATTTCTGGCTCGAGTTTGTCTACGTCATCTGAGCATTCGGCACTTGTTACACATATTCCTATACGAAATCGAGGTGATCAACTTAGTGGTGCTCGTGGTGGTTTCTCTCGTGGTAGCCGTGGTAGTGGCCATCGGGGTGGACGTAGTGGCTATGGTCGTGGCTCCTTTCGTCAGTGATCCTTTTGTGATTTGGAGAATTATAATAGAGATACGTGTTGGGATTTAGTTGGCCGTCCACCCAAATTTGCCAATGCAGTGACATCTAATCCAGATAATTCTACCATTCTAGAATCTCAGGCGGCCATGGACATATCTGATGAAGAATATGCTCAGGTCCTTCAGTATAGGGTATCTCAGCAGGCATCTCTTCCCATTGCTTCTTTAGCTCAACGAGGTACTTCTTCTGCTTGTCTTTCCATTCGCCCATCCCCTCCCACACCTTGGGTCATGGATTCTGCGGCCACTGATCACATGGTACATCTTCTTTATTTACGCATATTCAGTCATCTTCGTTGTCCCCTGTTACAGTTGCTGATGGTTCCACTGTCCCTATCCGTGACATTGGTATAGTGGAACCCTTACCCTCCTTATCTCTCTCCTCTGTCTTGTATATTCTTTCGTTCTCCTTTAATTTGATGTCAGTTAGTAAGCCCACCAAACATCTTAATTGTTCTCTCATTTTTTCCTGATTCTGAAGTTCTCCAGGATTTGAGGACGCGGAAGACGATTGGCACATGGTGTGAGAAAAATGGCCTTTATTACCTTGATCATGATGAGAGTCCTGCACGCCCACCTACTGCCTGTCCTGCTGTTGCATCCGCTCACCAGATCCATTGTCGCCTTGGTCATCCCTGCCTTGGCAACCTCAAGTTACTTATTCCTAGTTTAAGTCATTTATCTTCATTAGAGTGCGAGTCTTGTCAATTGGATAAGCATCATTGTGTTTCATTTGCTTCCCCAGCTCATGTTCGAGCATCGAGTCCTTTTTGTTTAGTTCATTCATACGTTTGGGGTCCTTCTCGTGTTACTTCTACACTTGGTTTTCATTATTTTGTCACTTTTGTGGATGATTTTTCCAGAGTTACTTGGTTTTATTTAATGAAAGATCGTTCAGAATTATTCTCTATTTTTCGTGCGTTTTGTGCTGAAGTTAAAACTCAATTTAATGTATCGGTGCGTATTCTTTGTAGTGATAATGCTCGAGAATACTTTTCTCAGCCATTTACTTCCTTTATGTCGCACTCTGGTATCCTGTATCAGTCTTCTTACCCTCACACACCACAATAAAATGGGGTTGCTGTGCGTAAGAATCGATATCTCTTAGAAGTGGCCAGGACTCCTTTTTGAGATGAACGTTCCCAAACACTTCCGGGGCGATGCGGTTCTTACAGCTTACTTCTTAATCAACCGGATGCCATCCTCTACCCTGAATGGCACGATTCCCCATTCCATTCTTTTTCCTCGTTCACCCTTGTTTAGTTTACTTCCTCGCATATTTGGGTGCGTTTGTTTTGTTTATTAGTTGACTCCCGGCAGGGACAAGTTAGATCCCCGTGCTTTAAAATGTGTCTTCCTCGGCTATTCTCGCACGCAAAAAGGTTATCGGTGTTATAGTCCATCCTTACATCGCTCATTTGTGTGTGCAGATGTTACATTCTTTGAGTCCACCCCTTACTTTTCTGCCCCATCCTCTCGAGATGATCTGGACATGCCCATTGCCATCCGGAAGGGTAAGCGCACCTGTACTAACCATCCTATTTCTAACTTTGTCTCATATGTGCACCTATCTCCTTCATACTCCTCTTTTGTTGCTTCTCCGTCCTCTATTTCTATTCCTAAGTCTGTTTCAGAGGCCCTTACTCACCCTGGTTGGGCAAAAGCAATGGAAGAAGAAATGTTTGCCTTACATCAGAATGGCACTTGGGATCTCGTCTCGCTTTCGCCTGACAAAACTATAGTTGGATGTAAATGGGTGTACACTGGTAAGGTTCATTCGGACGGCACCATTGATCGACTCAAGGCTCGTTTGGTTGCTAAAGGCTATACTCAGGTCTACGGTCTTGATTACTATGAGACATTTTCTCCCGTTGCCAAGCTCGCTTCTGTTCGTTTGTTCATCTTTCTGGCTGCCACTTTTCACTGGCCATTACATCAGCTCGATATCATTGAGGAAGTATATATGGAGCAACCTCCTGGGTTTGTTGATTAGGAGGAGTCTGATTTGGTATGTATTTTGAAGAAATCTATTTATGGCCTCAAGCAATCTCTTAGAGCATGGCTTGGAAGATTTAGTGAAGTGGTCAATGATTTTGGTCTTCAGCGTTGTGGAGTCGATCATTCTGTCTTCTACAAGCATAGTAAAGTTGGGAGAATATTGTTAATCGTGTATGTAGATGACATCGTGATTACTGGGAATGATCACAGTGGTATTCAAGAACTCAAAAGGTGTTTGCATAGTAAGTCGATCATTTCGGACATACTCAAATAAAGGGCTACACGGATGCAGATTGGGCTGGATCACCCTTAGATAAGAAATCTACTACTGGGTATTGTGTGTTTGTTGGTGGTAACATTGTCTCTTGGAAAAGTAAAAAGCAGGCGGTAGTGGCACGGTCGAGTGCAGAGTCGGAATACAGGGCAATGGCGCATACCACTTGTGAGTTAACATGGTTGAAACATTTGTTGGAAGAACTTAGATTTGAACACACTTCACCGATGGACCTGGTATGTGATAATCAAGTAGTACTTCACATTGCTTCCAACCCAGTCTTCCATGAGAGAACGAAGCACATTGAAGTTGACCGTAACTTTATTCAAGAAAAATTGCTGCAGAAGCAGATTGAGACTAAATATGTGATCTCAGTTGATCAGTTAGCTGATATATTTACTAAACCGTTCGGGGGCTCAAGGATAAAGTACATTGTAACAAACTTGGAGCGTACAATATACATGCTCCAATTTGAGGGGGAGTGTTAAAGGGTATTTAAGTCTTTTATGTAATACCTAGGGTTTCCTAAGTTTTTATTATAAATAGTGTGAGAGGCTAACACAATAGTTAAGCCTTCTTATTATTTTCCAACAGTGGGCTTAATCATCAGAATTTTCGCCTTAAGAGTTTTTCCTTTTTGTAGGCTGCAGAAGTGTTCAAATACTTGTCTTTACAACTTATATGGGCTGCTCAAGAGTTATCCATGATTCTTGTCAAATAGCTGTGGATGCACACGTTGAAAGTTGCATGAATTCTATGATCATCTGTTGGCATAGGATCATAAGCCTTATCAACTTTGTGATAATTTTTGAATTAGGGTGGACAAGAATTTTACATTAAAAAATAGTATTTTTTATCTCAATTCTTGGTGAAGAATATGATATTTTAACTTCAAACGACCCAAAACTTTTTTGCCTTCACAGAAAACTCATATCCTTAATCGTCACAAACAAAAGTTTATTAACTCATATATGATTCAAGATTCTTGCTTCAAGCGATTTTGATTCTTTTGCTTTCCAATTTTCTGTGCCTTATCCATAATAACAGTAAAAAATACAAATCAAACTTTTAACCTTTTTCGTGCATATTTATGTAACAAGGAACTAAACTGCAACAGTTATTAATAATGCACTTAGATTCTAGCACCAAGACTCCCTTTCTCATTTTTCCCCATTTATATCTAAATCCTCTAAAAGCGTGTTTGGTTCCTAAATCAGTAGTTAATCCAATATTTTAAGTCGTTCTTTCACTTGGAATCACGAATACAATACTTTTGGTAGGTCAGTCTTTTATATAACTTCCTGATATTAAAGCAAGGGAAAATCACATTTATAATGACTTTGATTTATTGTATGTCTGGTTCTAACATTAGTGGGTTTAGTTCAGAATCTTTTTTTTTATTTTTAAATACCTATCTTTTAGTAGTGGTGGTGTTATGCATTTTTCTGTTTGCTTATCTATTGCAAATTGATATGGAATTTCTGTTGTCATAGGATTTGCCTCGTAGAAATGTCCTATATGGTTATCGCATCGATGGTCCAAAATATTGGCATCAGGGACATCGCTTTGATAACAGCATGATTCTACTTGATCCTTATGCAAAGCTAATTGAAGGGCGCAGGATTTTTGGTGATGCCAGAAATAAGATTTCTCAATTTTTGGGGACTTATGATTTCGATAGCTTGCCATTTGACTGGGGAGAAAACTACATGCTTCCTAACATCCCTGAGGTAAATTAACTTTAATTGGTTAAGAGGCACTATCTTGACTTGTGCCATGTGAAATATTACTTAGTATTCTTGTCAAGCTACTGGTTTTTGGATTACTTGTTCCCATTTTGGAATACATCTGAAACCTCTACTCGTGGGTGGGCGGATCCATTTTGAGATGAAGGTGGACAACTACTCCCTTAATTAACAAGATATAGGCATAAAAAAATTGAATCTTTTCGTTGTTTCCCAACTCAGCCAAAGTTAAGAAATGAGAAACAATTTAAGATGAAGAAAAGGAAATTGAGCTTCAAAGAATCGTTTTTTCTAGTTGGTTTACATAACTTTTTAACAAATGTGGATAATACGAAGCATATTATGGAATGCATAAGTTGCAAATGGTTTTGGTTATGCCTATATGTGTGTGTGTGTGTGTGTGTGTGTGTATATTATTTTTTTCTATTTTTTTATTTCTGAGGTTAGCTTTAGGGGTGCAGGGCAATGTTATGGGAGTTATTGTGGACAGAGTTTTCTTGCTGTAAATAAAAAAGTTTTTGACTTAGCAAATGGCTGCACACACTGACAAAATGTATTGGATTTGCCTTTGGTGAGCTGGGTGGGTTTGGTTGTAAGCATATTTGTATCAATGCTTAAAACAGTTGCTGTTTATCAACATCAAATGATTCTTATTCCTATTTTTTGTGTAATTCATTTTTATTTTTTGTGCAATATCATTAACTAAGTTCTTTCATGCTATCTTTTAGCTATGTCATTATAACTTCTTGACTGCTTTCCCTTTATTGTTTACAAGTGTTTTTTGTTTTTTAAATTCTTGACCATGGTGTCTTTGATCCTGGTTTTGCAGCAAGATCTTGTTATATATGAAATGAATGTCCGTGCTTTTACGGCTGATGAATCTAGTGGTCTGGATTCCAAAATACGTGGTAGTTACCTTGGTGTTATAGAAAAGGTAATATTTACTGAGTGACAGGATTTTACGTAAGCTTTAAGAAGGATTCCTTTGTCCTCTCCTTTTTAGACTTTTGCATATATTCCTACAGTTTCTTTTTTATTTTGGTTTTCCGAAGTTATAATTGTGTGAGCAGGATGATTTTCTTGTGTAAAATTAGTTTCTCCGAATCTCTGTTATTCTAGTCTCTTCTGTCAAGTGTCAGCATCTTTTCCAAGTGCTATACATCATGGAAAATATGTAAAAATTTTATTTTATCTTTTAAATTGTTTGATATTCCTTTCCCTATGAAGATACCACATCTTTTGGAGCTTGGTATCAATGCGGTGGAATTGCTGCCGGTCTTTGAATTTGATGAATTCGAGTTCCAAAGGCGCCCAAACCCGCGGGATCATATGGTTAGTTAAATTATTGATGCCAATAGAGTGATATTTGCATGAAGATTACTGTCTGTTTTTTCCATATATTTTCGGGGATTACCACCTCTCCATTTGTGCACTAGCATGTGATCATGAGCATGTGTGTTGGTAGTTGAGATTTCTGAAATATTTGTGATGAATACATGGTTGGTTGGTGGTGTTGAAGACTTTGAATCTTTTGTCAGTTGGTGGGTTGGTGGACTATGGGGTTGCATCTTGTGTATTGCTTTTGGGTACATTTTAGGGGAATGCACAACTCCTAGTAATATTATGGAATTTCAAAAAGATCCTACAGAAATATTTGACTGTTATATTTGTTAGATAACTTGTCTTTTCTTTAAAAAAAAAAGAAGGAAAAAAAAGAAGAAAAAAAAGAAGAAAACGAAGAGTTGTTAGGTAACTTCAGTCAGTTACAGGATTCAATGAGCTAGAGATTAGATTTTATGCTATTATTATATTTTTAAATTTAAAGTAGTTTCCCATTTGTTATTTTTTATTTTTTTGGAGATTGCTATCTATTAGAGATTCTTCTAGCCCTAGTCCTGTACTGTTCTATACATGCATTTGTGATTTAGAAAATCAATATAGATTAATATCATTTCTGCTCCATTCTTTACCCCTGAAAGAGAAGAACTTAAAACTAATAAGCACTAGGTCATTTGAATAACCAATCTTTAGCACTAGATGTGTACATAATGCCAGCAGTCCCTTAATATCTTGGCAGAATATTCTGTAAATGGAATAATCATTATATTACTGTCATAAAAACTGGAAATGTAACAAGGTAGTTGTAACTGGGACTACCATTAACTAGTTACTGTTGTACATATGTTTTTGTTGCTTGATTGTATATTTGCAAGAGGTATCTGGTTGCTTGGCATAATTGTAATTGGGTAGCCTAGTCTCAAGTACCAAAATTGCATTTCTGAATCTTAGATCTGCTTCATGGTACATTTTCAAATTTAAGATCCGTACTGAATATATGAGCTCCTCATACCGTGGTAGTACTACCTAAAAAGAGCATCTGATATAATTATCTATAATTATGTATTGATTGCAAAGCAAAAGTGTCAGTCATACTGTGTCTGTTGAGCATAGTTTTTCTACGATGGCATTATTTTGTGCCATTAGTCTCTACTGATTTATTGATGAGGGATTCTTGGGACTCTAATTGTATGAAGATCAATACATGGGGTTATTCAACAATAAATTTCTTTGCTCCTATGAGTCGTTATGCAAGTAATGGTGGAGGACCTTCCAATGCTTCTCGAGAGTTGAAAGAAATGGTCAAGGCTTTGCATGATGCTGGAATTGAGGTATTTTTCTTACTCACTTGCAGTTTGAAAGCTTATTCGTTTCTGTCGACAGCTCGTAATTCTTCATGCTGATTATGTATATAATCCTCATTGTTGTATGGTTTTACTATCCCCAGGTCATTTTGGATGTTGTCTATAACCATACGAATGAGGCTGATGACAAGAATCCTTACACTACGTCATTTCGTGGCATAGATAACAAGGTGATTGCATAATCATATACTATATTAAGGCACCGTTTGGTAACCATTATTCTAGAAAAAAATGTATTCTTTGTGTCAAATCACACCTTTTTTGTGGTTGAAAATGAAGGAAAAACTATTGATGTGATGGAAAATATTATTTTATTGATGAATGTGTGGTTGAAAATTAGTAGAAGAATGAGAATGAAAAAAAGAATGGTTACCAAACGGTGCCTAAATAAATATCCCGGTTACTGTATGGAATCTTGTACTTGTCATCCTCCTTGGACTTTGCTATTTAACTTTTTGGTAGTCACATTGTTTTCAGTACTTACAATCTTTTTAGACACAAAGTTTCTCAATGAAGCTAAGAAAAACCTTCCCACAGCCCCCTTGTCTTCCCCCTTCCCCATCTCCTCCACCAATTAAAGGAGTGTTGTAGTGTACAAAGAAAATAATTTGATATTCACTTGTTTTCTTTTATTACGAGGGACTAGTATAGGCATGTTTATTGTTTTACTCATGATTTTCCGAAGTTCTTAATTCCTGGTGACTGGTAAAGAAACCTGGAGGAGTCTTAACTAGAAACAAACTTTTATATTGTCTTTTCTGACCTTAAGTTTCCATAACACTCACATTTCGTGTCTTTCTTTTATTATCGTTCTCAAATTTTAAAACATCAATTATATTTTTGGTTTCTCTTAGGTGTTTTCTGTGTTTCACTAATATGTCACTTGTTAATAATCATTTGATCAATGAGTTTCTATCATTATGCCATCCCGTTAACCAAACTCGCATCCTATATATTGAACCATCTCATCTAAAAATTTAAGTTATTAGACATTAGGCAAATTTATTTATATTATGTCTTCAACACACCTCCTCACTTGTAGTCAAAGGGTTAGATGTTCAAAATTTCTTTGTTGGGTAAAGGGGTAATCCTAATTAGGATATTTGCTGACTTTAATATCATATTGAATTGTCTCATATAAAAGTTTAAGCTGCTTGAGAGTAGACATTTATTTAGTTTTCAACGTTATTTTTACAACCTAATAACCCCGGCTGCTTGTCATATCTTAGAGATACAATCATTTACAACTAACATGTGTATCTTGTGTAGAAGACAATGAAACACACGATTTCTGTGTGAATCGTATTGTATTCATCCCTGTGTACATGTATTTATATACAACCGAATTGAAATATAGATGGAAAACAATCCCATAAATTAGGAAAAATAAGTTATCCTACTTAACTATGGAAACAATTAAATATGACACATAAATTATTCTAAAATCAATCCCTAATCACCTCAATTCATTCGGATTTTTACACTTCCCTTAAGTTTGATATAAATGTTGACCATATCCGACTTGCAAATGAAGTTATCAAAACTCTGTCGAGGTAGTCCTTTGATGAAGACATCTGTTGTTTGTTCCTTTGTAGGGACGTAGGTCATACAAATCACTCCACCTTCAACTTTTTCTTTGACAAAGTATTCCACTTCTGCTTGTTTGGTTCGATCATGTTCCACTCGATTCAAAGAGATGTGATTGCTGCTTTATTGTCACAATATAGTTTGATTGGGAGTTTTACAGTGACTTGCAATTCTTCTAAAAGTGTATTTAACCAGACTTTCACAGATTCCTTGTGCCACTGCTCTAAACTCGGCTTCTGCATTGCTTTTTGCCACTACATTTTGTTTCTTGCTTCTCCAAGTTACCAAGTTGCCCCATACATAGGTGCAGTAGCTAGTAGTTGATCTTCTATCTTCCGTAGAACCAGCCCAGTCTGCATCAGTGAAAATTTCTACTTCCTCTTATTTTTCTTGAAGAACAGTCCCTTTCCTGAAGATCCTTTTAGATACATGAGATTTTATATACTGCTTCCAAATGAGTTTCCTTTGGATGCATGTTGACTTACCACATTTACTGCAAATGCAATATTTGGTCCAGTATGAGATACGTAGATTAGCCTCACAGCTAGTCGTTGATATATGTCTTTCTCAACTGGTTTCCCAAAATTTTCTGCATTTCTTCTTGTCTCAATTGGTCCGTCACTTGGTTTACATCCAAGCATGCCTGTTTTAGATAGGAGGTTATCAATGTATTTTTCATTGTGAAGCACTAATACCCTTTCTTGACCTTGCAACTTCCATTCCTAATATCGCATTTGTTTTTGTGTAGTCTACCATAGGTTTGTATGTATCCTTTTGCCACAAGACGAGCTTTGTATCTTTCTATTGTCCCATCAGCCTTATATTTCACATTGAACACTCATTTGTACCATACGGGTCTGTTTCCTTTCGGTAGATTCATCACATCTCGAGTTTCATTTTTCTGTAGAGCTTGCATTTCTTCCATTATTGCATTTTCCACTTTGGAACTTTTAAGGCTTCTTGAATATTTCTTGGAATAGCCTTGCTTTCAAGGTTAGATGTAAAAGTACAAAATCTTGTAGATAAAGCATTATATGATATGAACTTTGAGATGGGGATGAAGAGTACATAACCGAGTTTGTTTCCTAAGTGCAATGGGTAAATTGATATCAGGAGATTCAGACTCATGGAAGTCTGGAGCATGGAAGTCTGGAGCTATTATTTGTTCCAATTCTCTTGGTGCTTCAAGTATGAGGTTCTCCTTTGGTTTTTGCTTTCTTGAGTAAACTAGTATCTCTTTGTCCTTTTGTTTTCCTGCATCTGCTCCTGGGTTCAAGTTTTGTTCTATATATAGCATGTTGGAACTCAATGGTGTGATGGAATTGGAATCTGTGTTTGAGGTATGTTCTGGAAGAGAGAGATCAAAATTTAAGAACCAATCTTCACTCAAATTCTCCCCCTGAAGAGAAATCTGGTGAAAATAAGGCATCCTTTCAAAGGATGTGACATCGAGACTTACAAATATCTTCTTTGTGGATGGATCATAGCATTTATAGCCTTTTTGAGTGGCTGAGTATCCAATGAATACAAATTTAACGACACGATGGTCTAGTTTATTTCTATTGTGAGAATGAATATGAACAAATGCAATACAGCCGAACACCTTGAGAGGTAGATTATAGACGCAAGGTAGGGAAGTAGTTATGATATTTTTGGAGAAGTGATTCAAAGTCAAGTGTGCGGCTATGCATTCTGTTGATAAGGTAGATAGAGGTTAGAATGGCGTCTCCCCAGTATTGTTTTGGTATATTTGTAGTGAATATTAAGGCTTGGAAACTTCAAGGAGATGTCTATTGCATTTAGCAATCCCATTTTGTTGAGTGTTGACACACGAACTTTGGTGGACTATCCCATTTTTTTGTAAGTAGTAACGTAAGATGGAGTTGAAGTATCCGGTGTCGTTATCTGTGCGGAGGATGTGAATTTGAGTTTGGAATTGCGTTTGAATCATTGAATGAAAGTTGATGAATACTGAACGAACATCAGTTTTTTTCTTTTAGCATATAAACCCAACAAACCCGAGTATGATCATCGATAAATGTAACAAACCATTTTTTGTGAGTGCGATTAGGGATTTGTGAAGGTCCCCATAAATCGCTGTGAATTATAGTGAATGATTTAGATGGTTTGTACATGGATTTCGAAAAGGTACTATGTTGGTGTTTTGCTGGTTCACAAATCTCATATTGAAAATGAAAGGAAGTGTTATTCGAAAAAATAGACGGAAGTACACGTCTTAAATATTGCATATTGGGATGACCCATCTGTAATGCCATAATAAAATTTCACTATCCCTAAAGACATGCATAATCATAAATTGCAATTTGACTAGGCTTACTTAAATCTGCCGCCTCAAAGTAGTAAATGCCCTCGTACTCTTTATCACTGCCAATCATCTTTCCCGATGATAGGTCCTTGAAAACATAGTGAAATGGAAAAAATTTAGCTGAGCAATTGGAGGTTTTTGTTAACTGATGACTAATGGATAACAAATTACAAGACAAATTTGGAACATGAAGTATTGAGTAGTGTTATAGAATCAAATATTTGGATACTCTCTTTTCCTGCAACAGTTGAGAGTGACCCATTTGCAATTTTGACCTTATTATTGCCGGCACAAGTTGTGTATGAGGAGAAAAGATGATAGGAGTCTGTCAAGTGATCGGACGCACCTGAATCAATAATCTAAGGAATTTTATATTTTAAGTAGGTAGTTAAGGCTCTCAAATGATTACCTTTGTGAGCTAGTGAGCTTCAAGGGTCCTCTGGAAGGTTGACCGGAAGTTTAAAGATTGGAAAAAATTTGATAAAGTAGTTCCAATTGTTTATGATTAAATGCACGACCTGCAATAGAATTATTTTCTTTAGAATTTTCAGTAGGATTAATTGATGTTTGATAGCCTCGATTTCTAGTATTTTGCCTTGGCTTCCAATCAGTGGGCTTCCTGTATATATCCCAACATGTATTTTCCTTGTGTTTTGGTTTACAGCAATGTTCACACCAAGGCCGTCTCCTTCCTTGTTTTGGTCCATTTGAAAAAAATCCATTCATTCGAGGCCCAGTACCATGTCCAGTGGGCCCTAGTATGCATGCAGGTTCACCTAGTCCATTATACAATTTTTCAGCCCATCCACTCTTTATACTAGAATTAAACCCATTTGGCCCAATTACAATAGCTGGCCCATTGCTTGATTTTCCAATTCCGCGTCGATAGCATCCCCGATTCCACCACCTTCATCTTCTCTGGTCTTCATCATGATTTTCCGACGGTATTCTTCCCTTTGTACTTCTGCAAATACTTCGTGTAGTTGGTAGTGGTTGCCAGCTTAAGATTCACCCCTGACATCATCCAGATCGTGGTTGAGAGGCTGGCCAGAAATTCAAAACCCCATTCATTCTCAACTCTTTTCTTGTAACGTACGCTGTCGCCAGGGCATTCCCATTTCTCCTCGAGGCTGAGATCAAGTTACTGCCACAGATTCGTCATCTCCAAGTAATAGTTAGTTACTTCTCTTTCCCCTTGTTTGGTTTGCCATAATCAGGTCTTTAACTTGAATATTAGTGAGGCGTTTTCTCCATCTAAATTTCTGTCTTTTATTGTGTCCCAGACTTCTTTCGTCGTCGGCAAGAATAGGTAAGTTTTACCTATTGACGGTGTCATGGAATTAACGAGCTAGGCGGTTATCATAGAATTTTTAGACTTCTATTTTTGAAGAAGCGTCGCCTCGGTTGTTTTCTTAGTGTTGTAATGAGATAACCTAATTTTCCTTTGCCTTCGATTATCAATTTGATGGATTGGGCCCATTCTTGGAAGTTTTTTCGGTTCAATTTTTCGATTGTGAGTTGAAATGAAGCGTTTTCGATGTTATTGGAGCCCATAGATGAGATGACCTCTGCACCACTTTGAAGTGATTCCGATGTTGTATATTCCTTATTGTTGGTAAGAATTTCTATCATTGATCGGTAGGATCATCGGAGCCTGGCTCTGATACCATGTAGAAGACAATGAAACACACTATTTCTGTGTGAATTGTATTTTATTCATCTCTGTGTACATGTATTTATATACAACTGAATTGAAATACAGATGGAAAAAAATCCCCTAAATTAGGAAAAATAAGGGCATGTTCTATTTACTGTTTTCAAGCCGTTTTCTGTTTTCTATTTTCTAAAACAGTGAAAACGCGTTCTCTTTCCAATTTTCGAAAACGCGTTTTTGAAAACAAGTTAAAAATTTACAAAGACAATCCAAAACGACAAATTTGTCGTTTTGGGTGTTTTCAGTTATAATCAAGCCAAAATTTTCAAAACGCGTTTTGGGTGTTTTTCGTTTTTTTTTTTATTTTTGAAAACAATTTTTCAAAATCTCAAAAAGAACACATTTTCAATAATTTCAAAATGGACACTTAAAACACAAAACTCAAAATAAATTCAAAACTCAAAAAACAAAATTGAAATACAAAGAGAACACCCCCTAAATTATCCTGCTTGACTATGGAAACAATTAAATATGGTACATAAATTATTCTGAAATCAATCCCTAATCACCTCTTTTCATACGGATTTCTACATCTTACCTTTTCTCATCTTCTGCAATCAAATTATTAACTTTCACGACTTCACATCACATCCTCTCTCTCTACTACAAAATCTCAACTCGGATATTCCCTACTATTGAATCTTTTACGAGGTTCTTAAATTCCAATTAGCATGATATGGGACTTTGAAGGGGAAAAGAATCTATAAAATTTACACGATCAGTGATAAAAAAATAAGATTGAGAAATATGCATTTTTGGAAACCAAACCATGCAAGATAATAAGGCACTATGAAACGGGGGTCAAAATAATAGCTTTCACGTTTCTTATCTCTAATTGTTCTAATTGGTTATGTATATAATTTTTCCAATGAATTGCTAATCCTATATTACCAAGTGAGGCACTATGAAACGGGGGTCAAAATAACAGCTTTCACGTTTCTTAGCTCTAATTGTTCTAATTGGTTATGTATATAATTTTTCCAATTAATTGCCAATCCTATATTACCAAGTGCAATAATAACATGAAACAGAACACACAAAAAAGGGAACACACACATAATTTAAAATGGTCCACTCTCAATGCCGTTACAAAATTGTACTATATCAAAGAACAGGATTACAATGTGTTTCTAGACTTACTCTTTCTACTTTCTACTACAAAAAAGAGGCTCATCCTAATACATGGAAAAGAAGAAATATTAGGGCAACTAAATATATTTACGGATATTCCATAGTACAACCCCAAGTACTTAAAAATTTTCCACACATCCGAAGGTCGAGGGGAAAAGTGTAGTGGATTAGGCTCGTAGAAATTTATTCCCAAGTTGTAAGAATTATTACGAAGTGGAAGATGAGATATTTCACGACTTAATTAACTCTTAAACTATTTGCAGGTTTATTACATTGTAGATTTAGATAACAATGCCAAGTTGCTGAACTTCTCGGGATGTGGTATTTCCTGCTTACCTTTCTACTCTTCTTTATTGGTACCAGTCACATGAGTGTTATGAGTCATTAGCATTTGTTCTAAATCCATAAGTAGTTGCATTTAACGAAAACTATCTTCTACTTTCTTTTGGTTTATCACCGTTTTTTTTAATCTAGATTTGACACTTCCATGGAACTCTTTTAATATGTGGTATAGATTTTGAGAATACTGTTTTACATCACTGATGGTGATGATCACCCATCTAGGTAATGACCCCTTGATTCAATGGTCAATGCATTAAAATGCATCACAAGGACAATGAATCAGGGGGCCTACTGCCACCTAGATTGGTAGTCATTACAACTGGTAATGAATAGCATTACTCAAAATTTGAACTCTAAATATCTAATGTTTCCCATTGAATGTGAATAAAAGCTTGAGAGGGAAATATAGATTGTTCCCAATACTTAACTATGAACTAATTTTGGTCTTATACTGTGTCATATAATTGTCATGCTACATGGTATAAAGTCTTTGTTTTATCTCTCATCATTATTATGAGGAATATATGTAGTTTCTCATATGCAAATTTACACCAATATCCAGGAAATACATTGAATTGTAACCATCCTGTGGTTATGGAACTAATACTTGACAGCTTGAGGCACTGGTACATTTTCAATCCTTTTAATCTTTGGTTATATTTTCCTCATGGCCATGCTGGATAGTCTTTGCTAATAAAGTGAACAAAAGACATGCATGTCATGAAAATTATTCACTTGCTTTTGTCCTCAAGTTGTAATGAGTAAATTTTGTCGTCCCAGTTTCCCTTATGAGAATATCACGGCATGAGAGTCTCTGCATGTTGATCAAGTCTCGCCACAGCCTAATTATGGAACTTGTGCATGCTTCAGGATTTGAAGGGAAAAAATGAACCCCGCATACATGTGATGGGGTGTCTTAAAGACAAGATTTAAATAATATACACCTGGCTCTCTCTAAGAATTTAAACTTTTAGATAAATTGGTTAACACACCCTTGACATGCTCATCCATTTGTCCTAGTATTTATTAAAATATGATCATTTAAGTTAGTTTAATTGATTGGTGATCCATCATTTATTGATGATTAAATGGGCAGATATTAAAATTTGATCAAATGAGATATTTTAATTAATTGTTGATTCATCTTTTACGGATGATCAAACGGATCACAGAAGGTAGGGTTCCCCCCCCCCCCCCCCCCCACACACACACACAAACCATTCGAGCTGAAATTGATTATTGTTCCTATGTAGTTTGAACTATCTATCAGTGTTTCATTCTCTTTGTTGTTTTTGTAAGTGGTAGGAACATAAGTGAAATTTTTGGGATTGCTAGCTATTAATTTATTTGTCTCCTTTCTTTCTCTGAATTATATTTTTGTTTCATCATATAACTGTCCATAAAATTGTATTTCCTGATGAATATTTACTTGCACCTTTTCATAGTGATTCATTTGATATTCTTTGCAATGCTTTGACTTGTATATTTTTTTCATTCATTTTATTGAATATATATCTCTTTCCTGAATTGCTGTCTTTTCTATTAAAATGACCGAAGGGTTCTTGAGTATCACGTGGATGGGTTCCGCTTTGATCTTACGAGTGTTCTTTGTCGAGGAACTGATGGTTCTCCTCTCAGCGCTCCCCCATTGATTAGGGTAAGTCGTGGCACATTTTTGACTGGATGTTCTTTCATATGATCAAGCTATTTCCTTTTCTTTTTTCTTTTGCACTTGTTTCCAGAAGATTGACATTCTATACTGTCAAACCTGTTCTGTATTTCACACACATGCAAAGTTGAGAACATTGCTTAGGTAACACAGGTTGTGGATATATTTTGGACAGTAATGATAAAAACGTGATGGAAAATGTCTATGATTCTGCATGTGAGATGCAATATAAACAGGAACCTTCTGTGATATATGTCGAATAAAAATTGACATGAAAATCCTATTTTGATTTAACTTAAAATAAGGTAGGTGATTTACTGCAGTAGAACTAAATTTTTTGTCATTCTATTACTGTACAAATAAAAGATGATAGACAAAATTGTCTAATCGCTGTTTGGTTTATGTTTCAGCAATTGATAACTTATACAAATGAATGTGTCGATTGAAATTATATATAAAGGTCCACTTGCTATTGTCATTGACACTTTTATGTACTGATAACGGCTGCTGGTGGTGGATTTTCTGGTTATGGCATAAAATGACATTTTCACAGTAATAAGTTCATATTCCTGTGTAAAATTGTGCAAAATTATAAATTATACATTGTTGCCATATTTAACTTTCTGCTGGTTTGCTCATACTCTAATACACATGACTCTAGATGTAACACATATATTGCAAGTAATTAGGAGATTTGGTCAAAAAGAGCCTTGACTTAGGACATATGTACATAGACATGTCATCTTTTGAATTATAAGAATGTTAGCAAGCACTAAATAATTTCTACATAAAATTGATAATATGATAAACAGTAACTTTGTTTCAAGGAAATAATTTCCTACATAAAATTGATAGTATGAAAAAGTAACGGTAATTTTGTTTAAAGGAACATATATCATTGTTGATGACAATTTAAATGAGTACTTTGTCCCTCTTTGAAGCGTGACCTTTTAGATGAGGTGGTTCGATATGATATTAGACCATGGGTTTAAGTCTCGTTGCCATGCATATATGAAAAATGTGCTTGTGCCATGCCATTGATGAAAAATTGAATCTAGCCTACACGGAGTGTGTGGAAGAGAATATCTAAATAAATAATATTTTCTTATATCTAAATGCATAAGCGTTTTAGGTAAGGTGGTCGAGCAATTATAGATGAGAAATGATACCAAAGATGACATTTTGTTCCTTTTCGGGTAAATTGTAGTTTTGTTTTGGTTCTTGCTTGGATGGACTTAAGTGTTGGAGAGCCATGTTCATTGCAATAGGGTCTGGCTAAAAATGCTCGTTAGTAGAATCGGACACTGGTGTGTTATGGATACGTAAACATTAAAGTATAATGTAGCCTGTTTCTATAGTTTGGAAGTTAGCTGATAGAGCCTCCCTAAAACAAGAATAATATTTATTTTTTAAAATTTTGTTTTAACAAATCATAAAAAAGTGTTGGGAACCTTATCAACTGATGTATTCTTGGTTTGTAATGAATTTGAGGTTTTAATGTGCAGGCAATTGCCAAAGATGGTATCTTATCCAGATGTAAACTCATTTCAGAACCTTGGGATTGTGGAGGTCTTTATCTTGTTGGAAGATTTCCAAACTGGGATCGGTAACTTCTACATGATTTTTTAATTCAGTAGATTCGACTTAAAAATAATCTGCAGATACTGGAGTATCATTTTCACTGTTGGGCTACATTAGCATACATATCATTATTGCTGATTATTGCCTATTCAAACTTTTACGGTGGTTCATTACACTTTAGTTGATGTCACTGACTTTCCATCAAATTTTTAAAAATATTTTACAGTCTTTTTATTATTACATTATTTGTTTAACAAAATTTGTTCCAATAATTTTATTGTTGTATACACAAAGTTTAATAGTTTCCTACTACAAATGTGATTTAATTTTTTTAGTTGTGTTTATCTTTTCAATTGTGCTTATCTATCCTAGTTTTCTTTTATAGTTGTGATAGGTTCTCTCTTTTATTTGATTATTAGTACTATAGTTTCAATTTCTTAGCATTAGTAGAAGTAGGGAATAATCTTGTCTATAAATATCCTCGTATAATTTTTCAACACATCAATTATAAATTCAATAAAAAGCAAGATTATTCTAATATCGTTCTTACTTACAATTCTTAATACAAGAATTCATAACCGCTTCCGCACTAAATTGGTATCAGAGCAAGAAAATTGCCTCAATTTGATGGTTAATGATGTTTCTGGTGGTAGGCGAACCGCTGACTACGAACAGAGTTTTGAAAAAACCGAACAATGAACAGAAGGAATCGATGAAACTCTTCGCAGCATCAACGTGATGCTGACTGCGTTGATTGTTGATAAGAGTCGCGAGCTCATAGAGGGACAACCGGACTGACATGATAATTTGCTCGAACACTTGGTTCGTTTGCCTACACAACATTCCTCATTCTATAACTTCCGATAGAGATGTAAAGTTTCTAAGTCATTTTTGGAGAACACCGTGGAGAATATTTGATACTTCTTAAAAGTTTTGTAGCACGAGTTATCCCTAAACTATGGGCAAACAGAAGTGGCTAATTGAACTCTTGACAATATGATTCGAGCAAATAGTGGAGATAAACCAAAATAGTGGGCAACACAGTGGGATGTTGCCCTTCTACAGATTGAATTTTCTTTTAACAATATGCCTATTTGATCAAACAAGAAAAATTATTTTGAAGTCGTTTACACTAATATTCTACGGCGTATGGTAGATTTGATTCGATCCCCTAATGTCAACTCTAATGCAGAAGAGTTTGCAGAATGTATGCACAGAATTCATCATGAAGTAAAACAAAATTTAGAAGATACTAGTATTCGTTACAAGACTACTGTAGACCAACGTCGATGCCTTAGGTTGTTCAACGAAAGTAATTTGGTGATGATCCATCATCAAAAAAATCGTTTTCTTGTTGATACATACAATAAGATCAAAGATAAGAAGATTGGTCTTTTCCGCAGTTGTCAAAAGATCGGCGATAATTTTTACAAGATTGACCTTCCAGCTAATATGAACATTTCCAATCTGCATGAGTTTTCCTTACGATGGTGATTTACCTTTTCCAGTTTTGTTTTTCTTTTCAATTGTGCTTATCTAGCCTAGTTTTCTTTTATAGTTGTTTCTCTTTTATTTGATTAGTACTATAGTTTCCATTTCCTAGTATTAGTAAAAGTATGAGAATAATCTTGCCTATAAATATAAAGACATTGTACACTTTTTCAACACATCAATTATAAATTCAATACAAAGAAAGATTATTCTAATATCGTTCTTACTTACAATTCTTATTACAAAAATTCATAAACGCTTCCGCACCAAAAGTGCTACTGGGAACTTATTCCTCCACAATATGCACTATATAACAAGGGTTGTATCTTTTGAAGTTGTTTATGACTGTCTGAATTAATAAAACTGGCCTCTTTGGTCCCTAATTTGAAAGATTCCATAGTTTGCTTACTATACTCGCTGCTGTAGCATTATAAACTGTATTTTACTCTTTCTTCCGTCGGGATAAATCTGACCCCTTCCCCTGTTCCCGCCTACGTATATAGGATATTTTAAGAAGTGAACATCTTTCTACATGTAATTGTAGGTGTTCATAGTTTCATATGTTACCTGTTTGTGATGATTATTTTATCAGGCTTCTGAAATGTGAAGATACCATGCACACAATTACTTGATTATTATGAGAGAGAGAGAGAGAGAGAGAGAGAGAGAGAGTATTTTTTATGATCTTTAAGTCAGGTACGTCATATTCAGCTTGACTTTATGAGGAGTGCATTTTGTAGTGACTACAAGTTTGTTCGTGCTTGTTTTGTAGTGCTTTTTTCTATAGGTAATCAGATAATTTTATTAATCAAAGAAGAATACACAGGAAGTGTATTATCAACTTAAATAAGAAAGAAAATACATGAAGTTAGGCAGCCCATCTATAGGATTGCTAGCCGCAGCATTAAACCAAGTATACAAAGATAAAATAGTTCTCTAATTTGTTCTGTATTCCGTGTTTGGTCTTCAAAATATCGGTTGTTCATTTCTCTCTACACACGCCATATAATGCATCCCGGGATAAGATTCCATACAAGTTTACTATCCTTGTCGTGAAGTTTTCTTTTCCATTCCCGCAACACCTCTTCTATACGTCTAGGCAAAACCCAATCTATATGTTGAGAAGTCAGAATACTATTCCACAGCCAGCGAACACCGTCACAGTGAATGAACAAGTGGTCACGCGTCTCCCCATTACTCTTACACATATAGCACCACTTTCTTCGGAGGTTATCCATCGTTAATGCCTGTCCCCTCACTACCGTCTACAGTAAAAATGCCTCCCGTGGAGGCAATTTACATTGCCACACCATCTTCCAGGGGAGTGAACTCTCCACAGGTCCCAAAAGAGATCTAAAATAAGATCGAACTGAAAAAATACAATTTCGTTCCAACCTCCATCGGCTACGATCGTCCTCTCCTACCCGAATTTGCACCTCATACAAAGAGGTTAGAAATAGCGCATAATCATCCAATTCCCAATCCTGCAAACCCTACTGAAAAGTAATATTCCAACTGTAACTCCCATTGTGAATGGCTAAAATGTCATTCACCATAGCAGAAGACACCATAGTAATGCGATGCAGGGAAGGAAATCTCACCTTCAGCGTTATATCTCCACACCGACAATCATCCTAAAATTTGATATTATTACCATTCCCCACCACAAAAGTCAATCTGTCCCGAAAGTCGTTCTATCCCCGTCGAATATACCTCCACAAACTCACCCGGTAAGACCCACGACCTTCACCCGAACACCAGCCCCCCTCCATCACACCATACTTCGCCCTAATGATTTCTCTCCAGAAACTCTCCCTCTCCACTCCAAACCGCCACAATCATTTGCCCAATAATTCCTTGTTAAACAAAATAAGCCTCCTTAATCCGAGGCCCCCATCCTCATAGGGAGCAAACAACTCCCCAATTAACCAAATGAAGTTTCCTCTCCTCTCCCAATCCTGCCCAAAGAAATTCCCTTTGAATCCTTTCTAATCTACTTTTCACTGCAACAGAAATAGGAAACACTGACAAAAAATAAGTAGGGATATTTGATAGTAGATTTAATGAGAGTAAGACGGCCTCCCTTCGAGAGATACATACGCTTCTACCCCGCTAACCTCCTTTTCACCTTTTCCACAATAGTATTCCAAATATTAATACTTTTAAACCATGCCCCTGAAGGGAGTCCAAAATATGACATAGGTAACTGCACAACCCAACAACCCAATGTAATAGCTAGTTCCTTCATGTTAGTGACCTCTACTGGAATAACCTCAGATTTCTCCAGATTTATCTTCAATCCAGATACCGCTTCAAAGCATAGGAGCAACCGACGTAAGTTCATGAATTGCTCCTCATCTGCATCACATAAAATTAGTGTCATCAACAAATAGCAGATGGGATACCGGCAGTTGACCAACCGTAAAACCCTTTATCAAATTCTCCCGCCTCGTTTTCTCGAGCATCCTACCGAGAGCCTCTATTACAATAACAAACAACAATGGAGACAATGGTCCCCTTGCGTTAATCCTGTGATGCTCCGAAAATAACCCTCAGGGGTACCGTTAACCAGAACTGAGAATGAAATAGTAGAGATACAGAACTGAATCCACTTACACCACTTATTCCCAAAATCGCCTAAGCATATACAGAAGGAACCTCCAGTTCACGTGTGTCAAGGAGATTAAATAAGATTACGAAGATCGTCGAAGATTGAATAAGATTCCGAAGATCATCGAAAATTTCGATTATATTATTATAATTGTATTAGATATAGATAGATTATTTTTACCATTAATTAATATTGTAATTGATTGATTCTATATTTAGTTGTTTTAGTCCTATTTAATGAGAGAACCTCTCACAAAGAGGGGGCATCGAGTCTTTTATTGAGTATATTTGACATGGTATCAGA
This sequence comes from Fraxinus americana, assembly GCA_035079005.1. Classification (NCBI taxonomy): domain Eukaryota; kingdom Viridiplantae; phylum Streptophyta; class Magnoliopsida; order Lamiales; family Oleaceae; genus Fraxinus; species Fraxinus americana. The sequence continues at coordinate 20,760,037 of CM068706.1, forward strand.
GCTGTTCCGATCCTAGACAGATTAACCCTTGAATTTCATTTCGGGACGGTCAATTTTTTTAAGCTTTCCGGCGATTTTCCCTTACAGTTATGTTCGAGCTCCCATACTCTACCTCTGCATTATTGAGGTAAAAAAGAACTCGGTTACTCATGACATTCTCAATCATCATTAGCATGCGCTCTACTTCCGCGAATGCATCAAATTCAGTTTTTGCCGACACACAAATTTTCGAATGAAAGTTTTTAGATCTTTAGCCAAAGACGTCATTGCTACAATTGATTGCGTACCCACAGTAGTTTGGACTTCAGTTGAATATTGGGTGGTTGAATTCATCGATTGGTGCATATTAGGACTATCAATTGTGGGATTAACTATCGTCCAGAATTGCATTTGCGCCTAGGACGATAACGGGAGCTGCGCAATCACGTCTTGGAATGTTTTGGATGAAGTTGGTCCATGGACTCGGTCGCCCTGATGAGGTGAACCTAAGGGTGGTGGGCCGGGATCGGGAATGTCGTCGGAGTGGCCGGAAATTGGAGGCAACCCTTGCGCAGCCCGAGTTTTTGCTGCCCCATTTTGATCTGATTTTGGTTTTTTTTTTTTTTTTGGTGTTGTTTGTATGGGATTTGTAGAGGGTGATGAGGCACCGACTATGTAGGTGTGAGTGGTGGCTGACTTTCTTTTAGCAATGGCAGGAGGTGGACGTTCTAGTTTTCTGGTGGTTGAGTTTGTGGTGGGTTAGTTTATGGGTTGTCTTTGTATGGCTAATGGGCTTGAAGGGTTGTATGGTTAGTGGGTTGGATTTGGGTTAATGGGTTATGGATAATTGGGTTGATTAATTTTCTTATGGGCAGAAATTTCTTCTCTAAAATTTGGGGGAAACATATTTGATTATTTTTTTGAGGGATTTTGCAATTATAATATGTTATTACTTAAAAAAAAAACAATTCATTTTTTTTTTTGTTGAGGAGAGAGAGAAGTGAGAGTGCAGATCGTGGAGTTTTTTGGTTGCTCGGTTGATGATCAAGAGTTTTGGATTCTCAAATGAGGATCATCTTTAGTTTTTTTTTTTAGGCTGTTTTGTGGGATTTCTTCCACTTACAACATCTAGGGTTTTGGCCGGTGTTTTGGCGTTAGAGCTTTTGTCGAAACACGAATTATGTGTTCGTCTAAGTTTTCCCGTCAGATAGAACTCACTGTGTGTGGGCCACTTCGTGAATTTCTTTTGGAAATTCTTCTTGGGGAGTGAGTTCTTTGGAGTATCTTTGGAGTGTTATTTGAGTGGTTTTGGAGTAGTTCTTTGTTGTTTCTGCACTATTTGTTATTTTTGGTCTCTCGTCCGTCACTAATTTTCGTAGTTAGTTGTTCTGCTTTGGATTTCTTCTTCGTGGGCACAAGCATTGTCACCGTCGCTAGTTCATGATTGCAAATTGATGCTTTTACCAACATCAATTTGAGAAGGGATGTCAAGGAGATTGAATAAGATTTCGAAGATCGTCGAAGATTACGATTATATTATTATAATTGTATTAGATATAGATAGATTGTTTTTACCATTAATTAATATTGTAATTGATTGCTTCCATATTTAGTTGTTATTTTAGTCCTATTTAATGAGAGAACCTCTCACAAAGAGGGGCATCGAGTCTTTTATTGAGTATATTTGACAACGTGATCATAAGCTTTCTGAATATCAAGCTTGCATAGCATCCCTGGAACCCCTAGGCGCAGTTTTGAGTCAATGCATTCATTCGCTATTAGTACAGAATCCAATATCTGCCCACCTTTCACGAAGGCATTCGGGAACTTAGACACCACTTTCCCTAACACCTCCTTGAGTCTATTTGCCAAGATTTTCGCAATAATCTTGTACACCCCACTGACTAAGCTAACAGGGTGAAAATCCTTAATATCGGTCGCTCCTTTTTTTTTAGGTATCAACAAGATAAATGTTACGTTAGAACTTCTCAGAAACCTGCCACGCTCAAAAAAGTAAGTGAAAACATCAATAATATTCTATCGCACCACCTCCCAACACGTTTTATAAAATGAGAACGAGAAACCATCTGGTCCGGAGCCTTATCAATATTCATACTAAACACCTCCTTAATTTCGTCCTCCTCAAATGGTCTCTCCAACCAACCAGCATCCTCCTCCGTAATAGTAGAAAACTTCAATCCTTCAAACTCTGGCCTCCACTTAAACTGCTCCCGATATAGATTCTGATAGAATCTCACCATATGGGTCCCAATAGCTCTGGATCCTCATAAGTAACCACATCTACCTCCAACTCCGTAACATAATTGTTATACCTGTTAGAATTGGCGACCCTATGGAAAAACTTAGTGCATTTGTCCCCCTCTTTCAACCACGTGACCTTAGATTTCTGGCCCCAAGCAATCTCCTTTATCCCCACCAACCTCACTATCTCTTCCCTTAATACTCCACGTCTCTCCTTCTCCTCCCCATCCAACTCTAGACTCTCCTCAAACTTATCTAGCTCTTTAATGTCTGAAAGACACTGGACTTTACGAAAGTTCACATTGCTCACCACCTCCTCGTTCCACCTCTTTAAATCCCTTTTTAATACCTTCAACTTTTAACCACATCTTCTCAAACCTAAGGCCTTATTCTACTACCCCTAGTATTCCCAGCTAATAAAAGTGGGAAATGATCAGAGTACACCCTTTCCAATCTCCTCTGAATAACATCTGAATACTTAGCATCTCACTCTCGGCTAACCAAGAACCGGTCTATACGAGATAGAACAGGTTGGTCCCGATTAGATGACCAAGTAAAGTCTCCCCCAATCATAGACATATCGACCAACATATTCTCTCTAATAAAATCTGAATATTCCTCCATAGCCCCAGTTAGTCTACCACCACTCGACCTTTTAGTAGGAAATCGAACCACGTTAAAATCACCCCCAATGCACGTTGGGAGATTCCACCAAGCCATCATACCAGTCAAGTCATCCCACAAAACCCCTACTCATCGGAATTAGGTCCATAAACTCCTATAAACATCCAATGGAATCCATCCCCAATATTTCTAAACGAGAGCAATAGCGAGTATGACCCTACACTAACGTCCTCTATATCATATACTCTAGTGTCTCACATGATAAGCATACCTCCTGATACCCTCGATGACCCAAAAAACTGATATCCTACATGCTGTTCCCCCCATAAGCTACTAATCACAGCCCTCAAGACGAACTCCAATTTAGTTTCTTGCAAACAAACAAGGTCCGCCCTCCATCCCCTTAACAAATTTTGAACACCTAACCTTTTCCCAACTTCATTAAACCCCCTCACATTCCAGCTAATAAGTTTTGGGGTCATTTTAACGCTCCGTCATCCTTCCCCAGCAATCATTTCCTTGACTAGTCACCCTTAGCATCATAATTAATAGACCATTCGAGCAGCTTAAGTTTGCGAACACCCTGCATTCTTGCTTTGCCTACTTGTATGCTCATCCCCGGCCCCCTACTAGCCTCCAGTTTCTCGAACAATTACATGAGTCTACTTTCATATCCATCGCAAGACACGCCACCACCTTCCTGAAATCCTGAATTTTTTGAAGGACCTAATTTGAAGGTTGGGGTCCAGCTTCAATCGCATTCACCTTCATTGTTTCCTCTGCATGACAACACTCTAAAGGATCATACCAATATCCCTCCGCTTCCTCCACTTGTACAACATCATTGTCGGTCCCCCCTTCTGGCCGCCATTTACCCACAATACTAAAGCTTTTTCAGTCCCTAATTCTTTTTCTTTTAGGGACTTAATGTGCCTTCTGTTGTATGTGTTCCCAACCATAACTGCTGCACGAGCCGCATCGTGCTCTTTCAGGACTCCCGAAGCAGGATTTTCTTCCAATACATTTACCATCTCCTCGATCCCATCATCATTAGCTATGAACCCCGAAGCTTTGTCATCTGTATCCAACTCCACCACTTCGATCCCATCATCATTTCCGGAATATACTGCTTCGGTCCGTGCCTGATGCTTGCAATTAGGCTTTATCATCCTCTGCTTGTCTTTAATATGGGCTACATTCTATGATACCTCCTTAGGAACCAAGCTCGCTAATTGTTTTTCGTTAGCTAGAGGCTCATCCACGCCAACCCCACACTGATGACAATATAATATCCTGGGGCTCGCCTTAGACCCACATCCCACTAGCCTGATTAACTCATCCAACTCTTCTTTCATCGCCTGAACGCGGGCCCTTATTTCAGCACTGTTCAATATTCCACCATGTGAGCCTTCTGCATGTGTCTCCATAGGCTTATGCACCGTACTATGATCGTCATTCTCCCTCACATTATACGTCCTGTCATTTCGCACTAGCCCCCGTTGATCAACTTTATGCAATGTATGTAAGTTTGCCGTAACTTCGGCATAAGTCATCCCTCATCGATGTCTTTCATCAGCCTTATCTCTGGCTATAAATGAATCTACAACAGCTTTAAACACCCGCGAAAACGATGCTCATACCTCTCCATTCATCCCTTTCGGCACCATCACAGCTCCCATCCGACGCCTCTCTCCATACTGTGCTATCGTCAAATACTAGCACATCTGTTCGCACAACGTTGTGCCAAGAAAGCTCTTGATGACTCATTAAACTTGAAGACAAAATCCTCCAACTTACTAGCCACTCTCAATTTATCCAACAAATTCACCATCCAAAGTACACCAAACCTCTCCATATAGATTGCGGACATCCTCGAGCCCCACTCAATTATCCTAATATTACTTGATTCATTAACAGACACCACAAATTCCTTTGCCTCGACTCTAAATCGCTAATTGAATAACACATGTATTTCTGCCTACTTTTTCCTTTGAATGTGTATAAGCGGCATATCTGATGATAAAATAGGCCTACTGGGTAATCTGGAAATGTCGTGCTGATTTTCAGGTTTTTCGGCTGCGGCGTGTGGCCCACACGCGCCTGCAGGTTTGCCGCTAGAGCAGCGCGTGGCCCACGCGACATGCCCTCCGACGTCGGAAAATGTCTGCACAATCCACCGGTCAGGCACGTCTGCAGGAAAAATGGCGTGATTGTGGTAAATTTGTGTTTAGAACCCAGGTCGCTCCACTGTATTAAGCTTTCCTTTGCCATGGTTGCCGTCGCCAGAGGTCCCCACATCACCCTAGATCGTCTCGCCACTGATTGCTGCACCTGTTCGAGCGGCGGTGCTAGGGTTTCCACCTAGGGCCGCCGCCTGTTGAGTGTAGATATTGGCCGGATTGGCCATGGGTATGTGGCGTGAGACCGGTAGGGAGAGTTTTGCCGATCGATACCTTATTGCCGTCGCCGGCGTTGACTGGAATAGGTGGTTGTTGGGTGGTAGGTGGCTGGTTAAGTGGTGGTTGAATATTTTTGGATATTGAGGGAAAGGGCTCCATTTTCAAATCAGAGCGTGTGTCAATATATGTTATCGGTTCCATAACCATGGTAGTGCTTTTAAATGCATATAAGCTATGGTTCTCTGAAATTTGTGGATAAAAGTTGTGGGTCTTATGAAATGTGTTGATAAAATAGAGTTTGACCAATTTATAAGCACTTGCAAAATTTACCAAACATGCACTTCATATTTGAGTGACTTATAAATTTGTCGTCATTGGAGAACTCCAATTGAATTGATAGCATAAGATTTTCTCTATCAATTTGTTCATTTGATGTTAGCATAACCAGTGGTTCATTGTATTTATATGCACATGTTAATTTTTATAAAAAAGGCTATCATACTGAGTGCTGATTCTAGGCCTCCATCAGACTGCATATACAATATGCTGAGATACTTCACAAGGAACTTTCAAAGAATTTTATGGAATGTATATAATATGCTGAGATCAAATGCAACAATGGCAGAAACATTTGGTGTTGCTATTTTGTTTTCTTCTGCAGTTCCTTAATATAAGTTTTACTATGTCTAGACAAACATTTAGGTTCCACACAATCATACACTGGTTTCTTTGATTTTGTAGGTGGGCTGAGTGGAACGGGAAGTACCGTGATGATGTTAGAAGATTTATAAAGGTGATGGTAGCGGGAAATTCTAGCTGTTGATATTATCAAAATTATATAACTTAAAATTCATTAGTACCTTGATATCATCAATAAAATAGTGGAATATGTTTAAAATGATGAAGCTATATGAAGTTTAAGAACAGGAATTAGTTATAAAAAGTTGATTATATCAGATATAAAATTTTAGTACTTCCAAATTCCTGCCGGAGTTGCTTCATTAATGGCCCATCCTCAGTTTGCTTATATTTGTTGACATTTTACCATTTTTAATACGTAACTCGAGTTGCTTCTTAACATAGCTAACTTTATTCACAGATTTGAACAGAGATCCCCTTTTACTTGAAGTAAAGGAAAGCTCTTTCCGGACACTTGTAACAAAATCCTATGTTCGGGTCTAGGAGTGTGAAGGGAAGAGTAAGGAGAAGGATTGGTGTGGTCCCTGATAGGATGTACATATTCTTGAGTCCATATTGTTTGGCACCAGGGAGTGGATGGGGAGGGCAATAGAAATGGATAAATAGTTAATAGAAAGACAGAAAAATCTATACCTAATTTACTGCTGAACCTTGCTTTTCCCAGTAGATGAATTTGGATTGAGGTCAATTTAATCATTCTAATCCTTTTATCTCCAGCAGCAGAAATAAAAATGGAGGATGGGTAAGGTATCAGCACTTTTACGTCTCCTACATTTACCCTTTGCAAACAAGGTGGCTCTTTCTTCTCACCCAACCAAATAGAGGTTTAAGTGTACCATTATGTGGTGTGCACATTAGAATCTATCATTTTTTTTCAAATTGACATGGACTGAGATCTCAAAGAAGCAAAAATAAAAACCAAATAAATATTTGGTCAAGTCCCTTTTAGTAGAAACATAGTTTCACTATAAAGATTACGTTTCCCAATATGTAACCTAACAAGAGTTATTAATTTTAAATCCTAACCAGTCTTCTTGTGAACTCTTATTGTTGAGTTGTTGAATTGAAAAAATGGAAGCATTTAATGGAACTGTGTCACAGTTTATTTTATTTTGTCACTCTTAAATGCTTCAAATTTTGCTATCTATTTTCATGCTAAAACCCTAATTATCATGCAGGGTGACCATGGCATGAAAGGGAGCTTTGCAACTCGGTTCACTGGTTCTGCAGATCTTTACAGGGTAAACACTGTAACTTCGAATGTGAATTTTGGACTTGATGAATTATCACTTTATGATATTTTATTTCCCACCTCTTTGGCAGCCAGTGTAGTGAAGAAATTAATTTTCAAGCTTGACAAACAATTAGTTGGTCATCCTTGAATTTAAATTGTTAATGAGAAATATCTTTGCACAAGCTTGAGGAGAAGTGCGGGAAGATTTGACCTTCCTAGCTCATTCAAATAGTAGACAAACTGGGTTTTTTTATTTGTTTCTTATTTAGTAGATGTTATATATGTTATGTTCATGTGAGCGAACACTTCACCAAAAATACAGGCGAACCAAAAATGAGCTAAAAATCACTCACAGGGGAGAAACCTCATAAGCAACCTTAAATACATGATGTGAGCCAATATACTTGAGCAAAAACGTAAGGGATTAAGCTGGTGAATAAAATGTGAACAAGATAACATAATTACTTAGTAACTTAGAAGTCATTTGATCAAAGGCTACCACGTGACTAACCAAAAAGACCTATTTACCTCCAATGGCTGAATAAAAATCTACAAATAAGCGTGCCTGGGACAAAGAAGATCATGCTGAATTTGAAATCTCTTCCTCCCTTATAGCCATTTCTCTTCTTCCTCCCTGTTGAGCAGCAGAATAGTGAGGTTAGGAGGGGAAGACCCTGGCTAGGTGAAAGAAATTTGTTAATCATCATTTAGAGGTCACAGTAAATTCAACCCAATTTCATTTTCTTTGTACATGTCATTACGGTAAGTCTTTATAGGGAAAATTACAGTAGATGTTGACAAGGTTATGGTAGGTATCAACACAGAAGATTATGGAAGGTACTAATACCCTATAAATTTGGTCTTTCTTTTTGTAATTCTCAAGATAAAAGAATTATAGAGATTATATTCTCCTTCCTATTTTTGTCTCAATTACTTTTACATTATGATTTCCAAAATTGTACCAGATGGGAGTTTTATCTGACTTGGTTAAACTTGCAATCACTTCCATTTTTGCCCGACCAACTTTCTTCCGCTCATTCGACCAACTTCTTCGTGCTTCTTCTTCTACTTCTAACTGTTTAGGTTACTAGTATAGTTTTCCTTCTATTTTCTTCATACCCAAGAGATTATCGAATTCCCATCTCTAAGTGAACAGCCTTACTGGACAGTTGGAAGCTTGTTTTCAAACATATATGCATCCACATGCAACCAGCTCCAAGTGTTTCCAATATCGTGTTCACTTTACGAATTTAATATATATTCATCAAAGGCTTAACACTAGCACAATTTTCCATAAATGAATAGTAGAAAGACTTGAAACCAAGTCTTTTACATGATCCTGATACCATGCTGGCCACCACCTTATGAGCTTAAGTTGCTGGAGAGGGGGACACGTTTACACATTTATTTGTTAAATATTTCTTCGACACTTGCTTCAAGATTTTCAATTCTTTGTCATGTCCTGTAGCATGTATTTAACATTTAAAATTGAATTTTGTGATTCAATTTATTAGTCACATGGCATTTCATTAGCATTTCTTTATTAATCTTTCTCATGCTCTTATGTTCGCCTAAACAATGAGGCATATGCCTTTCCAGGTGGCAAATCTTGTATCATTGAGATATCATTATATGGATTTTTTTATTATTATATTTTTTTGTGCATGTTGTGTTCTTATTGACTTATTATTTCTAAAAATTTCCTATTAGTTACTAAAAATGGGAAGTAATTATTATTTATTTTTACTTCAAGAGAGAGAGAGATGTAGGCCAATTTGAACTCTTCAGTCAATGACCTTCAAATTAAGTAAACTATAAATGGTAGATCGTTTAATTTATTAATGCTAAGCTTTGTTTGTCTACGAGGTTGTTGTTCAATGATCATTTGTGATTTTTCTGTAGGTGAACAAGCGCAAGCCCTACCATAGTGTCAATTTTGTTATTGCACATGATGGGTTTACTCTCTACGACCTTGTGTCCTACAATAATAAGGTATTATATATATAATTCTAATTTCTATGTGTGTGTGTGTGTGTGCGTGTGTGTGTGTGTGTGACTATAGAACCCTGAAGATAACATACTATTATTATTTTCCCTGAAACTGCAGCACAATAATGCCAATGGAGAGGGTGGCAATGATGGAAGCAATGACAATTTTAGCTGGAATTGTGGGTTTGAAGGTAGAATTAGTTACCATCTAAAGGGTGGGATAGGGACAGCTTTATCGTGATGTATTTTCTTGTGCATACTAGCATATGTTGCCATTGGCTGATATAATGCATAATGATCATATTACTACTAGAAATTGTTTCTCCATGTTGTCCTACAGACCATTGAAATCTGGTCTTCACATGGACGGTTAAGCATCAATTGAACTTGTTGTTTTATGAACGCTAGCATTGGTTGGTGCCTCACTAAATTGCAGAAAACTGAAAATGTTATTCAACATGATTTTGAGCCTATAGCTCTTGGAATTTAGGGTCAGTGTCTAGGTCAACTTAGCAGACTCCTTCTGGAACACTAGTAGTTGCAATTACGTCGCTATAAATTGACAGCCATCTAAATAGGAACTTGTCATATACAGGTGTTAGCAAGCATTAGAAACTGTAAAGATGATTGAGATAGAATAAAAGGAATAGTTTGAAGTGTAGGAGATACATTTATTAAGCTTTATTAGGACGACCTCCAGAGGCATTTATTAAGCATTTCTTAGGAGGAGGACAGAATCGTCCAGTGATTATACGCAGATATAAACCTGCATGCCCTAACAGATTTTATTTTGTTATTTTGGAACAAGTCCCTACAAATTATTGCTGACAGTAACAATGTACTTTGGATAAGCTTATGATGATTTAGTTGTCAGGTTCCCATCACCAGGTCACCCTTTTGACATGCTCTTAGTCAAAACTGAAAGACTTGTGATTGCTTCCCTCTCCGAACTTCAATAGTGAACTATCTAGCTACCAGAGAAATCAGAATTTGTGTTACTATTCTTTTGTTTTGTGATCAGGTGAAACAGAAGATACCAATATTAAGGCACTGCGTTCTCGGCAGATGAAGAACTTTCATTTAGCACTGATGACATCCCAGGTAAACCTGGATAACGATTAGTAAGATACTTCTGAAGTGATTATTTTCTCTTTTGTCTATGATAGGTAACTTTGGCAATCATATTTGAAAGCAGAACTATTTGATATAAAAGTGAAGTATTTGTTAACTGTTATTTTTCGTTAGGACTTTCGATCCATTATGTTTTTACTGTCTTCAAACTTAAGGATATGTATCTTGTGTTTCTAGTCAGCTTTAGGAGAAGGAAAATAGCAGTAATTTATTTCATTCATGGTTCAGCTTATATGGGTGTTTGATTTCAATGTGGAAAACTAAATGAAATATTGAGAAAAATCCTTTTTCTTGTTTGGTGGTGTTGTAGAACGGGTAAAAATTCCATCGCGATAACTATAGTTTCACTCTAGTTCGGTTATCTGTACTTCAATTTGGCTAACTATACTTTATTCTAATTTCATTCAGGTAACTACACTTTAATTTGCTTTTGTAACTGTATTTTAATTTGATTTCAATTAAGGTAATTTTGTCCAACTCCGCTAATGATAATTGGTGACGTGTCCGACAATAAACGATGGTTATCACAAACCTTAGTTACTCATATAAAATAAGTAAAATTTCATTAAAATAAATGGTAAGCATATTTTATTGATTGTTATGTCCTGGAATTAGACAGACTTACCCGATTGAAATAAAATTAAATGCAGTTATTTAATGGGTAAATAGCACAAATCGTCCTTACCTTTCAATGTCATTGTGCAAAATGTCCATACCTTTCATTTTTTTGTCATTTTCACCCCTACCTTCCATCTTTCATTGTGCAAAAGGTCATTTTCAACCATTTTTTCAATAAAATGATTATTTACCCTTCTATTCAAATGAAACAAAACTAAAAGAAAAGAAAAAATAAACAACTAATTGCAATCATAGTCCTAAATTTTTCAAAATATTACAGATAAGTCTTAAATTCTCCACCACCACCACCACTTTCATAACCCTACCAAGCAGCCACCTATAGATCCACATAGCACCACCTTCTGGTCACCACACTCGTCGGACTCCACCACCACTAGCCTCGCTTCACTCTCCCCAACATCCTCTCCAACAGTATTGGTCTCAAATTCTGTCGAAAACAGCCACATTTGTACCAAAATGCCGTATACAACCCTTCACGGTAACCCCACTTTCAGTGCCACCCACGGTCGCGCACTACTACTGAAGATTATCCCAAACCTCGACGAACATATACATGGCCTCACATCAATCAAACATGCCTCAAGTCATTCTACTGTAATCTAGATGTTCGACAGTAGCAGCGTCCATTTTGCCAAACTCTTCTCCTTTAATTCATGCATCCCACAACCTAAATCCCCAAATTGGCATCAATCAAACCATCAACAAACCAATACGACAATGGGTATGAATCTAATTGAACCAATTATCCCCCCAACCGTTTCAATTTTTGGTCCAAAACTCTCCACGAGCGCGATGCACGGAGAGAGCTGTCTGACCAATCTTCAAATTCGTATGGGGGAGGATGGTGGGGGAGTGAAGCGAGGTTGGTGGTGGTGAAGTCCGATGGGCGTGGTGGCTGAAAGGTGGTGCTATGTGAATCTATAAGTGGCAGCTTGGTAGGTTGTGAAAGTGGTGGTGGTGGAGAATTTATGATTTCTTTTTATTTTTTTAAAAACTTAAGGACTATAGTTGGAGTTGGTTATTCATATTTTTCTTTTTGTTTTATTTGAATATGAGGGTAAAATCATCTTTTATTGAAAAAATGAATAAAAATGACCTTTTGCACAATGAAATATGGAAGATATGGGTGAAAATGCCAAAAAATGAAAGGTATGGACGTATTGCACATTGACATTGAAAGGTAGGGATGTTTTGTGCTATTTACCCTTATTTAATTGAACAAAATTGAAGTATAGTTAACTAATTGAACTAGAGTCAAAAGTCTAGTTTCTGCGAAATGGAATTTACCCTTGTAGAACATGGGGAAACAAATTATTTTTTTATCAATTTTCATGACTTGACAAGAAGTCCTCTACCTTTTGCATTTCTCTCTTAATTTGGCCTTGGATAATGGGTCAGTTGTTTTGAGTATCTCTACTACATGAGATTTATAGCATATTTTTTGGGGATATGACTTTTGTGAAACTTTAATCATCCATTGTTTTATGAAATATACCCATTTTAAGTGTAAAATACGTAGAACCATACTCGAGGTGAAATTAAATAGATGTCAAGAAGAGTGCTGATTTTTCAGTGTTAAATGGAGATTAGGCAGTTTTCATTTATGTATACAGTTTACCTCTTTCTTCGCAATAGCTTTTCTAGAAAATTAAATGAATAGAATAAATTTTGATTCTGATTCAATCTAATAAGTTTTCACAATACAACTAGCCTATTAATAGGCTTAACAATCTAATGCACAAAAAGTTTCAGTAATGCTAAGTTTAAATTCAGAAGACAAATCAGATCACGTTTTGTGTACGCTTTAGAACACGCTATCAGTCAGAAATGCCTTCCTGTTTGTTCAATATTTAGTGCAATTTGTTGATGTGGCAATCAGTTCTCATTTAACATTGACTGTTAATGGAAATTTTCTTGTTTGTTAATTAGGGTACACCAATGATGCTTATGGGGGATGAATATGCGCATACTCGTTATGGAAATAATAACAGCTATGGCCATGATACTGCTATTAATCATTTCCAGTGGGATCAAGTATGCATTTTATAGAAATCTTTTCTTAGATTCTGATTATATCTGTCCTAGATAAAAAATTATTTGGAGGAAAAAATTGATGAAACAGCTGGAATCCAAGAAGAACGACCACTTCAGGTTTTTCTCAGAGGTGATAAAGTTTCGCAACACTCGTGACGTCTTCAGGCGAGAAAATTTTATTGGCAAGGTAAATTTTGTAGCATCTGAACCCCTTATTCAGCCTCTATTATGTAAACATTTTTTCCTCATTTTCTGCCTTCACTTCTTGTTCTGAATAGTTTGTTAAGATACTACTTTCTTTTTCATAACTTGCCTTTCTAGAGGGTCAATGCTGTATTGTAGTGAATTGACGAATCTCGTCCTTCTGTGTGGGTGAGGAGAAACATCTAAGGCTAATTATTAGGTTTCTTTTGTTTTTTACTCACAATAATAATAAGTCGATAGGTTGGCACGATCAATTTTAATGCACTTTATCTTGTGAAAGTCAAACTAGTTAGCTAAGGATTGGGTTCTCTTCCCTAGGTCCCAAATTTAATACCTTCATTTCATTTCTGTAATGACTAAAATGAATTTCTAAACACTTCATTTCAATCAATTTTTTCAAACTACTCTTAATACCGTCTTTTTATGTCAAATAAATGAGAAGTAAAGAACAACCACAAAGTTAGTGTGAAGATATTCTTTTTCGGAAGCTGCACATTAATTGGGTAATAGAACATTAAAAATCAAGAAGCATAGATTTTGGGTCTAATGTGGTGTCACATTGCACAAAATCCAAATGGCTGTCTTGTGGTTGGTTCATGTTTCATACCTAATAGAGGCACATTCAACATATTTATGTGTAGTGACGCATTTTGAGTTCAATGTAGGCTCTTTACATGGTAAAATTGATTGATCTAGGATGAAGGTTAGCATTCTACCTTGCCACTCCATCTAGCATCACTAATGCCTGTAGTATAAAACACCTACTCGCAGGGACGGATCTGGCGGGGGGCTGGACCGGGCTACACCAGCCCATTCAATTTTTTTAGTAGAATTTTTTTATTTTTTTTTTATGTAAAAGAAAAATTTCTTGTGTAATTTTATTTTTTTTAACGTATTAGCCCGGCTTGTAATCCGGTCCTGGATCCGTCCCGGCCTACTCGAGTATCTCTTCTTATGGTTGGAAGTACAACTTAAGAGAGAGGAGTTATATTTTTCATCTGTTGACTAACGAAGATCTATATTGTTGGCTGACTTATCCAAGATATGATATGAAATATGGTTTCGGGACAGTTGCAGTGTATTTTTCTTTTGATATTTTCTAAATGTTCATTCAGATGCTTTAAAGTTTAGGGTTAACTTGGTTGCTTTTAAGTCTACAACTGGCTCTTATGAGGTTTATCCAACACTCTTATATTGCAGAAGGAAGTAACGTGGCATGAGGACAACTGGGAAAACCATGAGAGTAAATTCCTTGCATTTACGTAAGAAACAACTCCATATTCTACTGTTGAAATTATAAATCGTATATAATAAACTTGTCTAACTATTACAAAATAAAAGATCCTATTTATTGTTACATCTAGCTCTAAAAACGAAAGATTGTGTGATAATCTCACAATCAATTATTAATATAACTCGTACTGTTGGGAATATATCACGGAGAATAATATTTCCATATCTTCAATGTCTACTCTACAGATTATATATGTACACTAATCATTGATGTGGTAAGGATTATGTGAATGAGCTCTACTTGGTGCATTTAATGTTTTCATTTACAAAGACAAACTATTGTCATAATTTTTGCATCATACCATTTGTGATGAGATTAAAATTGTTTCTTCTTGAAAGTTTGTTTATCTTGCCTTCAAATAAATTTCTCTCATTTATCATACTGCCTATAGTAAAAAAGAAAAAGAAAATAAAAGCCTCAGTTATTGATAGCTGCATTACTTAGTCTTGCAATCAGGCCATGTCCAGGTTGAACCCTATCTGCTTAGATATAACGTGGATACATATATAAACAACCATATAGTTCCTCTCTCCCTCACAAATATGCATTATCATTTACAGGATTCATGATGAAAATGGAGGAGACATTTACTTGGCATTCAATGCACATGATTTTTTCATTAGAGCTATAATACCGTCTCCCCCGCAAAGCAAACGCTGGTTTCGAGTGGTTAGTTTTCTACACTCTTTATTCGTTACTAACCAACGGAGTTATTTATAACAACTTTCTTTGTGAGTTCATTGTTTATTTGCTTCAAAATGGTTGTTTATACAGCTGAGGCATTTGTACCAATGTCTTTCTTTTGTGCACATTAAAAAATGTTTTGGGATTCCATCTTAAAAGGTCAACCCTATTAAGAGGAGTATCCTTAACCCTTATAAATTAGTCTATGTTTTCATCTTTATTCGATATGAGATTTTATCTCTTAACATGCCCTCGTAAGATGGTGTTTCGTTTGAACAAACTAATTTTAAAATCTGTGTGCTCATTTTTTTGAGTTTTAATCGGATTGAATTGCTCGTTGAAATTTAATGGGTTTTGATACCATATTAAGATTTGGGGTTTCATCTTAAAATATCGACCTTGTCAAGAGGAGTCGTCAAAATCCTTATAAATTGGTCTATGTTTTCATCTTTATTCGATGTGAAATTTTATCTCTTAACAAAAAGCTTGAATCAGCGATTGATGTTGATAAAAAATAGATTTGAGTGATGACTTTAAAACTAGAACTTACAAACCTTACCAAATTTGGATAGAGTAACGGCAAGATATTGAAGAATAAATCATAGAATGGTATAGAATGTCGATGAAATGGACAAAGTAACATCACGGAAGTAAAAGTAAAGTCGAGGCAAGAGTTGAACTCTTTGTCCTTAAGTCGAACTTACCCCGCAACGATGCCTACGGATCATGGCAATCAACTCTCAAGATACAACGACTATCTTGTGTTTGTAGCATTCCAAAATACAAGAACAACGAATCAAAAGATAGGTTCATGTACTCTCTTTGAATGAAATGGAAAAATAGTTTTTATACAGAGTTTTGGCTAGCAAAAGATGAAATTTTGTGTTATAATATGATTGCATATCATTGGGATGAAGTAATGGACGCTCCAAATGTCTTATTTATAGAGAATGAGAGGTTGTGAGTGAGGAAACATTCCTCAAAACTGAACATTTGCTAAGGGTCGCAGTTTTTGTTGTCGCTTGCTCGTCCATTTGCATCGCTCGATCGTCAGAAATAGAGAGTCTGTCGCTCGAGTGAAGTCTCACCGCTTGAGCGCTAGGTGAGCAGCAGAGTTAGACAATTCTCAGCTAGTTTTCCTCTTTCCTTTTCAACTTTGGACCGCAATTTCCTATCATCTGGAATTGGTTTTGAAATTTCAAATATATAACAACGATCTACTCGACGAGTAAAACAAGTTAGTCTATTTATTTTCTTAATTTGACTAAGTTCAAATATTTGGCCAAAGTGACACGAAAGTCTTTTTTCCATGGTTTTATAAAACGAATTTTATACCAATTCCAACCATTAACGAGTTCCAAACATTCTGCATATCCATATAAATCTTGTTTTCTAATGGATTTGCTGATTATGATTTCAGGTGGACACCAATCTCGAGTCTCCCAATGATTTTGTTTGTGAAGGTGTTGCTGGAATTCAGGACTCGTATAATATTGCTCCTTATTCGTCAATTCTTCTCGAAGCCAAGTAGTAAGCACGCCATCACTTGCTCCTAAATTTGATGAATATATGTTCGATTCTAACCTGTCTGTGTTGAAAAATCAGATAAACGAGGTGATTTGAGTTTCCTTCTTGTTAGGACATTGTATTTTTATTTTTATCTTCATCTCTCTCCTCTGATAAATTAGTAACAAGTAAGTTGGGAGTAATTTTTTTTTTTCTGAACCAATTTTGTAGTTCAGAACAGCCCCAGATTTTCCAATCTGGCTTGTTACTCAAATAAATTTCCTTCACTGGAAGATGCACAGCAACTAAACAATTCTCGTCAGAGCAGAATCATGAACCAATTAAGAACAGCAATGAACAAATTCAAAGACGCGCATTCCATTTGTTTTAGTTAGAGTGTTAACATGCGAGCAAAAGCCTGCATTTATGTAGTACAAAAGCTCGCAACCAAAAGTGGCAAACTGTTTTCATGATGTTCAGCCACTGAAGAAACCGCTGGCCAGGCATACACGATTAAAGGCTCAAAGCATGACTTAAAGTCGATGATAAATAAAATATAAGCGGAATTAGTTAAAGTCGGTCATTAAATGATCGCAACTTGCCTTAACTTCCTCAAGGTCTTAGAAGAAATCTATAAATAGTCCTGTCGTCCAAAATGAAAGAGACGCAAATTTGAATATTTTTCTTTCAAATAGCCATTTTTCCTCTTACTCAAGCATCTGGTATAGTGAGATTAGGAGGAGCAAATTCTAATTACGTAAGAGAAAAATGTTTATTATAATATTGTGGTCAACAATGGGTACACGAAAAAATTAAATTTGAAGCATTGAAAGTTGTCAACTATTTAAAAGAGATACAGTATTCAAACAAAACTCCAAACATGCTTAAGATTCTTGAAAATGAAAAAAGAAAAACTCCATTTCTTATGGAAAACATAGAATTTCAGAATTTATACTTTATTTTTGTCATTCTGGTGGCCTGAGGCACATCGACACTGTCAATCCACCATCCAGCTTCTCCGTTCAAACCTTATCGTTCTATATATTTTTGTGTAGAAATATTCTCGGGTCGTAAAGGTGTTCACATTTCATATCAAATCCTGAAGGATTAAACATTTTATTTCATGAGATGTCAGTCCGTTGGTGAATCATATAGTATTTATGAAATTAGTGTTCTACAAAACGTAAAACGTGACGAAGCTTAGAGATCAAGCGTGAGCCTAAGCGTAAAAAAACATTTTCTTATTGTAATATTATCTTAAATTTTTAAATCAATCTAAAAATTATTCAATAATTAAAAAAATGTAAAAAAAAAAAAAAATGCGCGAAAAAGCACGAGGTGAGGCTTTTGCGCCTGCTTGGCATAGCCTCGCTTTTCATAACACTGATGATAATAATATGAAGTTCTGTACATAATACTTGCAATATCTTTTTTTATGTTAAAAAATGTGTAGATTTTCCGGGCCTACGTAAACATAAACCTAAGAAAAGGCACTAGGATTGTGATTCCATAATTTTTGACCTACTTTAATTTCCAATTAGTCATTATAATCAATTCGGGTATAAGATGAAAATTAATGATCCAAATATAATAAATAATCTCTCTCGACGTCAATCAGTTCTATACTTATATGTGAATTTAATTATCTCTAATTAAATTACGAGCATATCGATACGCTTTAATTCACAATTATTATTTTTATATAATGATTTAATAAATGCATGATGATATCATTATTTATTATATGACATTCTGTTGTTTATTATCATGTGCTAATTTATATCGAATTTCTTAAAAGCAATATAAACACGTTCACAGTTCTAATGGCTACAAGTCTACAACTCCAAAACAGACTTAAGAGAATAATAAACAATCAACCCAAAAAGCAAGAATTAAACTACTAAAATGAGCAATAAATTGATCAAGAGTTAACAAGCATTCATCAAAATTCTAACAAAGGGTTTAACCTATCATGTTTTGATCACAAAAATACAAGATAAAAAGTGAATACATATTACAATAATTTAAAATAAAAGTTGATACAACTATGAATCTTGAATTTCTTCAACAGCCTCAAACGACATCTTTTTCTTCAAAATCATTCAAAGTCCCTAGAATTCCTCTTCTACGAATACTATTTTGTGGTATGAAATTCCCCTTTATTTGGCCTATATTTTTGATGAATCAAGTTACTTGTACAATCCTTGTTGACAACCTTGGCGTGAAAATGTAAGAAAAATATACCCCAAGTGCCTTTGGATTTGGGAGAAAAATACAGAAACTCGGCTAGAATGCCACCAGTGAGGCCACGCCCAGTTGAGCTCAGGGGTGTCAAACGGGCCGAGTGGCTTGTCGGCTCGGTCGCTCGTCTTGTGAAAATGAGGCTCGTGGACGAGCACTCGTGGGCTTGCCTATGAGCTGAAACAGTGACTGTTTTGGCCACTTTTTTTCTTCTTTTTTTTTTACTCTATAAATGTCTCAACCCATTTCCAAATTTTTCACACAACATTCCAACAATTCTCACTCTCTTCTACATCTTAATCTCACTCTTCTATATTTTCATTTTTACCTTCAACTTCAATTATTCAATATCAATTATCATTTATCACTCTACAACTTTACAATTAAAATCTTACACATCAAATTTCTTTTAATCCTTGATTTCTTTTCACTCTCTTTATTTACTTAGTTATTACATCACAATTCGCAAATGGATCCATACTCATTTGTTGAGGGCATGTTCGGTATCGGAAGTGAATCACTTGTGACGGCACAAGGTCAGTTATGGAATGAATTTTCCACTTTAAACGAAGTACATATTTCTGAAAATATTCCAGAGTTGCATGCTCATGGAAGTAGTAATCCAATTTATTTGGGTGACGTTGATGTTCTCAAAACGGAACATGAGGAGAAACATGTATTAGATATTCTTGATAGAAGAGGGAAACGAAAGGGAAAAAACGGGCAAAATGTTGGTATCACTTTAAATTGATTCCAACGGGTTGTGTAGTTGATGGAGTCCCAGAGTCTAAAGCTGTTTGTAAATATTGTCAACAACGATATGCATGGAAAAAAGGCATTGGTACCACCCACATCAACCGTCACTACAAAGCATGTGCAGCCAAACATGGATTTCTTGTTGGCGGTCAAACGCAACTGCAATTTGGTAGTCCAGGCATCGATTCTATTTCTTCGCCACTTTCCACGTGGATATATTCGAAGGAGAAAGCTCGAACATGAATGGTGAAATTCGTTGCAGCTGCTAAGTTACCACTAGCAATAGCGGACAACCAACATTTCGTTACGTACATGAAAGAATATCTTCAATCGAGGTACGTTGGGGGGTAAGTCGGAACACTATCTGTTCAGATATAATTGAATATTTTCTTAATACAAAGAAACAATTGATTACCGATTTACAAAAATATGGGGGGTGCTATATCTTTAACTTCAGATATATGGGAATGGATTAATGAAATAGCTTATATAGTTGCAACTACACACTACATAAACCTACTTTGGTGTTTGGATAAAAAAAACTATTGCTTTTAAAATTATTGAATTCTCACACAACGCGAACAATATATATAACACTATTATGAACATTATTAGAGAATATCATTGCGAGAGTAAAAATCGTTCATTTACATTCGACAACGCTAGTGTTAATAAGGTAGTTATTGATAAATTGTGTAAGGTATTGCAACCCGATTTCCGTGGTTATTTGTTACATATTCGTTGTATGTACCATATTTTTAATTTAATTGTGCAGAATGGTTTGAAACATATTAAGAATGAAATTTAAAGAATTAGGAGTGTACTAATATATATTACTATTTCACCTAGTAGAAAACAAGTCTTTGAAGAATTTTGTACAGAATTTTGGGTGACGAATACAAAAACATTTGTTAGTGACATAGAGCATAGATGAAACTCTACTTATTTATTATTAAAATCATGCAAAATTTTGAATATTTAATAACTGAATTTTATAACAATAGGGATATTAGAAACTATGATGAAACTATTTTGCATGAAAACGATTGGATTTTAGCTTTGAAAACTAAAAAAAAAAAAAAAATTGACAAGTTTTATGACTCCACAAATATTTTTATCTAGAGTTTACTATCCCACTATCTATTTGGTGCTTGAACGTCTTTATATAATTACAAGGGTCTTTCATCAATAGATCCCGATTTTACTGCAATTATATATTTCATGGAATTAAAGTTTAGAAAATATTGGAAAGACTTGCCTATGTTATTTCCTTTAGCATACATTATTGACCCTTGATACAATTTATCAGATACTAAATATATAATTGATCAGATTTCAAGAGTTTTAACTTTTAATACACATATCACTTATAAAAATTTAGAACAAATTTTATGTGAAATGTATGAATTATATGCAGAACAAATAAGTGCGGATATTAGTCGAGTACCCTCTGCACCTACTCCTCCCATCGATATTGAAGAAGACGACGCTGAAATATTAACTTTATTTGAAGGCATTAACACATATAGATATTATTCAAATGCAATAAGTTTATCTAGTAATAATTTTTCTACCTCTTGTAATCAAACATCAGATACAAATCTAAATACATTGCCTTCTGAATTAATTGATTACTTTAATCATAATATACCCAATAACAAAACAATTAAAAAATGCTCAGAATAAATAATTGAATTATGGCGAAAGTACGAACGACGATGGCCAGTAATTTTTGCGATTGCAAAAGACTTACTAACACCCCCGATTAGCACTATAGCTTTGGAGTCTGCTTTTAGTGCAGGTAAGAGGATTTTGTCCGAGGTCAAGAGCCGACTCAAAGAAGATATTTTGGAAACATTAATGTGCGTGAAAGATTGGGAAGACGCTCATTTTCGACTGCAAGATAAATATGTCGAAATTGCATATCGTCAGGTAAGTGATATTTAATTTAATCATATTAATCAAAATTTGTTATTTTATAATATTGCTTTTCCAACTTTGCACCTAAGCCTCCAAACTTTTCGATATCTTCCATGTAAGTCCATCAACTATTGATTTTGTCAACTTCATTCCCCCGAGTTTCAATCATGCATGAATTGGTCCCTCATATTTCAACTTTCGCACTTTGGTCCTCCAAATTTTATTTTCTTCAAATTTGGTCCTCCAAGTTTCTAGATTGTTGAAGTTGGTCCTCAAAGTTCTTTGTCCATTTTTGGTCCCCCAAACTCTCCATATGTATATCTTGGTAGGGACAAAAGAAAGATCATGTTGTTTCTTCAACAATTTCTAATCTCTAGTGGACCTCTCAGTAGGATTCGAACTCAGATGAAGTTCTGACCATCTATCAGAGAAAAAGGAAAGAACGGATCTTGTAGGATTCCCAAAAAATTCTTCAATTTCTTTTGGAAGCAGATGAATATATTATGGATGACAGGTTATGGAGGGACCATTTCGTTTGTTAAGGCTGGTCTGGTCTATTACTCTTTCCTTGTGCCTATTTCGTTCTAAGAGGTTGGTTCACTAGTACAACTTTTGTAACTACATATTATACCTATAGATTGGCTAGTTCCTATTTGGAAGGTTGTAATTTCTTAACGGCCGCAGTTTCTACTCCTGCTAATAGTTTAGAGCATTTTTTATTGTTACTGTGGGGTCCTGAAGTACAAAGAGATTTTACTCGTTGGTGTCAATCAGGCGATGCAATCATATCACATCTCAACTGGGCATGTGTCTTTCTAGGTTTTCACAATTTTGGTTTATATATTCATAATGATACCATGAGCGCTTTAGGCCGTCCTCAAGATATGTTTTCATTCATTTACAAAAAATTCTAATAAATCTAGATAGTTATTGGATTTGTTGATACGACCATATAAGTCATGTTATATTGTTAAATAACAAGCCTTCCATTTTCTATTACGATTTATATTATAGAAAATTAGTATGCTTGGGAGTCCCTGATGATTAAATAAACCAAAATTTTACCATGACTACAAGGTAGGTTGATAACTGACAACGGAAGGCATTCTACCCAATAAGGCCAATACTTCGGATCCTGCTTGGATGAAACAGAAGATATTGTCGATAAATAGAAGTACGTCTTGTTCATTAACATCTCGAAAATATTCTGCCATAATTAGGGTAGTCAAACCAACTCTCATACGAGCTCCAAGCGGTTCATTCATCTGGCCGTAAACTAGAGCCACTTTTGATTTTGCAATATTTTCTTCATTAATCACTCACTCCTAGGACTTGTGAATTCATCCTAACTAGTACCTTCAAAGCTTCCAATCAAGTCCAAACTTCCTGTTTGCTCTTCAATTTCATCCATTTAGCTCTAATTATGCTCCAATGCACCTCTTTAATGCTCGTTTCACGTTCAAGTTCGGGTTTTCATCTATAAAAGCAATATATACAATAAATTAAGTAGAATCAACCCAATTCATAGATATTACAGAAAATTTAAATAACTAGATAAGCATATAAAACAAACTTATTAAACTTACACTTTATATACTAATTCACACCCTCTATAGTTTGGATAAATATCACTAATTGCAAATCAATATTTCAATAAATAAGGATTTCTTTTATTTCGATTGCTTCAATCTCTAAGATTCAATTAAGCTAATAATTTTCAAATGTCTAATTCTCTCAAATAAGTCTTCGGGGATTAATAAATGCATTTAGTGCATCTTCTATTTCATGTATATGTTTTTTTTTAAGTTTTTTATGTGTATTACTATTCTGTTTCATACACTAGCTTGGCCCCTTTTAGAGTTTTCTTTTTGAAATTTTCAATAGTTGTACTTGTTGAGATATTTTATAGGGTAGCTTCATTCACGAATTATGACAGCTTTTTCCCTTTTATGTAATGATCAGTGCAATGTCCCTCATTAAACATTCATTCTTAAAAATCGACCCCATACCTTAAGATTTTCACCTAATTTTCATATTATAGGTCTTAGACAATCCATACAAGAATTTTCATACATGGAATCATCATTCATCTCAATATCTTCCTACAATAATTCAATCACCTCCAAACAATATTAAGCCCCTGTTTGACAACCATTAAAATAATTTTTTTGGAAAAAATAAGTTTCGAAATAGTGATCTTTCGGAGAATGCGTGGTTATAAAGAAGGAAAACATTTTGAGTTTAAGTGCAAAATATTTTATTGTGAAAATGTGTGGTTGAAAATGAGTTTGAAAAGAAAATAATTTTCTTTTAATGGTTGTCAAACATGGTCTAAATTTAGTTTGGGATGTATAATGTAGTGAGTTTTTAGGTTAAGCATCTAAGGTCCACTATTTCAACATATTCAAGATATGAATCAACTCATTCCTTTATCATGCAAAACTTAATTCATGTGCTCAAATAATATCATTTTTCACACGAATAAGCAAAAATTAATCTAAATATGTAACTTATTCACAATTCATAAACTAACGCATAATTCTAAATATATGCATCATTGTTGGCAAGACTAACTAATCCACACAAGCAAGTAAAAAGCAACTGAAATGAAAATCTTGGGTATGTCATTTCCACTTGCGTAATTTGAAAAAAAAAAATGTTGGGGCTAGATTAAAGTTAAACTTGTTAAATTAAAGTTATCCTGCTTTATATTAGCCTCTACAAATATAGAAAAATCTATAATGATAATTGCATATCTTTTATGATAATTTTTTATCGTGTTATTACAAATTATATAATATATTATTCCTATATTTGATAATTATTTTACCTATAAGTAAGGTAATTAATCAAGAATGAAATCAAGTTTTGAAAAAAAAAAAAATTGTTCGATGATCTAGCAACGAGTAGTTCTACCGTTTTCTAGCTGGTGCAGGCGACTTGATGCTTCATTGATTATTTCAAGCACTTCTGTTGTTTTTCAGTAGGTTCATGCAACGTGATGCTTCATTAAATATTTTCGAAGCCAATGTCTTATTCAAGTCTTTGGAGAATACAAAAACAAATTGGTGCTTAATGTACAATTTCACAATTTGATCAAGTTATTTGGCGTGAAGTTAAGAATGGTGATTTTTGATCCAAGTGGTGGTTGCGGTCGAGTACAATAAGAAAGTGGTAAGAAAGTCAATATCGGTGATTTTGATTCCATTTCATCAACAAGTCAAAAGAAGAAGAAACCAAGGGAGTTATTCTTAATATTTTTTATTGTTCTTTTGTTAAATTTGCAAACTTACAAAAATCGAATACTTTTGTGTTTTTTTTATTAAATTAACTAGTGGATTGTTTTACCTATGGCATGGGGCCCAGATATTTTCCTTCTGAGTTTATCACATTATATCTGGTGCTCAAATTTTAATCTGCTATTTAAATTTCGCATATAGTTAAAACTGCTCAAACACAATAACATCCTACACGTTGCACTCAGAATCGTTAGAAACTGATTATAGGAAGTTTTGACTACTCAATGATAATGTGATGAGTTAAAGAGTATCATCATATAAGCAGTAAACCTTAAATTGAATTGTTTTAATTCGTTATCAAATTCGAATGTAATTAACAAAAGAGATTATTTATTTATTATGTCTATATTATCTACTAATTATTTAAGATTATTTCTAACTAAACATGGGATGAATGTGTTGGAATTTCAAATCCATCTATTAATATTCTATTTTCAATTCTTGACCTATGTAATTTAGTTTAATTTGTGTATTCATGATAATCGCTAATCCAATTTTATTCAACCATCTCTTCCTATATAAGTTAAACATATTCTAATCATGATCGGATCCTATTCATAGTTCAAATTTATATGCTAAGTAACACATTCAATTACAGGATTATCTATATGATTGCATATGTCATTTATGTTATTCCTAATATCTATTGTCCATGTGTTAAAACTGCAAAGTTCTAACCTCTTTTGAACCTCCCAAATTTACAGCAAGCAACGAATTACCTAGTTGGTTATAAAGCAATTAAATAATTCAACAAAACATACAAGATCAATCAAGAACACAAAATAACTAATAATAATAATAATAATAATAATAATAATAATAATAATAATAATAATAATAAGGTTCATTTTTATCCAACACAAAATAAATCCAATCTAACATATTTTTAAAGGTAAAACAACAAATGAATTGGAAAATCATCACCCGGAATATATAAATTTAAGGAGGTGTGAAATATATTTCTTGTTCTTGATCTTCAATCCAAAGATTTGATTCTTCAAATCTTGATATTTCTTGAATTGGATTTCTTGCTAGATTTGTTCTCATCTTCAACTTATGATGAATTTGCCCATCGTTCTTGAAAGATTTTATGATATAAATTGATATGAGATGTGATGTGAGAGGGAGGGAGGGAGGGAGGGAGAAAGAGGGGTCTCTTGAATGTTGGCCCTTGTCTTGTACTTATAGGTGGTGAAATTAGGACAAGAAATGCGTCCAATTTGGATTCCAAAAGAATTTCAATTATAGAAGGAAAGTTGTTCTAGTCTACCAAAATTTAAACAATTCCTACGCATGGTATTCCTCCTTGCTCATGCATGATTTAGTGAAATTAGCCTCGGGTGGTGAAATTTTATTCCTTGCTCACGCAAGGAATTAAAGCCATGCGCTCGCATGGCTTTAGCCTGAACTTTCTCAAAGGTATTTTTTTGTCCTTTTTTTGTACAATTTTACTCCATTGACTTCAAATCTCATCAAATTGATCTCATTTAATCTTCAATCATCATTTCGTGGTCCAAATCAACTATTGCATCTTTACAATTTGGTTCCCAAACTTTGAAAACCATTCATTTTCTTTGGTTTTTCGTTCATTTCTTCAAATTCACTTTTCTAACAAAAGATACATACACGAGATTATACTATAATTTATCAAAAGTAATATAAAATATCATAATTTATTGGCCTAGGTAAGTGTACAAAATACACTTGTCACAATGCTTCTAAAACAAGTTTATAACTTATCTTATGCTCGACTTGTGTATGGAAATAGCCAACTCCAATAATTTCAAATTGATTCAATCATCGACCCTCAATGGTCAAATTTTATTCTTTCTCTCTCATTAGATCAATTAATAAAAGCACTAAATGAACACATGATGATTCTCCCTGTATTTTTATTTCGCACCTTCAAGTTTCCACTAAGCAAGTTAAACTCACTAATTATCCAGATAACCAAATTTAGTGGCATGCTTAGTCGGACTTGACGTGTCTTCTGTGTCATGCACATGCTTTGTCCCTATTTTGAACATGCATTCTCTTTTCTATTTAAATGTGGCTTTTTCTCATATAACATGACAGTTTTTTTTTTCTTGTTTTGTTTTATATAATTAGTGAAATGTCCTCTATTAGGACGAGTGATTGGGATTAGATCCCTATTATACAATCAATACCTACTTCTTACCTGTTGCTCAAAATTACTCATAATATAATTTACACGGGAAATCAACACATATCAA
This sequence comes from Fraxinus americana, assembly GCA_035079005.1. NCBI lineage: Eukaryota > Viridiplantae > Streptophyta > Magnoliopsida > Lamiales > Oleaceae > Fraxinus > Fraxinus americana. The sequence continues at coordinate 20,787,165 of CM068706.1, forward strand.
ACTATTTGCTTCTGTCTATTCGACCACCCCAAACTAGTCTCACATATAGGATTTTTAAGTTGGTCCTCCAAAGTTCTCATTTCTACCACTTTTGGTCCCCAAACTCTCCAAATGTAGAATTTGATTCCCAAATTTTGTAGATTAATCCAATTTAACGCCTTTGAAGCATCTAATCACGTCCAAGTTTCCTGGTAGCTTTTCAATTTCATCCCTATAGCTCCAATTGTGCTCCAATTCACCTTCATTAAGTACTTTTTGTGAGAATTCTCAAAATTCATCAATATTACGTAAGTTTAAATGTCTATATAAGCGTGTGAAACAGGTGATATTGTATGGAGAAACGGTTGTTTGTTCAAATGACAAAGAAATAATTTAAGTTTATTCGCAGGATCCCGCAACGGTGCTAACCGATTATGGCACTTGTTTTCCAAGATATAATGGATACAACTTATGGTAGAAATACTTCAAACCACAAGCAACAAAGAACACGAACGAAATTCTTCCCTCTACAAGGAGATGTTTTTGGAATGATTTTTGGAGAGCTTTTTGCAAGAATTTTTGATATAATGATCAATGCAAATGATATGGGATGCATAATGGACGTCCAAATGATCATAGTTGTAGAAGATGGGAGGTTGTGAGTGAAGTGTCACGCTTCAAACTCAGCAACCTTCACGAAGGAAAGCATCTCTTGCTGTCGCTGCCCTCTCACTTGAGCGAACGAAACTGTTCATCAGAGACTATGTCGCCCATCTATCGCTTGAATGAAGGTCTCATCACTTGAGTGCTAGGTGAGCGATGGAGCTAGTCAAATTTCTCAACCAATTTTTCCTCTTTTCTTTTCAACTTTGGACCGTAATTTCTCATTCATCCGGAATTGGTTTTAAGATTCCAAATATACCACGACTATCTACTTGACGAGTAGAATATGTTAATCTATTTATATTTATAATTTAACTATCAGATTAAGTCCAAATATTTGGCCGAACTTGTCACAAAGTCACTTTTCAAGTTTTATACTTAACTAAATTTTCCAATCTTTAAACCAAATTCCGACAATATTTCACATGAATGAAAATTCAAACATGCTCATGTTATACAGAAATATGATACATCATAGAGAGAGGGTGCAAAAAAATACTGAGTTAGGTAAGGTAGCTTTTTTTTTTTTGGTAAAATATCCTAGCTTGAAAATCCAAGCCGTAGGATATGCATTTTATTATACTCAAAATCAATTACAAAGCAAGGAGGGGGACATATTGCCTTACCTCCAAAAGAATTACAAGCTCTTCCTCAAAGCAACTAAAGAAAATAAAATCTACACTATGTCATAAATTTCCAGAACTAAAAACAATAACACTAGTTATTAACCACGTCTGATAGATTCCATTCCAATTTTGTCAAGGTGAACAATACCTTTAATCCGTCCTTCAAATTCACTACCTTCCAACCATCTAAATTTCCGTTCACTGTGCCCTTTAGAAGCCATCCAATCTGCCGCCTGGTTACCTTCCCTCCAGTTATGTGTGATTTTGTGCTCCATTTTCTCCAGATGCCTTTTGATAGATTGCAAAATATATTGTACTTCCCATGGACCATTGTCTTGGCTGATCAATGTAATTGATACCTTAGAATCAGATTCCAACCAGACCTTTCTCACTCCTTGTCTCAAACATAACTTCAATCCCATGTCAATTGCTCTTAACTCAGCTTCCAGGATAGAACATTCACCATAAAAATCATAAAAACCCCAAATTGCATCTCCCCTGTTGTCTCTAAGGATACCACCACCTGAAGCCAGGAGATTAGCTTTCAATGCCCCGTCAGTATTCAGTTTATACCATCCTGATTCCGGTTTGTTCCACCTGACAATTCTCGGTTTAATACACTTACTACCTCCATTTATTTTGATACTCCCTGCCCTATGAAGCGCATTGATCAAAGTATTCACTTGCTTAATAATCCTTTCAGTCTTTATAGGGTAGTTTTTATGTTTGGCATTATTTCTGGCTAACCATAAAAACCAGATAATAATCAGAGGAACAATAGTGGTAATCTCACCTGAACTAGCTCTCTTCTGCAGAAACCAATGCATCAGCATTACCCTTGGATGTTCACAGGTTATGCATTGGACATTCATGACCCTACAATAGTATTCCCATACTTCCTTAGCAACTCTACCATCCAGAAAAACATGCCTAATACTTTCCAATTTGTTACAGCATTGGCATTTAGAGGCTATGTGAATCCCATACTTGATCTGTAATATATCATCAACCGGTAGCCAACTATGCCAAACCTTCCAACATAGAAAGGCAATTTTTTGAGGGACATGCTTATCCCATATTTGTTTATAAGCCATTTGTCTTGTTTTACTCTGCCTAAATAAATTGATGCAAGAAGAAATGGTGAACACTCCCGAGGTATTCGGTTTCCAGAAAATTTTATCTGGCGCATTAGTAACTGGGATCTTCATAATTTCATTTACTACATCAGCTGGGAGAATGTTATTCAGGGTGGATACATCCCATTCATTGTTATGCCTGAAATCCATAACCAGCTTCTCCTGAGGGATCATCTGCTTCATCCTTCCTTCTATAGCCCCTGACATAAGCCAAACATCATGCTTGAAGTTAACTTTGCCTTCACCAATTCTCCAGGCAATATGTGGTTCCACTAAATCTCTGGCTTTTAACATCCTTCTCCACAACCCAGAGTCTTTGGAGCTTTGATTAACAACACATGGATGTCTGAGTCTACAGTACTTTGCTTGCAGGACTTGACTCCATAAAGATTTTTGTCCCCTGAATTTCCACCATAATTTGCAATCATAGGCTAGGTTCAAATCACTCAGGGAATTACAGCCAATACCTCCTTCTTCAATTGGGTAGCACATCTTCTCCCACGAAGTCCAATGAATCTTCTTGCTTTGACTAGAATCCCCCCATATGAATCCATTAAACATTCTGGAAATTTTGTTTATGATGCATTTAGGAGTGTCGAGGATTTGTAGTAAATGAATAGGCATAGAGCTCAACACATGTTTAACAAGTGTAATTCTTCCTCCAGCAGACAGCCATTTATGTTCCCATCCCAACAACCTTCTTTTAATTTTATTTATCAAATCCTCAAATAATGCTGCTTTCTTATGCCCCTTATCCAGAGGAACACCCAGGTAAGTCATAGGCAGAGGCTGGAATTGAAACCCAGTGGTTTCGGTGATCACTACTCTGTGAATCTCCTTTTTCGTAATAAAAGAACTCTTATTGCAGTTAATAGCCTGTCCAGAATTTGCAGTATATAACCTGATAAATTCCATAATCTTATTCAACGATGGTTTTTGACCATTAGTAAAGATGATAATATCATCAGCAAATGCCAAGTGCGATACCAAAGTAGCTCCCCCATACCTAAAATGCAACTCTTTATTTCTATAAAACAGATTATCCAACCCTCTCGACAAACACTCTGCCAGGATGATGAATAAAGAGGGAGAGATGGGGTCTCCCTGTCTTAGCCCTCTGGAAGACTTAAAATACCCCTTGAGCTCACCATTTATTAATATAGAGAAGTGACAGTTGTTGATACTCCTTCTGATTTTATCAATCCAATGCTGATTGAAACCAAACTTCTCTAAGACTTTGAAAAGGAATTCCCAGTCAACCCTGTCGTATGCTTTAGCCATGTCTAATTTGAGAACCACATTCCCTCCTCTAGTTTTCCTGTCTATATTCTGAATGAGTTCCTGAGCCAACAGTATGTTATCCCCTATATCCCTGCCTGGAGTGAAACCGCTTTGAGAATTTGAGATAATTATAGGCAGAACTCTATTAAGCCTTGTAGAGAGAACCTTAGTGAGAATTTTATTGATCACATTGCACAAACTAATGGGTCTAAAATCTTTCCACTCCTTAGCCTCTGATTTTTTCGGTATAAGTGTAATAGATGTAGCTGTCATTCCTGTGGGTATATCCTTTCCATTAAAGAAATCCATAACAGCCTCTAAGAGATCCTGTTTGATGATATCCCAGCTGAATTGGAAGAATAAACTAGAGAAACCATCAGGGCCTGCTGCACTATCTTTGTTGATGCTGAAAACGGCTTCTTTGACTTCATCAATATCAGGCACCCTATTCAGCATATCATTCTCATATTGTGTCACCAACATAGGGATATTGTCCAGTATACCATCTCCCCATTCAGTCTCTTCTTGAGATAATATTTTCTCAAAATATTCCACAGCAGATTGTTGAATATCCCTTGGTTCCGTCACTTCAACGCCATTATTGGATATCAAATTAATACTATTTTTCGTCCATTTTTTCCTAACCCAAGCATGAAAGAATTTAGTATTTCTGTCCCCTTCAGTCAACCATTTAATCCCAGACTTCTGCTTCCAGTAAGCTTCCTCCATAGAAAGTAATCTGTTAAGTCTAGCGTAGGCCTCATTCACTTCCATCCTATCATGAGGGGATTTGGATCTGTCATATAAGATTTCTTTCCTAAGTGCTTCTTCTTCAGCTTTAGCAATATCAACGAAAATATTACCAACCGTGTCTTTATTCCACTTCTTAAGCGTCTTCTTGAGTCTTTTTAATTTAAAATAGACACCAAACAGCCCTCTAGAGTAAGGGCACAGTGGAGCCTCCCAACACCTTCTGATAGTATCCAATAAATCATCCTTTTGACACCACATAGCCTGGAATCTAAAGGAGGTCTTCATCCTGACTTGTATACTCTTGCATTTTATCAGGAAAGGGCAGTGATCTGATGTGTCTCTATTTAATATCTCAGCCTCAAATCCAGTATACTCATTCATCCACTGTGCATTAACCAGAATTCTGTCCAATTTCTCCCATATCCTACCATTAGTCCATGTATAATTGCTGCCCCTAATAATGTATTCATCCACACCACAGCTAATAAGCATATTGTTAAAATCCTCCATCGATTTTCTATTAGGTGAATTACCTCCATCCTTCTCCCCTCTGTTAAGTATCGAATTAAAGTCCCCTCCTATAAGCCAAGGCGAGTCCATACACTCAGAGAATGATGTAAGGTCATTCCAGAGTATTCTCCTAAGAGAAACAGAGCATTTGGCATAGACCGCAGTGATGTAAATCTCCTTATTCTGCCTTCTAATCTTAATAGTAATGTGCTGTTCCTTATCATCTACAATATATCCATCAACCTCACTCTTCCAAAAACCCCAGATTTTACCATTGACATTTGCATAACAATTATCAAATCCCAATTTTTTGCAAAATTCTTTAATTTGACCTTTATCGACAAAAGGTTCTAAGACAAGCAAGGTAGTAATATAATTAGTTTGAATCAGATTTCTGAGCCTCTTCAGCGAGTTAGAGATACCTCTTATGTTCCAAATTAGTACGTTGTATTGCATGGTTATCGTTTTGATGGTCTCCCCCTTCTCTTTTTATTGCTCTTGGATTTCTTATAACTGCCCTTAAGCTCTTTATTATCTGGAACACTATGTACTTCAATTGATAATGTGTTATCCTCCACCTCTTCTTCTTCCTCCTCTCTTTGTAATGATTCAAGAGATTTCTGTTTTCTCATTATAGAACAGCTGGGAACATATATATTCTTGTTTATATTCTCTTCGTCTAGATCCATATAGTTGAACTCCAGATTGCTCTTCTTACAGTGGTTTTCTACCTCCTCCAGAGGGAAGTCTCTGATAATCTCTACTCCAGTCTGTATCTCCTCTTCACATATATTTAGGCATTCAAACATACCCGAATCTATTTGCTCAATCAGTTTTTTATCATCTATTCTGAGATCCGAGACAATCTGGATCTCATCTTTATTCTTCTTTTCCTCATTAGTATACTCTTCAGTGACTAGTTCCTCAGAAATGATTTCTCCTTCTTCATAGTTATTAGGTTTGGAGCATTCTCCTTCCAACAGTTCAGTATTCTTGATTTCTTTCCTTCCGTTTTTTACTTCAATCCATACTTCCTTTCCCTTCACCTTTCTCTGTTCCTCTCTGTATACACCTTCCTGTTGATTAACAGTGGCATTGGTTCCTGTCATTTTCTTCCAATAGCATCTCCCAATATCATGCCCCACATGTTTGCAGAAAGAACAATATTGGGGTAATCCTTCATAGACTATTTTCTGCCAGACAGCAAACGTCTCATTCCCAATTCTAATTCTTTCAACTTTCGGAGCAGTAACATTCATTTCCACACAAATCCTAGCCAGATTAGTTCTAGTTTTCTTGGCAGTTTGTTCATCAATTTTCAACGGTGTTCCCAAAACGGAAGCTATAGAATACAATATCGCTTTATCATAGAAAACCAAAGGCAAATTTGGTAATGCAATCCAAATAGGGGCTATAGGCGATTCCTTTTGGGGGTCAAAATCAAAAGTATACTTTAAAATTCTCATTGATGTACCCAGAATATACCATACCGGTTTAGAAAATAATCTGCAATAATCTTCTTCTCTTTCAAAATTAATAAGAACATGCTTACCATCTAGATTCCCAACAGTAACTTCCCCTCCGAGTTCAAACGAATTTAGGGCGTTAGGTAAGGTAGCTTCCGACCTTAAACCTTCCTTGGTGAAATATTATCGGATTTACTTGGTTAATTGGTGAACGTAATAATGTCTTGAATCATTCAGTTGTTGGTGTAAACCAAGATAATAATACTCACACAGATGTCTTTCCTAGATTGTTCATGATTCTCATGACTTGGTTCATTTTGGCCCTGAACCACTCTTGGGTTTCGTAAGTGTTTAGAAAATTTTAGCCTTGAACCATTTTCGTTGAGGCGGCCCCACCTTTAGATAGGTGATCTCCTATTAAAAGTATTGTGCCTACTCAACTTGACTTAATCAAGATAAAGGAATCATTGAAAGCATATCTTATCCTTTAACATTCTGTAGAAAACACTTTAATTATCATAGGAATAAGTTAGGAAACATTTTTCTCAAGTACTTCAATGAATTTTCATAACAAAATTTTCCCCTTGAACCAAGATCTTGGGGATCTCCAGTCAATAATGTAGGTTACGATTACAAAGATTCTTACATAATAGACTTTAATCACATTCCTTTTGATAGGCAATGTACTCGATCCCTAGGTAAACCTTTCGTAAGTGGATCCACGATATTTTCATTTGACTCACAAAATCTATGGAGATGATACCATTAGAGATCAGTTTCTTAATGGTACTGTGTCTACGATATATATATATATATATCTTAGAACTACAGAAGCAATAGAAAATTTAAATAAAAAATTAAATAATATAGAGAATAAACCAATTCAAGATTTAGAAAATATTACAAGTAAGTTAAATAAATTAAGTTTGAAAAATACGGGACAAGAAATAATAACTAGAAAAATATCTACAACATTTTATAAGATATGAATAATTTTCCTGGCAGATCAAGAACAATCAGAGAACAAGGATCATCTTCAGAGATTTTTGATAGAAGTAGACATAGTACTTCTAGTGTGTATATATATATATATATATATATATATATATATATATATATATATATAGACTTACCATTATATATGCTACTTTGAGCCATTCCAATGACCGATTGACTACCACAATGTACACTAATTGCAGATATCGGCCCAGGCTAACATAGAATATCTTCCAAGAAGCTACTAAATCATTTTGCTTCTTCTCCAGCTATGTCCAAAGCAATAAACTTCAATTCCATCGTTGATCGAGCTACATACGTTTGTTTTGTCGACTTTCGTGACGCAACAGCTCCATCAATGATAAATACATAACCACTAGTAGACTTAAAATCCTTCATGTCGGATATCCAATTTGCATCATAATATCCTTCTAATACCGCGGGATATTTTGTGAAGTGTAATCCATAGGTTAAGGTATACTTTAAGTACTTAAGAACTATTGTTAAAGCCTTCTAATGATCATGGCTTTGATTACTTGTGAATCTACTAAGTTTATTTACAGCAAATACAATGTTCGATCGAGTAAAGTTTGTAATTTACATTAGACTGCATATAACTTTTGAATACTTTAGTTGTGACACACATTCACTCGTATTTTTTATGAAGTGTAAACTCGTGTCAATGGGGATTTTCACAAGACTTTCTTCAAGTACATTATACATTTTAAGTATATTCTCAATGTAGTGAGATCGAAAAGTATAATTTCTTCTGAAGTTTTAGAGATCTTAATCCCTAATATTACATCAGTCACACCCAAGTCTTTCATATCAAAATATTTCATTAACATTCTCTTGGTGTTTAGCATTATTTCGTGACTATTGGTCATTATCAATATGTCATCTACATATAGACATACAATTACATCGGCTTTTGGTATATGTTTTATGTATACAAACTTGTCGTGCTCGTTTATCTTAAATCCATTAGATAACATCATTTTGTCAAAATTTTGATGACATTGCTTAGGAGTTTGTTTCAATCCATACAAGAACTTAACTAGTTTACCAATCTTTTGTTTGTGATTAGGAGTACGAATATTTTGGGTTGTTCCATGTATATCTCATCTTTTAACTCACCATTTAGGAATGCAATCTTTATATCCATTTGATGAATCTCAAGGTTATGTAATGCCGCAATTGCAATTTACAACCTTATCGAAGTAATTCTAGTTACGGGTGAGTAGGCATCAAAGAAGTCAAGTCCTTCCTTTTATCTATATCCATTTATTACCAATCTAACTTTATATTTATCAATGGATACATATGGTTTTCATTTCCTTTTGAAAATCCAATGCAATAATCGACTCATGATAATTTCTCCTTCTTGTATAGCAGGATGGTTTCTTTTAAGAATTTTACCAAATTCAAAGTAGTAAGATAGAACATCTTTTGTTAAAATCTTTTATAATCCACACCTTCAACTTTTTTTATTTTTCTCCATGTGGGATATGAGAGTTTGGTATAGGTATAGCCAAAGATGGAACCACATGGTTAGTACCATTCATTATTTGATTCAAAGTAGTCTAAATAGTATTCATATATGTTATAAATAGAAGTTCAACGCACAAAATGAAAGAAAAGAATGTCACACGAAGACAAATTCCAAAGATTGTTGGTGATATTGTATAGAAAAATGGTTGTTTGTTCAAGTGGCAAAGAAATAGTTTAAGTTTAATTCGTAGGAGCGTAATTAAACTTTATGAAATATAAGCAAAAAAGAAAGAAAGAAAAATGAAGAAAAGATGAATAATGAAATCTGAGGCAAGTGATTAACGCTTTCTCTTTAAGACAAAATTGCCCCTCAATGGTGCTAACGGATTATGGCACTTGTCTCCCAATATACAATGGATACAATTTGTAATAAAAGCACTTCAAACCAGAAGCAATAGCGGACTCGGACAAAATTCTTCCCTCTACAAGAAGATAGTTTTTGAAGAGTTTTTTGCAACAATTTTTTATATAATGCTCAACGCAAATGATATGAGATGCATAATGGACGACAAAAGTGTCATATTTATAGAATATGAGAGATTGTGAGTAAAGTGTCGCGTCCCAAACTCAGCAACTTTGACGAAGGGAAAAAATCTCTTGTTGCCGTTGACTTCTTGCTCGAGCGACAGTTACACCTGCTCATCAGAGACTATGTTGCCCGCCTATCGCTCGAGCGCTAGGGGAGCGATGGAGGTAGGCAAATTTCCCCGACCAATTTTTTTTCTTTTCTTTTCAACTTTGGACCGCAATTTCTCATTCATCTGAAATTGATTTTGAAATTTCAAATACACCACGACGATCTACTCAACGAGTAGAAAAAGTTATTCTATTTTATAATTTGATTATCGGATCAAGTCTGAATATTTGGCAAAAGTTGACACAAAGTCACTTTTCAAGTTTTATACTTAACTAAATTTTCCAATCTTTAAACTCAATTCCAAAAAAATGTAATTGTTAAAAAGATATTTGGACTGCCAGGAACTCAGTTTGTCCGTTACACTTCACTCTTATCATCAACGTCAATGCAGGCTATGAAATAACTTCTTTTGTAGTACCTTCCATATTAAATCGCATATTGCTTAAGTCAATCTCAATTAGTTGTTGGATTGGATTCTATTTGAAATCGAGTCTATCGTCAACCTACTTCAACAATGTACTAAAATTGTCGCTAACACAAATGTCTTAGTTCACACCATTATATTGATTTACAGATGGGGATGTGTCTGTCTCTATCAATAATCTTTTGGAATTCCCCTAATATATTGGTCGTAAGGACTTCTATTGCATCCCTGAAGTTTGGTCACACTTTAAGACGATGACTCTTGAAGTAATTGATAAGTTGGTTGACTAATACTTCATCCCAGTTTCAAAATCTAAATTCAAGCAATAGCCTCTGATTTTTAAATATTCTCATTTTCTGTCTGTTGGGAATTTATTTAATCATGCATAGCGGAAATAAAACAATTTTCAATTCCCACCAAGGATCTGTATTGTGTTTAGATAGAAACTGTGATAAGAATTATACCTTTGATAAATTTTTAAACTCTTTTGCTGATTCTCGAACTCCAATGATCACGATCTGTAATCAAAGCTGTCCAATTGTCCAGCCTCCAATGGTGATCCACACAGAGAACAAGAATGACGGATAGGGTTTTCTTTTCTTGTGCTAGCAAGAATAATAAAAATTCCATACAATTTACAAACCCTGGTAGCCTATTAATATAAGCCCAAGTGGGTTTGGCCCATCTCTAAATTTTACCCGATCCAATATTTAATTAATCAAATTAATTAAATTCGGTACATGAATTAATTAATTCAATTAATTAATTCATGCCTATTAATAAACAACCCAATTAATTAATTGTCCAACACTTGTCAATTAATTAATTGGTAATCTCATTCTTCTGGTTCTCTTTTGTGTGTGACCCATTAGGTTCCCGATCACGATACCTAACGACGTGAAATATTATTTTGATCTAATCAAAATTGATAAATGTGTCAGCGCAATACATGTGACGGAAAATGTCACATAGTATGACAAAACCAAACTTGTTCGTTTACTGTGTAACTATAATCCTTTCGTCAATATGATCCAATCAATTATGAGATATGGATATGTGTCAATCTCAATTATTGATCATATCTTTCATCCCACTGTTAAGTCAATGTAAGTCGAAAACTCCCTTTCGACTTATGAGTTCACCTTGGCCAAGGATTTTATTATTAACTTAACTGGATAAAATGTAGATCATAATCTCTTACTATCTAAGAGTGACGAATCCTCTATTGATCATTCACAACCTTCATATGATTCAAGACATACCTGAACGATGCTGTATTAGCGACCCTTGGCAGAGCAACATCCAACACCATCAAAGTATGACTGTCCTCATATAAGGTACTATGATGACCTCAAGTCAAAGGAACAATTCTACTACCAAACGTTAGAGATTAACCACTAACACTCAGATAGTTATCCATGTGGAATCTCTCAATGGGTCTCCAATGTTTTGTTCTATAACAAAATATCCACGTGTTCATTCAAGTGTCATCACACTTTAACTTGTGAGATCAACTACTTATTTCACAAGAATGCCACACGCGATGATCTATCCGTAATAACGATATCCGTATCTCGTTATTACTTCGACCACGGACGATTTAAGATTCGATCATCTGTAATTTGTATCTCACAATCACAATTCCTTGTGATTAACAAATCATCAAGACTTGAATCTACGGATTCTATTATTTAATTTATTAGAATATTAATTCAATTAAATAATAAATATTGTCATACATATGTATCAATTATATATATTTAAAGTGTTTATGTCTAAAGTTGATTAGACTTAGGGCATAACACTTACAAACTCTCACTTGCACTAGATCCAATTACTTATATATCTTATATCATAATAGTCTACATGACGATCATATTTATGCCGCGACAACTCTTTGTCAGTGGATCTGCAATTTAATAACTTGTGAGAATTCGTTCTTTCTTTACATCATTTCATTGTATTATCTTTCCGATGAGATAATACCGCATTAATACATGTTTAGATCATTGATGAGATCTTGGTTCCTTTGCTTGCATGATGGCTCCATTGTTGTCACAATGTAGAAGCGTGTGATCAACAATGTTAGGAACTACTCTAAGTTCATTAATGAACTTCCTGATCCAGACCACAACTTTTGTTGCTTTGTAAAGCAATGATGTATAAGGCTTCCATTATTGAATCAACGGTTATTTCCTATTTGGAATATTTCCAACACACCGCTTAAGAGTAAACCAATATCTTATTTTAGATATGCTATTATTCTAGTCTGACTAGAAGTTAGCATCATTCTATCCATGAACTCTCAGTTCATTTTCTCCATATAAAATCTTCTTGAGATTTTATCTATATAGATTGGGATGAATTAAGTAATCATTTAGATCTATCTCTATAGATCAACTTGCTTCTTCCATATCTATCACGGAAAAATATTTAACAACCACAATTTTAATAATTGAAATATAGAGACATCGTTTCCTATAATATGTCTCATACATATAATATCAGGAATGCGACAATGCTCCCACTATCTTCTTATAAACGCACAACTCGTCTTCATTTTAATAAAATCAAACATTTTGACTTTCTCATCAAATTAAAGATTTCAGCTCCAAGAGGCTTGTTTCAATCCATATTGACATTTTCTTGTAAACTCATTTACAATCTATGGGTTCTAATCCATTAGGCAGGTCGACCAAGGTCCAAACATTGGTTACATACATCAAGTCCATCTCGACTTTCTATGGCCTCTTACCATCTCTTTAAGTCAACACTTGACTTTATTTCTGCGTAATTAGTAGGTTCATTATCCTTGATCAGTAATACCTGATTAATAATCATGGATTCGTACATTTTAGGAGGTCGAATGATCCTACAAGATTTGCACGGAGCTAACGTGTCCTCAGAAGTCTCCACTTCCTGATCAAGAGTATGTCCCTCAGCTGGTGTGGGATAAGACTCAGGTTCATCTATTCAATCAATTATATCCGTGGACTCTTGAACTCCTTCAAGATTTATTCTACTCCCACTGTCTCTCCTATAATAAACACTTTCTCTAGGAGTATGGCAAGTATTGAGATGAATATCTTCTTCTCAATGGGATTATAGAATTGATATACGATTCAGTGCTCTTCACATAAGCGTCACAACCCAAACTTTCATATGAGATAAGTTGGGCCATTCCATAACTCGTATAGACTTTTTGTCAACCGATTTAGATGGGACACGATTTAGTGCGCATCACGTAGCAATCAGTGCATGACATCAAAACGATTTTTGAATGCTTGTATGGCTTGTTCTTAATTGCACTATATCTAATAGTGTACGATTCTCTCATTTCAGATGCACCATTATGTTGCAATGTATGTGGAGAAATCCACTGCGTGAGAATCTAATTCTCTTTTAGATAATCTAAAATTCTCCATTTGAGATATTCTTTACCTCGAACAAGTCTTAGTGTAAGAATATATTTACCTATTTGTTTCTCTATTTTTAGCTTCAATCCCCTGAACATTTCAAGAGTTTCATGCTTGAATTTCATCAACTATACATGATCATTTCTGAAATGATCATAAGTAAATGTGATGAGATAAGATAAACTTCACTGACATTAATTGATATGGGTCTACATACATCACTATGTATTATACCTAATAATTGTGCAGATTTTTTTCCTTTTCAAGTAAAAGGAGATTTGGTCACTGTGTCTTACAGACATGATTCGCATTTGTCAAATGATTCAAAATCATTTGACCCAAATATACATCTTCATATAAGTTTGGAATTACATTCTTATTTATGTGACCAAATCCGTAATGCCAGATATAGGTGTTATTTAGATTATCATTTTTATGCCTTTCAATTTCTATACTCATTATAGAATACTCAATATTTAGAATATAAATGTCATTTTGTAATTTACCATAACCATTAAGATCTTATCAAGATAAAAAGGAACAACAATTGTCTTTAACAATAAAATAATTCATGTCAAAACATAAAATTTATTTAATGCTCTTGGTAATGGTGAGAACAAAATTAACATTTCTCTAATTCTAATATCAAGCCTAAAAGCAATGGCAAGAAATATGCTTTTACAGGCAATGCAACATTTTTTGCTCATTTTCAACGTGTAGGTCAACTTCTCCCTTCTACAGAATCTACTTTTATTTAGTTTCTACATATTTATACAAATATGAGATCTATATCTAGTATCTAATATCTATGAAACTAATGAAGTAGATATAAGCCTTGTAATTTCATTTCCAATTACCTATCATTCCAAAATGATAATAAGGATAATCAAATTTGATATTATCCTTATTCGCTTTAACTGTCTTAGTCATCTTGGTTGCTTTCCTAAAGCATCCTTTAGACTTCCCTATAGAAATCTATGACTAAGATTTGTCCATTACAAACACAGATGTTGGACTTAACAATTTTAAGCATGTTCAGCAACTCAATGAGCGTGCTACGAGTTTATTCATGTTAAATTCATAATTAGTTATGAATAACTCTCTGACAGAGATTGCAGAACTAAATCTATACTTAGTTCATTGTTCATGACTGAACGCAATCGAGACAACTTCTCAAAGTATTTAGCACTTTCAGCACACGAGCACTGACTGGAGATTCTTCTGCCATTATGCACCGGTATAGTTGCTAGGAAATCTCATATCTTTCCACACGCGATTGTTCATTATTCAACACCTTGAGATGAAAAATCATATGTTAGCATCTATACTCTTATGTTGCTTTGTAACTCAGGTGGCATATTCACAAACATCACACATGTTGTAGTACAATCGTCATCACCGTTTATTATAGTAGCTACCTCTTTCTTTGTCAAGTCATCAACAAGTGTCTCTACAAAGGGCTACTCAAGAACACAACCAATTTTTCATGCATGAGAACAATTCTCAGATTGCAGTGTCAATCAAGAAAATTTGGTTTGATTGTTGGCATCCAATATGCCTCTCAACTATATATATATATATATATATATATATATATATATATATATATATATATATATATATATATATATATATATATATAACATCAATTGATTTAACTTGGCCTTTTATTAAACTAATTTCGCTCCCACTGTTTAACTCAAATTTATGACCCTCTCACATAAATTTACAGAATCCATACTTGATTCCCAGTGGGGTGGGATCTCATTTGTTATATTAAAACCTTGAGTGCACTCAACAAGCCCTAATAAAACATTTGGGTAGATACTATTATCAATTATATCTTCATACAACTCCCAAATCATTAAACTAACAACTCTTTATCTTCACACACTTTATGTGTTAGCTTAACATGTCTCTAAGATTTATCTCCTTGAGTGTACTCAACGAAAGATAAATATTAGTTAAGTCAAACCCATCATTCAGAAATATCTAATATTTCATAGTGTCAAACATATCCCTAATGGAACAGCCTTGAGTGTACTCAACAAGTTGAGATCGATTTAGAACTCTCGTTTTTCACTATAATGATGGAAAGCGAATAACAAATTGACTTAATATTTTTATTGGGGGGTTTTGCATGCAAAGGTCTCATCGTAATAATTATATATATATATGCAAATAAACATACATATAATAGTGTGGATGATTATAGACTTTACTATCTAGTCTTCCCGAGCCATAAGGAAGATTAGTTGGTCAGTTCCTAGGGGGTATACTATGGTTTCCACCTCTTCTTGCATCTTCAATTAGTCCAGTTGCAACATGTATCATATACTAGTTGGCACGCAGGCCCAAAATAATAACAATAATAACGGACTCGCATGTCCAAAATAAATTAAGAGCTGCAGGCCCATAAAACAACAAGAATAAAACTAAACATTCAACACATCCACATGGTCGAGCCCATAATCATCCACTAATAAAACATTCATCATATAAATGCTTTTCTATATAATATCTAATATTATATGCAAACATGTTTCAAGTTTCTAGCAATTGAAGTCGTCTAAACTAATTGAGACAAATGGATCGGAACAATTAAATAATTAATTAATCAAATTAATTAATTAATTTAAATAGCGGACTTATTTAATTAAAATCAAATTTCAATTAAATATCAAATTAGAGTCCAACTCTAATTCTGCAATTATAAGGCGGGACTATTAAAATCAAAATTTGATTAAATACCAAATTAGAGTCCAACTCTAATTCCAATAAAATTTCAGGGTGGGATAATTTAATTAAAATCAAATTTTAATCAAATGTCAAATTAGAGTCCAACTCTAATTATAATCGAATTAATATGGTTGAATTTAATTATAATCTAATTTTAATTAAATACAAAATAAGAGTCAAACTCTAGTATCAAGATATTAGGGTGAACTTATTTAATTAAAATCAAATCTTAATTAAATACCAAATTAGAGTCCAACTCTAATTTCAAGAAAAATTTAGGGTAAGACAATTTAATTAAAATCAAATTTCAGTTAAATGTCAAATTAGAGTCTAACTCTAATTTTATTAATATACTAAGGGGGGTGATTTAATTAAAATCAAATTTTAATTAAATGTTATATTAGAGTCCAACTCCAATTTAATTGAATTAACATTTTAATTTACGATAAAACTCCTAAATAAAATAAAATTCAATTTAGGGTCAAAATTTAATATTTAAGTTAAAATCCAATTTTAACGAAAATATAAAAGTCGTCGATTTTTAAATAAAATTTTAACCGGGTCAAAATTGAAATTTTAGGTCAAATCAATTTGAAAACCAAATCTAAAAAATTTTAATATTTAAATTCAAAAACTCCTTTTTGAAAATTGCAATTTGACCCAGATTCAAAATTAAAAGAAAAGCCCTTCAATTAATTTTATTGCATGACAGATCCTTCATTTAAAAATTTGCAATCAGACCCCAGCAATCATAATTGCAGACGGGGGCCTACAATTTCATAAATTGCATTAGAGGCCCTCGCCTCGATCCACCTAAAATGACTGAAAACCCTAGAAAAATTCCCCCCTCCCTTCTTGGGAATTCCCGTCGGCCCTGCGGCGGATCGTCGCCGTTGTATGACAGCGGCGACATTCCACCGTTGTATCAGCAGCGCGAAGCGCTGCAGCTCCGTCTCAACGGTGACAACAACGGCGAGTCGTCGCTGCCTTCTTCCACAGCACAGCAGCGTGCAACACCGGCAACAGCACGTTGCCGATCCAGCGGCTGTGTTGTCGCCGGCAACATGCCGTCACCACCTCCAGACCTTTGTTTTTTTTTAAACAGATTTCTTTTGTGAACAAAATTAATTTTCTTTTCCAAATCTGATTTAGAATTTGAAAATCAATTTTTCTTCAAAAGCTAGAAACATGAAAATATCAACAATCAACTTTTTTATTGTTCTATAATTTGAAACAATTTCGAACAAACACAAAGTAGGCTCTGATACCACTGTTGGGAATTTACTTAATCATGCACAGCGGAAATAAAACAATTTTCAATTCCCACCAAGGATTTGCAATGTGTTTAGATAGAAACTGTGATAAGAATTATACCTTTGATGAATTCTGCAAACACTTTTGTTGATTCTCAAACTCTAATGATCACGATCTGCAATCAAAGCTTTCCAATTGTCGAGCCTCCAATAGTGATCCACACAGAGAACAAGAATGACGGCTAGGATTTTCTTTTCTTGTGCTAGTAAGAATAATGAAAATTTCATATAATTTACAAACCCTAGCAGCCTTTTAATATAAACTCAAGTGGGTTTGGCCCATCTCTAAACTTTACCCGATCCAATATTTAATTAATCAAATTAATTAAATTCGGTCCATGAATTAATCAATTATATTAATTAATTTGGGCCTATTAATAAGCAACCAAATTAATTAATTGTTCAACACTTGTCAATTAATTAATTGGTAAATCTCATTCTTCTGGTTCTCTTTTTGTGTGTGACCTATTAGGTTCCCGATCACGATGCCTAACGACGTGAAATATTATTTTGATCTGATCAAAATTGATAAATTAAAACACTCCTTTTAATTTATCACTAATTCACATTCGTCGTCTCGGATTGATATCTAGCAATGTGTTAGGGCAATACATGTGACGGGAAATGTCACATAGTATGACAAAACCAAATTTGTTCGTTTACCGTGGAATTATAATCCTTTCGTCAATATGATCCAATCAATTATGAGATATGGATATGTGTCAATCTCAATTATTGATCATATCTTTCATCCCACTATTAAGTCAATATAAGTCGAAAACTCCTTTTCGACTTATGAGTTCACCTTGGCCAAGGATTTTATTATTAACTTAACTGGATAAAATGTAGATCATAATCTCTTACTATCTAAGAGTGACGAATCCTCTATTGATCATTCACAACTTTCATATGATTCAAGACATACCCGAACAATACTGTATTAGCGACTCTTGCCAGAGCAACATCCAACACTATCAAAATATAACTGTCCTCATATAAGGTACTATGATGACCTCAAGTCAAATGACCAATTCCACTACCAAACGTTAGAGATTAATCAATAACACTCAGATAGTTATCCATGTGGAATCTCTCAACGGGTCTCCAATGTTTTGTTCTATAACAAAACATCCACGTGTTCATTCAAGTGTCACCACATTTTAACTTGTGAGATCAGCTACTTACTTCACAAGTAAGAATGTCATACGCGATGATCTATCTGTAATAACGATATCCGTATCTCGTTATTACTTCGACCACGGACGATTTAAGATTCGATCATCTGTAATTTGTATCTCACAATCACAACTCCTTGTGATTAACAAATCACCAAGACTTGAATCTACGGATTCTATTATTTAATTTATTAGAATATTAATTCAATTAAATAATAAATATTGACATTCATATGTATCAATTATATATATTTAAAGTGTTTATATCCAAAGTTGATTGGATTTAGGGCATAACACTTACACTGTCCCTGCATTTTCTATGCTTTTAAATCAGTCGTAGAATTTCCCGAAAATCTACACATTGGTCCCTGAATTTTCAGCAATATGCAACTCTGAATTTTCTGGGTTCTTCAACTGGTCCTTGATTTTTATAGAATATCCAAATCGATCCCTAACTTATCTGATGGATTCAAATCTGCCTCAAAACATTCTGGAAGCTGCAAACTGGCCAATATATTTTCTATTTACTGCATTTCATTTCTCAAAGATGCTATTTGCTATGTATTGGCCCCTTTAACTTTGGTTTGCTGCAATTCAAGGTTGTTCCGTTTAATAATAATGGGGGCCTCGATTTAGTGTAGATTAAAAATCAAATTTTTAGTAGATTTTTTAATAAAAGTTGAATAAATATATTGTTGAACAGCTATGGATCTTACAAAATATATAATTACGATTAATTGTTGACTTTGACATAAAATTTGTTTCAACTTTTGTTCTACACCAAACAAGGTCTAAATGTAGGTGCTGAGACCACTTGGATCTAGTGGCATCACTTGAAACTTCCAACATTGAAGATAAGGTACGATCCCAACCCATTAATGACATTGATCACATTCAGCATAATATATATATATTTTTATTATTGTAATATATTTTCATAGAATTATTGTCTCAAATCTGTTCACA
Organism: Fraxinus americana; assembly: GCA_035079005.1. Taxonomy (NCBI): domain Eukaryota; kingdom Viridiplantae; phylum Streptophyta; class Magnoliopsida; order Lamiales; family Oleaceae; genus Fraxinus; species Fraxinus americana. The sequence continues at coordinate 20,806,796 of CM068706.1, forward strand.
ATTCTAAACGATTTCAGCCCTCAAACTAGCATGTAGTATGATATTTTAAGTTCCAATGTTACATGTTAGATTTGTTACATCTGTTCTCTCTCATGCTATAAAAATATTTGGTAATTTTAGTTTGGTCATCATTAAGCATCTTTGAAAAAGAAAGAAAAAAAAGTTTGAAATTCTGAGTAATTATCAATGCAAAACTCCTCTATTGAAAACCTCAAACATTTCCCGGCAATCTTAAACCACATCTCAATACTTGTGTTGTAGTAAGATTTCATTCATCTCAAGCAAGTGACCTATACAGGTCTCCTTTAAAATTCTTTTTGAGCATCAATTCATGTTTTTTATGACATTCGAAATTCTAGCAATAAACTAATTGTCTGTTGCCAGAAAATTGATTGTGACAATCAAAAGGAAAAAAAAAAACGAAATAGAAATAGAAGATAATGAAGCGATGTATATTGTTAGAGGTGTCAAGCGGGTCGGCCAGACTCATGAAATCCGGCCCGGATCAACCCTGGACCGCGAGCCGGCCCCTGACCAGAGCGGGCGGTTCACGGGTCAAGGAGGTGTGACCCGCGGGCTTCGCGGATTGGACCTTCACGGGCCGCAGTTAACCCGTTGGCCCGTGAAAAAAAAATTTTAATTTGAAAAAAATGGGGGGAAGAAAATTTGTTGATGATGTTCCCAATAGATGGAATTCAACTTTTTTAATGTTAAAATCGTGTGTTGGCTATACTAATGCTATTAATGTTAAAATCGTAGGTGTCAACCCAATTGGGATGTAACTTATGCTATAAATATTTGAAAATAATAATTAGAAATGCATTTAGTTGTTATTTGTTAGACTTAAATTTAACTTTGTAAAGTTATAAATAATTCGTGTAACATTAAATTTGAATTCTATGTAAACATTTCTTAATATAAATATGAATTTATCATTGGACTTTGCTTGGTGTACATAAGTATTGTACATAGGGGTGTCCATAACCTTCACATGGGGTGGAGCCCACATTTTTGTGGATCACACCCCATGTGAGGGTTATGTATACTCTTATGTACAATAATTATGTACACTTAGCATTTTTCTTTATCATTTTGTTCAATTCTTAGTTTACATTTAACAAAAAAAATATTTTTTACTATAAATATGAAAAAATTTATATTTTTATAATTTTATTTATACAATAATACGAGCTAAATCGGAACAAACTGCGAGCCGTGACCCGCATGGGCTCGACCCGCATGGTTCAGCGGGCGGGCCTGGGTTGTAGTCCAAAATTTGTGGGTCGACTCGGAATCGGCTCGGAACCCGTAGCGGGCGGGCTTTTTTTCACACGGGCCGTTATCGGGCTCATATGTTGGCTGGCCAACCCGGCCCGAACCACTCGGATTGACACCTTTATATATTGTTACTAATCTTCTTAATACAGATTTCATTATGTGCACTTGATGCTATTAGGCTTTCTCTCCCAAGATACTGTTATAAACAACGACGAAAATACCGAATAATTTCGATACAAGTTTGTTGTGATAATTTGCAAGAAAATAATACAACACAATTTGAAGTAATTTATCACAAGAATAAAATAATTGGTAGAGGGATTGAGATTCACTAAAATATTGAGAAATAATGCAGTGCTTCCGTATTTATGATTTGTCTAATTTAATCTAAAATACAATAAAGAGCTAAATATATATAGGGGATATTTCAAACCCCAAAAATAGAATTATAGATGGAAATGAATGCTCAAAACGATTAAACGAAAACGGGACCAGGGCGGATGAATATGACGCTCAAGTGTCAGGCGGGCGCCAACTTCACCGTTTTGGGCGTTTGAGCTCCAGTCGAGCACCAGGCGAGCACAATTGCGCCGAAATGTCCTCTTTGGTTCATATCTTGTTCTCTTCAAGTTCAACACAAATTTCAATTTTCAATGAGTTTTCAAATAGAATTTCAATTAGAATTTGACAAATCAATTTCGAATAGGAATACAAAATCATTCCAACAAATAGAATTCCTCTTAATGTCGACCTTAATTGAATTTCCAATCATTTTCAAAATAGAATTCGAGACACACCCTAATTCTAACAAACTTCACATTGACCCGAATTTCACTGCAATGAGTAAATTTCTAAGATTTTCCACTTGGAGACAAACTCCATTGCAAGAAAAGAACATCAACTCTTCAACAAAAAACCACTAACGAACATCTCCATCAAAATTGTCAACTTAAAAATATTTTCCACCTCTACCACAAAACCCAAATGAGTTCAAACACAAAAACCCGAGTAATCAAAATTTCAAGAACACTATTGGACACCAAAGTTACTCGAATCACAAGCAACAAAATTAAACGTGATTAACAATCACCAAATAAGGCTAAAAAAAGCCCCATAACAAAATCACCACGAAATACTTCGACTAAATCATATAACTAGAATCATCCCCTTCAACCATGAACGAAGCAAAATTAACTAAATTAGCATCTTTGTACCTATATGGAGGCATATTCTCAAAAGAGGTCTGTTTCTAAAAATTGAATACAATGGCACAGTTGGTAATAATGGCAAAGTGGAATTATCCATAACTTTCAAACTTGACTTAAACGTATTCATCAAAGTAAACGCCAAACAAAACTTCGACGGTATTAAACAAAACTCACAATCCACATGAGTCCTTAAACTATGCCGATCCATCAAAGATTCTGTAGAACCTTGCAAGACATATAATTGAGACTTTTTTCGTCCTTGCAACTCAATATGAATACCTCTATAAATCTTTAGGACTCCACTTTCACCGATGAATTTGTACCCTTTCAAGTCAAGAGTACTTAAAGAGATAATATTTTTCTTCAAATCAGGAACATGCCACATTGCATCAAGTGTTCTGTTACTTTCATCAATCAACTTAATTCTGACCTTTCCTATACCATCTGACAAGATGCATTATTACCAATCACAACATCTTTGGAAACTTCTTCGTATGTTGTGAACAAATCCCGATTGGGACACATATAAAAAGTACAAACCATATCAAGAATACAATCCTCTTCATGTTTGGAATCACCATCAAAAATCACCAAAACATCTCCATCATTGTGAAATGTTCCTCCAGCACCGACTTTACCCAAAGTAACTAATTGCATTCTCTTCTAATTAGCTTCAAACAATTTTTCTCAGATTCAAGTAGCCTTATAGCAATTTTTAACCAAGTGTCCATTTTTCTTGCAATAACTACAAATTTTATTTGTAAAGTTAGACCTTAATTTGCGCCTTCCAGAACTACTATCAATAATAAGGTCATTTCCATGAGCCTCAGTTTGAATGAGATGCTTCATTTTCTCCTTTGAATAAAGAATATCATAAACATCACCAATTGTGAAAATATCACGACTATATAAGATTGTGTCTCTAAACGACATATATGAAGCGGGCAACGAACGCAACAAAATCAAACCCAAATCTTCTTCATCATATTTAACCTCTAAGTTTTCAAAATAAGCGACGATTTCTTTAAACGTAGCTAGATGATCTTCAAGAGATGTACTTCTGCTATAGGAGGAGAATAAATGCATTGTTTCAAGTGCAATTTGTCACTAAGACTCTTCGCCATGCACAATTGCTCAAATCTTATTCATAACGCAGCAGTAGATTTTTCCTTCAAAACATCCTAAAGAACGTTATTTGAAAGATTAAGATGAATTTGTAATACGGCCGTTCGATCCCTACGTTGTTTCTTCTCCTGATTCTAAGTTGTGAACATCTTGTCAAGTCCCAACAACGTATTGTCCAAATCCATTTGAGCAAGTATTGCTCGCCACAACGAAAATCTTGTGATATGATCAAAAACCAAAATATCATACTTCAAGGTTGTCATCCTAAAACCAAAATCTCCCTATGAATAAAACCTTAGCTCTGATACCTCTTTTTTATAAACAATGAAAAAGTACCGAATAATTTCGATACCAATCTATAGTAATAATAGGCGAGAAAATAATATGACACAATATGAAGGAATTGATCACATGAACAAAATAATTGGCAAAAGAAGGAAGATTTTACTAAAATAGGAAGAAAGAATACAATGATTTTGTGTTTATGATTTCTCTAACCTACTATAAAGTACAATGAAGCGCTATATATATATATATATATATATATATATATATATATATATATATATATATATATATATATATATATAGGGGATGTTTGAAACCCTAAAAGTAGAGTTATACACAGGAAGAATCAGTTGATCATATCGAATTATTTAGGAGGGTGCATTCAACAACAAAATGATAGGATAACCAACTAGCCGAGTTGCAAAATGTAAGATATATTACTTATAATATGAATATATTTTATAATAAATATTAGTTATTTTAACAGCCTTTTGATGTTGTATGACAGAAAGAGATGATGGAGTTGCAACAAACACATTTAGAGGATGATGCATCTGTAATGGATGAAATATTAGTACGTGTTCAAGTTCTTGGTAGGAGTGTTGAAACTATTTTTGGGATTGGACCTGCTCTGCACAAGTCATATATTAACACATGCACCACTCCTTCTATGTTAATGGAAAAATTGAAAATTCTTACACAACGAGAAGGATAATGGTACTAGTAAACTTACACAATGGCTTAAACAACGTGCTTTACTTATTCAGAGTCTTGTAGTACGAATGAATGAGTCAGCATCATCTTATAGGACCGACTAATGATCCGCCTCCACCACCTCCACCAGTTGGTATCGTAGTATTGTGATTATTTTGTTGAAATTATAGGGAAAATATGAGAATCTTTTTGTGGTTAAGTGTAAGACATAGAATTATGTATTGATTATTAATACTTGTTATATATGCTATAACAATTATCCTTTTGTAGTTATGATTGTATATTTTTTTGTTAATTTATTTATTATTCTTATGAATAGCACCCCTCTATTCTTATTGTAACATTTTTAATATGAACTTTGTGGTTGTTGAAAGTCCAATTGAAGAATTGGACAAAATATTGTTAAATGTCTACCAATTTATTCAACATCTAGCAACTAGATTTTGATTGGTAAAAATCTTCATCAACCAAATATGATAAATTAAAAAAAATTGTTGACATCCACCGACCAATTAGTAATTGTTAATAAAGGGATAAATTTAGCGGCCACAGTTACATGAAAGATACGCATCTCGACCCTAACAATACCTAGAGGGGGGTGAATATGTATATTATGCGAAATTAAAAATATTAACTAATTAGCAACATGTCACCAATTGATTATTTCTAAATGATTAAGCATACAAGTCAATTTAACCTATGTTTAAATACCGTAATTAATATAATACAATAATGAAAGCAGTAAGAACAAGCGGTATGATCACGAAGAAACCCCAACTGGAAAAAATTCCGGGCACTTTGCTAATCAACAATCAATTATAAACGATTTGTAACTTACAGTCTACCAGCCTAGACGACGACACGTACTATCTGATCTCCTTATTGTAATTCCTACAGCTTTCCTGGATTCTCTGCTCCTGTACCACTCCCAACTACAGTTTCCAAAGCTCTCCTGAATTCTACTCTCCTGCAGCAACTCCTATCTTTGTGAAATCGTTTATCTCTTGTGGATCCACGAAGAACACCGCGTTCTTCAACAACTGAAACTCCAGTCAACTTCCATCGATCTTCAGCAACTCTAACAAATGTAGTGGAAAGAACAATTTGGTATTTGGATTACAAAATCGATATTTTTCTCACCAAAACAAACTCAAGAGACGAATGTTGATAGTAGGAATATGATGGTATTCTCTCTGAAGAACTTCTCTCAATGATCAACCTTAAAATTCACGTTCAGATGTGTTTTGGTATTTATAGGTATGTTAGAAAAGTAATGGGCCACAGAAAAAGCTTTTAAATTGCGAAATAAAAATTTCCCAAACATCACTGTCGCTCAAGCCAAAGCAGAGCGACAGTCGAGTGTTGGAGGTTCTGTTTTTTTACGCTCAAGTCAATCCATGACGACAGTCTAGCGAAAATCCGTGCCGTATTTTCCTTCTTTTACCATACTTGAACCCTAGACCTAATAAACTTATTTTCATTTAATTGCATATTACTCCTTGATTTTACATCATTTACATTTAAGTCCATTTTGTTTACAGAATCGCCAATACATATATAAAACCTAACAGTATGTATACCTTTTGCGACCACAAATTGGTAGCTAGATTATGAATGTTCAAAATTTGGTCAGTATTAGTACACGTACCTTTACCGACCAACATTGGTCTCCAAAGGGTGAGATTTTGCAACCAATTTTACATTGGTCGCTCAAACTGTATTTTCTTTTTAGGTCGTTGCAGATGAACTTTTATCATCCAAAATCGTTTCCTCATGTTATACACACACACCAATCGAAGAGAAATATATGGTCACTGAATGTAGAAGCGTTTAGTGACCATAGTCAGTCGCTCGCTATCGTCCTTCACCAGAGTTGAATTAGCGACCAACATGCGATCATGATTTTTTGGTCAGTAAATATGTTTGGCGACCAGAAAATAGCTTTCAACTACCAATATATTTGGTTACTGGTAACCTTTATTTGTAGTGTAAGTGTTTCAAGACATAATCATGTATATAGTGCGTTTTCCATTTTCATGCATTTGTTTTTTTCAAATTTGTTGTGCGTATTTTGTTTCACGCACTAGTCTTGATTCCTTTTGAATTTTATATTCATCATTTTCAATAAGTATCATCATTTGGATTTTTATATAGGATAACTTTCATTCATGAATTATGGTGGGTTTTTCCCTTTTTATACAACGATTAATGCAATGTCCCTTATTATAACACGTATTCTCAAGATCAAACTTCTAATAAGAGATTCCAACCTAGTTTTACCTATTGGCCTAAGACAACCCATACAATTGATATTTCATGCATAGAATTAACACATATCAATAGCATCCTATATTGGTTCAATCACCCTGAAACTATATTTTCAAATGATCTCGAGGTTTTGTAATAAAAATAATATTTTTTGGGGATTTAGCAGCCTAAATTCTACTAGTTCAATATATTCCATATTAAGAATCAACTTAAAAACTCATAATAAAGAACTTAATTCACGTGTTTTACACAGATAAGCATCAAATAATCAAAGTACGTAACTTATTCACAATTGACAGGTTAACGCGTAATTCAAATTATATCATCACAGTCGACAAGGCTATCAAACTCACACAAATGCTCAAGCAAAAAGAAAAATCCTTCGAAAATTTTTAACTTTTTTTTTCTTTTTCATATATAATAAAACAATAAAGATGCTACCTTAGTCATACAAAAGTAGTAAAAACATCGATGTTTTGTCGCACCCCCAAACCTACATCACACATTGCCCTCAATGTATCAAAATAGTACATTTCTTTATTATAAGTTTTTAAAAGGTACAAAGTATGGCAAGATGACAAATGCAAGCCTCAAATCTTGCGAAGCTAGGTGTAATAAGATGTTCTTCTATTTTTAATACTATTTTAATTATTCTAAGATCATTATTTTATGATATTAGTAAGACCAATAATCATTATTATTTTTTATTTAATTTATTTATTTAACCTTAGAAGTATATAAAAATGCAAGTGCCTTTTGATGTTTAGGTTCGCATTAGACGATTAAAGATGGAAGTGATCATTTTCTCCTCGCCTTCCTTATGTGCGAGACTTCTTCCTTCTACCTAAATCCTGACTTTAGAACACATTCTTCAGTTGTATAAATAGCACATATCCCCCTCCCCTCCATAGTAAAGGAATTATAAAATTCCTTCAATTTATAAGAGTGCCTTGAGATTTTATTTGCTTTTCTATTTGATTTTTTTTTTTTTAGAATCTCCTAACATTTATATTTTTAACTTGTTGAAGTGATTTTTAACATTTATACATAATATTTATCACTTCATAGTATGTTTACTACATTCTCTTTTTTGGTATTCCACATTCTAATTATCATGAAAATTGCAATAATTATCTTCTCAACTTTCTTAAATCTTGAGACTTTGTTTATTCCTTTTTAGATAACCACTTACTCTTCCATGAATTGGAATAAGATTAGGAAAAATGGCAGCATTAGTAGTCCCCATCCATTAATGTAGTCGCAAACAGGTCCCCAATTTAATTTTTTAGGCATTTACACAAGCAACCTAGCATTTTAGTAGCACCGTGGTCCCCAACGGGCAGCAATAGTCCTATTTGTTACTAAGTCACCGGGTTGGAGATGTAAATGCCTAATGTTGGGTTTTGATACCCAAGAAATTCGGGCAATAATGTTAAACCGGTTTGGATTATATTTCATAGGCTTTGGCCGATGAGTAAAGTGAAATGTCGACACCACAATTGTCTAAACCAATCATATAATCAACTTGGGTCATTTGAAGCAGCCTAATTAAATTAGATGGAAATTACACCAAACCCTATCTTTCAAAATCCAACTTCAAAAATCAGATGCAAGGTTTGTTTATTCAAAAATCAGATTTTTTATATTTATATATTAATTATTAATTATATAAATTTCATCAAATCCCTAATTAGTAATTCCCCCAAAATCGTCTCCTCCTCCTCTCTCTCTCCTCAGCCACTCTTCCTCTCCATTTCACACTCTCTCTCTCTTCGCCGCTCGTCGGAGGAGGAGTCCCTCTCGTCGCCGCTACAATCGGTGCAGGTGCCGGTGTAGGAAACTTGTGAGCAGCAAAAGTATTGGTTAATGCCGGAGATGGACTTGGAGAGTAATCTGACGGCGGAGGCACCGAAAGGGAAGAAAGTGTGAGAAAATGAGCAGAAGATGGCGATTGCGATGGTGTTGCAGGAGACGGGACATGTGGCAATGAGAGTACGTCGGCCGAAGGAGAAAATCCAGTGATTACTCAAACATTAGTCACCAATGTGAGTCTCACGGTTTTAGATGCGTTCTTCTTCTTCTTCTTCCTCTTTTTTTTTTCTTTTTTTAATTTTTGTGCGGTGCAGTGCAGTGTGGTGGAGGTGTTGGTATGCGGTGCAATGCAATGCATTGTGGTGTGGTGTGGTGTGGTGTGGTGTGGTGTAGTGAGTGGCGTGGTGCTGTGCTGTACGCGATGGTGGTGGTATGGTGCGGTGGAGGTAGATGTGCAGTGGTCCTGACGGTGGCTGTGACGGTGGAGGTGGATGTGCAGTGGTATGGTGCTGATAGTGGCTGTGTCAGTGGGTGTGGTTGTGGTGTTGTGGATGCGATGGTGGTGTCCCGATCTGTGGTCGCGGTGGTGGTGGTGACTGTAATAATATTTTTTTTAGATGGGCTGATTTGTTTCAAGTGGTGGTGGCAGCGGCGGCGGTTTGACGGTGAGGTGGTGCCGACTCGCAGGCAGCTGAGGTCGTGTTTTTTTTATGGTGGTGGTGCGGTACGGTGCGGTGATGGTGATGGTGGTGGTCACGGGGGTGGTCTCGGTGGTGGTCACGAGGGTGTTCACAGAATTCGGTGGTGGTGACCTTAAAATTGTGACTAAAAATTAATCTGTAACGGGGGTGGGCACAAAAAAAATCTAACTGTGATCTTAAAATTGTGACTAAAAATTAATCCGTGACCAATAAATTTAGCAAATACGTAACCTGATTTGTGATCTCGAAATAATCCGTGACCTACAAAATTTTTGATCTGTGACCAATAAAAAAATCGTGACCTATAATTTTTTTTGATTTGTGACTTCAAAAATAATCTGTAACCAATTAATTATGTATATGTGACCATTAATTGTATAATTGTAACATCATTATATTTAATTAATAAAATAAATAAATATTTAATTAATAATATAAATAATTGTCCGAATCGAAAAAGTCACCGGAAAAGTCGCGAAAAGTTCGCCGGAACAGTCATCGGAAAGTTCGTCGAACAGTCACCGGAAAGTTCACCGGAACGGTCGCCGAAACGGTAGGGGTGGTGAAGATGGGATGGATTAATTATATTATATTAGAATTAAATATTTAATAATAAATTAATTTAATAATTTATTATTTCATAAATAAAAATTTAAAATTTTTTAATAAAAATCTGATTTTTGAAATTTCAAACTTGTTTTCTTATTTTTGAAATAGGCTAAACTTATTCTCTTGAATATAAAATTTTCCCTTAAATTAGTGCTACTCATGACTCAACCCAAACTTGGATGGCTTTTATCCGTTGACAACCCACCTATTATTTCCTATTGGGCCTAACCCTAAAAGCCTACATCCAATCCCTATTTATGTGTGCCCGTTACTGTTGCAAAGTGAGGGAAAAATAATAACCTTGTTTTGAGAGATAAAACGACAATCGACTTTTGCTTTGTGCTCTCTAGCCTAGCTTTGTGCTTACTGTATTTGGGTGCTTCCGTTCCTTTACTTCCCAGCCTTTGTGGCTGATTCCTGTGGTTATTATATCCTCCATTTTCAGTCTTTGGTGGGCATAAACAGTTTGAGAAGCAACCGTGTGGGTGGCGTTGGTTTGTGAATTGGTTTGTCGATTGTGGTGATCGTTTGGTGTCGACTAAGCCCGGGAAATTCAAGATTGGAGACCTAAAACTAACACCAAACATTGATTGAAGACCTAGATTCTAATAAGTGAATAGGCTGGGGACTGAAGTTGCAATTTTGCCTCTCTTTTTGGGAAATCAATTTTCTCTCAAATTTTTACAAGAAAATGCAGTGCCAAATATCAATAATAATAGGGTCATAATTGAAAATCAACTAGTCAAAGAGAAACAAATACATAGAAGTGTAGCAAAAATAAACTGGAGTAGCAGGGGGGGGGGGGGGGGGGGGTGGCGCACGGCCACAATCCTGGCAAAGTATAGAGCCTTGCCAAGCTTTAATTAAAGAAATGACTCTAATATTAAGCACCAAGACATAATAAACAGAGCTAAAACTGTAGATAGAGGTGCTGCTGAAGATGTCTGAGGCATGGTGCCTGCATTTGGCGTCGTTGTAGCCTTAGGAGTTGCCGGAGAAGTTGTAGTGCTGGATGGTGGAGAAGTAGTGGTTCCCGACGGTGTCGTCGTGGTTGATCCGCCTCCTGCTGCTGCTGCTGCTGCTGCGACGGTTACAGCAAGTTTCATTCCACCAGTGCAATGGCCAGGTACAGCACAAATGAAGTAACGCTTCCCAGCTTTCTTAAGTGTAATTGAGGTAGCGCCACTACTGTCAGTGGTGATAGAGTTTCCAGTAGTGCATGACTTGTAGTCCTTTTCACTTACTTCATCCACTGTATGCCCACTTGGGTAGTTGAATACTGCAAATTCATTAACCCAAATCATAAAATTAATTATGAGCATTATAGTCTTTGATATCACGTTCATGGGCAGAGCTAGAATTGTAGAGTTGTTTGGGGGTGAATTTCACAAAATTTTAATTGTGGGGGCAAAATTAAAAAATTATAAGGAATTTTTTGAAAATCTCATGCAAAATCTTGGATTTAAAATTTAGTGTGAAGGCAGCGCATACTAACTCTGCCACTAATCACATCTAAGCCTTTATATGTCGGTTGGTGTGTTTATATCTATTTTACAGTTAACACTTACCGAGGGTGTCGCCAGCAACAAAGGATTTGCCAGTAGTCCATGTACTGTAATCTGTACCGATTGACCAACCAGTTGTGTCCCCCACTGTGTAATCGGTGGCCAGGCTAATTGGGACACAACAAAAAACTATTAAGAAGATTAAGCTCACAATTATACCTGTGAAGTCTGCCATTCTTTGTGCCTGTGTTAGTTTTGAGTATAGGAGATAAAGAAAGAGTTTTAGATCATATATGGGAAAATGAGGGAGCCCTTAAATACTTAACAAAAAATAAAGGATTTGCTGCCTGCATTGCAAATGGTTGAAAACCTGATAATAACTTAATTTAGACTCTATACCTAAGAGAAGGAGGTAAGTACTCATTTTCTTTGAGGTTGCTGACTTATAAGTTAATAATTATGCTTGGAATGGGTAAAGAGATTCTAGACACACGACAATGCATGTTAGACACTATTGGTGGATGATAGATTCAATATTACGCCTTCATTTGGGCTTTATTTTTCATTTTTTTTTAAAATTATTTTTACTGTCAAACATTAATATTAATCATACATTTTGAAAAACTTGCAAATATTACTTATTCATTACTCATTTTTACCAAATTATAATTTTAGCACAAAAAAAAAAAAAAAAAAAAATTAAAAGCATGGTATGTGAAATGAAATTACACCAAACGCGTTTCGTAAATTTCCTCAATATAAATGAAACATTATTATGTTAATCTTTTCTTGTTGCAACTTATAAGGATTAGTTACAATAACTAAAGAAATAAATAAAGTAGGTGAAAAGGGATTCTCCTAATTTCTTTTCATAAACCTTTCTCTAACACCATAATCGGGGGAACAATAATATCATGACAAGAAATTATATTCTAAGGACGAAAGTTTTGATTTTTATGGATAAAGTATGCTTTTAAATTAAAAGTTAAGCAAAATAGGAACTGCTCACCAAACAACCCACCCGAATTTCCTAGTCTCACACAGCACATTTTCAACTCAAGAATCGTATCTTTGGTTCAAGAATCTAACTCTTATTTTAATTAGCATAATTATTATTTTCTCTTAATTTTATTTATTTTTCCTCATCATTTTCCGGCCTCATTGAAACCATTTTAGCCTTTTGAGAAATATTCTTTTAATCGAGTTGAGATTTGTTGTTATCACTCACCTTTATTAAAATTTTAGCACATCGTTACCACAGCTCTATATAGCAAATAACAAATGACATTTCAAAGGTGATATCACTTGTATTTTACAAAGTGACATCTAACTATTTGTTCTTTTGAAATTATGTAACTATGCCCTTTCGAAATCAGATATATATAAAAGTTAATGAAATGTGATGTTGAAAGTTGTGAGTTTCACAAAATACATAATTAAAATTAATTGTTGACTTTGATTTGATATTTCTACACCAAATAGAGGCCAAGTGTCAAAATTTGAGTTGATAGACAACACATGTGGTCTAGCTAGTGGTTGTCCGTACCTTTTAATTTGGTTGTTCTTGTTACTTATTAATTTGTTGGAAATAGACAATTTGGAAGAAGATATTGAGTCAATTAATATTTGGTTGTACTAATAAAAGGAATATTAAATTCAAAATAATGATGGTAAATCCTTTTATTGCAAAGAAAAATGTTATCTAACATCAATAATGTTAGGGAGGACCTGAAACTTACGTATACAAATGGGATAGTGGTGGTTGAATCCGATTTTTACAATGCAGTGATGGTGATTAAGAATCCATCCATTTAAAGTAATTTTAGTTTAGGTGGTCTAGGCCCCTTGTTTAATGGTCCAATGAATAAATAGCATTACTCGTCCATTTTATTATCTGGAGGGATCTATTTTCAATTTTATTTCTTTTTTATTAGCTTTCTGCTAGTTGATTAGTTGCAATTCGTACATACATTAGCCTCGAATGCCCTTTTGATCTTTCAACATTAGTTGTTGGTAATGTTTCATGCTATATGTTATGCCTTGTCCTACGAAATTCTTATGACCACATGATAGCCAACTAGGAAACAACAGGAAGCCACATAAATGTCAACTTTCCACAACTTTTCACTTATCTGGCCTAATCGAGAGCATCAAATAAAGAAACCCGACGTGATATGTAGAGGTCGAATCTCCATTATCTAGGTGAGATGCCACGATCTGCTGCAACCTATTTTCGAAGCAATGGACCTTTGATCCACAAGACATCTTTCATAGCTTCGCATCATCCAAGAGATCTTCCGTACAATTTATAGATTGATTTGATATCTCTGCAACAGATGTCTTTCATTCAACTTATCACTCTACTTTTCAAATGTCAAACCTAGGAATGGTGCTCACTTTTTTCATTCATTATATATCACTATAACCTAGGACATAGGTGACACCTATGACGATAATGTATCGATCGTTAAGATGAGACCATGTTTCAAACATCCTCAGATCCTCCACTATAAAGCTAACACTTAGTGTCGTTTACATGTAATGCAATTTTACACTCTTGATAATAACTTTGCTTGGCATTCTCTCTAAACCTGGTATTATACACATTCTTGTGGCTTTTGTCCACTGTTCATCCTATACCCAAATACATATATAGTTGACTGACTTGACCATTAAAGTGCACAGCCGCCTCCCCTAACTTCAAAGAAAGCCATGTGCATCTAACAGTTTATCCAAGTGTATAGAAGTCTTACACGTGGACATGAGTGGAGTCAAAATCTATTGGCCAAGTTGCCCAACCAAAAATCGAGATTAATGGTTGGCACCATCAATGGGAAATCACACTATAACCATGAGAAAAGCTTACATTTTACTTCCTATCTGAAAAAAGTTTTGTCCTTGAATAAAGAAGAAGTGAAGATGTTGATGTGAAGTCTACTATTCTTCATTTCTAGCCTTTTTTTTATCTTAAAAGTTACATAAGACAACATTTTAAATTTTTTCTTGAAGAAAGGATAAACTTTAGAAAGAAAAATATGTTCAAGAAGGCTCCCCTTTGAAGGAAAGAGGCACATTAACAGCATGAGTGCTAGCGAATACGTTAACCCGCTAAGAGTGGTAAGGGAGATCTTCAAAAAAGAGGCCCCTCCGGCCAAAACCAATCAAGCCGACCCAAAAATAGGAAATGTGAAAGAGTTGTTGCAGAGACACGAGAGATTTGGCAGCATCTATTATAGGTTAGAAACTGGAGCACTTAGAAATAGGTCTCAATATGAGGTTAAAAATAGGCCCCATAAAGAAATGTCCTAGAAATAGGAGAGAGAAGAATCGCCAAATGGAGGCTAGGGAGTAATTTATAAGCTTTCATCCCTACCAACTACCACTTCGCTATGGAGTAGACGAGGATGGGCCATGTAGGTCTTTTGAGCTGGATGATGACATTGAGAATCTCCCATTCGTCCAAAAAATCAAGGACGCCTATGTCCCTGCTAGGTTCATAATTTCGAAAATATCATAGTACAAAGGAAGAGGTGATCTTAGAGACCACTTTATCACATAGGTCTGAGAGGAGCCTCTGCAACACTAAAATACAAACATTTCTACCTAACTCTCTCTGGAAGAGCAAAGAAGAGGTGCAATAAGCTCTGCTCTAAAAGTATTAGAAGCTGACCAAATCCAAAAAAGTAGTTCCTTAACTTCTTCATATCTGCAAGAGCGGGAGTAACTCCTTTTTTCCAACGCCTCCACGACATGAGGCAAGCAACCGAGGAGTCACTGAAAAGTTATTTAGCTCGCTTCACTATTGAACTAATCAATTGGGAGGACATCTCCAATGCAAAAGCTCTCTTTACCATAAAATGAGGGCTCAACATAAACACACTATTCTGGAGAGATGATTTTAACAAGAATTTCACCACCTATGATTAGCTAGTGGAACTGATAAGGGATAAGATTGTGAATAAAGAGATGATCGACCATGGGAATTGCAGTCATGGTGGACCTCCTCTACACCGGTGGTGATAAATGTAGTTTCTACACTTATTCGAGGTCCTAAATGATGATATTTTACTGTTCTTGGATAAAATACTACCTAATTTGTGTTATATTTCATTTCGTAGGTAAAACTCAATGTTTGATGAAGAATTGGAGAAAAGAATGCAAAGATAGCGAAAAATAACTCCATTGTATCAAATACAAAGTTCGGGGACTGAGATACAAATATTCAAAAGTTACGTCGAACCTCGCGATGAAGATTTGAGGTGTTAAACATCAATTGGATGAGAAAAGAAGTCAAATGGATGAATTATAGTCCAAGTATTATCATATATCAACTTCCAGCCGAAAAAATTATGCTTCGAATTTTCAGGCTCACATTGAGACTCAGTTTTGGCATAGAAATATTTCGAATTGCAAAAATAATATTTCTTCAAGAATTGTAGCCCTTCGACTTAGTTTTCTAATACATTTGAATTACCTCAATTGGATATTGGGAGAGAAAGTTATGATAAAAATATTGAGAGCTGTCAACTGCCAAAAATCAGCCCTAAGACGAGTTCCCTCGCCTGCGGGCAAGGCGCACGCGCCTCACTTCAAATTGGCCTCGACTGAGGCCTATCTAAAGGCTAAAGCACGCGCCCTAGTTTCTACTAGGTGCGCGCCTCAAGCCAGGACGAGAAAAAAAAGGTTTGTTTCTGATAAGTGTGCAAAAACACACTTATTTAGCACTTTTCTGGAATTAATTGGAAATGAAATTGAGTATATTTCTATTCATAATTGTGCAATTTCCACTTTTGTAGGCAAAAACCCCGATAAGAAGAAGAACAGAGCGAAAAATGAAGAAAAAGGATTTAAAGTACGCAAAAAAGTGAAGATGGGGACTGAATTGCACAATCCAGAAAGTTGAAGGACTTGAAGTGAAATTTATCAAGTGCATAAATGAAATGAAAGTCAAAATTCAAGGACCAAAATGTACAAGATCAAAGTTGAGGGACTATTTTGCTCACTTTCCAAAAGTTCGGGGACTTTAGTTGCATTTTTTCCTATGATATTTTAGTTAACTTAATGGCTAAGAAATGAAAATATCCACCCTATTTATACTAGTCTTGGACCTTTTTTTTAGGATTAGTTTTTAGTTTGTTTTTAGTTTTTTAGTTTTATAACTAAATAGATTAGTTTAGTTTAGCTTTAGGTTTTAGTATTTTTTTTTTTTTTTTCTCTTCTCTTCTCTTCTCTTCTTCTCCCTTTTGCTTTTCTTTTCTTTTATTTTTCTTTTCTTTTGTTTTAGTTGTGTTCTTGGCTCATTTTGGAGGAGGAATCATAGAGCTGCAAGGAGATCGCTACAAAGCACTTGGCAAAGAATTGGGGGAAGATTAATACCAAGCTTAAAAAGGGGTTCTTCTATACTTTGATTTCTCTCATTTATTTGCCAAACTTGTAATGAGTTTGTTTAGATATTTCATTTGTTTTCATATCTATAAAATGAGCTAAGTTTGTTGTGTTGGAATTTATGATTGAACTTAACCTAGTTTGTTTCATTGATTATCGATATATCTACATGTTTAGTGAAAAATGCAGTTGTTATCATAATCATAGTGTATTGATCATCATGTTTAAGATTACTTCATTTTTGTGACGACATAGATGTTGTAATTAGGTATATATGTGATTATTGAAAAATAGTTGCATTTGATAAACCGAAATGATCAATACCACGGGTTTGCTTGGTGTTCTAGAGGCGTCTAGGTAATATAGAAGTATACACCTACCTCATGTGATCCATTGAGCTATTTTCACAGAAATTCATGCAATTGATTAATTTTGTATCGACATAAAAATATGTGGTATGAACTAATTGATTAGGATTAATATGCACTCGAAAGAGAGTATTAATGTAAAATAGGAAAATCGGGTCTAACTATTGTATTTTAGTAATTTGCATCCGCGCATGATTGATTTGATATTAATGAAACAATGGGTTAAGCAACATCGTAAATTCCAACCACACTTTCCCCTCCGAAATTTCCAAGACGTTTTATTTTCTTATTTTTTAGATTTTTTAGTTTATTTTATCGTATTTCGAATCTTATGTTTTTAATTGTGTGTGTTTCTTTTGTCGTTAGAATTAAAATTGATTAGAGTAGAGTAATCTAAAGTATACATTCCTCGTGGGATCGACAATCCGGACTCTTAAGGTCCACTTTATTACTTGAACGCGACCCATGCGCTTGCAGTACGATTTTCAGCGAACAGTTTCCTTATCTTATTTTGGGAGTTTCTAGGGTTAATATAAAATGTATTTTTCGGGTTTTTGAAGGGAGAGCGTATTTTGAAAAGAAAGATGAGTGACCTCCATTGACCCTAAATTTCATCATATTCTACATATTGTGGAGGCGAAGACAAGTCTATACATCAATTCAAAGCGAATCATTCAAGGATTTTGAATATTCATAGCCGGTTTCAAGATTTGAGTCAAGAATGTGGATTTTTCCTATTTCTTCCATCTTTCTTATTTTCGGGTGATTTTTTTCAATTATTCTTGTATAATTTAATTATAAGAATATTAGGCTAAGTTTTTCATTATATTGGATGAATGATGAACCATATTGTTTATTTATTTTAATTCATGACAATTAGTTTATTATTTCTTGATTTTTCTTGATTGGTTTTGCATTCCCATTGAACTATTTGATTTCTTGATCACCAATTAGATAATAAGTTGCTTGTTGTAGTGTAGGAATACTCATAATAAGTGTAGAACACGGCAAAATCAACACATAGACAATAGGTATTAGGAATAATATCCATGACATGTGCAATCATGTGTGATAAATCCTGTGATTCAGTGCATGTTTTTCATATGAATTCTAAACTAGAAATAGGATCGAGTCATGTTAAACATAGGTTAAATATATCTTGGAAAAGAATATTGAATAAAAGTGGATTATCGATTATCTTGAATGTATGAATTTACTATATTACGAATTAAGAATTGAATTAAATGGCAATAGGGGGATTTACAATTCCAATACAAACATTTACATATTAAATAAACACTTTATTTGCATCATTAGTTTAGGATTAGTATAAAAAATATACAAATCATCGTTTTGATTTCATTGCACTTCGAATTTAATAGTGGCTATTGAACTACAAATTAGACCTTATTCCTCGTGGGAACGATACTCTTAACTCACAAATCTTATTACTTGTACAACAATCTCGTACGCTTGCGGTTTCACGCAAACAAATTTTTTTACAACATTTTTCTCCTCTTTGACTCAAAAAACACATGAGGAACTAAAGATCTTAGTGAAGTTACGAATGAGCTCGATTGGAATTGGTGATTTCATATCTTTTATTCATTTAATTTGATCTTTTCATTGTCAAACAATGCTAGAATTTATATTTTCATTCTCTTGAATTTATATTAAAATCGGTTTAAATTTACAAGATTTTTTATGGATTCAGTCATACTTTTTCCATTATTCAATCAAACTATTTATTGAGTTTCAATTTCAATTATTTATTGTTGAGATTGGTTTAACAATTATTATATCCTTCATAGATCCAGTCGTGCTTCTTCTATCGTTAGATTAAACTAGTTGTTGAATTTTAATTTCAATTTCACTTTATTGGCAGATTGATTGTCTTATACTTGATATATATTGTCGATCTTTGATCTTGTTCCAATAAAATTGTGCGAATATGTCTTAAATCTAAATTCTAGGATTACATTTGTAAATTAAATTGATTTTCACGATATATCTTCCGATTAGAGTGTCGGAATGAAAGCCTCTAATTGTGTTATAAAAATGAATAATTGATATGATTGATCCAATCCAATTGAGGGAATTCCAACGCTTCACTATTTCGAATTATTGATTTTAATTTCACCTTTCAATATTAAATTTTATTACACATTTGAGAGAACAATTCAACCTTCCTTTAAATATTCTTTCATCTCTCTGTGGATACGACACCCCAAAACTGTGCTACAACTACCGCGTTATTCTTTGGGCATAATCAAATTTGGCGCCATTTCCAGGGTGACAGTACAAAATATCCAAGGATCGACTGCAAAAGGGTGATATCATTTCTTTTATTTTGTTTTTGGTTAGTTTAATTTTCTTTATTGTATTTTTCCTATTTTCACTTTATTTTCTTTTACTTTTTCTATAAGCAGGTATCGAGGAGAACGAGGATGATCTGCGGACAGAGCCAACACAGAGTTTGAACATCTTTTTAACCCTACTTTTGATTCTATATCTGTTAAAACTGACACTTCATCACATAACACAATGTCTGACAATGAGTATGATGTACCGTATAGAACTTTGCATGATTATCTGCACTCCACGTGTACATCTACACCTTCATGTATTATGTTTCCACCCAACATGCCATTGGAACTTGGGCGAAAATGACACAAGTATTCTTTAGCAAATACTTTCCCCACCACAAAATTATTGCGTTGAAAAAACAAATCTCTTCTTTTATCCAAAAAGAGAGTGAAAGTTTATATCAAGTGTGAGAAAGGTATAAAGAACTTCAAACTCTTTGCCCCCATCATGGTTATGAGAGTTGGCGTATAGTGAGCTATTTTTATGAAGGGTTAACATCTTGGGAGCGTCAATTTATAGAGATGATGTGTAATGGTGAATTTTTACAGAAAGTTCCTGATGAGACTATAGAATATTTGGATGAACTAGTAGAAAAAGCTCACACTTGAACTGACCCTAGTACCACTGATAGCGCCAATAGGTCATGAGCCGTTGGAAATCCTTCTAGTGCAGGCTTGTATCACCTTAGGGAAGAAGACGATCTTAGAGCTAAAGTACAAGCCCTGACTAGAGAAATTGAAAACCTACGCACTAAGAGTTCAAAGCCTACATCTACTGTAGTTCGTGTTGAGTCTTCCGGACTTTGTTATGTATGTGTTGGAATTGGTCATCCAGCACAAGATTGTTCTACTCTCGCTAAGATGAGGGGGGTTCATGAAAAATACTGCAATGCCTTAGGTACGTATAACAAACCCTATACCCCTTTCTCTGAAAGTTACAACCCAGGGTGAAGAAATCATTCCAATTTTACCTGGAAATCTGAATACCAGCAACCCGCCCTAATGATTAGAGCTTACAATACACCATCATACCAACCCACGTCATCTAGAAATTCCTTTGAAGATACCTTACATGCTTTCATGGAGGAACAGGGAAAAACAAATCAAAAATTCGAGACTATGATTACCCAAATTGTTGAGGATCATAAGGAAATCAAGAATCATATCTCCAAACTGCCTTAGCTATAGAGGAACGTGGAAAATTTTCGGCTCAACCTCAACCTAACCCTAAAGGACAATACATGACACAAATCTCAGGATCCAAATGCCATAACCATTAGGTCAGGGAAAGTCATAGAACCAACCCCTAGACCTATGGAAACTGAGAAAGAGTCTAGTGAGCCAGAAGAGAGTAGCCCTAGGGAGGAAGTGATGTCAAATCCAGTAAGAGCACCTTTCCCAATAGCTCTTAAGTCCACCTCAAAATCTGCCGGTCAACATAATGAAGCCTTAGAGCATCTAAAGCAGGTAAAAATCAATTTACCCTTTTTGCATGTAATTGCACAGATTCCTACGTATGCTAAAGTCCTTAAGGATTTATGCACTATCAAAATAAAACACAATGTCAAGAAAACTGCTTTCGTGACCGAGCAAGTGAGTGAAGTGATTGAACAAAGAGTCCCACCTAAGTATAAGGACCATGGTTGTCCTACTGTGTCTTGTATCATTGGGAGTCATGAGTTTGGACAATCTCTTCTAGATTTAGGGGCTAATGTCAATCTCATGTCTTATGCTATTTACCTGTCATTAGGTTTGGGTGAGATGAAGCCTACATCTTTGGTTTTACAATTAGCTGATAGGTCCACTGTTAGACCTAAGGGAGTAGTTGAGGATATCCTGATTCAAATTGATAAATTTTACTATCCCGTGGATTTCTTGCTGTTGGATGTAAAAGATTATGTGAATGTTGACTCTAAAATTTCTATCATTCTTGGTAGACCTTTCCTTGCTACTACTAATGCTCTGATTAATTGTAGGAGTAGTCTTATGAAACTATCATTTGGGAATATGACTCTAGAAGTCAATATTTTCCATATCACTAAGCAGTTAGAGAAGGATGAAGAGTGTCATCAAATACATATGATTGATGCACTCACTCAAGAGGTTGCTGATAGTATGTTCCTTGGACCAGCATAGGAAACTCTAGAACCGGATGTAATAGACTTCATCATCAATAAACAGCTTGAGATAGATGATCAAGAGTCAGGTAATAGTTCTTTTTTTACATTGCCAGTTTCTAATGAGAGAACATTACCTTTTATCTTACGGGTCCCTACTCCTGATTCTGAGCTCTCCTCTAGTTATCCCACGCATGTATTTGATGGAGGCGGAGGAACATCACCAGTGCTTATGTCTAAGGAGTTTAGTGCATTGCAAAAAAAATTGAAACCACACTTACTGGATGCAAGCTAGGGAGGAAACATTGGATCGAGCCAAAGACGATAAACAAAGGCGCTGCTTGGGAGGCAACCCAAGGGGAGTTCGTTCTTGTTCTTCTGCATTTACTTTTGCATTTTTATTCTAGTTAGTTTTGTCATTTTCTTTGCTTTACCATTCAATTGAGTACTTGCAGGCTTTTTATACCTCAAATTTCTGTTGACTCACTGTCATGCTCATGTGACATCTTTCCCTTATTTTCTTTAGTATTTATACTTAAAAATTGAGAACAATATTTCAATTACGTTTGGGGGTGGAGCATGAGTTTTCATTCATCTATTCATACATTTCTTTACTACAATTTTCGCATGTTTGTGTGTTTTTAAAAAAAAAACAATTTTTTTATCTTTTAGAATTAAATTTTAATTATTGCTTTGTGTGCTTGTGTGAGTTTAATAAATGTGCCAGCTATGATGTGATTATTGGAATAAGTATCAGCTATGAATGATGAAATAGTGCATTATTGGATTAGTTTATACCTGTTTATTTAAAACTTGACATTTTCTATGCACGTTACTTATGTTTGGCATATTGAGTTAGTGATACGGTTCATTTTGTAGAGGATAGTGGAACTTAGTGATACAACCTAATATCCTCTAGCGTCGTATTCCATAAATCTAAATATATGCCAGTTTGGAGATGATTGAACTATTACAGGGAAACACTGAGATAAGTAGGGATTCCATGCATGAAAATCTTGTGTGGATTGTCTGGAACTCATTGAGATAAAAACGAGGTGATAGCTTTAAATTAGAAGTTAGTTTTAAAAATTGGATGTCTAAAAGAAAATGGGCATTGCACTAATCTTTGAGTACATAAAAAAATCGTTTCGAGCCTATGTAACTCGGGTGATTAAGCCTATGAGGATGATTTAAAACCTGGTGTCCTATGGTCATCTGATTTGGGAGTTATCGACCTAAAACTCGTTACATAGATTATATAGAAAGTAAATGAGAAGATACTCAAATAAAAAGAGAAAAAAAATTGAGAAAAAAAAATGAAAAAAAAAAAAAGAAAAAATGTATATATTCAAATACAATGATTACGCTCTAGACATCCAGTTGACAAAACTATAGATTTGACGAGAAGCAAATAAGTTAGTCTAGTCTTAAAGTTTAAAGCGATAAAAAATATAGGAGAATCCCGACTTATTAAAGTGTGGAATTGTAGGAATAATGTTTATCCAAACTAAGAGAAGGTAAGGAATAGAATTGAATGGATTCAATTTAGGATACGCCCTGGGAAAATTGAGTGAAAAGCATAAGTTTGGGGGTATGTGTATCTCTCGAGCGAGGAAAGTACATATTTAACTATTATAGGTCTGGGATTGAATCAATTATAATCTTAATATGTTGATATGAGTTTTCACACACACACATCAGGTTATGTATATAACAGGTGGAGACTGATTTAATTTTTGTACTGTTTTAATTGTTCATTTGTCGGCTACCAAATTTCAAACATGAAACACGACATATTGTTAAACCATATTGTTTGTAGAGTTAAGTTATATTATTGTTGTTTGAGGACAAACAATAATTCAAGTTTGTGGAAGTTTGATAAGTAGGTTTTTACATACTTATTTTACTGTCAAAACATGAGCAATTGTTGATTAATATGTTGGAATATAGCTTAATTCTATGCAATTTATGTTTTGCAGGACAAGTGATGAATGTATCGAAAATAATGAGAAACAAGTGAAGATGACCAAAATGGAAAAAAGTGAAAGTTTAGGGACTAAAGTGCCAATACTCAAAAATTATCTCGAGGCTCACGATGAAGGTTCGAGAGTGCTAAGGGTCGATTGGAAGCAATTAGAAGTCAAAAAAGAATGGAATATTATCAAAATCAATTTCCAGTTCGCACAAGATATATTCCAAATTTTTAACCGAAGAATGAGACCCATTTTCGGTATAGTAAAAGTCCGAATTGGAAAAGAGCTATTTCCAACAGAGTTGTAGCTATTCGAGTTATCTTTCTAACGCATTTTGAATCGTCTAAATTAGATATCGGAAGAGAAAGTTCTAACCAAATTACTGACTACTGTGTAGAGACAAAAAATCCGCGCGCGAAAGGAACTTTCCTTATTCGATTAGAACTCTTTTGGAAACCAATTTGGACGTGATTTTCATCCAATTTCCGAGTCTTACAAATACTTAATAACAGAATACATATGAAGAAGGCCCCGATACACCATTCTTCTCCTCTTTGACTCAAGAACACATGAGGAACTAAAGATCTTGGTGAAATTACAAAGGAACTCGATTGGAATTAGTGATTTCATGTCTTTTATTCATTTAATTTGATCTTTTCATTGTCAAACAATACTAAAATTTAGATTTTTATTCTCTTGAATTTATATTGAAATCGGTTTAATATTTACAAGATCTTTCATGGGTTCAGTCATGCTTTTTCCATTATTCAATCAAACTATTTATTGAGTTTCAATTTCAATTATTTATTGTTGAGATTGGTTTAACAATTATTATATCCTTCATAGATCCAGACGTGCTTCTTCTATGGTTAGATTAAATTAGTTGTTGAATTTTAATCTCAATTTCACTTTATTGGCGGATTGATTACTGCCTTATGCATGATGTATATAGTCGATCTTTGATCTTGTTCCAATAAAATTGTGCGAATATGTCTTAAATCTAAATTCTAGGATTACATTTGTAAATTAAATTGATTTTCACGATATGTATTTCGATTAGAGTGTCGAGATAAAAGCCTCTAATTGTGTTATAAAAATAAATAATTGATACGATTGATCCAATCCAATTGAGGGAATTCTGACGCTTCACTGTTTCGAATTATTGATTTTAATTTCAGCTTTCAACATTAAATTTTATTACACATTTGAGAGAATAATTCAGCCTTTTTGATCCTTTATACATTCTTCCATCTCCCTATGGATACGACACCCCAAAACTGTGCTAGGCGTAATCAAAAGGCAACCAAACTTATACTAGAAAACGTTACATGAAGTCAAAGGCTGCCCTCAAAGAATTTTGAAAACTTCAATGTCTTACATGGAGGCACGAAAACATTGTTGGCATTGATCAAAGAAAAGTTGTCATTCCCTCAAGATTGACCTTAAATTCAGCCCCCATAGGCAAAAGTAGAGGTCTATCAATCCTGAACAATCCTAATTCAAGAGTTGAAATGCTTCCCAATTGACCCCAAAAACCTCACGAAAGTTCTCTTAATTGGAAAAAAACCTATCGAAAGAGATAAAGGCTACCCTCAAAGAGTTTTAATGTAAAAAATTCAACTTGTTGACATCGAGGCATGAAAACATTGTTGGCATTGATTCAATAAATAGTTGTCACTCCCTCAAGATTGACCCCAAATTCGATTCCCATAGGCAAAATCAAAGGCCCATCAACCCGAAAATAGTATGATGCACTAAAGGAAAAGGTCAACAAGTTAGTAGCCAATGACTTTATTAGAGAGGTCCATTATCTTAAATGGGTCTCTCACCTTGTCTTTGTATTAAAGCACAATGATGAGTGTAGGGTTGTATAGACTTCTCCAACTTAAATAAAGCATGACCCAAGGATACCTTCCCTTTGCCCCATATTGACCGACTAGTAGATGCAACAGTGGGACATGATCTACTCAACTTTATGGACACTTATTCAGGTCATAATCAAATCCCTATGTACACTCCAGATGAGGACCTCTTTATCATAAATGGAGGCCTTTACTATTATAAGGTGATATCCTTCATGTTGAAAAATGTAAGAGCCACATATCAGAAACTAGTTAACAAAATATTCGTCAAGTGAATCAATAAAACAATGGAAGTGTATGTGGATAACATCTGGTAAAAAGCCTCAAGAAATGATCACGTCAAACACTTAGAAGAGATTGTCCAAATTATAAGGAGGTATAGGATGAGAATGGACCTCCTTAAGTGCACCTCGACATTGCCTCTAGAAAAGTTCTAGCCTACATGGTCAACTAGAAAGGCATGAGGCCAACCCTAAACAGATATAGGCTTTAGTGGAGATGAGATTACCTTAAAAATCCAAGCGGTGAGCGGTGCAGGTGACAATCCTGAATCGCATGTTCTCAAAAGCTACCAACAATTGTATTCCCTTCTTCAAAGTCTTGAAAGAAGGAAAGATGTTTCAATGGATGGAGGAATGTATTCCGGGAGGTAAAGAAGCACCTCGACTAGGCACCCTACTTTCTAAGCTAACAGTTTATCCAAGTGTCCAAAAGCCTTACATACAAACGTAAGTGTAATCGAGATTTGTTGGTCATGCTGCCCAACCGAAAACCGAGGTCAACGCTATTAAATAAAATCCTCTATTTCTTTCGAAAATTAAAAAAATGGAGTATAAACTGCAAATACGAAGCTAAATGAACAAAGTTAAAAATATGATACTGTCATAGTAGATTATTCAGCTCCTCTTTGGTATTTTTTGTAATTTATTGATCTCGTCACTTTCGACAAACTGATTAGGGTATACGTCAAGAGTAATACTATATAGCACCAGACATTGTATTATAAGTTCAATTAAATGTAAAGATTTAGAGCTCATTTAATAGGACATATCTTGTGTCATATAAAACTGATGTTGAACACCACTAATTCTTAATGGTATTATTCATTCGTAAAACCACTCTTAAAAGAGATGACCCAGTTTGTCAGTTGGTGCATTGAACAATAGTACTTGAATGCTGATTATATATCTTCAAACATAAGAAAGGAGATTGATATCTTGCAAACCAAGAATTATAGTTTGAATGTTTCAATATACACATCATTAAATCCTGACAAAATGGAATAGAATCAGTTTATGAAAGTTACTAAACATCGGCTGGCTGAAACCATAACATGTTTACTTTACCTTGATGATCTATATAGTCTCTCTTTATCGCATGTAAAATCTTCACAAAAGAAATAAATTTAAGATACACACTTGTTCTTAAAACAATTTTGTTTCCTCTAGCTTTCAAGGTCTCAAGTAATTGTATTTAAAAATAGAACGAACTTTCATTCTTACGCAAACAACACATCAATCTCGCGAAAACTAACGGAAAGACATTTTACCTTCATTGCTAAACTTTGACACTTGATTCAAATTTTTTACAAAAATCCTATTGATAAGAAGTGTGCCTATTTGGCCAATATTACTCTTATGATGT
The DNA here is from genome assembly GCA_035079005.1 of Fraxinus americana. Lineage (NCBI taxonomy): Eukaryota > Viridiplantae > Streptophyta > Magnoliopsida > Lamiales > Oleaceae > Fraxinus > Fraxinus americana. The sequence goes on from CM068706.1 coordinate 20,834,019, forward strand.
GGGACCTACCACACATGCAATCCAAAACACAGACTAGTATTTTTTTTATTTAATTATATATGTTGTTTGTTAATAAGGGTTGTTTTGTACTTTGCCAGAAGCTTATGGACTAAAAGTAAAATTTCACTTGGGCTTGCTTTTGGTCTTATTTATTGCGGTCCCTTTTGTTAGATTAAAAAATAAATAGAATTAGAGTTCTTTTCCTAAATTCTCGTCAAGTGTCAATCAATTGCAAATTAACTTTCTATATTCGCAAGTATCCTCATAATAACGTATTTTCGGGCATGTTCTTTGTTCCTGTACTTTGTATTACTATGCTTTTAGTATTATAGTTTTATCGTTTAATTGGTACTAAAGGTGGACACGATTCGATTTGGACAATTTATAATAAATTTTTAAACCAAATGACTAAAAGAAAATGAAATTTATTGAATTGAGAGATTAGTAAATAATGATTATATTGTTTATTTGCTATAGAGTTCAAAGTTTATATACGAACTTAAACAAACTTCTTGTGAATAGTATCTCAAGTTCAATATTACAATAACTTCCATCGGTTTTATGAAAAATATTATTGATCGGTGTATATGCATGAAGTTAATGGGAACAAGTTCATTTATTTTTTTAACGACATTATGCTTGATGCTAATGATTTTGGTTTGTTACATGAAATCAAATATTTTCTCTCGGATAACTTTGAAATAAAGGACATAAGAGATGCAACTTGTATGACAGGAATTGAAATATTTCGAGATAGATCATAAGAATTGTAATGTTTGTGTCGAAAGGCATGTATAAATAAACTTATAGAGAGATTTGGATAAATGTTCAGCGAGTGTAGTTCTAATTCAGAAGGGAGATAAATTCAACCTTGTGCATCTATTGTTGAAAGTTTAATGTATGCCCAAACTTATAAATTTTTGTTGTCCGAATGCAGGGCGAGTATCAAAGATATCCAAGATTACATCGGTAGACCATAAAAATAGAAATTATTTTTTAATGCCAACAATAAAATTTTACCAGAATTTTGGCAAGGTTTGCCTCTTTTTTGGGGGGTTTTGGGTGTGTTATGCGTACCTTTTCTGTTTGAAAGAAGAATAAAGAAGTTTTCGATGGATTTCTGGTTGGAAAGAGCACTTCAATTGAAGAATGCTAAGATTTTCTAGAGTGCGGCCCTAATTTTTGCCTTGATTAGGAGCACTTTTTCATCCTTTGGCATTTTAATCCTTTGATTTCCAACAATTTTTTATATTGTGCAAATGGTCCTTTTTATCGACGATTTTATGGACTTTTTATAGTGTCAATAAAGCATACTAGCACCAGGCTTATGGTAGTTGTAGCTGATTAATTAACAATTAAGGGTCTGTTTGATTCTCATTATTGTAGAATGAGAATGAAAAATATAATCCTTAATTGGCCCCACACAAGAGATAGAAATTCAAAATTGATGGTTTGATGTGATGAATAACGGTCATATTTTTCATTTTTATGGATGAAAAATGAGAAACAAACTGAGGCTAAGTAAAAGTGAACAATTAATTCTAAAACATTTCATAATCTTTTATCAAAATCTACTAAAAATCTGATTTTAACCTCCAGGACTTGATAACATGTAATGATGAGTGTTATTGGACGTCATTATTGATAACTCGAGGTATATCAATATAAAAAATTATTTACGCCACAATGTGAGCATTATGTTTTATTTATTAACTGTGTATCAATGAAGTGCCATGTGAGCCAAGTGGGAGAATAAGATTAATATGGCACAAATTATTTTAAATTAAGCCCATATAATTCAAGGATGGGTACCTCTCAAAATAAATAAATAAAATGAGTCTTAAAAGAAGACTTTTCACATTCTATAAATGCAGAATACAGTACCTCTCTTAAATTAGGATTAAGAGAGAGAAAATCAGATTTCTACTCAAATCTACTTCCTTCGACAAGTGTTTCTACATCAGCCAATTTCTCTATTTCACTGATCTTCAAGTGCTTTGTTAAGAAGTTACGAGGGAATCACTGGGTAAAGCCAAGTCTCTCTATCCCTCTAATAATATAAAATTTGTTTTGATTTCTAAGGTTTTGAAATTACAGGTCATTGGCATCGTTGCGACAAACCCAACGAGTTCAAATTGAAGATAGACTACCCCAAATTTTATGGGCAAAATGAAATGTTGGACTGGATAGAAGAACAAGTCGAGCTTGTTACATACAAAACATAAGGAGGAACGTCTGTTAGCAGGAATGGTGACAACTTAACCATCGACGTCAAAGGAAACAAGTAGTCAAAATTTCTACCTTGACAACTGCTTTACAGGACAACAACAACTTAACCATCCACGTCAAAGGAAACAAGTAATCAAAATTTCTTCCTTAACAACTGCTTTACAGGCCATATCAAATGATTATACCGAAGAAATTTACCCATCAATTGCCAAAATAACTTGACAAAATTTCTCATTACATTGAAGGATTAAAATTGGCAATCCAAGGCAAGAGTACACTATAGATGTGATCCTATTGTTTATTTCAGTGAAAAAACGCAAGACTTTCATCAACTCTATATGATCATATGCTGCTATTTAACATGCCCAGCCAAGTTGTCAGTGACTCCAAAGAAGTCCTCTACCAGAGAAACTCTATCCTTCAAGTAGTCTCTCAATTATCTTTAATGGGAATCTAATATGAATTATCATAGGGGCAATTATTTAGCCAAATTTTCCCAGTGATGGCATTAAAGATCACACTCAGTCAACCAATAAAACAAAGGCACAGTAAAGGGAATAGACACAAATTGAAGGCTAGGCCCTGAAATATAAACTCTGGGAAGACTGAAGATGCATAGCAAACTCTTTGGCTTGTACCTCAATAGCATGTCATAAACAAGAAACTGCTTAAATTGTGCTAACTCATGCCAGCATTGGCCACCTAAACATTTCCTTGCCAATTGCTTCCCCAACGTTAGCTAGAAATCAACGACAACTGCCTACACCAATATCTGTTTAAGAACCATCATGTGCAACATCTCTTTACTTTCCAAACTAATAATCCACACAAGCTGTTCCTACGTAGTTGGATTCAGCCAAAACAACCATACGGATTGTTTGGATATGATCTATGTCCGAAGGATGACATCATCCCTCTATGTATGAGAGGCCTTCGCCCATATTGCATTGCCATTGCTGGCCTCAATGCACGCTGAGCCTTGCACTCATGCCGTGCACCTGAATGTAGCATACACGACATGCTTGCAAATCGTTGCCTGCATATTATGGGCAATGCATTGTCATTCGAATTTCACCTGAAACACTAACCAACTTTGCCTGTTTTAGTTTGCATTCAATGCAACCATCAGAAGCACACCCCAGCCAATGCATTGGCAAAGGACAAGGCAGTGATCATGCCATAGTAGCTGCTCGTTTCAAGTGCTCAACACTTATCCAGTAACAAGTCAAAACACTATAACAAAACTAAGAGACCGGTAATAATAATGAAACAAAAATCAAATGGTGAACAAAAAGAAAGCTAAACTAACATCGTATCACTTCCTATTCAAAATATTGATACAAACCGAAAGCAGTAACAATATGCATTCAGCGAGAATCGAAGAAATGAAGAACCCATTGCCCCAAACCTGAAGTCCTTCAGCCCTAGCAGCTATGTACAACTACTCAGCAGAATTCGACACAATTTTAGCATTGCCAGATTGAATATTCGCCTTTGTAAGTTGTCTCAAAAATCTTCTACTTCGTGCTACTCGAATTGGTCTCCCCATAAACTCCTGCAAGACCACAACTTCTTAGACAGAGCTTTTAACAACCTTATCAAATCATCTATCCCACACCTATAAATTTAATCTAAACAGTTAAAATGAAAACCAAAAAGCAAAATTGAAGAATACCTTCCCTTGAAAAGCCAGAAGTGCTGACTCCGCCTCCACCTTGGTGTTGAAGGAAACAAAGCCGTACCCAGCCGACCGCCTTGGATTATCAATGAAGATAATTTCAGCAGAAACAACATTTCCATTATCAGCATTAAAGAAATCCTTGAGGTCCTTGGCCCTAGCTTGAAATGGCAAATTCGCAACAAAAAGATTATGTACAGGCATTGGCTTCGGTGTTGGTGGCGTAGAAGGGTTACTCTTCTTTGGCTTAGCCCAATTAAGCTTCAAAACTCTACCCTCAAATTCCTGTTGGTTTATATAACACGAAAACAAAATCAGCTTCTCAATTATGAATACCTCAAAGGAATTTTGTGGAATTTCTAGAAATTTACAATGCTTACATAAGATTCGAGATGGGTAATAACAGCCAAAGCTTCTTCATGTGAACCCATTGTTACAAAAGCTAGGCCCCTGTTTCTGGTCTTGTCATACATTGAAAGCTTAATCCAACACACAAAGAAAAACAAAAAGAGATCATCAGCTACTGGAAAAAAAGAAATTCTAGTATTAAAGGAATTCACTGAGAATTAGCACATACAAACCTCAATCTCAACAACGGTACCATACTGCTCAAACAGAGGACGAAGGTCATCAGCAGTGCAAGTCCATGGAACATTCTGCGCGAGCAATCTTGTATTAGAAACATCAACAACTCGTACCATTTCCGATTCTTGCTCTTCTGGGGTAAATTCTTGAACAATGGGATGGGCTTGAGCTGAAGAGGCCAAGTGAAACAGATAAAAATTGGGTCTTTTGGAATGTATAGTTTGTGAGAGAAGATGGGATGTGGAGAGTGAGAGAAGAGAAGTGCTGTTAGGATGACGTGCCTGTGAGGGGCATAAAAATTGATGGGTATAACTGTAAGAGAGGTGAAGAACGGTGGAAGGGAAATATATAACACGAAACGGTGCTGCCATTCCTATTGTTGTTCGATTTCAGTATTCAAATAAATGGATTGAGCTCACTGCTCCTTGCTCATCGTCATGCAGGGCTCTGATGGAGGAGGAAGAGAGAAGGGCAACGAAATGGGAATTGGATAAGGCACAGTTTTATCTTCTCTATCTAAAACCTAGGGCTTATTTGGGTGCATAAAAATTGGATTGACCAGCACAAGTAGGAAGTTCATGGGTGCATAAAAATTGGATTGACCAGCACAAGTAGGAAGTTCAAACCAGCCTATTCAAAAGTATATATATTCGAATTTAAGAGTGTGTTTTTATATCTTGGTCCCGAGGTTTGATTTCATTTTTCGTCCATTTTATTCAGTTTTAAATGACGCGCTTTGACGATGCCAAGGCGTGGCAAAAACGTCACACATGCAATCAACGCCTAGACTCATATAGGAGCATCTTGTCAAGCATTATTATTTTGTTTTTAATTTTTTTAAGTGGAAATGGTAAGAAATGTCCACTTTCCTCTGGTCACTTGCAAAAATGACAACTTTCAAAAATTCTTACAAAAATGACCATTTTAGTATATTTTAAACCAAAATACCCATGGTCAACAATTTATGATTCCATTCAAGGACAATAAAATTGACATTTTTGCAAAAAAAATATTGGCTGATGAAATCTTGACACATAACCTGCTCCATTTATTGTAAATGATAAGATGTCAAATCACAATTAATGTTATTTTTTGCATTGACACAGAAATGTCGAGAACGACATTTCAAGTGTAGAGAAATGTCATGTTTGAAATGAAATGTCCTTCTAGACATTTAATATGTCGAGAATGACGTTTTGAAATGTCGAGGACATTTAATATTGTGATTTGACGTGTGTATTGTTGAAATATAAAACAAGATTCAAATGTCGAAAATACGTAGAGATTCAAATGTCCTTTTTTTTTTATTAAGAGCATAATAGACAGTTTCGTATTAAATTTGAAAATTGGACACTTTTCAACTCTCCCCCTTAATTGTAGACATTCGTGAAAATATCCCTTTTTTTAAACTACATAAAGACCAATTGGATTGACAAGCCCAAAAATTAATAATTATAAAATTTTCAACCTTTAGACCAATAGATTAAAATGCATAAAAAGTTATTTATCTACTTACTGGTCAATTAATTTATAGAAGGCATCTCCAAGAATTTTATTGTAAACTTTCGATATGTGATAAGAATCCCTTTGGTTTATCAGTAGTACATTGTATCTTTGTTTTAGTTGTAATGTATTGTACATTTGATTTGGCGTAATGTATTGTACATTTGGTTTGAATGTAGTGTATTGTATCATTGTATAAATAGTTATTTATATTTTATTAAGTTAATTAATCATTTTCCTATCTTCTACTAATTAATAAAAAATAAGCTCTCCAAATATTTTAATTAGCGCTGTTATAATATATTTTATTTATTGTATTTATTTTGTTAAACTCTTAAAACTGCATTTGATACTAGAATTTGTATGTATTATTAAATAATTTTTAATTGATTAAAATTTTAAAATATTATTAAAATAAGAAAACATTTTTTACGTTTGCATCGATCGAAGCTTGGCCTCCACACTTTTTAAATAATTTTTAATTGATTAAAATTTTAAAATATTATTAAAATAAGAAAACATTTTTTACGTTTGCATCAATCGAAGCTTGGCCTCCACACTTCACCACACATTACACTTTTTAGAACACTAATTTTATTATAGACCACTTTTCTTATTGAAGTATAGACATTTTTTTAGTTTTTAATATGTCCCTATTTAATCTACATTGTTATCAATAAATATAAATTAATTCTATTTAAACCACTATTTAATGTATGAGTATATCAAGAAAAATGTAAGAACAATTTTTATTTTCAACTATATAAATTATATTTTCTTAATCTGTGTGAAAATATCAACAAATCTATCTTTATATATCGGATGTGTGTGCGTGTTGTGTGTGTGTGGTGTGGGGGGTTATAAAATTGATAATACCTTTAGATCCTACCATAGGCTAAGTCGAAGAATTTTTCAAAGAATAATTCCTTAAGTACAAGAAATGTTGACAGATTGTGTAGAATTTTGAATTGAAAAAATCATGTGCATGTATCTGTGTTTTTCCTCCTCCATGTTTGAATCTAGTCCATCAATTTCAATTTCTATTTGTATTCTGTGAAATTTCCATGTACTCATAGCATAGTTCTTTCCCAATTATGTGAACTAAATCAGCCCATAGACATCCTAATATTGTAGGCTAGTCGAGCTCTTGGCAAGATAAAAACTTCTCATTATTGTCGTCTCAAGAAAACCTTAATTATGGTTCTTTGAAACACTCATAAATTTAAAGAACTATAATTAAGGTTCCCTTACTATATCAACAATGTGAAGTTTTTATCATACTCACTTGGAACAGAAGATCAATTTTAATGGATTCATAAGATATATTTATATCTTTCTTATTTTTTGAAAAAAAAAAGTAATAAATCGAGCTAATTAGGGTCACATGTTATATTTACCAAATGGAATTTACTGGTAATAGACTAATATATATATATATATATATATATATATATATATATATATATATATATATATATATATATATATATATATATATATATATAAATCAAGTTGATTGGACCGGTATTTAGGGGTAAGATTGTCAATTGATTGAATTTTAATTCGAATACAATTCAAATCCCATGAAATTAATACAGGGTGAATTTAGGGTCTCGGTCCGATAACCCAATCAAGATCTAAATTCGATAATCCATTCACTAAATGAATTAAGGTAAAAATTCATAAATGCAAGTTGAAGTATAATCCATTTCAAAATTAAGATAAATGTTTAAAATTTCAAAAATTAGATATTTATTAAATTTTATTTATGAAATAATTAATTAAAAATATATTTTATAAATTAAATTTAAGATCACAATTTTTTACATTTGATCATAAATTATCAAATTAATTGATTACAAATAATTTCAGTCACAATTAAAAATTTATTTGGTCACAGATTATGTCACGATTACTAATTTATCAAAGTAATAATCACATATTATTTATTGCTCACAAATCAATAATTTTATTAGTCAAAACTTATTTCATGATCACAAAATATCAAATTAATTGGCTACAAATTATGTTTAGGCCACAAATTATCAAATTATTACTCACAAATTGACAAATTTTTAAATCAAACATTATTTATTGGTCACAATTTATCTATTTCATTGGTTACAAATAATCAAAACCTCACCACTACCACCAGTCGCATCGTCACCGAACTACCACTACCTTCTCCGACGGCAAAACCATCATCTTAACACCGCACCCATTAGGGGTGGACGTGGTTCCATTGATTCTGGTTCCAAGAGAATCGAACTGAACCATAAACGAATTGTGTTTTTTATAAAGGAACCAAATAGTTTTTTTTTAAATGCGGAACTGAACTGAATCGAACCGAACCATTTGGTTCTGGTTTGATTTGGTATGGCTCTAGTACTATTACTTAAATTTTCAGACTTGCATCATATCCATAAGTTACTAATATATACTTAAATAAAAAATATAAGTATCAAACATTTAGCAAGTTCAAATTATCAATAATAGAGATCATAAAAGTCCAAACTAACAAACAAAATATAAACGAATGAGTCATTGCGAAAAGTTAATAATATCGAGTTCCATTATCATCCTCTGTTCAATCAATTCCTTTACATGAAGCTGTTAGACCTACATGAGAAAAATGAAATATGAAAATGAAATATAAAGTTAAAACTCGAAACTAATAAGCAGGAGTGGTGACAAAATGACCAAGCCAAGCAACTTAGCCCCTAGCCCCTTACCATCAGATAATCATTAAATGTTTAATACTCTATTACTTGTGTTGTAACTTTGAGAAATTCTACAAACATAATTCAAAATGCACAATTAAAACAAACAAACAAAAATTAAAACAATTTACAATTAATAAGATGTAACGTAATAATATTTTATAAAATAAATTTTACCAAATTCAATTTCTTCATAGAACTTAGTCTCCTCAATGCAAAATCAAATTCATACAAAAAATAAAACTATAAATTAAGCTTGGTTCTTGGTTCTAGAATCAGAACCGAACCAAAACTATAACCAAATGATTTTTTGTTTGAAAAATCAAAACTATTAAATTTTTTGTAGAATCGGATCAAACCGCTTAGTTTGGTTCGATTCTGATTTGGTTTTGACATTTTGTCCACCTTTGCCAACTATCACCACCACCAGCCTAACACTCCACAACTACAACTCACACCAAAAAAACTCTCCTCATTTGCCATTAGACACAATATCAAATAATCATTCACAAACACCCCACACTACCCCCACCCACCCACCCACAACCATGCCATCGCAACACCACCACCACTGTCGCCATCACCGCATCAACACCACCACAAAATACATCATTGCCGCAACCCACACCCACAATCGACTGCTTTAACAACCACCTCCACCTTCATATGCAACTCTAATCAACCACCAAATCACCACTACCACTGTCTGCTAGAATCCACCATCTCATACAACATTACCACACCACAACCACCACCCCACCAACAAAACCCCCAAACCCTCAACAATCACCAACAAAAAGCACACCAGAACTTTGGTAAAGTAGCAAATCAGAGAAAACCACCACAAAATATCGTGGGAGTTGTGGCATAGTCAGGGCCGGTCCTGTGATTTTCGGGGCCCGAGGCGAACTCCCAAAATTGGGCCCCCCCGAATCAACGTAAATACAAAATCCAACAGTGTATTATGCAACGTATTGCTAACTTAACACTGAACAATAGAACAATATATCTAATACACAATGATTAGCCTAAAAGACAAATACAAAATATCTCAATCATCTCACATTTAAAGTATTCAATACAGTGACTACGTGCGCCTGTGCAATTGATCCTAAAGGCAATCTTTGAACACCCATATAAGCCGACCAGGCCACTATTATATAAGCCGACAAGGCTTCAAACATTTTCAATATATTAAATATCAAGTTAAGGCAGGCCATTGCTTACTTGAGAAGTAGAAAATCGACGAAAATTATGGAATCACACCCTATTCCACCGTCGCATCTCACAAGCCTGAAATCAAAAGTTCACATTAACCACGGCATCATCACTCTTTCTTAAGCTACGGAATTAACCCTTTTTAATCAATAAAAGGTTAAACCACATGGAATGGAATCACACCCTATTCACAAGTAACAACAATCAGATAAACAACATATAGATTATGGAATATTATATTACAATCAAGAAATTCTATATTCGCATCATGGATGACCCAATACTTTAGAAATTAGCCAAACCACGTGAGATTTGTCCAAAGGTGATCAATAGTTGGAGTTGGTGACTTGTTGGAGCGGGGAAAGCTTGATGAGTTCAGGGCAGAGGAGGGCAAACCCATCAAAGTTCACTAGAATTGGCCTCTACATGAACATGTCACATAACATATCAATAAGCAAATTCTAGAAGTAGATACAGTCAGGCAGTCTTCTGAACTTTATAGAAAGTGAAAAGAAGAGTCCAGCTGGGAGATACTTCCTTCAGCGTCCATCCCAATTTCATAGTAAATGATTATATTTTGTTTAAAATCCATGTCATTACTCATAAGTATCCAACAGAGATAATCTTCAAAACTCCAATAATGCAATAAAAGATCATCATAGATACTGAATACACTTCAAAATTCACTTAAAAGATTATATCACATTTCAACAATTTATGCCACCATTATCACATAATCTACAATTTTTCCACTTTATAAAGAAATCAAGCTAAAGTAAGAATGGTGCGGAAGTATATAATTTTATGTGAATGAAATATACATCAATGGCAATTGAAAGGAAGCAAATTTACCTATAGGGACAAAGGGATTTCTAACTCGATTTTTCTCCTGGAATAATTCTTCCAGCTTCGAATTGACTGCCTCTATCTACTCCAAATTACAATATGTCAATAGTCAATACCAGCACAGCAGCCCGCAGTCTACCCTCGACCGTCGATTCACGTTCACGGTTCACCTGATGACTGATGACCTCTGATTCACGTTTACGGTTTCCGGTCCGGCGTCGGTGCGGCTTGAAGAAGGCTGGGATAACTTGGATTGGATTCTTGAAATTTTGAATGGTTGAGACTTAAGGCTGGAGAGGGGAAGGGGGGAGAGTGGAGAAGGCGCAGGCGACGGGGTGAAATTGAATTCAGTTAGGTTATTAAAAAAAAAAAATTTTGGGCCAAAATTTTGTAAGGCCCTCCTGTGTTGGGCTGGGCCTTACATAAAAATAAAAAAAAAATTGGGGGCCAAAAAATTAGGCCCCCTCCACCGTTGGGCCTGAGGCGATGGCCTCGCCTCAGAACCGGGCCTGCCTGTAGTTCTATGTGATCCCAAAGAGTTTAAAGAAGGATTAGAATGTGCAGTGTGTTTGTGTGAGATCTCTAATGGTGAAAAGGCCAGGCTTTTACCAAAATGTAAGCATGGATTTCATGTTGAATGCATTGATATGTGGTTCCAATCACATTCCACTTGCCCTCTTTGTCGAAACCCAGTTTCGAATTCGAATCAATCCTCTTCAAATTCTGTAACTACTGAATCTACACTGGAGACTATATTACAAACCCCAATTGGGGAAAATTCAGGTGTTCATGGTACATATGTTCCAAGTTTCCCTACCAATGTGTTGTTTTGGGGCAATGAAAGTCAGATTAGTATATTGGGTCCTTGTTTGGAGGATGGCAGTGGAATTAGTACCACTTCCACTTCCTCTCAGCCACCTAGTTCTTCGACTTCATCATCGTCATCCCAGTCGCCAAGTTCTTCGACTACATCGTCATCCCAGTCGACTAGTAATAGGCTGGAAGGCACGGTGTTGATTGATGTACCAAGGCAGTTTAATGAAGAGGAAGAACAAAAGTCTCTGGTGCCTACAAGATTGAGATCATTGAAAAGGCTATTGAGTAGTAACAGAAGGATCAATCCTTGCAGTCCTAGAAATGGTGATCTATAAAAAGGAGGTAGAGGCTTCAAAGTTGGTTTATTCATTGTCATTTGTTACTATGTTGATTGGTAGTTACAATGCACATTGGTAGGCGCAAAGTTGTTGGCATTCTAGTCGAGGTTAATCGGTGTTAAAATCGTCTTGTTAAGGCAAGAATTGTCGTTTAGGGTTCGTGGTTTGGATGAGTACTTCCAACACAGTGGTTTGGCACTATTTGAAATTATACCTGGAGTCATTGGTGGATTCGGAGACTATCGAAATCTCCATTAACTGCGCTTATTTGTTCAATCTTCTTTAATCCGCGATGCAGATGAGAGGTTGCTCCTTCATATCTGGATTATATATTAAGCATATACAACATGGAAGTGAATATGTTGTTTTTCATACATAGATTGGCTTCTCTGTTTGAGAATGGAATTGTGTCCAATCTTCTTTTACAGAAGAGTTATATATAAATTCTCATGTCAATTCATTAATGGTCTCTTAAATGTACTGCTGAGTTGTTGCAATTATATGAAATTAGTTTCTATTGCAGAAGTCATTCAAGTTTTGTTCTTATGCATTTGATTTGTTGCTTTTCTTGCGTTTGACTGATTTTTGGCAAGTGCTTGATATGTGTTGGTGTCTAAATAATGCAAGAGACCAGTTGAGGAGGAAAGAACATATAGCATATTTAGCAGACCGAGAAACAAATTTCTACTTTACATGTTTGGTAAGAATGATTCGGCATTACTTGACAATATTAAGGGAGAAAAGAGTTAACATTTTGTTTTTTATTTTACTGTTTATGTTAATTACTAGTACTACGTGTCAAACATGCACTAGGTGTTCAAGAATATGAAATGTTTTCGAATCAACGAAGGGGGGTATGAATCAAGCACGCTACGAAGCGTAATTTGTTTGGAGGTGTGAATCCACCTTGCCTCGTAATTCATGCAAGTCCTCCAGCCATTCGTAGATCGCACTACTAGGTTTGAATCCATCTCGCTAGTGTCGTAACTGTCGTTCACGCAAGTTTCCATACACCCATGGATCACGCGAGTATGTATGAATCCGCATAGCTCTCTTTGTTCATGCAAGTCGCCGTTCATCCATGGATCATGCAAGTAGGTACGTATCCACCTTGCTCTCATCGTTAATTCAAGTCCCATCCGCCGATGGACCACACGAGAATGCGTCTAGTTACTGCAAATTGTGAACATTTCTCCATTCCTATGATGCACGGAACCCTTCCATGATTGAGACGTGGACATTGACACTCTTGGACACTATATTACATGGTCCACTCTTGGACACTACATTACATGGGGTTCGACAAGTAACATGTCGTGTCCTAGTTTTTTTATATTTTTAAATTTCTAACTGTCAAAGTATATTGTTGGGACATTCTTCGGGGCTAGTGTGAGACATGACATGTGTCGAGTCGAGTCGTGTCGTGTCCAATATTAAAAAATGTAAAAAATAAAAATATAATATATAAATTTTAAAGAATTTTAGTCCTACTCTTTAGAAAAATCACACACCATCGTATCAGTGTCGTGTCGTGTCAGTGTCCTTTTTCGTGCAACCTAGCTCCATTTTTTGGCCATATTCTGCAGTCATCCGTTCAGCTGCATATTTGAATGGTAAAATGAATACATCAACTCTTAATCAAAGGGTGTTAAAACCAGGTTGTCTTGTACATTCAATACCCTATTTTGGCGTGTATGTACCCCTCTGGTTTTACTACCAAAAAAATTGAGAATGCTAACCAATCGACATTCATGAATCAAGCCAAAATCTTAAAAATTTGGATGTTCTAAAACATATAAACAGGATCACAGTACACGATATTCTTTACTAATCTACACTAAGTCACCAAGTAAACAGGTCCATAAGATTGAACATCTTGAGCATTGTTAAGCTGGCCAAGAGACACATAGGGCACCTCGTCCTCGACTCTCTTGCTTGAGCTAAAAAGACTGGTGATGTGTCCCGATGTTGGCTTCTGGGGTGTGCCAGTAATGCCGCCACCTTCAATTGCATGAACTGGACCCGAGAAAGGACCTCGCCTCAGCTCAGAATCGATGGTGCCCTTTCTTGGAGATTGCTGCACGACGGACTTGTTCTTCTTGTCGGGTTTCAACCAGGAAAACAGGGAATTTTTCCATGATTTTCTGTTCTTTTTCTCCCCATCTAATTGTCCCTTAATTCCCACTTTTTCAATAGGTTCAGTCTTTAAATTCCCTTCGCATTCAGTCCTCTTTGCTTCTTCCAGAAACTGATTGAACTAAAGAATCAAACAAATAGGAAGACACAAATGATACAGCTAAACATTAGGAAACATACCTGTTTAAATCTGCCTGGCAATCAAATTCATAGTCAAAATAATCTGCACTGTCGTATTTCTTGTATATTGGAGACATCATTCTTTCCAAGAAATCAATGACTATCAAAATCACAAAAAGATATCGACTGCGAAAATTATCGAGCAACTACCCGTCAACGCTGAGTATGGTTGGAATGAGACGTCGTTTACAACAACTTCCGGCCAAGAAACCTATGAAGGAGAGTAAAATGCAGATATGAAATTGTGCAATTAATATGATTATAAAAAAGATATTACAATGATTCATTAGCTTTCTTCTTTTATGATTTGGTTCCCAAAATGTAGAGTCCAGCTAAGTATATGTTCATCACATGAAATTGCATTACAATTTATTGTAGCTTTTGGTAGTTGGATAGGTAGTGAAAGCTACTAATAAAATTTTATATAAAAATGGTATTAGAGGTCAGTGCCGTGTGAATTAATGCATGCATTTAAAATGGCTAAGTGACACTAATGGAAATTACCTAAACTTTAAGAAAGGGTAAATTTGATCAATGGAAATTAATTAAGCTTTAATATCAAATCAAGTTTGTTGTTGATGATTACTCCTATTGATGATGAAATGTAAATAAATAAATGATTTAATTGCTTTTAGTTTAAGTTTTTAAATAGGACGACTCATCATGCTACAACTATTTGTTTACGAAAAATTTTATGTCAAGCTTTTAATGAAATAATAAACTTGATGTGTGCATGAATGTGTGTTAAATATAGATACGATTAAGTAAATTCTTGTTATCATTTTAAGCTTACGATTGAGGTATTTCAACATAAAAATTTCATTTACGGTAATTTTACTATTACATTATTGTCAATTAGGTAACTACACTTCGCTTCATTTAATCAAGGGAAAATTGCAGTCACGGTACCAAATCTTTCACCTTTATGTAGACTTTACCCAAACTTTTCATTTGTGTCACCAGAGGTACCAAACCTTTAAAAATGTCGCATCTGGAGTCCGATAGATGGAATCCATCCATTTGACCATTAGTTGACCACTAAAAAAGAAGAACAACGTTCTTCTTTTTTTCTTTTTAATATTTTTATTTAATTACTATAATATTATTTTATGTAGAATAACATAAAAGTACCATTTTCCCCTTCTACATTAGTCAAAAGAGGTCAAAAAAATTTTAATGGTCAACTAACTATCAAATGGATGGATTTCATCCATCTGGACTCCAACTGCTACATTTTTAAAGGATTGGTACCTCTTGTGGCATAAATGAAAGGTTTGGACATAATTTGCAAAAATGTGAAAGGTTTGATACCGTAGTTGCAATTTTCCCTTTGATCAAATAACTATACTTTCGTTTTATTACAATTAAGGTCATCTCATCCAATTACGTAACTTAGAATGATAAAAATCGCTGACGTGGACGTAAATCACTACGTGAAAAATAATTGCACCATTGGTCCAGTTAACATGTTGGTCCCCAACTTTTAAAAGGAGGGAATAGGTCCCATGATGAAAACCGTCCCAATCTCAGTTAAATTATCACATAGCTCTCGTATGTCCAACTTTATGTACTCCAAGATAGATTTATAAACCCTTTTTTGCTTCTAATTGGGAGACATTAATCATGAAGGTATTAGCTATTAATTCAATTAAATTATTAAAAAAAGGAGGGAATTAACACAACTTTAATTATATAATTAGATAATGGTCTAATTAATAAATAGAATTTAATTAGTTGTTGAATATGTGTGTATCTTAAAATAAAGTAAATTAAAAGGTGACCACCTTATCTGTCATCATTAAATTGGTCAATGAAGTAGATGAAAATTTTCATGCCGCATGTTTCGGAGGGTCCGGTGTGTTTCTTTCAAACTTTGGGACGGAAATTAGCTTCTTTGGTGGGTCACAAAAGCCGTAAAAAGTGGTTCAAATCTGCTATCCTTCAATATATTTTTAACATATCAGTACATTAGTAAATGAAAAGGTTACAATATGTGAAAAACGTGTTGTCTTATTCCTAAGAAGACATGATTAGGGTTTAGCACGAGTCAGATTGGGTTGGGGTCTAACTGAACTGACCGTTCGGGCAGGAGTGGACGCAGAAGTTTAAAGTTAGGGGGGCACAATCGAACTTGTAAAGAAATTGAGAGAAATTTTACAATAGAAAATTTACGTCCAAAAAAATCGTACCTCATGTAATTTTGCATCCGAAAATTTACATAAGATATAACTTTTTCCGATGTAAAATTTCGAAATTTTTTGATGTCATATTCCATATAAAATTAAAATGATGAAAATTACATTATGAAATTTGTATCGTAAAATTAATAAATGTTAATGAAATAATTGAATTTTTTTTTTTTAAAAAAAGCAAGTTAGACGTCTTTCTTTAATATTCACATTTAACGTATTTTTAACTCATTTCGATATCTGTTTGGACTATTCGATATGCACATAATATAGTTCTCGAAATAAGCTTTAAGATGACATAAGCAATTTGTAAATTCGATTAGTGTACTATTGTTTGAGAATTTTTAAAATTAGCATGTTATCGAAATTCAAATTTATTGTGATTTTGTCCCAATTTGGTGGAGATTAAAATCAATTTTTTAGTAAATTTTGATAAAAGTTAAATATTTATGGATTCCATGAAATGTGTGATTAGAATTAATTGTTAACTTTGATTTAGATTTAAATTTAGTTATAAATCGATACCAAGCATAAATTTATTAAAAAAAAATCAAAAGTTGGGGGGGGAGGGAACGTGCCCCTTGGGTCCGCCCCTGCGTTCAGGTTGGGTAAAAGTCCAACTCGAAATTGACTCGATAGGATTCAATTTTTATGCATGTATACATAACTGAACTTAAAAATCGAGGTTTCAGGTTGAAAATTGCCGAATCCATGGATCATCTAACCTACCAAAGTCCCTCGATTGTAAATACTTT
Organism: Fraxinus americana; assembly: GCA_035079005.1. NCBI lineage: Eukaryota > Viridiplantae > Streptophyta > Magnoliopsida > Lamiales > Oleaceae > Fraxinus > Fraxinus americana. The sequence continues at coordinate 20,851,212 of CM068706.1, forward strand.
ATTATTGAAAAGTAAAAATTGTTCAATGCTCGGTTTCATCTTAGCTTGTATTTGTAATGGCCCGCACGGTCTCCATTGCCTTTCTCTAATCTAAAATGTTATGAGGATACATTTGGAGACTATTTGTAACGACTCGGCCTGGACTATGGCCTTCTGGATTCTATCAGGGGAAAAATTCATAAATAAGGTGTTTAGTTTACACAAATTCAAAAATCATGTTTATAGTTTGAAAATTCAAAAATCAGGTTTTTTTTTAAATTCTAATATAATATAATATAATAAATTCACCCCACATGCACCACCCCTACCGCTTCGGGGACTATTCCGACGATTATTTCAGCTACCACTCTTCTCCGGCAACCACTCTTCTCCGACGATCATTCCGCCGACTATTCCTGCAATCATTCCGATCGCAGATTTATAATTTAATTAGGCACATATTATTTTTCAGTTACAAATAATAATTTTTATACGACACAGATTATTTTATGGTCACAGTTTAAAAATTTTATAGGTCACATTTAATTCGTTGGTCATAAATTTCAAAATTAGTTAGTCACAAATCAAAATTTATAGGTCACACGGTCACAGATTTCCAAATTAATTGATTACAATTTTTTTACGGTCAGAGATTATATAATTTTTAGATCACAGATAAAAAATGGTTAATTTCATTGGTCACAGATTATTTTTCAGTCACATATTGTCAAATTTTTAGGTCACAGTTAAATACTCGTCACAAATCACATAGACTGTACAGTACCACCTCACCACCACCGTCTAACGTACCATAACCCTACTCTGATGCCATTACCATATTCGGCAACTCACCACAACCACTGTCGCTAACGGCGCCAACACAACCGCAACTCACCATAAGCGTCACCATCGCCGCCAAAACAGCCTAACCCATCGCCACTAATGATGTCAATGAGCCGAGCCGGCTCAGTCCTTAAAGCCACGAGCTCGGCTCGGCTCGTGGCTCGTTAATTTTTTTATTATTATTTTTAAAGCTTTTCTTAGCTTTTTTTTTTAATGGTTTTTTCACAAGCCCATGAGCTCGGCTCTTGGGCGGGTGCCCACGAGCGCTCGTCTCCTTAACGACTCAGCTCGAGCTCGTGCTCGGGCTCGTCTTTTGACCAGCCCGAGCGACTCGTGGGTCGCTACAGTACGAGCGGCCGAGCCGCTCGGTTAAATTGCCACCACTAATCGCCACAACCACGCAGATCAGCCACCACAACGTAAACACCACCAAAAAAATTGAATCGAAAAATACCCGTCGAAACCCCCGCAGCCAAAACCACCACCGCATCCCAACCCACCAGATCCACCACCATCGTCACAACCGCGCAGATCCGCCACCACAACGCAACCACCACTAAAAAATTGAATTAAAAAATACCATAGCCACTGCCACTGCCACACCAACACCATTGTTGAGAAGGAAACGAGAGGAAGATGGGTTGATGAAGGGAGATGCGGCGCTGATTTTCTACTGGTGAGACCTTTCGATTATTGGCCAGACGTAGCCAGGGTTGGAGCCCTAACACGGTGCCGTAGCTCCGACGGATCATCGCACCACCATCGGGCAAAAACCCACCATCACCGAACCCCGCCACCGTCAATCTGAGTCCTGCAGCGACGATCATTATCTGAGCGCCACTGTGGTTTCACTGGCATCCAGCCGAACTCATCGCCGCCAGCGTTAGCGACAGAGATCATATAGAGAAGCCCCTTCCCGCCACCAGAGAGAAAAAGAGAGAAGGGGAAGGGATTGGAATGTGAGAAGTTAGGGATTTACGTGTATATAAATTAATTTTTAGAATATTATTATTAATATTTAATTAAATATAAAAATCTGTATCTATCTATAAAATATCTGATTTTTGAACATTAAAACTTAAAATCTGATTTTTGAACTTGGATCTTGAAAAGTAGGACTGCATGTAATTTCCACTTCTACCAAAGCCTGACATGGTCCGAGAGATTAAGACTAAATTCGGTGGATCTTCTAAAAAACGTGCCTTCTATTATGACAATTAAGACTCAAGTGACTTCTATTATGTTCTTGGATACAAAATTCTCTAGTATATTTATGAACGAGGTGCCTAAGACATCTATATGGAATTCAAGATTTAAACTCGAATAACAACCATTTTAATTTTCAATAAGAAAAGAAAATGAATGTGATATATTATAGATGGGGCATGAGCCGCCCCCCCAAAAAAAAGGAAAAAAAAAAACCAAAGGTGTCCTAATTGCATAGAGATTTGAAACGAAATAGTAGGTTAGAATTTATCTTAGCCTCACCTAATCCCAAGGTTCCCTTCTTAGTTCAACAGTCTGAAAAAAGGTTTTAATCAATTGTTTTATGACAAACTTTATATATAAGCCAAACATTGTCAAGATTCTCATTTCCAAGACTGCAGCCTTCACACAGGAAGAAGATTTGATTATTTGAACAATGATAAACAAGTCTCTCAAGCACAATGCTTACCTTTTCTTTTTGTGTTTTCACATGATTATACAGTCACAATTTCAATGAAATATGATTTTTCTTGGCCAAATCTTCTTGTTTTACTCATTTATAATTACACTGTGGTTACTGAATCGTTGAATTTATATCCTTAGTTGAAAGTATAATGATATTCATAGACAACAACTACAGTAGTCATCACATGTGACATCTTACGTGATATATCCTTATTAAAAGTTATACATTTTTTAAATTATTAAAATTATATCACGTAAGATACCACATAGGATATTTTGACATCTAACTTATAATTAGACTAGTTCCCAATTTTTTCAGTTGAACCAATCCCTTTCTTATAACACTAATCCACACACAACCATAACTAGTGTACCAAATATAACATGTTCGATAAGATAGACTACATGCTAGAGAATATTAGCGATGAAAAATAAATTATATCATTTTAATTGCATTGCCTAGTCCTACATATCAAATATACAATATTGTGAGTAGCACATTATGAAAATTTAAATGTGCTATCTCACATTGGACATGTCCATGCAAAGTCTAGATCTATTGTTCCAATCTCGCTCTCCTTAGCTATCCCCCAATCAAATTTTGACACATCACTATAATTTTGAAGGGTCAAATTTTAGTGGGGCACAATTCATTTTTTGTGTCTCTTACAGACTGAATTTTGTCCCAAAATTTTGACAATTTAAAATTATAGTTATGTGTCAAAATTTGATTAAAGGACAATCAAAAAGACACTTCGATGGAGATATCTATTGTTGCATTATCTAATACTTCGTACTAAGGTTGTATTTGTCTCCTATTATTGAGAGAAAAATAGAGTAATGAATAGTATTTTTTGGAGAATGTGTGATTGAAAAATAAAGTAACTTTATTGATTTGTGTGTAGAATATTTTATTGGGTGAATATGTGGTGAAGAATCCTACTGTAACAAACAATTTTTTGGAATAATTGTAGACAAACATGGGCTAAATATAAAATACTGAGTGTCGCAAATTACGAAATGTTAAATGTGCTAAGAAAAACTGCCTAACTGCACATATCCAAATCTCCATTTCAGTTGCATCTGAGCAGAAAACAAATGCATAAACAAACAAGAAGTCATTCTTGTGGATCCAATTTGAATGCAAGAAAAATTGGTAGAAAACAAAGCCAACTGGCTAAAAGCCTAAAACCCATTGTTTTTTCTTGCTTTATACATAATACCCTGAAAGGGATTAGAAGAAAATGAATCCAATCTCGTCACTAAACCACGTAAATCTACGATATGCGTAAAGAACAAGAATAAAGTATCGGCTCCCACAGCTTATCACGTGCCTAGCCACATGACCACACACCGAAACCGTAATAGCTAATATGGAAGTCGAGATGTAACATGATACGATCAAAGAAGCATCACATGATGATCGACTTACATTGGATTCCCGTAAGATTTTTCAAAAAATTTAGGTATATAAACTTCAAAAACAAGAACTTAATCACACCTTAAAATCTCATCCCAAAATTTCCAAAGTGTCATCTTTTTACCAAATAAAAGCACAAAGTATTCGTAACAAAATTATGATGTCTCACTTGAGAATGATGATCTCTTTTGTTCTTGCACTAATCTTGATTCTCAGCCTCACCGCATGAAGCGCAAGGAGCCCGTCTCCCGGTAGAGACGAAAGCATCCTCTACAAGCATAGATTCATCTACACAAGCTTTTAAAAGTTTGCATCCGTATGAGAAAAATCCATTCAAGAAGGTGAAATCAAGCTTTCGAAGAGTACCTCCAAGTAGATCGAATCCGACGTTAATAAGTAACTTCTAACTCCCAAAATGTTCAAGCCTTTTCCTCCATAAGAAGCTTTACTTAGACATATTTTCTTATACCAGGTGCAAGCCTCCATAGGATGACTGAAGAATCAATCGACAAGGAAGAGTACCTGCCAACAAATTCTTTCATTTAGATTTGATGTAGTTAGCTGCTGTACATTAGCGTTTATGCCTTTTTTGCGAGGACAAGCTGATTTTTTCGCACCTTGTAATGCAACCAGTTTTGATTTAGTCACGGTTCTTTGTTTAATGTAATTCCCGACTTAGATGTAAGAATACAACAGTTCTCTTCATAGCAGCAAAGGTAGCTCTTCCCTGTTGAATCCAATTTGCCTAAGCTCTATAGCATATTACATTTAAACAAAGAACAAAAGTAATAATAGTAATAATGATAACAAAAATAATAAAATATGATAATGTCTCCATGTCCATTAAGGCTGTCTCATCTGAGGTAAAAGCTAAAAACTAAACCACGGTATCAAAGAAAACAAGAAATCAATATACTATCAGATTAACATCCCACCCTTCTGCTTCTTTTGCAAAGATTTTGTCAAAGCATCTTCTGTCTTTTTTTCTCCTTCACAACAGTAGACGGTTCATCATCTTGTAGAATTTCTCCCCTTTTAGCATTCTTTGTAGTGCTACTAATATTTTCCATTTTATGCTTTTTGCTTTTGCTTTTTAAAAGCACCATTTCTTGTCGCATCTTTGGCAAATCCGGCTCTTTTTGGCACCTGTTTATTGCCTGAACTTTTTAATTTACCAGAACCCGGGTGAGCCAAGAATTGGGTACCAGAGTTGGGAGCAAAACCATAGGACAGACGAGTGTCAATCTCTTTTCTCATGCCCTTCAACTTTTCCTTATGTGATTTGATATGTGTATCGAAGAAAGTTGTCACTTTGTGAAGCCTTGGTTGTCTTTGGTCCAAATTCCGCATAAAACTCTTCATAAGCGCATCGCTTTGAAGCTTGTCTTGATTTCCATTGATCCGAATTTCTTGCAAACCTATTATAACAGGAATGAAAGGGGTTTAGTTACAATACTTTTCTATACAGAGTTCAAATTTTAAAACCAAATCATCTAAGATATCCTGCAGTATGCATCATTATATATTTGTTTTTATCATGTGTTTGTGTAGCATAAACGAAAAACACAAAAATCATATGATGGTGTCCACGTAGAGAGAGAGAGACCACCCTGTGGCCTTTCTCAAACTGATCAAATATCTATGCCTACTTCATGTTTGATGACATGGGTGATTAGTGTGTCAAGCACAGGATATTTACATTTTTTGCCGAGAAACTGAAAAGCAACACAAGGTAAAAGAACAGAGGTGCAAATGTATATCACATGTTTTACAAATCCAAACAATTTAGAATGATTACTAACAGCTACATAAGCTGTTAAACCATGATGAGCTCTTTTAATCACCAAGAAATCAAGCTACGGATAATATACTTCTTTCACACAGCCTTCGTACTCACATCCTCGAGATACAATTTGCGTATGCAATCATAAATATTCACCTTCATGGGCATAGGTGGAGTATACTTTGGATTTTCCAGGTAAACAAAATGTACTCAAACCCTCCCCTCACCTCAATACCAAAAGGAGCTATCCATCCACACATTAAAAAAGGGGGAAAACTCAAAAAAGTACAGAGCACATAGTAGGCCTCATGCATTTCCATATGTAGAGCGAAGTGTCACCGGTTATTTCGTAATAAACGATAAATTATATTGCAAAAAGTGATATTACAAAGACATCCCATAATGCATTATCCACTACAGTAATTCCTCCGTAGACATGCTCAACTAGCAACCAAAACCTATCATGGAATCACCTTCAAATTGAGAAAACAAATGTACATAATCTGCCCACCCCCGTCACGCTCAAGTGGTAATAAGCAGAGGTCCAATTCTATTGGTCCTTCTTACACCACCTATAATTAAAATCATCAGCGTACATACATCATTAGCAGAGACTGGTTCTTTGAACAGGCTGAACATTAGTTTCACAAATTGGTCAAGCACTTAGCTTCTGTAGATGGACCTAGCTGGCATGCGATGCACTGAGCTTGGATGCATGGGATAATTTGTTACAAGAAATCATTAGTTAGTTGGTTCAGAGGTGTGTGAGGCAGGAGCTTCTGGAATAATCTGAAGGGCGCCAAGATGGGAATTTAATTATTTTCGATTCACGTGTACTGCGAGTGAAGTGAGGAAGGCCTCTCAAATCCTACCAACTAGTAATTTTCATTTCACATTTAAGGTCGTATTCAGTTCGTTACAGAATAAATCATACTTTCATTTGCTGGAAACTATTTTGCAATTCTGTTGTGTAATTTTTTTTTCCCTGCTACAACAGGTGGGTTCTACCAATTACTTTTTTTTTGATAGGAGGGTTCTACCAATTACTAATGACAAATTTCTAGTAGTAGGGGGGATGCTAAGCAAAGTGTGCAAAATCCAATCACGCAAATGGAAGTACGTCGAGGACAATCTTATTAGAACATTACAACATTTATTGAGCAACTAAGCAGTCCCCAACTCATCTCTTAACAGGGCCTGTAATTCAGAAGAGAAAAGGAGGTAAAGCCAGTCCCTAGTACCCATCCGTATTATTCAAAATCTTGACATAAAAGAGCATCATCACTGAAAGGCTGATGTTCATTAAATTCAATTAAACCAGACTACAACACAGAATATACTATCAATATAATTCTTAACGGAACAACCAAGAGCAATGACAAACTTACCCCTCAACATCAAGTTTCCTCAACAGGTAAGGGCCCTGTTTAGTCTTGGAAAGTTCTGATTGGACAGGTAATATCTCTGATACAATTATCTCCCTCAGGGATAAATTGCTGACATTGAAGCACTTTTCAACAGTAAATGAACCAGATGAATACACAGAGAGCTCTCCAAAATGTCCCCGAAGCCTTCATGTTTTTGGATCAATAGATAATTAGAAAATATAACATTAGTAGCAAATAAAAGTTTTAAGTACATTTTGGGCCTGTTAATACTTAACGTCACTCCCTACAATGTAATTGATGCATTAAATTAAATTTAGCTAAGAGGAGTACTAGAAAGCAAATTTTCATCACACGTAATACTTGAAAAGGGTCTCAAGATGTTTGCAGAGGTTTGAAAAGGGGCCTTGAGTTGTAATTACATTTTTTGGTCATCTCCAATTCACATGGGGAACTTCCAGATTATAATGATTGCGTAGGAGGTCATAATATACAAAACAACTTGATAGAAGTATCAAAAAATTGCTTAAATTAATGGATTTACTAATCGTTGTCAAATTGCAACACATAATAGTTGATGTCATATGCTTCTTTCAGCTACCAAACACTAATTCATCAAAACAACGCTCATTTTTTTAATACTGCTAAGGATCAGTTGACACCTTAGCAGTTGCCATCTCACATGGAAGTCCTCTATGATCTTCTGTGGTATCATTTTAAGAACATTGGAACTTTCAGGCTTAGCATTACATGAACTTGCATGTAATGCCTACAAGAAATCCGCAGTACACTTCGAATCTCCGAGAAGTAATCCAATTGGTACCAGGATTCAACTTAAATCTCTCATATGATGGAGGTCTTGGGTTCAAATCTTGGGGGACACGTCAGAAAGCCGTGAGGGATAAGATGGGTCTAGACTCTCCCACAGTGGACAGTGCGTAAGATAACGGCTTCAGCGCGAGGTCGGGTCGTTACGACTTCAATTTACAGTCTAATCCATAAAATCAAGAACTTTTCAAACACCTAAATTTGATGAATTAAAATAAAAACATATTCCTTTTAAGCTTCACGGATGAGAATGTGTAAGGCATGCTATCTCACATGAACAAAGATAATAAAGATTTGCATTCAACGGTGACTTCGAAATTTCAATTTTCTTACAATATTCTATCTGCTATTCATTATGTGATTGTTTCTTTAAAGAGCTCATTGGGAATTAGTCTTCGACAAGATAAAACTGTTCGTTGACGAAGTTGTACAATCAAACTTCAATTGACATAAAACATCAATACATACAACATAACAAGAAGGGACATAAGAAACTTATAACATACTTGATAACCAACTTGCGCTTGTGTTTAGTCGAAGCATTTGAATTGAGAAATGCTTCAATAACCCTGGCACCACCAGGGTCTTTTGATGCTTCAAGCACATGGTTGTCCTCCAATGATGTGATACTGTAGATGTATTCCAGTATGAAATCCTACACAACAGAGAAGAATAGTATGAGTGTAATCAACCAAACTGCGTGGAGAAAAAGATATAATATGAGTAGACGATATGGAGCTTGGTCTAACAGCAAGTTAAACCAAGGTGATAACGTTTATGACACCTTGAATCGGCAAGTAGCAAAAACCAAAAGAAACTCTGCTTGTAAGAATTCAGTGGCATAACTACAGTCAGTGTAGGACCAGTTCTTCAATTTAGTTATTTAGCAAACATGATATTAGCTTTCTTAAATTCTCTCTTAGGCAGTTGAATAAGTTTCATTGCAAGGCTAAACAAACAAGTTTTAACAGTCAAAAACATATTTTGCTCAGATGATTTAGCACATAACGAAGCAACATAATCTATTGCAATTTTCTCCTGTATTAGAAATGTTAAAACAAACGCCGCAAAGCAAAGATACATTTGGAAGTCTAAAAATTGATTGCAAAATCAATGAACCAAGAACATGCATCTTAACACCATTTGGCCAATTCCAGCTGTCCTTATCTTCAGAGTAGAAGTAACTATCAAGAAAGAGTATCCGTGATACAATGCATGCGGTAGACTCATTCTCTGAACGTACAGCAGCAGCAAGGGCCTGACAACACTGTCATCCACAATAGTCCAAGATTAGGGATGAAAAACGTAAAAGGGAAAAAAATTCATAATTTAGAGCAAACAGGTGACACAAACCAATCCTTCCCCCAAATTATAGCCAAAAGGCCATTCCAATTACTTGAATAATAAATATAAATTAAATGCCAAAAAAAAATTACATTAATTGCTCCACCAAACGGAATGCTTTTCTACGTTAGCAAAACTTTACAGGATGTTCAAGTTCAAGAATTTCAAATGATAATGAGTAGTTACAAACCTTATGTTCATGGGTCTGAAGCCTTTGACTTGCAACAAGAAGAGATGCAATGACTCCTGGCCTTCCCATTTCAAGAAGATTCTTGAATTTTGTACCGAGCTCCTCCCAAATTGACTTTATCTAGACTCCACAAAAAGAAATTAGATTGTACAATGAGTCAAGCCATCATCAATTGCCTTCATTTGATCAATTGCATATCATGGTTACCGAACCAAGAACTAGCGTATGGTGCATCTATCATTGTTCCATAAGATATTAGCAACCAATATTGGACATAAAACTTGTAGTAAGTAGCTTTCACACTTTGTGAATGTGCGAGTTACTTCTTTCAGTTTGAACAGGGGTTCACCCTTTTTTGCTTGAAGCAGCTTAAGTTGAAGTCAAAACACCCAAACCCAGGAATTCATAAGATTAAATTGCCTTATTTACCTACCTTGTCCCCCTCATAAATATGGAAAGAAAAAAATCACATAAGATGGTTTCCTATAATTAAAAAAAATAGATTACACAGAAAAGTTCACTGGACATACATGATCGTGACTTCTTGCATGGGAAACCAATGCTTGTACAACGAAGTTCCCAGTGTGATGCGACGACATCTTAAATAAAGAACCCCTGAAAACTTTTGTGAATAATTCATCGAATAAGTTATCAGGAGCCACTTCCAAGATGACCTGCAAAGCGGTTCCCAAAGTTCAAAGCACAGAAGCCATCGATACAGTGTACAGAAGAGCATCACCAGATAAGTGGAAAAATGGTACAAATTCTTGCTAATTTATGCGTGTACAAATTGTTACTTGCAATAGAAAATGGCAAATACTTTGACCAATGAAAAGAGCAAATGACAGAGTGACACTTTGTTCCATTCCTTCTACATAATCACAAATATTCTCTGGTTTTGTGATGCTAATGCGTGCCATCTGTTGTTGTGCCATTTGGCATTTGGTAAGGTATTTGAATTGAAGACAAAGAGATAAACAAGGCTAGATTACCAAAGACCTGTAGTAGATGACCCTTAATTTTGGTTTTAGTTTCATGATTGTAGAAAGCCGAGCTAACAGATATTCAGACCCTGTTTGACGGTTAAAATAAGTATTTTGGGGAAAACAAGTTTTGGAATAGTTCGTTTTTTTAGAGAATTTGTTGTTAAAAAGTAGGAAAAAGTTTTCATTTTACATGCAGAATATTTTATTGTGAGAATGTGCGATTGAAAATGAGTTTGTGAACAAAAAGAATTCTGTTTTAATGGTTGTCAAACAGGGGGTCAATGTTTGGACAGGCAAATGACCAACTCTAAATTTGTTCAAACTTGTTCCCAAGTTACGTACAAATTACACTTCCCTTTGGTGCATCAATTTCAACTTTGCTTGGATCAACTGAACTCAGTGAAAAGCCATTGAAAATAAAAAAACCATTAAAGCATATAATAATATTGTACAAGTTCAAAGGAATCTTCAAATCAACAGTGGAAAGAAATGACTGTTCAAAACATTACTAACAACAAAATAAATGCAGAACGGGAGGAATCAGAAAAAATTGATCTCACCTCCATTAAATGACTGTATGCATTTTCTTCCACTAAACTTAGAATATTTTTTACTTCACTCGCCTTTATAAAGTTCCACCCCGAGCCGCTTTCAAGATCGAACCAAGAAGGACCGGAATTACATGTAGCAACTCCTGTTCATGTCCAAATTAATAATTTCAAAGCAATCTGTCATTGAATAAATTTAACTCATCATCAATTAGACCACATAAGTGGGGCCAAAGCATCACAATTAATATAATATCAAGCACCATTTTTCTGTTTATTTTATTTAAGAAAGCGATCTTCAACATGGCACGCATATGATCGTTGTATCGAAGAAACATGCATATCATTAAATATAGAAAAACTTCTACATCCACTTACGTTTAGAGATTAAAGATGTGAAACTGTTGACTATATAAATAGAAATTTGTTCTAAACAAACACGTGTGCAAAAGCTTGCGCCTTTATTTCCAAGAACTACAAGTTAAGATACCAAATCAATATGAGAAGTTTAAAAGGCGTAAAACATGCCTGCAGTAACCAAACCGTCGTATTGATTTACTAGAAGAGGTGCTATGTCGACCCTGGAAGGGTTTAACATCTCTCGATACAAGAAATTTTAATTGATCCGAAATTTCGATCTTTGTTGCAATTTATGACCATCCAACCGAGAAGACCTCAAATTCAAACGTTCGCCAACAGAATCGATGGTTTTGAGCTGGAACTCGATGAGCTTAAGGTTTGTCCTTCACAAAGGTACGTAAGGCTCCGCATAACATGAGATCCATAACAATGCACATTATATCAACAGATTTACCACGATTTCCTGGTAGGAGGAGATAAGTATCCATATTACTCCACCAAGCATAGGTAGAAAAAATAGAAGTAAAGCAACTTCTCGTACACCATTTCGCATACGTAATACCTTCCTTCACTACTTAAAACACAGAGTGAAACAAATCAATCAATATTGTAAATATTATCCATATGGCTTCAAATCCTAATGCAAAATGCAACTTTATTTCACTATTTGTAAGGAAAGGAAAGAAAGCAGAAAAAAAAAGGGCAATAAAGTTGCGTTGTCATTATTAATGGCAATGAATATTTTGCAACGGAATGAACTTGCATAAAGAAATTGATAAAAAAGGGCAAAGAAAAAGTAAACCAAGGGGACTATCAAGCTACCCAGGTTCCGCAGCGAACATCCAAATTGGCATAATCTGTCCATAAAATATAGTGTCATCTGCATTTCAAGTAACTGGTACCTGGCATAATGTACTTAGCATCTCTTCAATGAGGGAGTGAATCTCGTTATCCTCCCGGGCGTGCAAAGCCAAAGACTTCGTGAGTCGTTTCACTACATGAGAACCAGATCTATCCATAGCTATTTGTGACGTAAATTGTTTGCACAAACCTTCTCGCAGAAAACCACAAAGGCCGTCCACAGAGCGACGCCTTCAAGTAGAGTTTGCAAAGTATGGCTTATGATATAATCGCTGCAAGTTCCACTTCCTTCCCTCTAGTCTCTTCCAAGGCATTACCACATATGATTATCCGCTCCTCCAACTCAATCTCGCACCTTCTATAACGTTTGCAATCTCCGCAAAGTATTTTGCCATCTCTGGTCAACCTGTTTTCTAAAATCAAAATATCAAAGCCATAAAAGTTAGCTAATATAGAACACATTAACATACGTAATATAACACGGATCTAGACCGCTAATCAAGAATCAAAAGGAATCAAAACCCGACAAATGATGCTTGTAAACCGAGGAATTTTGGTGCTTTGAAACTTTTTGACTGCTCCAAGATATTCCTCCTTGGCCTTTCTGCCCATTTTCTTTTGCTTTCCACCCTTATGATAGGAAGAGCTATCCTCACCAGCCATAAGCAAACCTCAGAAGAATTACAGGACTAACTGGTTATGCTTTTGAATCAATAGAACCCTTCCGGTATATCCCAGAAACACTTTCTTAACCTAACATGAGAATTCAACGAACCAAACTTAAACATCCAAAGTCAAAGATATTACTCATTAACAATGCAAATAAAACCTCAAAAATTCGAAGTATTCAGATTTACCGCCATTGAGAAACCGAAAATTAATTAAGCACATAGACAATCCTCTAAATTTTTAATTACGTGTAAATAGAAAAACATGTTTCTGCGAGTGCGTGCATTGTATTGAGGTAATAACAACAAAACATGGAATTTACAATCATGTTTAACAGTTCATCAATTTATCTTTGTTTACTACACCCATTTGTAAACTAAATGCACCATAATTAAAATATGTATTTTTATAAATGCACCACAATAAATTTACAGTTATTATAGCCCACAGCCCCTTCTCAGTATTACCCTTCTCTGCCCCCTCCATTCTAATTCTGCTGGACAAGCTTAGGCTCTCCTCCAAACCCACCAGATATATGATATATCACCACAAGGGCAGGGCATCTACGGTCTACAAACAGAATACAAAGAATAGTAGTAGTGTCTGTAGAAGTTTGTTCATCTAAGAGAGGTACCATAAGTTTGGAACTTTGAACAGTTAAAGCAAAAGGCCAGAAAAAATGGTGGAGAGGGAACATCTAATAGACATTAATTAAAATATATCAAATTGAAGAATATGACCAACTATCCAACCTCGCAACCGCAGCTGAGGAAAAAACAAAGGGAAAGTGCCGTTCAGGGAAATAGAAATACGTTGTACTTCCTGCATAGTGTACCGACGGTGGAACTTGTAAGTGCCGCACGCAATGGCACAGCACCACAACAGCGTGGTGTCGCTTCGAGCCACACGCAACGACTATCAAAGGCCACTTCGCGCGACGATAGTGCCACACGCTGTCGTCACGAATGGAGGATGGAGGAGGGAGATGAGAGGAGAATGGGAGAAAGAGATAAAGTAGAGGCGGTGGTGGTACACGACGACGATTGTGGGTATTGACCACTTACCAGTGGTGGTGCGCAGCTACGTCGCCGATAGAGAGAATGAAGAAAGGGATGAGAAAGATAGGAGAGAGACGGAGAACAAGGAAATTGCTAGATAGAGAAGAGATAGTGTAGAGAATATAGAGGAAAAAAATTAGGGTTTAGGAGTGAGATGGAGTGAATTTGGGTATTTTAATTAATTTAACTTTATAATATTATTATTAATATTAAAAGATGAATAAGTATATGATTTTTGAAAAAAAAAATCTTTAAATCTAATTTTTGAATTGGGTATCTTAAAATTCTGGGTAAGTGTTTCAAATCGATTTGATTTGCTATAATAATATAATATATTTTATATATTATCGTATAATTTATTACACATAATTTTTTTTGTCATTTTGAAACTTGTATTATACTTTATACACAATTTTCAAATAATAAATAATATTAGATAACAATGTAATATTGTTAATTGAAATACTTGGAGAGTATTAAATTTTTTATTAATTAAAATAAGATTTAAAAAATAATTAATTTATTTTAGAAACTAAACAACCAAAAGGGGACAACAATTGGAGTTGATTTCATTGTTCCTAAATTTTCACGTCGGATACTCACTAAAATATCACACAACTTGCAATCTATAAATTCTTGGGCCAAGAATTGGGTAAAAATGTATCTGGGCCTTCTAGGATTTAGAAGTTGACTAATATAAAACTTTCATCTTCATAATTCCTTTAATTTCGGATCAGATATCCGATTACATAGCAAATCGGATATAGATTTAACAATCAAATATCCGTTGAATTATCGGATCAGATATGTGCAGATTTGATCCATTCACAACTCTATTCGTTGTATGCCACTGTTTGTACCTCAATTTTTAAGAATATATCTGCAAAATGTAATTTGTGAAGAATGAGTGATTAAAAAGTGGAAAAAAAAAAATTAAGGTTTATGAGTAAAAGTATTTTATTGAAAGAATGTGTGATTGAAAATGAGTTTTAAAAAAATTGATTTCTAAAGAATAACGTTCAAACCAAAATCTATATTCTATAGGTAACGTGAGGAATCTTGAATCAGTTCAAGTAATAACGCATTAATGTAAATCAATGTAATATTGTCAAACCTAAATTACAAGAATCATATTTTAATCTAACCTGAAATCTTCTATCAATTTAGCTAATATCAGAATTATGTAAATCAACGTCCTATTCCATTACATGTAATTCGATGGCAATAATTTTAATATCATTTACAATCAAAATCTTTGTAATTAATGTAATATTATATCAACGTAAAGTAATGTAATATATATTACCAATGCAAACCTAAAAATTACAATGATCGAAAGTTGTGCCAGCGGAAGCTTCAGCAGGGATGAGCGAGTAACTTCCATTTTTAAGTTGAGGGATTAGGGATGGCAAAAATCAGTTAAACCAAATAGCAACGATTCCCGTCTCGAATGGTATAGGAATTACTCTCTAATCGGGTAAATAGGAATGAGATTGTTGCCCCGAAACGGGTATGAAACAAGTATGGGAAACACGATCCCCTCCCTGCTACACGTCCCATGTAAAGTTAATTTCAAATATAAGTTATCTATCAAACAAAAAGAAAAGATTTATTATCATTTTTAAAGATAAAATTAGTTATTCTTAACAAATTATAAATAAATAAATAACAACAACAACAATAATAATATTTACGTATCTCATTATTTTTAAAATACATTTTTTTTTCAATCATATATTCTTAAATAAAATAATATTACATGCAAACTCAACTTTTCCTTATTTTTTAACAAAACAATCTCTATTAAATCACTATTTTAAAATGCATTTCAGACAAAAAAAGGCTCAAACAAGCTATAAAGATTAAAAAAATAAAAGTAAATAAATAAATAAATGCGGCGATAAATGGGGCAAAGACCAGGGACGGACCCAGCCTGCCAACCCAGCCCGGGCGGACGTTGACCAGTCAACGTCGACCGGTCAACGTTGACAATTAGTGATAGTAAGAACGAAATCGTTTATTAATATTTAATTATATAATATTAAAACGCACTAAAACGTATATATATATATATATATATATATATTTATCGTAATTATTCTCAGCCTCAACCTCAATCCGTGATGGACCTTGCTATGGTAACCTAGAGGATGACCTAATACTCACAACTCGGAAGTCGGGCATTATTTTATTCACTTGGGATCCACCACGCATGTGAGGGTCGATCAACCCTTCTGGCAACCATTTTTGGTCACCTCGGCTTTATCCATTGATTCACCATCACATCCAGACTTGCAGTCATCCACATAATAACATTCTCATTTTTTATGTAATTCATCTTAGAATGACTACAAGTCAGTCAAGTCACAAAAACCAAATTTATGACAAATAAAATCACAAACACCAAATTTATGACAAATAAACTCACAGTCATGACTCATGAGTCACCTACAACACTTTTAAGTTTTAACAAATAAACTCACAATGCACAAAAACCAAATTTATAACAAACTCACAAGTCACAAACACCAAATTAGACAAACTCACAAACATCCAATTTATGCATTCCATTTTACAATTTCAATTTGCAAATTCACACAGCCTACAAAACAACAGTAAATCAATTTAAAACTCTGGATGATACTATAAAACTCAGTCGGCAGAACCTGTGGCCTGTGGGAGATCACATTTAAAAAACAAACCACATTTAAAAAACAAACCGGGGCCAGGCCATTGAAATTTGAAAGCTGGCAGGTAACTTGTGAATTGTGATATTAGATTTCCCATGAACAAGATTGTTTATGGTAGCAATCACATAAAAATAAAATTAATGACACGGTTGTAACTGTAAATCACATAAAAAAAAATGACAGCAATCAGCATACAAGACAACAGTAGAACTTACGGTTTCGGCCCTCGAGTTTCACAAAATCGACTGCCGCGCTGCCTGAATCACTGCCGCCTGCCGGAGACGTTTGCCCCTTTGCGAGTTGCGACGGCGTCACGGTCACGTTGGGCTGAATCGGCTGATTGTTCAGTCCTTAGTCGGCAGAGAGAAGAGACTGGAGTATGGAGAATTTGGGAATTTAGCAATTAGGGATTGATTTCAAAAATTCTTTCGATTGGGATAATGAGGATAGGCTTATGTTATGTTTTTATTAAGGACTGGGCCAAGAAAAATGGCCCAATCCAGTCCAATTAAAAAAAAAGTTAAGAAGATGAATGGGCCGCTTTTGCCCAATCTCAAAACAAACAAATATATAGGCTCAATTCTTGAGGCCCAATGTCAACACAACTTAAAAAAGAAAATGAAACCAGCAGGCCTTAGTAGCCCACTTTGAAAACCAAAAAAAAAAAAAAGAAAGAAAGAAAGGAACCTTACCGGAGAAGACGAACCAGAGCCTGCACAGGAGGCGCTCCGGCGGAGCCCAGCACGGGCAGCTGCCCCCCCCTGGCCGGGTGCTGGGTCCGTCTCTGGTTTCGGCCCTCGAGTTTCACAAAATCGACTGCCGCGCTGCCTGAATCACTGCCGCCTGCCGGAGACGTTTGCCCCTTTGCGAGTTGCGACGGCGTCACGGTCACGTTGGGCTGAATCGGCTGATTGTTCAGTCCTTAGTCGGCAGAGAGAAGAGACTGGAGTATGGAGAATTTGGGAATTTAGCAATTAGGGATTGATTTCAAAAATTCTTTCGATTGGGATAATGAGGATAGGCTTATGTTATGTTTTTATTAAGGATCAAGCCAAGAAAAATGGCCCAATCCAGTCCAATTAAAAAAAAAGTTAAGAAGATGAATGGGCCGCTTTTGCCCAATCTCAAAACAAACAAATATATAGGCTCAATTCTTGAGGCCCAATGTCAACACAACTTAAAAAAGAAAATGAAACCAGCAGGCCTTAGTAGCCCACTTTGAAAACCAAAAAAAAAAAAAAGAAAGAAAGAAAGGAACCTTACCGGAGAAGACGAACCAGAGCCTGCACAGGAGGCGCTCCGGCGGAGCCCAGCACGGGCAGCTGCCCCCCCTGGCCGGGTGCTGGGTCCGTCTCTGGCAAAGACCATGTCCCGTCCCGACTCCGTGCCACGTTAACCGGGTATATGGACAGGCGATGGGAATGACCGACTCATCCATATTCGCCTCGTTACTATTACGATGAGGGATGCACATTCGGAAAGGATTTTCAAACTGGTTAGGTTTCCAACAGGGGGTTTTAGGTTTCCAATTACAATCAGGCAAACCAACCCATGAAGCGAACCAAAGCGGGTGGATCGACTCCACTCTCAAAATTTCACGAGCTAGGTCACTTTGCCCTAGGTTGCTCGCCCATTTTGCTGCCATTGTATGCAAGTGTCCTTTGCATATTAATGCTTGTTAAATAATAGTAATATTGCTCGTATGTTCATAGAGAGATGATTTCTCCTCCTCCTCGTTGTTCTTCTTCTTATTCATTATCTTATAGAAATAGAAGTTGATTAGCGAAAATACACCTTGAAGAACGAGACATGATAATTGATTGGAGGTTTCAATCAAAAGAGAACCCAATTGCACAAAAACTTAAAAGCCAAGGACCATGAAATAAAAAAATTTAATAATAATCCAAAAGAGTAATTTTGCAAACTAAGCCTTACTAACAGGTATTGCATACAAATTATACTTCATGGCTAACATTCAGATAACCTCAATGCATCTGCTCTAACACGGACCAGAATGCAGGAGGCAGTAGCCATAATTTCTTTTTTTACATGGTATCATAATCAAGTAGAAAAACGGTAGATAGATAGGTAACTCTGGCTTTTGAGAATCCCAAATTTATAAGGACGAAATGGATTTCCATTGACATCAAATCAAGCATTAGCATCACAATTTCCCCAATGATACGTAATGTAAATGCGTAAATCAGATTGCACCAACTTGAATATGGGGGGCTGCAACAAAATCTCTCAGGCTTGCAGAAAATACACCAAAAAAAGGGGAAAAAAAAAATCCTTTGCTACTTCTTGTGCATTTTAGATTCAGGCGAGTTGGGATGCAACGGCGAGAGAGGCTGCCTAAGTGAATTGATATCGCTGAGATCAATTTTCGTATCCACTGGACTGCTCAACTTAAGGCTAGATTTTCGTTTATTCCCCTGCAAGAAATTAAATGACGCCATGAGTAAAACAACAAAAAAATTGTCAGTTCTCAATAGCATTTTATGAAAAACGGGTATATGAGCAAAGCCGAACCTTCATAGAACCACTGCTCGAGTATTTTCCACCAGAAGCAGCAGCATTCTGTTCTCTATAGCATTGCCTCATTAACCTTTTATTTTCCTTATCTAATATGTTGTTTTCTTGAAACAGAAGTTTTACCTGAACACGTCAAAAAATATAATTTATTGTTATTCGTAGGCTACCATGACAGTGCAATGATCTTTCTATTAATTTATATACCTCCTTTTCAGCTCTATGCAGGTTAATCGTTAAATGGTCCTTGTCTTTCTCCAAATTCTTTGCCTCAGCCACCAGTGCCACAACCTTCTGAGTTGATGGCCTCAAACTACGATTAAAATAACAATTTTAGTCAGATAATTGACTCCAGTTGTGAAAGAAAGATCTAGATATAGTGAAGTCTACTATAGTTTAAATACCAACATGTTTGTCAAAAGTTGAGCTGGGATATAAAACTCACCTGTACCACATTTTCAGAATCTTTTGGCAAACTTCAATTCCACTATAGGCCTCTAAAAAATCATGTGCAGTTGATACGATTTCATACTTGCCAAACATAGTTGCCAATAATGAATCAAGTAAAGTCTGTTCCGTAGATGTACCATCAGCACATGCATCAATCTTCAGCCATCACATACGATAATTCAATTAGTAAACCAATACTCAGAATTCCTTAGCATCACATAATGCAAAGTACGATCCATCTCATTATCTATCTATAGCAGTATCTGGCAAGAAATAGAACTATAGAAGGAAACAAGAAAATATTGGATGAAATAAAAATGCTAAACATACAAGACAAAATCAACACAAAAATAAAATCAAGGAATTTCAGCACTACCGTATTATGGTAACTCCACTACCCACAACACTCAACGAAACATTTTCGACTTACACTATCAAGTTGATTATCTACATTCCTCAAAGACTTGTGACTCCCAATTTGGTCTCTTTTTCGTGTGTTAATAGATATCCTACAGATATTGGTCTCTTTTATAGCACCCTCAGTTTCTTGTAGAAATTACATTAGTACCTCCCTATCAGATGATATTGAGAAATGCTTCCAATGTGCATTCTATCGCATAACCATTTCAAGACGGAAAATAGCAGCAGTGGTCCCCAACCTGTTGACTATATTGCAATTTTGTCCCCAACCTTCCAAATATAGCATTTTGGTCCCCAATCTTCCACTTTAGTTGCACCCCAGAGGAAGGGTTCATTCTAAATTGACGTTAAAATAGCATGTAAAGACACGTCATATGTTAAAATAGCACTCTTAGCATAGTTTATATGCGAGACAGCATTTTGGAGAAGCTAATCATGCAAAATATGTTTGGATAAATTTAAGTAATTAGGCCCCTGTTTGGTTTTGCTAAGAATCAAACTTCTAATAGATTTTGATAAAAGTTGATAAAGCGCGTGATTGAAAAGTTGATGAAATGCATGAGTCCCATGAAATGTATGGTTAAAATTATTTTTTTAATTTGACTTAGATTTTTATCAACTTTTTAACTAAACCAAACAAGGGCTAAATTACTAGGTAGATGGTACACAGTGCTATATAAGGTAACATTTAGTATAAAAATGTCAAATTTAATCATCAAAGCAGGAATAGATACTGTTCTGTCAGCTACAAAAACAGGATTCTCCACCCCCTCAAAGGCTTTCCAATTCCTTCCCCTCCACAGCATCCCTATCAAACAATGAGGAGCAGAATTCTGCCAGTATATTGCTAATCTCAACTCTATATTAACACTCTAAGGTATCAACAACTGCTGAATGACCCAGTCCACCCAAAATAAACTCATCAAGTATTCCAAAAACTGGCAGACACCTCGCTATGCAACAGAAGGCAAGTCACATCCCCTCGTTGCTTTCTTATGGCATCTCCAGCTACAGTAGACACGGGGACATTTTCTTTAAGGGGGTGGGGTTGCTGAACTTTACTTCCCTAAATAGCTTTCCAAGAAAAAAACCATTCCTCTCATCATTTGCCAAAAGCTATAAAGAGGTAACTGTAAATAAACCATTAACAGCAAATATCCAAACCACCGTGTGTTCACTCCCAAGCCAATAGAAC
The DNA here is from genome assembly GCA_035079005.1 of Fraxinus americana. Taxonomy (NCBI): domain Eukaryota; kingdom Viridiplantae; phylum Streptophyta; class Magnoliopsida; order Lamiales; family Oleaceae; genus Fraxinus; species Fraxinus americana. Next base: position 20,872,424 of record CM068706.1, read on the forward strand.
TGAGGCTGTGCAATTTTTAAGAAAAAATAGCTGTTCTAAAGTGGAATTCTCATCATCTCAGCCAAATTAACCATTTTGATAATAGCAATCTAGAAAGTTGCTGAACAATATTAAAGGATCTGAGGACTATATGTCCTGTAAGAATTTCACCTTTCTGAACTATCTTACAACAAAACCTACATAGATGAAGGCTCTAGAGCAGGTTGTGGAACTTCATCTATGTTAAAGCAAAGAAGACACAGCTTACCTACAATTTCGGAAGACTTCCTCTATGTTAAAGAAAAGATAATTAAAACACAGATAGGTAGGTATGTGGAACTTTCAACAATTATTAGCCCGTGTTTGTCTTCCATTAAATCAAAACTTTTTTTCTCAAACTCATTTCAACCACACATTCACAAAATAAAATATTTTGCACGTAAACCCAAAACTTTTTCTACTTTCTAACCACACATTCTCCAAAAAATCACTATTCCAAAATTTATTTTACTCAAAAAACTCATTTTAATGGAAGACAAACGGGTGCTTAAATTGGTAACACAAATGAGTTCCGCAATGAAATGACTATTTAAAACACAAACAATGTGAAGATAAAGTAAGGATTGAACCTATTTCCTTTGACAAAAAAATTGAAATAATACATTCACACAATATATGCTTCAATGAATTTATCCCCAGAAACAAGTTACAAATTATTGGCCATTTAATGAAACATTATTAACTGAACATTTACTTTAAGCCAAAATAGCCACGCATAGATCCCATCTACACCCACCATTCCCTAAAAAAGCAGGGAAAAAATATAAAAATAATAAAAACATTACCAAAACAGGAATGAAACAAAGATAATGTCATAATGAAGAATTACTTGTACTTTGTTATATCTAGATTTAAAAACAAGACCAGTTTGATTACTTGTGCAAAGTGGCGCCTCTCTATACAGCGTCAAGTTATTAGGTTTTCAACATTCTTATCAATTCTCTAAACCAAATCATACTTCAACATTAACAATCACCACTAATCGTACTAGATTACCACCCTATTTATCCTTGTAATTGCATAGTTTAGTTTCAATTTTCAAACATAAGCTCCAATAGTTTAAATTTATGAATTCAATTGTAATCAAGGATAATTAGTGCAAGCCACCAGTCATTAGGAAAGAGAACAGTATATCAAGTTCAAATTAAATAACTAAATCAACAAGTGGAAGTTCAATCTATTACCATACATCTCAACCAGATATTATTTGACTTTCCAACAACACTAACTTACCAACTGTAGATGACACACAACAATCTTCCTAGTGCACTCATTGCAACAGGATCTTCATTTGACAGAACAAGTGTCATCACCAACCAGAAAATATCCTTGATTACATATTTTATTGCATTGGTTATCATCAAATATTCGAAAAATCAGATGATATAGTAGCTATTTCACTTCTATAAAATGGGATGGAGTGTTTGAATATTCCCACTTATTTACTTTTAAACTATGTTTAGTTGATGTTTATTAACATTCAATCCATTTTTTATCCACACATTTCGATTGACCCAAAAGTACTAACGACTTATCCTCATTTCTATATATTGATAAAAATCATTTATAAACACTTCCAAACATGCTATTAAAATCAAGTTACGCTATATGTTTAACCCATGTCATGAAATCAATCTTCCTGAGTCTGTGAAATATTATACAGTAAATTAGCTGACACTAAGAAGTCTTAAAACTCAATTGTTAAGAGGAAAATCACATAACATACTACTAATCAGCAAAAGAAATTAAATTAAATTCCAATTATGACGGAGTTCAGTCTCTAATCCTAAACTGGGCAATGATCTGGTCATTAAACTTCAAAAATGAAAGACATAATGAATTTTCAACATAACATGCACAAAAAAAATAATTAAGGAAGGAAAAATAATCATTACAGTATACTCATAGTTAAACTTAATTTCATTCCTCTCAAATTTATTCTGTGGCACATGTGGCTTCTAGATGTTTTGTTCTATGGGTTTATGCCAAAACCAAATTCAAAAAGAAATAGAATTTATAACAAACTCATACGATCTGCATCAAACTGTTAGCAAAAGATTTATCTTACTCCTGTACACCCCTTCCTGCCCCAATAAAGAACATAAAACTTCATACAAAAATTCCTATGCTTTATAATGCCTAATAAATAAACGAATGATACAACAATTCCTTCACTTTAAAATACCTAATTAATGAATGAACGTACAAACTTAACTTGCCTGCGCTTGGACATCAATAGGCATAGTTTTCATAGCTTAAGCAGAAAAGCAAAGCACATATTTCATCAAACCAAAATGTATATCAAATAAAACAAACTTTACACATGTATAATATTTTCCAAAAACTCAGAGTTGCAGCTGTTATAATTAAATTTCAGCAAATATCAGTCTATTTAACCATTAATTTGAGCAAATTCCACAAGAAATAAATTTCAGAAAAGAAAGAAACACATTTCATCAAACCAAAATGCATCTCAAATAAAACAAACTTTGCCTATGTATAATATTTTCAGAAAACCCAGAATTGCAGCAGTTATAATTAAATTTCAGCAAATATCAGTCTATTTAACCATTAACATGAGCAAATTCTAAAAGAAATCAATTTCAGAATGAGATGTCCATCAAACAACTTGTCCCAGTATCTGAAACATCAAAATAATATATAGAACACTAAAATAAAAGCAAGGGTTCAAATGAAGTACACAAAAGGAGCAGAAATTTAACAAATCACACTTTTCTGTGTGCACGTCTTGGCATGCCTTCAACAATGATTTTTAATACGGTCATGTTAAGTTACACAAAGATTTCACTTAATCCACTTCACTAGATATCCATAGTTCAATTCACACAATCCATATGAATAACTCCATTAGCCATGTTACTTAAAGTAATGACATAAAGAATTCCCTTGATATGTTCTTCATGTGTCACTGCTAAGTTTTTCCTTTTTTTGTTTCCATAGGTAAATTCAGTATATTAAGTTCAACTGAAAGAACTTGATCAACTATAGAAAGTTCAACTAACCATGTTGAAACTTATATGATCAATTATATCAAGACATTCACCAAGTACATATACAACCTATTTGGTACTAAAACACGATGCCAGAACATTTCACCACAACATTATTACGCAAAGTGATTGGTAGCACCAATATAAAACATTTAAAAGTCACTGTAAGTTCCATATTTCTTGATCATCTGCAAACAAACGTTTTGAAAGTTGTCCTAAAACTCTTCGATTAACAAAAAGCTAATGATTCTGAAGCCACTGTTGTCTTTCAGCATCATGTGTTCTCTAACACAAAAAATAAGAAAGCACTTACATTGTACACACTCAGTAAGACCAATATAAATGCTATTTCCTTTCTCTATATGCGTTAACACATCATTGGTTAGTTTACATGATTACACTAGTGGCTTTCAATAAAACCAGCTTTCAATTGGTCATTGTGTTCTCTCATTTATCTTGCCTTAAGCTTGCATCTAGTAATTGATTTTGCAAGTAATGATTTTGGTGGTTTGGAAATGCTCGGCTTATTAATTAATTCAGCAAACTGCTAGAAACTCATGCAGCCCAAGTTGACACTGTTTCATCACTGAAAAAGATACTTGATTTTCAGAATTTATGACCATCATCCAAGTTTCCATTTTTCTAAATGAACAATTTGAAGTTCTCTAACAGAAAAGAGAAACAAAGCAATTATATACTCTCAGTAAGATCAATTTGATTTCTTCATATTTTCCCTGTACCCAAAATCACTTCTTTGGTTAGTTAGCCCTATAAAACCTATGACTTTTAATAAATAAATATCCAAAGTATAATTTAATTGCTACCCACAAAAGTAATTTCGCAATTAATCATACAATAAATAATCAGTGAACAACATAAGTAAGTGTCAAAAATATTAGAAAATTTGGCGAGGAAATTAATTTACCATATGTTTCTCGCACCGACATTTGTAGAGATGCAAATCCTCAGACAACTTCTTATTCTCCTCCTCCAATTTGTGGACCCGAATCTCTGCTTCCTTGGCCCTCTCATCTGCCTCATTTGCAAAATCCATCAAAGCCTCACGATCGTTATCATAAAGCAAGCACTCCCTCTCCCACTTATTGCACTGCGCCAACAAATTCGAACACTCCGTGGCCAATTTCTGGTTCTCTTCAATGAATTTCTTCAACGCCACAGCATTCATACTTGACTCCGCCTGACAAATGGGTTAAATCAAAATAAAATATGAAAAAAAATATAGGTGATAGTAAATAAAACAGGAAATCAAAGGGGGTAAAAGAGAAAACCCTAGTGCTTTCTATAACGTTGTCCTTTTCTTTGAGTTTGGTAAGGAGACACAAGTACTGATTACGAAGGCGAAGGCAAGCATCTTCGGAGGCACGGAGTTTGAGTTGCAACGCATCTGCAGATACCGGGAGTCCCAAAGCGTCATCAATCAATTCTTTGATGTAAATGTGGTTTTCTTGTGGGAAATCCATCGAGAAAATATACCCTAGATTTTTTTTCCCGGAAAAATCAACGAAAATATACCCTAGGTTTCTGAAAGAAAATTCAATAAGCCCTAACTTGATTTTTTTCTAAACCAAGAAATTGGATCTTTCAAATTCTAGGTAAAGAAATCGAGAGTCGATCGATGTCTGGAGCGACAGAGGGAAGAAACGGTTTTGCTGTGTGTTTTTGGTCCGAATTTTGGATTTCAAATTGGGAAATCGAGAGGCCGATCGGCTAGCCGTTGGATTTGGGGACCAAATCCTCCACAATTGCGACTACAGTAGTATCAAAGACACTTCTTTTTTTCTTTACACACATTAATTTATTTTATAATTTGTTACAAAATCATTTTCAATTACACATTCACACAATAAAATATTCTATACGTACATCAAATTTTTTTTTCTACTTTTTAACCACACATTCTCCTAGAAAATACTATTCAAAACTCATTTCTTTTCCCAATAAATGAGAATCAAACAAGCTCTAATTATCTGAAAACAAAAAATCATAAAATTCGTCTCAATAAAACATTTTTAGATTAAAATTTAAAATATGCATTTTTTATTATTATATTTTATGACACGTAGTGGTGGGTTGCATACCACAATATAATGTGAAAGATTCATAATTCATTATAGTATAACAACCAATGAATCAATTTTCATCTATTTGTGATACGTGTATTTTAAACACTTGGTAATGCTTTTAATATTAATAAATTATGACCTATTTGAGCGAATTTCTACCTAATTATGTGAAATTATGTTATTTGTATGTAAAGATCGAGGTTGAGCACAATTGGTGCAAAATGTTTTGATTTTGAGCTTAATTAGGATTAATTGGGGCTCTTGAAGATCACTCTAGGTGTAATTAATCAATTGGAAGAATTTATTGGAGCAATTGTATGAATTCATGAGATTAAGCACGCAAAATTAATAATTGAAAAGTTTGGGGACCAAAATATAAGTTTTAGAAAGTTTGAGAACTAAAACAACAAAAAATGGAAATTAGGCCAAGGGTCAACCTCGGTTTGCAAACCAACAGCCCACCTACGGCCACTGATTTTCCCTGCATGCCACGGTGTCACGGACTGCAGTTTTACTTAAGCCCCGTGACCCTATTGCAGCCGCAGTTTGCCCAACTTCGACCGCACATTGTAAATATTTCATTTAACTGTAAAATAGTTGGAAATTAAAAAAGTTTTGTATGATTCCTCGGTTTTTAAACGTCTACTCCCGTCATTTGAGTTTTTGTTGTTAAGTCTATTATAGGGGGTATTAATCTTTCAAACATCTTTCAAACTTTCTAGTGTTTGCCCCATGCACTAGTCATTGTAATTTCCTGCTTTCGTCTATTGTAATGTTTAGCTTTCAAGTAATTAATGATCAAGTTTATTTCAATGCATTTCAATTTCATATTGTAAGCTTTCTTTGAATTGTGATCAAATTTACTTTCGTCCCGAAACGATCGAGAGAAGGCGGAAGGTAGTCTAGCGGACCAGACTACTGCCGCACGGTGTCCCTTTCTGTGCTAAGAAGAAAGGTAACTCGTGAAAGTTGGTATCAGAGTTGTGGCTCAAGACCTTCGATAAGAAAGCTATGGATCCAATGGAATCGAACGGCACGGGAGTGGTAGATCCTCAAAAGAGGAACACGAAACAGCGTTTGGAGGCGCTTGAGGTGACAAACACTAGGTTGTGTTTTGCCATGGAGGGCCTCGGAGAAAAGGTCGTGGTGGCAGAGACGAAAACTCAGGAATTACGCATCCAACTGGATGAATGCCGGAAGCTTGCGCAGCTATGATTGAAGCTGTTGCTATCATACCTGATCTGCAGGATGAGGTAGGAGCGTTGAGAGCTCAATTACTAGTTCTCCAACGCGCGATTGGCAATGGACAAGCCACCGCATAAGAGTCGGTGCATAGGCTCAGAATTCCAGAACCGTGTACCTACGGAGGGGCACGCGATGCTAAAGAAGTTGAGAACTTCTTGTTCAATATGGAACAATACTTTCTTGCGGCTTCGATTCAAGACGAAGCGAGAAAGGTTACAATAGCTACCATGTATCTAGGTGGAGATGCAAAGCTATGATGGCGGAAATATGCTGATATTCAGGCCAACAGGGTCTGAAAAGATTCTTAGGATCTTCTCAAGGAAGTAATCAGATCTCCATTCTTTCCAGAGAATGTGGAATATGAGGCATGTCGGATCTTACGAGAACTGAAACACACAAGCTCCATCAGGGAGTATGTGAAAGGCTTTTCAGGACATATGCTGAATATTCGAGATATGCCGAATATTCGAGATATGCCGAAAAAGGATAAGCTGTTCACCTTCATGAAAGGGTTGGAACCGTGGATACGCATAGAACTTCAGAGACTAAAGGTCACTGATTTAAGCCTGCCATGGGAGCTGCCGAATGCTTGAGTGACTATCAACCAGAATCGAGAGATGATCGACCTTCGGGAAATAGTCAATCTATTGGATGTGGAAATAGACCTCATAGACCCAGCTCGAGCTCAAATGGGGGAGAGCATTACTCTCAGAATCGGGGAGGAGCCTTTCAAGGCAACCGTCAGGGTAACAACTGGAACCAAGGAAAAGCAAAGGAGGCAGATCTGATGCCAGTCTTAACTTGAAGTGTTTTTTATGTGAAGGACCCCTCGAGTGGCGAAGTGTCATCAGAAACGGATGGTGAATGCATATTGTCAACTAGCAAGTGGCGGGACCAAATCAAAGCAAGGTACCCCACAAGCTAGCTATCATGGCGATATCGACTCCGAAGAAGATGAGGATGTAGTTGGTGCATTCTCATATCAGTGCAATACACTATTGCACCGAATTGCTAAAAGGGAGGGTGGTCCCTCGAAAGAGCCGAAGATGGAAGAATCGAAGGCTCGCACTTGTAAGGCGAAATGCCTGGTGTACATTGATGTGAAGATCAATGGAAAGCCAATCAGGGCTATGATAGATACCGATGCTACCCACAACTTCGTTGCAAGTACCAAAGTAGAGCGGCTTGGACTTGCTCTAGGAGAAGGTAAAGGAAAGGTTAAAGCAATCAACTCCGCTGCTCAACCAATAGCGGGAGTAGCGAAATCTATGTCGATCAAAGTATGTCCTTTTGAGGGAAGGACAAATTTGTCGGCAGTTCAGATGAACGATTTCAAGCTCATTTTGGGATTGGAATTTCTTCGGGATACGAGAACAGCAGTGTTGCCACATTCCGACTCGTTAATAATGATGGTTAGCAAACCATGCATTATCCCCACACAAGTTGTGAGAGCAGGCGAGAAGGGTATCTCGGCCATGCAATTTAGTAAGGGTTTCAAGAGGAATGAACCCTCATTTTTGTGCACTCTTCGATTGGAAGAGATTGAAGAGGTGACTGGTCCATTTCCAAAACCTGTCAGAAGGCTTGTTAAGGAATTTGAGGACATCAAGCCGAATGAGTTACCAAAGAAATTGTCACCAAGGAGGGCAATTGATTGTGGAATTGAACTTGTTCCGGGTGCCTCACCTCCTACCAGGGCACCGTACCGTATGTCTCAGCCGGAGCTTGAAGAGCCTCGGAAACAGTTGGGAGAAATGTTGGGAAGTGAGACTACTGTGGAGCGTACTTCCGCATTACTACAACTTACATACTACTGACCTCAAAGCCGGGACGACAATTCAAGTTATGTGAAAACTTGTCTAGCTTGTCCGCAAGATATGACGGATCTTCAGAAAAAGGTAGGCTTACTGGAGCCCCTTTCCGTCCCAAATAGACCATTCGAGTGTGTGTCGATGGACTACATTAGTGGATTGCCAAAAATTGGAGACTTTGCACTATCATCATCGTGATGGATGGCTTATCTAAAGAGACAACTTTCACCACAGCGCCCAAGTATGTATCAGCTGAAGAGACAGCTCAACTTTTCTTCAAACATATTGTTAAATACTGGGGACTGCCTAAGAACATCGTCGTGATCGGGATTCTCAATTTACTGGCATACTTTGGACCGAGTTGTTCAAACTTCTTGGTTCAAATTTGAGGATGAGTTTGAGTTTTCATCCACAAACTGATGGACAGATGGAGCGTTTCAATGCTATACTGGAAGACTATTTAAAGCACTTTATCTCTGCTTCGTAGAAAAGTTGGGTAAAACTCCTGGATACAGCTCGGATGTGTTTCAATGCTCAAAAGAGCTCTTCTTCCAATAAGAGTTCCTTCGAGATTTCTACTGGCCAGCAATCGTTACTCCCTCATACTAAAGAGATTCTTGGCCATCGAACTACTCGAACTTCTAGGAACTACCTTCAAGAGTAATTGGTCAAATGGAGCGGATGCAACAGCATGGAGATGAATTGGGCAAATGGAAAAGACCTTGAAGCCTTCAAACCATCAAGCATATCATTCATTAAGGGCTCCGAGGATGTCGCCAAAACAAATTGGGGATAATGTTACGAACTGCAGCTTTACTTAAGCCCCGTGACTCTATCGCTGCCGCAATTTGCCCAACTTCGGCTGCACATTGTAAATATTTCATTTAATTGTAAAATAGTTGAAAATTAAAAAAAATTTGTATGATTCCTCAACTTTTAAACGTCTACTCCCGTCGTTTGAGTTTTTGTTGTTAAGTCTATTATAGGGAGTATTAGTCTTTCAAACATTTTTCAAACTTTCTAGTATTCGCCCTTGCACTAGCCATTGTAATTTCTTACTTTCGTCTATTGTAATATTTAGCTTTCACGCAATCAATGATCAAGTTTATTTCAATACATTTCAATTTCATGTTGTAAGCTTTCTTTAGATTGTGATCAAATTTACTTTCGTCCAAAAATGATCGAGAGAAGGCGGAAGGTAGTCTAGCGAAGCAGACTACTGCCGCACGGTGTCCCTTTCTGTGCTAAGAAGAAAGGTAACCCGTGAAACACGAGTTTGCAACTAGCAGCAGACCGGCGGTTGGTCTGCTTGGACAATTTTACGTGTTTTTTAATTTTTTTTTCATCTTTTTGAGTTTGCTTTAAATAGAAACTCTTCTAAAAAATATGATACCATATAAAGATCGAAAGGGGATGAGAAAAAGGATTCCATAACTTGAGAATTAAATGGAAATACATCGAAAAAAAAAGAAAAAGAATCAAGTTATCAAGACTGGGTTTGAAGTATTGATTTGGGAAAGAATAAGATCTTGGTGTAAGATTCATCCACTTTCTACATCTTCATTGAAAACCTGGTGATGCATTCAATAATTATTCTTTGTTTTTCTTCATTCATTATGCGTAGCTAAATTTTTTGTTAGGCCGAATAATGTAGTTTGTTTATTGAGACCTTCTAATTTAATTTTCAAGATTATAGTTCTAAATTTCACGTGTTGATTTTATTTATATTGTTTAATACTTGAATTACTTGGTCCATAATTCATTGATTTTGTGAATATATAACGAGTCAAGAGGTGAGTTGTAGGTTTAGACCATGTAGTAAAATTCGGAAACTAATATAAAAGCTTAGAGATATGTTTTCTAGTTAATGTGGTACTTACATGGATTCTTAGAGATTCAAGGCATTTATCTAAGGTGTATTTGGATTCACATAGAAATATGAAATTGACTTAAATCTTGTTTGAGAGTGTTTTGTTGGAGAATACGTGGCTAAAAAGTAAGAAAAATTTTCATTTTACGTGTAAAATTATTTTATATAAAAATGTATGGTTGAAAATGAGTTTTGAAAAAATGAATTTTTGAAAAAATGGGGGGTCAATCATACTCTTTGTTAAATAAAATCAATTTGAATTTGAGAGAGGTAAATTGAACGTTAGAAGAATTTGATTGAACACCACATTAAGGGGGTGTATTCAATTTGGATTTTTGAAGACTTTTATGGACTTTTTTTTAAGTGATAACTACTGTGAATTTCGTGGACTTTTTATGAACTAGTTATGGCCTTGCAATGCACGGACTTTGTTATTTTGAAGGTAATATTAGAGTTGAATATGAAGGATTAAAGGGAGATATAAGCAAGGTTAGCAAAATGAGTTTAATTGAACAAAAGTAAATTTACATATGATTTCACCCATAGAATACATTTATAAAACATTCAAAGAGAGCAAAGAAATTAAAAAAAAAAAAAAACTTAAACGAGATCCATAGAGAATTTATCTTTCGAAATTGTTATGTAAAAAATAAAACAAATAGCAAATATACATCCAGAGAAGTATGGAAAGAATAATTCTTAATCATTACAATCATCCTCTGTTGCATCTATTTGTTCGTCTAACGCTATCACATTTTCAATAGTATGCTTAAGTGCACCATCACCCACCACCTTGTCGTGTTTGTCCTAATCTGTCGAGATGTTGGATAAGATTATCTATCCAATCAATAAAAGCATATTAAAGACAACACGACAGTGAGTTTTCCTAATAAAAGACTACCTTAGAAGCTTATATGCCTAAACTTCCATTTATCGTTATGAAGATCCCTCGAAATGAGTTTGTGTGCAGGTGTGTCTGTGAAAAATCCTGAGGCACAAAATGGAAAGATTAGATAAGAATCATTATTGCATGAGGTCAAATTATGATATTATAGGACTGCCATTACCAAGAACGGAGAAGCTTTCATGTGTGCTAGTATCACTTGCGGTTAGTATCTTGCAAACGTAATCCATTCTCTGATAGGGGTTCCTAACTCCATAGGAAAATGTGTATTTTTTTGTTCTTGCTGCACTAAACGTCAATGAAACATTAGTTCTAACCATTGTGCAATGATAGTTAGACCCTGAAAGATGAAATCAGAGTTTAATTAGATTAGTAAAAAAGACTTGCTCACTATGACCCTGAAGGAAATAAACCACATGATTTAGGCTAAATTGTATCCAGATTCTAGACAGGTTAGGTGCCAAATGTAAGCATCAATGTTTCCTTACTCCTTAGAGGTTATCAGTCTCATTGTAAGACATATAAATAAGTAATGGAAAGAAACAATAAAAACAGAATTGAATTACACAGAAACCACTGACTAAAGATGCAACATCATAGATTCTACAAAAATGATTTGGCTAAAAATAAAGAATTGGTACCATGTTTTCCATAAATTACAGTTATTTAATTGAGTAGTTATTAACTCCAGTCAAACTGGATAACCTTTTAGTTAAATTAATAAATTACCTGACCAAAATACTATTGCATGTCAGTCGGAGCATTATAAAAAGCAGAAGCAATCGAAGTGTCCATTTGTTTCACCTCATCAAAAAGGGACAGAACTTGCAACCAAACATTCTCATTACGACCTATGAGAAGTCCATGCATTACTCCATAAACCCGATTATCAAAGAACTACAATGGCTACAACCACAGAGAACGCCATGAAACTAACATTAACTATGATAAGCGAGATTATAAAAGAAGTGTACAATTGATTGATACCAAAATTTGACCATTATAGAGGTTATTTACTTGTTCTATGGCGGAAAGTATTACATTATATCAGCCTATGAAGAAGTTCCATTTAATTATGTGGTAACTTGAAGGAAATAGACACGTTTGGTTGAAGAACTTGATGTAACAGTGAATATAGCACAAGTTAAGAGAGAGAGAGGAGTGGCTAAACTATTGTACATGCAAGCATTCAGAATTGCTGAAAAGATGACAACATTTGACTTTATTTCTATTTCATGCATCTCATGAAAAATTTCCAAATTTTCCATGAGCCAACTGCTTAAAAATTTGTACAACATTTATGTTTCAAAATAGTGGATAAGAGGTGTGAAAAAAATACTTACAAAACATTTGTAGTTTTAAATATGTATGAATGAAAGAATTTCTTTATATACAACATTTTTAGTACATCTAAAGTGCATAGTTTGAGTGTTTGATGATTTGAGTAGAACTTTTAAACATTTGCTTGTTTAGCTCTTGACAATGCTACATAAAATTGGTCATGACAGAAAACTAGTTCAGGTAGATACAAACCAACAAATTCAAGTGTTTGACCTTGTGCTTTGTTTATTGTCATTGCAAAACATGGTCTAATTGAAAATTGAGTTCTTTTAAATAGAATTGAACATTGATCACTTTTCAGAGGTACAAAAAGGATTCTTGGTAAGAAAACATATTTTCCACAATATTCATCAAATGTAATTTCAGCAAGAATGACGTTTTTATCAAATTTTCTACAAGTAAGACGCTTCCCATTGCATAAACTCTCAGCTGGACTGATATTCCGCAATAACATTACAGGACAGTTAATCTTAAACTTCAATTCATGTGGTAGTATTCCATTTGGGGTCAAAGTATTCAAAAAATCTTCTTGTAAACTTTGTCCTATTTTGTCAATTGCCTCATCAAAGCTAATATATGTAAATTTGACCAAAAATTTGATCGAGTAAAATTCTGTTAATATGATCACCACATTCATTTCGAGGCGTTAAAATAAATCGGTTTGCCAATGTATGTAAATTATCAACATACGTTTCTTTGTTCGAGAATACATAATTTATTAAATTTTTGAGAGATGTAATCTCATCTTCAAATGATACAATTATGCCCTTATGAAGTTTAATGCAATGATAATTATGTTCTTGCTATGTTCCATTTCCAATTCTAAATAAGTAATCACAAAATGTTGGATCTAATTTTGCTCTCATGTTCTCAACCAAGGGTATGTGTGAATATAAAGGCCATAGATCAGAGAATATTAAACTAGCTTTCATAATGTTATCTTTTTTCTCTTTGGTACTACTGGTAAAACTTGTCGGAAATCTCCTCCTAAAACTACTACTTTTCCACCGAAAGGTAAATTACAATTAGTAATATCTTTAAGCATTTTATCAATAGCTTCAATGGCACAACGATTTACCAGAGGTGCTTCATCCCAGGGTATTAACTTTGACATTTTTAACAAAGTTCCTAAGGCAGATTGTTTACTAACAGAACAAGTGATTTGTCCAACTGCTTCCAACAGAATTTTAAATCTTAAATGAGTTGTTCGTCCTCTAGGTAAAAGAGATGCAGATACTTCAGACGATGCAGTAGCCAAAGTAATTAAATTCTCGATATGTACTTACAGTTATTCCATTTAAAGTTCGTAAATGATGAAATGACGTTGGACCTCGAATATAATTGAGAAGTATCCGTAGGAAATATCGTACTTCTTTAGAAGGATGTGTTGAAACAATTCGGCCTATGACAATATGTTTCTATTTGGGGGTCCAAATTTTCTTAGATGAATTCTAAATGAAATGTGTTGGAAAATCTCGATATAATAATGTACGAGCAAATTCATCTACTTCATTTACTCTAAAAAATTATGTTAACATTGTTCGTCTTGTATCTTCATTCTCAATAAGAGTAGTTAAATCATCTTCGTCGTTATATCGCACTTGTTGATAATTTAGGGGATGAAGTTGTACATAATAAACAGTTGGATGAATTTCTGCTAAATTGAATGATAAAATCCTCCACATTGTCTTAGGTGGAGATATCCATCTAGCAGTTTGATAAGCAGAAATTCCATCGATTTCTTTCACTGTTTCAGCTGGTGCAATTGAGAAATTAATCCGATCATGACCTTTGTACAAATATTTTACTGTTTTAATAGAATAACATACTTCGACATTTAAGTGGCAATCAAATTTTGCACTTAAATAAGGATTGTACGACACAACCCATCGATTGTTCAACATATGACCTCTAACGTTAATATAAATACCATTATTGCGCCGTTTATAGAAAGGGTATGAGTTGTCACCAAATGTAGTAATATTACAATAATCCCTAGGGAATTTATTTTTGCATTTTTCGTTAGATTCCATACATACATTTTTGGGATTCAAATCCCCACAAGGACCGTGCATATTATGTTTGACAATAACAAGATGAAGATGGGGATATCTGGTTTGGTCAGGAATCTCACAACTAACTATTTTATCAACGTCTACAGCAGAACGAATTTTGTGACCGCATTTGAAAATCAATAAAAAATGTGCATGAGGAAGACCTCTTTTTTTGGAATTCGATAACATATATATGTGTAACAAAAGGGCCTAAGATTTTTTTTTTTTGTATAAACTATCTTTCAACTCTTCTAATTTTGCCCTAAATATGCGTGCAATCAAATCTGGGCGATTTTGAATCTCGTTATTGTGTTTTCGTTCTTGCATAATCTTTAACCAATTTGGATTACATGTACTAGTAAAAAATATATCCGATTTTCCATAACGCTCCACAATAGCCATAGCATCCATATATCTCCCTAGCATATCTCTAGGACCACATGTAAAAGACCGTGGCAAAATAAATTTTCTTCCAATGTTGCAACCTCTCGTCTCTTCAATTTGAACACTATCTACAATACCCTGGTAAAGTTTCGCTCGAATTTGTTTCTAATTATTTCGAAAATAGTCTAATCTTGCTGTTTCAATTTTAACATACATATCGACAACATATTGTTGAAGCAATAGACCACTGTGAAGCAAAACCGACTTACTATAAGGTCAAATTTGCAATTTGTATGAATAATATTCTTGACAAGAAACTTGAGATCGGTCTTCGTTCCACGAAGCACTATAAAAAAAGATATCATTTATTTATAACCGTTGCAGGGTACAAATGACCAAAATGTAGAACAAAATTTGTTTACAAACCTTCATTAGCGTGTTCAATAAATTCAGCTGCAGAAGTCACTGTCGAAGGCATAGCATCAAATTTAGAAGTAGGTTAAACAGAGGTGGTCTTGCATCTCCCAATGCCTTCGTGCCAACCAGATTTCCCGTACGGGAAAAGTAATAGATACTACAAAGGATCATAGCAACCATAATAATAATGAACTCTATAGCATCATCAGAATGACCATCTATAATAATATCACGAACGCGAACATTAGCATTCACATCGTCTTCCACCCATATAGCAGCTACTTGAGATACTATAGGAGTGTTAAAGACGCGTTAATCAATCCTGGATCGCATCTTATGTGTATTTCATGGTCTTCCAAGTTAGATATATTAGTTAGAGACCTAAAAAATCTACTATATGGATGTACCTTCAAAATTTCAATTAAAACAATTAAGGTATGTTGAACAAAGTGTTCTTAAGTTTCGATACGATTGTTAAGTTCATTGTCTGTATCATAGAAATATAACTGCATATAAGAAGGCTTATTGTCTTGTGGAATAAGTTTATTTACGTAATGATACATTTGCCCTTGAATTCGAAATGTGTAAATACATTTGTATAATTTGAAGATATTTTTGTCATATTTAACACCAAATGAAGTAAAAGCAAAATTGTTATTATATCCTCTTACAAGCCTTTTGAATTCCATATTTTTGAATTCTTTGGACGTAAATAACTTATACAATTCAGCGGGTGAATCAGGCATAGGAAGATAAACTTTTCCATCAAAGCGACAAAAACCTTTGCTTTCTCCGTAAAATTTTCTTGCACTACAATGTTTACAAATATCGCACGAAGGAAATACATATGAAGTGGTTGGTATGTTTAATATATTAAAACTACTTTGTAATTCAGTGCTACAAATATTAGGAGAATCTTGATTTTTTGAAGTAGAAACTTCAGCATCTTAGAAATTTCGATTCATTATAAGAGATTGCATTTGCACAGAATTGGAATTATTCTATTCGGATGACAAGGGATCAGCATCAGAATTATTATGTCCAGATGCTATTCTTTTGCGATGGTCGGTACGTCCAGTGCGAAGCCGTTGTCATCACTCTCTTTGCCTTTGAGTTTGTTGTTGGCGAGAGGACATTGTTTCGAAGTTTCAAGGAGCACCATCGGAATTCCGAACATCCACGACAACAATATGCGAAATAGTTGAGGCTAAAAGCAACCAAAAAAGTGAAGAAAGTTAAGTGGGAATAAAATCCCCATGAAATATATTTAACCTATTTGCAACTAATGCGAAATTTTCTCATGAAACCAAGTGAAGAGTACTCCACTCAATATTAATTTCTTTTTCTTTGACTTATATTGTTTTAGAATGAAATCAGACAAATGTGTTATTTGAATTTCTCAACTTAGTAAAAACAAATTTCCAGCACGGTCCAAGAAATAACTAATTCTCATGCCAAAAAATAATTAAAAAGCCCAAACACACAAACAAAGAAAAATTGAATCGAACAAAAATACCCACCAACCATAATAAAATGAAGAATTAGAAAATGGAATGACAATATCCATGGTACCCAGTCAAATTAACATCATCCATATTTCAAATACAAAGCAAGCTCTTTAAATTGAACATTTCCATCTCTATTCCATAAGCCACAAAAAATTGCAAAAAATAATACATAATCAAAACGATGGAATTATATAACTAACCCAATATATTTAGAAAAATACAGGATTGGCAGATCAAAGGGTCGTCCCTGTTAAAAATTTGGTATGATTTGAAGAAGATAAGAGAAGGAATACACATACCTTAGGATGTTCCACACACAAATGTAGTTTATCTTGCAATTTTCTACCAGCTCTTACAACGTAGAAGGCCTATTTTTGATTTAAACTGATTTCTTCAGTGCAACACAGATATGAAAATCATCGCAGTCTTCTTATGTTTGCAGTAAGGAATTTGAACACCGAAAGATGAATTAGTTATTGTAAGCTAAAGCAATAGAAAGTGTTGGAGAAGTTTTAAACTGTAACTTATCTCTGAATTTTGTACGAACGGTTATAAAAAGTTTTTTTTTTTTTTTTGTTGCAATTTCAATTGATAATGTGAGCTCAAAATCCTGGCAGTCAGTAGGTCTTCTGTAAGTTCAACAAAGATATTTTTTTGTACAAAAAATCTGGGAAGGTGGTGGAAAATTGAGTAGGAAATTTGAATTTGATGAAAGGAATTTTGATTTTCGTGTAGATATGGAATTGAATTTTTTCTACTATTTTTGAATTGAATTATTAATAAGTAAAATTATATTTAGTTTGTGTAAATGTAATTAATTAGACTTTTTGGCAAAAAAATAAGAAATAAAAAAAATTCGGGCACCTCTCCGTGCACCACGGAGAGTTTTATTAATAAGTAAAATTATATTTAGTTTGTGTAAATGTAATTAATTAGATTTTTTGACAAAAAAATAAGAAATTAAAAAAAATTCGGGCACCTCTCCGTGTACCACGGAGAGTTTACTCCGCGTGCACCATGGAGCTCTGTGCAGAGCAACTCTATGGTGTGCGAAGCAAATGCTTCGGACACCACGGAGTAGCTCTGCACACCACTGAGCATTTGCTTCGTGGTGTCAGGAGCATTTGCTCTGTGCGGAGCTCGTTTTGGCTAGCACGGATACACTTTCCCCAGCTTGTTCATCCAAACCATATATAAATCTTCAAGAATCGGCTACCAATTCCACACCACAAATTCATAAAAACCAATTACTAAAGAAACTTGTTTCTCAATTTTCTGTCATAGTGCTTTCACTTGGCCTGTTCCTAAAACCAAATCGCCACCATAATTCAGAAGCCTTATCGGCTTCATTATCGAATTTTCGATCCGAAATGTCGAATCTTCGTTACCAGCTAGTGTTGAAATCTGAGTGAGAATTTCCGTCATTGCCATGGTTTCTTCGTTGCTATGAGATGCTGAATATGAGCAACAAAGGTTTTGCAAAGCTGGCTGTGGATATAGACTACTCTATGAGTAAATGGGGAGATGCTGCCACACAATATTATCTCGACTACACCTTCAACTTTGATGAACCTGCTGAACTCCATTAGCTCCTCTCTTTCTCATTTGAGCCAAGCAAAGCTCGAGCTTTCACACTCTTTGAGCCTCGTCAAGCACTCTCATTCCTCTGCAGCAGCACTTCTGAAGAAAACTCAGCTAAAGGGTCCGAGAAATAATTTCAAAGAGGAAATTTAAGAAATGGGTTGTTCCAAGAAGGAATGTGTTGTTCTTCAAGCTTTGCTGTAATGAAAAGCACTGGATTATGAGTTCTTGGTTTGGTCTTATCAGGTCTCTACAGTGATATCAAACCATACCTGGAAATACGAAAATCTGCAACTTTATCCGACGATTGGGCAACAAGAGGCGGGCTTGTGAAAACCGACTGGAATCAAGGATAAAATGGGAAGACAAAATGCTTCAGAATTGAACAGTAACATGCGGATTGGCTCTTTTAATATAGTATAGTATGGATTAATTGAACTCTTTCATAGACTTTTATTTAAAAACTTTATAGATTTTTATAGAATTCAAAAGACTTTTGAAAACTTTTATTTAAAATAGAATTCACATGGGTTTAGAACAACAGTGTGAAATTCTCATATACGATTTGACAGATAGAATTCACATGGGTCTAAAACAACAATGCGAAATGTTTTTACACTATGTGGTGGTTCCCACAATTCTCTTCCACCTCTCTATATAATAAAAAATATTTTTTAAAAAAATAAAAAAATTTAGTCACCTTAATTAAATAAGTATAATCAAAGTAATATATATTACATTATTCTTTCATAAAAATTAAATAAAAAATTTAATATTTAGTATTATCAATATGGTTTATCTTTAAAAAGTAAACAAGAAATCAATAGCCCTTGTTTGAAACCCATTATTTTCAAAATATATTTTTCTCTATCTTATTTCCAACAACACTTTTTTCAATAAAATAATATTACACACAAATTTAAATTTTTTTTTCTTATTTTTAATCACAAATTGTCCATCAAAATACTATTACAAAATGCATTTTCATAAAAAAAAAAAAAAAAAAAAGGGACTCAAAGAGACTCTAAATTTAATTATAAATTAGTCTTTTTTTTTATATCATAGAAAATAGAGATAAAAAATAAAAGAGAGGAAAAATAGAAACAAATATAACTACTAGAAAATAATTTTTAATCATGACTCTAATATTTGTAGAAATGAAAAAGAAACAGAAATATTGAAAATAAAAAAAATACTTATTAATTTTTATTTTTTTGTGAAAGTCTCCCAAAATCTAGGATGAATGAAAGACAATTTTGAAGATTTTATTTTAGCACTTTTTGCTTAAAAGCTAGTTCTCTAGAGATTTTTATAAAAAAGTTTAAAAGTTATTAACAATTTGAATACACCAAAACTTATAGGGACTTCTAAAACTTTTTAATTTAAAGTACTTTTTAAAAATCTATAGAAGTCTTAATTGAATAAATTAATACTTTTAGAAAGTTTCAAAAATTTTACATTGAATACCCCTAAACATTTTAAATCCAAAAAAATCTTTAAAAGTTTCAATTAAAGGCATCCCCCAAGTAAAGAATATTGATTATTATTGGACAAGATCAAGTAATGTTTAATATTGTGACGATCATACAGAATCAAATTTTATTAACAGTCAAATATACGTCTAGATCTTGATCAGATTATGAACATTAATTATTAATTCGAGTTCTTTAAGGTAAAAAAGAGTGAGATTAATTATATAATCAATACCTCGTTATTTTGAGAATTAGAATGAACTAATTAACAAACATATCTTCGTAACACATAATCTATCACCTCTTTTTATAGGAACATTAGCCCAATTATTTTTCTGGCGAACAATTTAATCAGATATTAATAATTTAAAAATAAGATTGTTAAAACAATAATTGTGATGAGATTACAATAAATTGCACAAGTGAAAAGTGGAACTCATGATATTATATATATAAAAAAAAAATAGAAATGATTTATTGGTCAAAAGAGTCACTTATAATTAATTCAACGATTGGCGGGGACGAAATATTGTGAACGACGTGTCAAAAGAAATTTATTAGTAAAAAGTTTCGACAATTTTAATCAATCTAAACTTTTGACCATTAGTGGATATAGAAGGGACTAATTAATTAATTTTGAATGATCTAGAGTTGACCGATATAAGAATTAATTATAGGGATGGCAACGGGGCTGGAGACAGCGGGGTCGGTGGGCAACTTGCCCCGCCTTGTCAAGCAATTTCCCGCCCCCGTTGCCCATTTAAGGCAAGACCGGGCCCTTCGTTACTAACCCGTTTAATTTTTTTTTTAAAGTTTTTGATAATTTATTTTTATTGCCCCTATTCATTAGATTTAGACAAATAATTTTAGTTGTCATTTTCTATTAAAACTAATGAAATTTCATGCAATTTTTCATTTAAAGTATTGAATTCTAAAAAAAAAATTAAATGGGGACCGCCCCGTCCCCTACCCGAATACCCGATTAAGCGGGTTATCCCCGCCCCGTTCGAGGCAGGGTCCCGCGGGTATCGATTTTGTAGAATTTTTTGTCATCCCTAATTAATTAGTTAGAGCTTAAATCATAATGTATGATCCCTTCGACTTCAAAATAAGAACTCTATTAAAGTGTAAGAGTTATAATTTAATCAGGACTACACAATAAAGTATTTAGAATTAATATGGATAGATTATATGATATTGCAATTACAAAAAATATTGCAACGAATCTGGACATCCATGTTGTCTATATACGTTCTATATCTTTTAAAAAATATAAATATTGTAATAAAAGTAAAATTATGAAAAAAAACATATTCTCTATAAAAAATAATAATATGATTTCTACATATTATTAGTGATTGAAAATCATTCATTCATTAGTACCCACGCATTAAAAAAGTATAGATAAAATATGAAGTATTCTTGGAGTTCTTGAAGAACATCAATTTTTTTTTTGGAGGTTTAAAGCACACATCAAGGGTAATGTACTAGACACTTATGTATTTAATAAGATTAAATACATACTTTAGAATTCTAATTTCTATAATAAGATTAAATGCATACTTTAAAATTCTTATTTCTACCCATTGACAATCGACCCAATTTGGATATTTTCCCTTTGATTTACTTTTCATTACAATAGCATGGGATTTAGCCCCTGTTTGATTCTCATTAAAAATAGTTTTTTTGGGAAAATGAGTTTCAAAATAATGATTTTTTTTTTTAGAAAGTGTAATTAAAAAGTAGAAAAAAAATTGAATTAACTTGTAAAATATTTTACTGTGAGAATATGTGCTTGAAAATGAATTTTAGGAAAAAATTATTTTTTAAGAATGGTAGACAAACATGAGCTCAATTTTATAATTGTAATTATTGCTGAAAATTGGAAACAGGGATGTTCTTCATTATTTTTGAAATTCCACTTGCAGTTGCTACAAATCTTTTTTGGACTGTGTTGATGATACAAATATGATCAATAAATCCCACTCACCCATCTATGATTTTCACTTTCTAAATTCTCTAGTTTTGATGTTGAAACTGGAGTAAGAATGGAAATAGCTATTTGAGGGGAAGATACTTGAATCGGTGGCTATCTTCTAACAAATTCGGTTAAGAATAACACTATATTCATTGGTCCACATGCTTTTTGTAGACAACCTAGATAGAAGAAATGGTTCGTGGTTTTTGTGCAAACCTTTTTATATTCTTTGTTCCACTTGCTTGCCGCGTTACACTTCACGAGTTGTTGGTTAGGTTCGCAGATTCCATTTCAAGGCTCAACAAATCCAGCTTTATTATTCATATTAAATCTAGAGCTTTGATTGAAAAATATTTTGAAATTGTGAACCTTAATGACGAGTTTACTTTATTATTATTTGTTAAGCAATTAATGCTTGGGCCAGTGGAACGTCATTTTAGTCGTTTGACGCCACTTCATGCATGTTTTCAAGAAATGTTCCTCTGACTTTCTTCATTCCACTCATGTGTTATGTGCTTTTGTAATCATTGGAAATGTATTTTGACACTTTGTTTACTGTTGATCCTGGGGGGGGGGGGGGGGGGGAGCCTTTTATCCTCCCTGGAATCCTTTTATACGTTGTTATTAATTCTTCACATTCCTTATTGACTCTACTGTATTTTCTTGATGAATCACTTTTAGACCTCATAGCACCACCTCATGTAATTGGACAACGTTTAAGAATAGCCCTAATTTTCTATTTGCCATGCTACAATCGCGTATCTGCTGTTTCGATTCCATCACATATGATTCAGAAAATAGCAAAGAATGATTTAGAAGATGACTGCATCTTTCTCAGATATGAATTTGCGAAGGATCACCTACAGGACACAGTTCCAGATATAGTGATAAACCTTCATTGATTTCCCGACAAACACTTGGTCAACTTCTAGAGGCTACTTTTGCAGAACCCCGAATTTTTTAGTTGTGTTGCATTTAATTTATTTTTCAATTAATAGGAATGCCATGCCTAGTCAAGTTTTTATGCAAGTCAATTTGTTAAGCCTAATAGTTAATTTGCATCTATATGATTTTTCCTTAATAGTTAGGGATCAAAGTGGAAATAAATAAGTTGTAAATGAAATAGTATACATATTCCTTTCTTTCATGATTTTTCGGACAATAAAGTTTTTAGAAAAGTAAAATAACTATAAACATGGTTAATTATATCAATTATCACAAATCCAATTAATGTGATAGTTATTCAATTTGACTGGGATATTGATATTAATTATCACAAATCCAATTAAGGTTATTCAATTTGACTATGATGTTTGAAAGTTGATGATATAAATATATTATATTTATCTCAAATTAATTAGGTTTATCACCACACAGTTATTCAATTGAATTAGGATTTAAGTTTGTGGTTTAGTTAGAATTTAAGTATTAATTAATTTAGGAAAACCATTCATGTTTCGACACTTCATGCAAGTATTGTATGTATTTGATATTTAATACAATTGAATTAATTAATTAGTCGTTATCTACATAATCTAGGATAGTAACTAATTGATCATGATACAATCTTAATCCTAATCAAACTATCCTAAGTTTACTTATAAATACCAATGCCATGTGTGTGTGTGTGTATATATATATATATATATATTAATGCATTTAGAAGGATTTCAAAGGAGTTTCAATTTTATCCAATTCAAGAATTGTTATTTACGAGTTTGAGGGGAGGTGTTCAGTGCTATTAGTGGTTTTTCCACATCTTTTCAAATACGTTTTTATGTATGAATTTAATTACTTCAATTCAGTGATCCATCGTGAGAAATCATGATACATTTTAAGGCGTACTTTTGGGTATCAGTTAGCCTTCACATTATTTTGCAGTGCCTACTAAAATTATCATTTTTCATGGTAAGATACTTCTCATTTTATGTTGATAAAAGAATTTATACATAATTTCATGATTTGACTGAATGTGGAGTATCAAGCATCTCGTTGAGTATAATTCTTCGTACACATCTATCTTTATTTGCAAATTTTAGGTAAAAATTAAACATACTAGATGGAGGTGGGTGGATGGATGGATATACTGAGCAACAGATTCTCGTCACGAAGTACCTTATTTGTTGAGTTTGATTAGTTTTGGAGTAACATTATAATTTTTAATTAATCCTAATTTTATTGCATGTTAGAACTAGTTTTATTAATGTTTTGATGAAAGATAGGGATGGGTAAAACCCAAACTAACCCGCCCAAACTGACCTATTTGGGTCCTTTTTTTATTTTATAGTTGGCTTAAGGTTTTGGGTGAATAAGGAGGGTCGGGTCAAGGGTTGACACATGAAAACCGATTTAACCCGCCCTGACCCGCTTAGTTAAAAAAAGGGACTCAAATTCATTCCAAAAGTCACGAGACACAAACAAGTTACAAAACACAACCGTAACATAATAATTTTTCTTCTTCCATCTCTCTATCGCTCTCACTCAACTCGCCACCTCTCTTATTTTCTCACCAAATCACCAACATTGATTGTCAGTTTTTAGTTACTGACGCAGGTTGTCGATTGTCCACGGTCAAAGGTCGCAAGTAGTCTTTAATTTTTGTTGCTTTTAATTTTCTGATTGTCCTAGATCACAGACTCAAGAGTGCCTCTAAATTGTAAATGGTAAGTCCTTAATCTTCTTCAAGAAATTATGTTTTATTTCTTTTCTTCAAAGTTTTCGTTTTTCTTCATTATTAAAGATTTTTATTTTGCCAAAATCTGAAAAGTGAAAAGTACATGTTGTTTTCTGGGCTTCTTCTTCTTCTTGGAATTGTTTGTTATCATTTCATTCATTTATTAATATTTTCAAATTGACCAACCAATTTTTGTTGTTTTCTGAAAGTGATTTAGTAGCATTTTGAACTTGGGAAATGGCCTAATCTTGTTCTTTATGCTGTTTTGGTCTTTATGTTTGATTTTTATCAGATGATTTTCTATCAGATCTTCCTCCACGTGCACCATTAACATCACGTAAGTGAAAATCTAGTAGACTAGCTTTATAGTCTGGGACCATTTTACACTATTAGTTTCAAGGGATGACCCTGATGTTAGGTGTAAGTGTAACTATTGTGAGGTTGATTATGCTTGTGGTACTAATAAATGTGGTACCAGTACTTTGGGTAACCATTTGACAAATAATTGTAAGAAGTACCCTGGTAGATCGCACGATAAAAAGCAAAAAATCTTGTCTTTTGAGAAAAATGAGGGTGAAGGTGGGAACAATCTTATAGCTGTTGGCCAGAGTAAGGAAGAATGTAGGGTTGCCTGTGCTAAGATGATAGTACTAGATGAATTACTGTTTAGGTTTTTTGAAGCTCGTGGTGTTAGACTATTTGTAGTTGCATGTCCTCAATTTCAGGCTCCATCTCGTAGGATTCTCGTTAGAGATATTTATCAATTATATTTGGATGAAAAGTTGAAATTGAGAGATGTTTTTTTATTACATAGTCAACGGGTTTCCCTCACAATTGATACTTGGACATCCATTCAGAATGTCAGTTACATGTCTCTTACTGCACACTTTATTGATTCTGGTTGGACGATTTATAAGCATATTTTGAGTTTTTTGTGTTGTTCCAAATCATAAGGGAGAAACGAGTGGAAAAATGATGGAGACTTCTTTGCGTGATTGGGGGATTGCAATTTTTTTTTTTACAATCAGTGTTGATAATGCAAGCTCTAATGACACAAAGATTTCTTATCTTAGAAGGAAGGTCGTTGGTTGGGGGTAGAAACTGATGTGTTTTAGATAGAAGATATTTGCACTTGAGGTGTTGTGCACATATTACCAATTTGATTGTTTGTGAGGGTTTGAGAGAAGCACATGACTCTATTGTGAATATTCACAATGCAATCAAATATGTTAAATCTTCACCTGCTAGATATGAGAAATTGAGGGAGTGTGCGAGGCAAGAGAAGATTGATTGTAAGTCCATTGTGTTTCTAGATGTTCCAACTAGGTGGAATTCTACCTATTTGATGTTGGAAACGATATTGAAGTTTGAAAAAGCTTTTAAAAGGTTAGAAGAAGAGGATGCGTGATATTTGCATTACTTTGGAGAGGACGATGGTGGTAGAAGAATGAGTGAACCTCCTTCAAGTTTGGATTGGGAAAATGGATCCGTGTTTGTCAAGTTTCTTAAAAATTTCTTTAATGTGACTTTGACTTTTAGTGTAACATTGCATGTTAGTGCTTGTGCTTATCTTCATGAAATATGTAATCTTGTCATTGAATTGGATGAATAGAGATTAAGTGGCAATTTCTTGTTGCGTGAAATGGCGACTAACATGAAGAAAAAGTTTGATAAGTATTAGGGTAAAATGGAAA
Organism: Fraxinus americana; assembly: GCA_035079005.1. Taxonomy (NCBI): domain Eukaryota; kingdom Viridiplantae; phylum Streptophyta; class Magnoliopsida; order Lamiales; family Oleaceae; genus Fraxinus; species Fraxinus americana. The sequence continues at coordinate 20,898,491 of CM068706.1, forward strand.
ATGTGAATCGGTTGTTGCTTATTGCTACTATCCTTGATCCAAGATACAAATGGATTATGTTGAATATTGTTATGGTGAGAAGTTGTTAAAAGCATGATAAAGTCTTTGAAAACCAATTTCATGGACATTTATGAAAGGTACGTGGATTGTGAAGGTGTTTGTAGAAGTAGTCAAGTCTCAACTGAGGGTTCTTTAAATTCTTGAGTGATGCTCGTCTTTCTAGGTTTACGGAAAAAAGCAGTAAAAGATTGTGCAGAGATAAAAAATGATGTGGAAAGATATTTATTGGATGCTCGTAAAAGCATAGAGAACAAGGACTTTGATTTTCTTGATTGGTGGAAAGTTAACACAAATAAGTATGGTGTTTTCTCCAGTTTGGTTAGGGATGTGTTGGCAATTCAAGTTTTAACCATTACTTCAGAAAGTACATTTAGTATCGGAGAAAGGATCCTCGATCCTTTTCATAATTTTCTAAGTCCTAAAATGGTGAAGGTCTTAGTATGCACTCAAAATTAGTTGAAAACTTTTCCGAATTTGGATGGTTTCTGCATGGAAGATGTTCAGCACTACAACCAATTGGATGAAGGTAATATATATGATATTCAACAATTTTATTATTTTGAGTTATTTTTAATTATTTGTTGTCAACTTAGTCACTTTCTTTTTTGTAGAACTTTTAGAATGAATGAATTCTAAAACTAAAGATGATCAAGGGCCTATAAGTGATTAGTTTCCATGTATTTTTTTTATCAGTTTCCAATTTCAAAGCTTTTTTATGCTTCAATTTTGCTCATTTGATACTCCTTTAATGCTTCACATTGCATGTTCTACCCTCTGCCAACAGCTTTCATTTCTGCAAACAACTTTCATTTTTCCACTTTTTTTGCCAGCGGCTTCATTGCTTCACATTAACTATTTAGAATTTGGATATAATTTTAAATTCTCTGGATAAATGTAATATTTACTTTTGTTTTTCGTCTTTTGTGGATGTCAGGTGCCAACAAATTTTTTTTTTTTTTTTTTAATGTTTTTTCTTGTTATATCTCTTATTGGTTGTGGTGGATTTTGAAGTCCAGTGTTCTGCAATTCTCTTTTTATGTCTCTTATGTATAATATCATGTGGAACTCTTTTGAAATCTTTATGCCAATGCAATGCTTTGTTTTGGTAATTACCTGTTTAATTTTAGGAACTTATGCCGTAATTGTTTATATTGATTAATGTTGCTACCCAAATTAATACAATATTGACTTGCTGTCTTCATTGTGTATCGTGAACAAAAGGTGAATTACAAACTGACCAACCCAACCCAACCTGATCGAACTTGATTGGCTGGGTTGGGTTGATTTTATGCTAAATTGAACATGTTTCCAAAACGTTTTACATATTTTTATTAAATTAAATTTATCTCTTATTAAAGGTTGTTCAAATTTTATTGAATATGTCATTATATTAAAATTTATTTTTTTAAGCACGTTAAGAAATTCATATTTGGTAACACATCATGTTGCTAGAATTCGGGAACTTTGGCTAAGGGATCAACTTTATTCTTAGTCTTTCCCTTGCCTTGTAACTCAAGAAGCCTTTGCGGGAATATTAGATGTGTAGGGTATTTAATTCATGAAATATCCTTTCGGATGTAATAGTTTTTATTTCGTATAACATGCCTTTCGGGCTATGTAATAGATATAGATCGCTAGTGTCATTTGCCTTCTAGCTTTTCTCTTTTATTAATGAAAACTTTCATTTTACCGTACCTATTGCTTCGCAAACATTATTCAGCATAGTTCAAGAATGGTATGATAAATAATTAACCAACCTGATTGGCTTCGTGCAACACGAATTCGTAAGTAAATCTTCAAAAATGGTAGAATTTTATTAAGTTTGCTTATCAAGATTTCGTTCTCATTTCATAGATAATATTTTCTCAAGTACATACCATTCTAAGGATGTTTAAGGAGTTCCCCATTTTTTCTTGAGAGATTGTATGTTCGTGCTCCTACAACATCGATTATTGTATATGGTCTTTCCCATTTTTGATCAAGCGAGTTGGAACTCATTTCTTTGTTTATGACAAATACTTTGTTTAGGACTAAATCCCCTATTTTGAAGTTTTTCTTGTGAGCCTTTGAATTGACATACCTTTCCATCATTTCCTGGTATGCTACAAGCTTAACTTGAGAATCATCTCGCTTGTCCTCTAAAATGTCTAGGCTTACGTTCATTTATTCTTCATTTTGTTCCTCGTCACATCCTAATTTTCTTGATGAACTAACACCAATTTCCACTAATAACATGGCCTCCATTCCGTAGGCTAGGGAGAAAGGGTTTTCTCCAATAGCAATTTTCATGGTGGTTCGATATGACCACATGATCTATGGTAATTAATTGGCTCACAGCTCCTTCTTCGAATCGAGCCTTCTCCATAGGATATTTTTTAATGTTTTATAGACAATTTCCACTTGTCTGTTGGCTTGGGATAATATGGGGTAGATACTCAACTCGTCGCACATTGCTTTTAGCTTTTTCACTTGGAATTCTGTTCCGTTATCTGAAATTATTGAGTTGGCTATTCCGAACCATCATATAATATTTTTTCATATGAATTTACAAGTGTTAGCATCAATAATATTTACAAGAGGTCGATATTTACAAAAGGTTCGACTTCGACCTATTTAGTGAAATAATCCACTACCACTATCATGAATCTCATATTGGATCTTTCTCTGGGCAATTACCAGAGGCCACTACTAGTTACCAACTATTGTATGGGCCATCGTGGAATAGGTACAAACATTTAACACTTTTCACATTTCCTTACAAAGTTTATTGCATCATTTCTCATATTAGGCCAGCAATATCTTTGTTTCAAAGCATTTTGTGTCAAGGAGTGTCCACTAGTGTGTTTATCATATAAATCCTCATCTTTGCTTGTGCACATAAACAAAGGGAGTGTATACTCTCGCTTAAATAAGATATCACCTTGCAGCATGTTTTAAACATCTCCATATCTTTTGAACTTGCCAGTTTTGTCAAGGCATCTGCGTGCTCGTTTTCCTCTCTAGAAATTTGGGTAAGTTCAAACTTGTCGAAATACTAAAGTAACCTTATGGCTTATGTGAGATATGCAGCCATGGTTTTATCCTTAGCCGTGAACATTCTATTTATTTGCCAATAGTGCTTCATATTCTACCACATTGTTGGTTGCCTTGAACACAAACCTTAATGTATAATTCATTTTGTGTCCTTCAAAGATTAGGAAAATTATGCCTACTCTAGATCTAGTATCTCCCAATGATCCATCTATAGATAAATTCCACGTTTCTTGTTCAGGTTCTTCCTTGGGAATGGGAACATGCTGACAATTCTGTAATGAAGTCAGCTAAAGCCTGTGCTTGAATTGCGGATCGATCTTTATAACTTATCTCAAATTGTCCCAACTCTATTTCCCATTTCAATAATCTCCTTGTCACATCAAGCTCTTGCAGTACTTGTTTGAGTGAGAAGTTTGTCAATACTTCAATGCTATGGCTTTGGAAATATGTCACAGCTTTCACGTTGCCGTAACTAAAGCAAGGGTCAGCTTTTCCATATCCGAATATCTTCCCTTCCTTTTTTACCATTACTGAGCAGATCGCCACCTTTTCCTCTTCCCTTCCTTTTCCATATCCGAATATCTACTACTAAATATAACAATAAATTTTCCTTAATAGAGATGCTTTCCCCAAATGATTCTTTAGGACTTGGAATGCATGTCCACATTCGCTATTCTACTCAAAGTTTTTCCTCCTTTTAGCACTTGTAAGAAAGGGGAACATATGTCCATTGCTTGGGATACAAACTTACTTAGGGCAGCAACCCTTCCAATTAAGCTTTGGACTTCTTTTGATTTAAATAGGACCATATTTTGGGAGCCTAAATTTTGTCAGGCTTCACTTCAATACTTCGCTAATTGACCATGTAACTAATGAACTTTTCAGATTTTACTCCAAATGCATGTTTTAGCAGATTGAGTTTTATCTTGTATTTTTTTTAATATATTGAAAGCCTCTTCCAAGTGTTTCGAGTGGTCTCCAGCCTGAAGGCTTTTTACGAGCATATTGTCAATGTACACTTCCATCGTTTTCCCTATTTGGTTTGCAAATATTTTGTTCATTAGCCTTTGATATGTGCCTGATAAGCATGCTTTTACATACTTATTTTACTGTCAAAACATGAGTAATTGTTGATTAAAATGTTCGAATATAGCTTAATTCTATGCAATTTATGTTTTGTAGGACAAAGTGATGAATGTAGCGAAATTGAGGTGAACCAAGCAAAAAATGACCAAAATGGAAGAAAGTGAAAGTTCAGGGACTAAGGTGCAAATACTACAAACTTGTTTCCAACCTTGTGATGAAGATTCAAGAGTTTTAGAGATCAATTGGATGAAGAAATGAGTCAAATGGGTGAAAGATAGCCAAAACATCATCAAATATCAACTTTCAAGCTGAAAAGTTTCACACCGGTTTTCAGCCTCGTATTGGGACGGATTTTTGACATAGAAAACGATCTAATTTGAAGATGGTCTCTGAACCAAAGTTGTAGGTCTTTGAGTTATCTTTTCAACGCATTTAAATCACCTCAATCGGATATCGGAAGAGAAAGTTATGACAAAAATATTGAAGAAGGCGCAGAATTCAGAATAGCGACACAACGCCCAAGCGCCACAACCTAGCGCTCGGCGCCATTTTACCCAAAATTTGACAGAATTCAAGCGCTCAAGCGCCGCTCCCATGGCGCTTAGGTGCCGCGCCACGCAAAGTAGGGTTTGTTTAATATTTGGGCCGTGAGAAGTCTAAAAAAGGACCTCAAAAACACTCCATTCATCATCATTCTCCATTCTACACCATTCTTTCATTGATTTTGGCTCAAAAAACCTATGAAGAACTAAACTAAAGGTGAAGCAAGGGAGGAACTCAATTGGATTCGGGGATTTCAACATCATTAATCCATGCTCTTTGGTATTTATTTTGCTAAACATTTCTAGATCTAGGTTTTCATCTTCTTGAATTAATTTTGAAATTGATTTAACATGTATTAAGTTTTTCATAGAATCAATCTTGTTTTTTTTCTATCGAACAATTGAACTATGTGTTGAATCGTTATTTCATTAAATCTATTGGTGTGATTATTTACTTTCTTATGCTACATGTATATGAACGATTTATAATCTGAATTCAATAGATGATTGTGATAATTGTTAAGGAGATCTAGAATTTAGGATGTGTTTTTCATTGTTTAAATAATTCTAGGGTTTATGTTTTCTCGTATTTCGAATTAGATTTGAGTTAGATTTAACATTTATTCAGATTTTCATGGATTTAATCATGTTTCTTCCATTGAATAATTAAAATACTTGTTCAAGTTTGATTTTCAAATCATTTATTGGTGTGATTTAATTACTGCTATATGTTAGAGATATATAGTCGCTCTTTAAGTCTGATTTCAATAAATTGATGTATGATTATGTTTTGGAAAACATAAATTCTAGGATTACATGTGCAATTAAATTGGTTTGTATCGTTTAAATCATCCGATTAGAAAGTTAGGACAAAAACTTCTAATTGAGTAGAGAGTGCATGAATTGTTGATGTTGATTGATCTAATCTAATTGAGGGAACCCCGAAACTTCACTATTTTACATATTATATTAAATTTCATCATTATTTCCAGTGACATTTACATTTGAATACAATAAACAAATTCCCTTCATCAAATTCACGAGAACCCAAAGTTATTGAACCCTTTGAATCACATTTTCCATCTCCCTGTGGATACGACACCCCAAGGCTATACTACGACACCGCGTAACACTTTGGGCGTAATCAAATTTTGGCGCCGTTGCCGGGGACGACGGTACAACAAATTGAGGGATTCGATTGCAAAAGGGTGACTTCGTTCCTTTTTCAATCTTTCATTTCAATTTATTATTTTCTTTAGTATTTTGCGTTTTAATTTTGTTTTACTCGTGTTTTATGAGCAGGTATCGAGACGAGCGAGGAAGATTTGTGGAAACACCTCTCATAGAGTTTGAATATCTCTTTAACCCTATCTTTGATTCTGCATCTATTGACACGAACACCACATCACATAATACAATGTCTGACAGTGAGCATGATGCACCTTTTAGGACTTTACATGATTATTTGCATCCCACACGTACATCTACACCTTCATGCATTATGTTTCCACCCAACATGCCACGTGTAGATTTTAAACCGGGAATGATTCAACTTCTTCCAAACTTTCATGGGCTTGAAAATGAAAACCCGTATGTGCATATTAGGGAATTCGAAGAGGTTGTAGCTACCTTCCACAATCAACATGGTACACTGGATGCAATTAGGCTCAAATTCTTTCCATTTTCCCTTAAGGAAAAGGATAAGAGCTGGTTGTATTCATTGAGACCACGTTCGATTGGGACTTGGGCTGAAATGACTCAAGCATTCTTTGGCAAATACTTTCCCCACCACAAAACTACTGTTTTGAAAAAACAGATCTCTTCTTTTATCCAAAAGGAGAGTGAAACTTTATATCAAGCGTGGGAAAGGTACAAAGAATTACAAGCTCTCTGTCCGCACCATGGTTATGAGAGTTGGCGCATCGTGAGCTATTTCTATGAAGGGTTAACATCTAGAGAGCGTCGGTTTATTGAAATGATGTGTAATAGTGATTTCCTGCAAAAAGATCCAGATGAGGCTATAGAATATTTAGATGACTTAGCTGAGAAAGCCCACACTTGGACTGGCCCTAGTGCTACTGATAGCACCAATAGGTCACGAGCCGTAGGAAATCCTTCTAGTGCAGGCATCTATCATCTTAGGGAAGAAGACAATCTTAGAGCTAAGGTAGAAGCCCTGACTAGAGAAATCGAGAACCTACGCACTAGTAGTTCAAAGCCCACATCTACTGTTGCTCGTGTTGAGTCTTCTGGACCGTGTGGTGTGTGTGGTGGACTTGATCACCCAGTGCAAGAGTGTTTAGCTTTAGCTGAGATGAGGGGGGTTTATGATGAACACTGTAATGCTTTAGGTGTATACAAAAAGCCTTATGCCCCATATTCTGAGACTTACAATCAGGGGTGGCGGAATCATCCTAATTTCAGTTGGAAATCTGATAATCAGCAACTTACTCAGCCACCTAGAGTTTTCAATACACCATCACATCAACCCTCAACTTCTAGGAATTCCTTAGAAGACACTTTACATGCATTTATCGAGGCACAGGGTAAAACGAACTAAAAGTTTGAGACTATGATTTGCCAGATAGTTGAGGAAAACAAGGAGATAAAGAGTCATATGTCTAAATTAACCAATGCTTTAGCTGTGGGGGAACGTGGGAAATTTCCAGCTCAAGCTCAACCAAATCCTAAGGGACAACACATGGCACAAACCTCAGGCCTAAAAGTAAACAATCTTAGGGAGGTAAATTCCATAACCACTCGTTCAGGGAAAGTTTTAGAACCAATCATTAAGCCTAAGGAAAAGAAAGAAAATGAGAAAGACTCTAGTAATCCTGAAGAAAATGAGCCTAGTTATAAGATAGTGGAAAACCTAACTAGAGCATCCTTCCCTCAAGCTCTTAAGTCTACTTCGAAGTCTACTAGCCATTATAGTGAGATCTTAGAGCACCTAAAGCAGGTGAAAATCAATCTACCACTCTTACATGTCATTTCACAAGTTCCGACCTATGCTAAAGTCCTTAAGGACTTGTACACTGTGAAAAGGAAACACCATGTCAAGAAAACTGCTTTCTTGACTGAGTACGTGAGTGCTGTGATTGAGCAAAAGACTCCACCGAAGTATAAGGATCCTGGTTGTCCTACTGTTTAGTGCATCATTGGGAACCATGAGATTAGACAATCTCTTCTTGATCTAGGGGCCAGTGTCAACATCATGCCTTATGCAATCTACTTGTCATTAGGTTTAGGTGAGATGAGACCCACATCTGTAAGTCTACAATTGGCTGATCGGTCCACTATAATACCAAGAGGTGTAGTTGAGGATGTCCTAGTACAAATCGATAAATTTTACTTCCTTGTTGATTTCTTGATTTTAGACTTAAAAGATGATATAAATGTTAATTCTAAGATTCCTATCATTCTTGGTAGAGCATTCCTTGCTACTGCTAATGCTTTGATTAATTGTAGGAATGGTCTCATGAAACTTTCATTTGGAAATATGACATTAGAAGTTAACATCTTTCATGTCACTAAGCAGGTTGAGGAAGATGATGCGTGTGACCAAACATTCATGATTGATGCACTCACTCAGGAGGTAGCTGATGATATGTTTCTTGGACCACCACAAGAACTAGAACTAGATGAATAGGATGCATTCGTCGATGAACATGCTTCCACTCCAGATTTTGAATTTTTCCCTAGTGACCCCACACATGTACGAGATGGAGGAGGAGGAGCCATACCAATGGTTATGTCCAATGAGTTCGGTGCACTGCAAGAAAACTTGGGATCGCCCTGGCTAGATGCGGGCTAAAAATGGGAACATTGAGTCAAGCCAATGACTATAAATAAAGGCGCTGCTTGGGAGGCAACCCAATGAAAGTTCTTTCCTTTATTTATTTTATTTTATTATTTTTTTTAATTTTCTTTTTTTTGCATTTGCTCTACGGTTATTTTCATTCCACATTTTTAGTTATAGTTTTATTTTCGTTCATTTCTTGCATTACCATTTCAACTGAGTACTTGCAGGTTTCTATTCCTTTTTCGGCTGTTGTGCATTTACTACAATACTCAGGTGATATCTTTCCCTCTCTTCCATTGGAACTATTATTTTTACATTGAGGACAATGTTTTAATTAAGTTTGGGGGTGGAGCACGAGTATTTCATTCATCGTTTTAACTGCAATTTTTGAATGTTTGTGTGTTAAAAAAAATCTAGTTTTTATCTTTTAGCATTAGACTTTAATTCTTGCTTTGTGTGCTTGTGTGGGTTTAATGATTATGCCAGCTATGATGTGACTATTGGAATAGGTGTCAGTTATGAATGATGAAAATGGTGTGTTATCGGATTAGTCTATACTTGTTTATGTACAACTTGACATTTTCTATACACGACACTTATGTTAGCATTTTGAGTTAGTGACGCGGTTCAATATGTAGAGGATAGTGGAACTTAGTGATACAACCAAATAACCTCTAGTGTCATATTCCATAAATCCAATTATAGGTCAGTTTGGAGATGATTGAACTGTTACAGGAACACACTGAGATGAATAGGGATTCCATGCATGAAAATCTTGTGTGAATTGTCTGAAACCTATTGAGATGAAAACGAGGTGAAAGTTTTAAGTTAGATGCTTGTTTTAGAAGCTGGATGTCTGAAAGAAAAGGGGGCATTGCACTAATCTTTGGATACATAAAAGCATCTTTTCGAGCCTGTATAACTCGGGTGATTAAGCCTGTGAGAGTGATTTAAAACCTGGTACCCTATGGTCATCTGACTTGGGAGTTATCGGCCTAAAACTCGCTACATGGGTTATACAGAAAGCAAATGAAAAGATACTAAAAAAAAAGATGAAAAAAATATGAAAATGAAAAAAAAAATAAAAAATTTTCCATTCAAATACATTGATTAAGCCTCAGACATCTTGTTGACAAAACTTTACCTTTGATGAGAAGCAAGCAATTTAGTCTAGTCTCAATGGTAGAAGCAATCAAAAATATAGGAGAATCTGGATTTGTTGAAGTGTGAACCTGTAAGAGTAAAGTCTATCCAAACTATGAGAGAGTAAGGAATAGAATTGAAAAGTTGAACCTAGGATGCACCCCGGGAAAAATGAGCGAAAATCATAAGTTTGGGGGTGTGTGAATCACTCGAGCGAGGAAATGATATATTAGACTACTTTGGGACAAATCTTGAACCAATCACAAATCTTAAGATGTTGACATGAGTTTTCACACACACACGTCAGGTTATGCATGTAACAGGTGGAGACTGATTTAATTTTTACACTGTTGTAATTATTCACTTGTTTGATTACCGAACTCCAAACCTGAGACACGACATATTGTTAAACAAGGTCGTTTGTAGAGTTGAGTTATGTTGTTGTTTGAGGACAAACAATAATTCAAGTTTGGGGGAGTTTGATAAGCATGCTTTTACATACTTATTTTACTGTCAAAACATGAGTAATTGTTGATTAAAATGTTCGAATATAGCTTAATTCTATGCAATTTATGTTTTGTAGGACAAAGTGATGAATGTAGCGAAATTGAGGTGAACCAAGTAAAAAATGACCAAAATGAAAGAAAGTGAAAGTTCAGGGACTAAGGTGCAAATACTACAAACTTGTTTCCAACCTTGTGATGAAGATTCAAGAGTTTTAGAGATCAATTGGATGAAGAAATGAGTCAAATGGGTGAAAGATAGCCAAAACATCATCAAATATCAACTTTCAAGCTGAAAAGTTTCACACCGGTTTTCAGCCTCGTATTGGGACTGATTTTTGACATAGAAAACGATCTAATTTGAAGATGGTATCTGAACTAAAGTTGTAGGTCTTTGAGTTATCTTTTCAACGCAACTTGAATCACCTCAATCGGATATCGGAAGAGAAAGTTATGACAAAAATACTAAAGAAGGCGCAGAATTCAGAACAGCGACACAGCGCCCAAGCGCCACAACCTAGCGCTCGGCGCCATTTTACCCAAAATTTGACAGAATTCAAGCGCTCAAGCGCCGCTCCCATGGTGCTTAGGCGCCGCGCCATGCAAATTAGGGTTTGTTTAATATTTGGGCCGTGAGAAGTCTAAAAAGGACCTCAAAAACATTCCATTCATCATCATTCTCCATTCTAAACCATTCTTTCATTGATTTTGGCTCAAGAAACCTATGAAGAACTAAACTAAAGGTGAAGCAAGGGAGGAACTCAATTGGATTCAGGGATTTCAACGTCATTAATCCATGCTCTTTGGTATTTATTTTGCTAAACATTTCTAGATCTAGGTTTTCATCTTCTTGAATTAATTTTGAAATTGATTTAACATGTATTAAGTTTTTCATAGAATCAATCTTGTTTTTTTTCTATCGAACAATTGAACTATGTGTTGAATCGTTATTTCATTAAATCTATTGGTGTGATTATTTACTTTCTTATGCTACATGTATATGAACGATTTATAATCTGAATTCAATAGATGATTGTGATAATTGTTAAGGAGATCTAGAATTTAGGATGTGTTTTTCATTGTTTAAATAATTCTAGGGTTTATGTTTTCCCGTATTTCGAATTAGATTTGAGTTAGATTTAACATTTATTCAGATTTTCATGGATTTAATCATGTTTCTTCCATTGAATAATTAAAATACTTGTTCAAGTTTGATTTTCAAATCATTTATTGGTGTGATTTAATTACTGCTATATGTTAGAGATATATAGTCGCTCTTTAAGTCTGATTTCAATAAATTGATGTATGATTATGTTTTGGGAAACATAAATTCTAGGATTACATGTGCAATTAAATTGGTTTGTATCGTTTAAATCATCCGATTAGAAAGTTAGGACAAAAACTTCTAATTGAGTAGAGAGTGCATGAATTGTTGATGTTGATTGATCCAATCTAATTGAGGGAACCCCGAAACTTCACTATTTTACATATTATATTAAATTTCATCATTATTTCCAGTGACATTTACATTTGAATACAATAAACAAATTCCATTCATCAAATTGACGAGAACCCAAAGTTATTGAACCCCTTGAATCACATTTTCCATCTCCCTGTGGATACGACACCCCAAGGCTATACTACGACACCGCGTAACACTTTGGGCGTAATCAGTGCCCCATCAATTTTTAACCCAAATGGCATTACTTTGTAATAGTATAGTCCCAATCTATCATGAATGTGGTATGTTCCTCGTTAGGCCCGTACATAGGAATTTGATTATATCCCAAATATGCATTCATGAACCTTAACAGCTCGTGTCCTGCAGTTGCATCCACCCGTCAATTATGGGAAGCGAGAAGCAGTCTTTAGGATAAGCTTTATTTAAATTCGTAAAATCTTAGCAGGTTAGCTATTTTTCGTTTCTCTTTGGTACTAGGACTAGATTATAAACTCAAACTGGGTAACAAGCTTCGCGGATATGGCAATTCTCTAATACCTTATCCAACTCACTTTTTATTGCCTCATATTTTCAGTGCTCATTAGCCGGCATCTTTGTATTTTAGGATTGATCTTTAGGTCAAGAGTTAAGACGTGATAGGAAACTTTGGGACCAATACCTATCATGTTCGCATAATTCCAGGCGAACACATCTAGGTTTGCAGCTAGGAAGTTTTTTAACAAGCCTTTCATTGGTTCGTTTAATTCCTTGCCCATTTTTGGATATTTGCTTGAATATTCTTAGATAATGAAAAAGATTTCTAGCTCTTTAACTATTGCCTCTTTTGATGTGCACCTAGTTATGCCGGGGATCGATAGAGTCATCAATTTCCAGTTTATTCTCAAGATTAGTCATCTCGACTATGGCAACAAAATTTTTAGGAGCTCTCAAGCCTTCTTTATCGTTGCTTTTCCAGTTCCTATCCTTTATTGTATTTTAAAGACATTTTGCCTTTATTTGTAGAACACCTCACACGAGAATGATGGAGTGGAGATTACTATGATTGCCTGCTTTAGAGTAGATTGTCCAAGGGCTCTGTCATATGCGGATTTACCATTGACGATGTCAAAATTCATATATCATTGGTATGCCTAAAGTTCCTCTCCTATCTTCACTTAAAAGTGGCATGTCTGATAAGGACTGGCCCTCCTTTGTGGAACGGAGAGGATCCGACACTGGGATCCAATGATTACTTTTTTGCATCAGTCGAATGCTTCATCGTATAGCTCACTTTTTGTGTTTTCATTGTTCAGGAGTATGTAGTGAAAACATTCACCTACTATCATCTCTTGAATCATGACTACTTTATCTTCAATTCCTAAAATTTTAATTCTAGGTTCGATAAATGTAATTGAAAAGGTTAAGGACTGCAAATTACCTGTAAGCTTACCTTCCAACTTTGTTTCTTTGTAAATAGGCTAGTGTGTTCCGCCATTAGTGCTTTCATATCTTCGGTCATGCCTCGAATTTTTTATGCCGTTAAATTTACTTGTGCATTGGTTGGAACACTGCTTTGCATTCCAATCTTTCGGTGCTCTAGCTGATGCACTGAAATTTCATGTATATTTCATTTCTTTAGGTCCTATGTATTTCTAAATTGAAACGTGGAATTCGTGGTCTACTTTGTTCAATTTTCCACAGACGATGCCAAATTGTTGACGATACAAATATGATCAAAAAATCCTACTCACCGAGTTATGATTTTTACTTCCTAAACCCTCTAGTTTTGATGCTCAAATTGGAGCAAGAAGGGAAATAACTATTTGAGATGGAGATATTTGAATTGCATACGTTTCTCTTTAAATGATGAGGTATTTATTGATTTCCCTCCAAACCTTAGATTAGTTTTGTCTTTTTAGAAGAATGATAGATGGTCGTTCCTCGTTGGCTATCTTCTAACAAATTCGGTTACGAATCACCTTTTATTCATTGGTCCACGTGCTTTTTATTAATAACATGTAGCTAGCCTTGCTAGGAATAATCGTTCGTGCGTTTTGTGCAAATCTTTTATATTCTTTGTTCTCCTCACTTGCCGTGTTACACTTCGCAAGTTGCTGGTTAGATTCACAGATTGCATTACGAGGCTCAACAAACCAAACTTCACCTTGTTCACTTCTTGGAGGATCGGGGATGCAAATGTGCATTAAAGTGTAATTACCGCTACTCTTGGTGGCTGACCTTCGAAGAGGTTTGCCGTCATGTGGGAAAGCGTGCAATACATTTAGGCACTTTGATGGCGGCTTTTGTATGATGCAACGAGCCTTGGGTGCTGTGTTTGGGGCTCATTTTTCCCATGACAGGGCTAATCCAATAGAGGCGGCGCTTTGGGAAAGAAGGTGGATGAATAGTGAAATTTTAGAGTTTCAGGTTGTAATTTCTAATTTGGGCCGGATCACATGATTTGGGTTGAGTGAACGAAAATAATTTGGGCCTAATGGAAGAGAAATGGTTTGGGCTACTGACTTTTAATTTGGGATTCTGCAAAGTGGTAATTACACAAAACTCTTCTTTTCAACTTCACTTTTCCAAAATCAGATGGGAAGTTTCACTTTTTAAAAATCAGATATTTCAATTTTAAATATTAAATAGATAATTTTTATCTCAAACCCTGATCATATTTCCAATTTCCTCATGTTCTCATCTGCTATCTGTCTCTCCGGTGTTCGCCTTCTCTCTTCTCTCTCTACCAACCCTCACTGGCGACGCCCTATCTTCCCTCTCTGCTGGAACCAGAGTCTCTACCAAACGGCGCATCGTCAACAGAGGCATCGCTCGACCCAGCGGCTATCTCCAGCCTGCGATGTCACCGTGCATAGTGGACTTTCACCGTCGCTGCGAGAGGTGCGGTACAACCACGATCTTCACCCAGCGACGTGTAGCTGAATCTCTTCCGGTAGGTATATGGTGGTGGTTTTGGTGTGTAAGGTGGTTGTGGTTGAGGATGTTTGGGTGTTTTTTATTGGCGGTGGTTGAGGATGTTTGGGTGTTTTTATTGGCAGTGGTGGATCAGGCGCTGTTGATGGTGAATATAGAGTTGGTGGTGATGGATTTAGCCATAGCAGTGGTGTGTCTGCTCTGCTTCTTGATTTGGTGGCTGTGCTGTGGGGGTGAGGTGAGGTGGTGGTGGATCTGGTGTGATGAAATGGTGTTGGTGTTCGGTGGTGCTGCACAGTGGTGGTCACTGGTGTTGTGCAGTGTTGGTGTTTGATGTGTGCGGTGGCGGTGGCGGTGGCGGTGGAGGCGATGTTTTTTTTTAAATGGTGGTGCGATACAAGCGATGGTCCGATGGTTGTGGTGGCGTGGCTGGGCGGCAATTGTTTGAATCTATGTTGTGTTTCGTAACCAACTGGGACCACATAATGTTCTAATTGTGACCACATAATGGATTAACCGTGACCTTAAAATTCGACAATTTGTGACTAAATATTAATCTGAGCCATGTGCAAAAATATTTTGTAACCTGTGTTGTAATCATTTGAAAATAACCCGTGACTATGAACAAAATCCTAAATTGTGACATGGGCTGTGACTTGTGACCTGAGTTGTGACCTGTGCTGTGACTTGTGATCTGCGTTGTGACCTGGACTGTGACTTGTGACCTGAGTTGTGACCTGGGGTTGTGACTTGTGACCTGAGTCGTCGGAATCGGAGCAATCGCCGGAACGGTCACTGGAATCAGAGTAGTCGCCAGAACGTTCGCCGGATAAATCGCTTGTATCGGAGCAGTCACTGGAAAGTCATCGGAAAAGTTCGTCGGACAGTCACCGAAAAGTCGTCAGAAAGTTCACCGGAAAGTCGCCGGAACGGTTGCCGGAAAGTTCGTCGGAGTAGGGCGGTGATCGGAACGGTCGCCGGAGCGGTAGGGGTGGTGAAGGTGGGATGGGTTAATTATATTGTATTAGAATTAAATATTTAATAATAAATTAATTTAATAATTTATTATTTCATAAATAAAAATTTAAAATTTTTTAATAAAAATCTGATTTTGAATATTTCAAACTTATTTTCTTATTTTTGAAATAGGTTAAACTTATTCTCTTGAATAGGTAATCTTCCCATTCCGGCGTCGATTTTTTCGACGACTGCTCCGATTCCGGAAATTGTTCCAACTCCGGCGAATATTTCATCGACAACTCAGCTATATTTTTTTGTATGGTTGACATTTTTTTTTACGGTCACAACCCATGTCACAAGTCACAGTCCATGTCATAAGTTACAACTCAGGTCACAAGTCACAAATCAAGAGTTTGTGACTCAGGTCACAAGTCACAAATCAAGAGTTTGAATCTATGTTGTGTTTCGTAACCAACTGGGACCACATAATGTTCTAATTGTGACCACATAATGGATTAACCGTGACCTTAAAATTCGACAATTTGTGACTAAATATTAATCTGAGCCATGTGAAAAAATATTTTGTAACCTGTGTTGTAATCATTTGAAAATAACCCGTGACTATGAACAAAATCCTAAACTGTAACCTGGGCTGTGACTTGTGACCTGAGTTGTGACCTGGACTGTGACTTGTGACCTGAGTTGTGACATGGACTGTGACTTGTGATTTGAGTTGTGACCTGAGGTTGTGACTTGTGACCTGAGTCGTCGGAATCGGAGCAATCGCCGGAACGGTCGCCGGAAGCAGAGTAGTCGCCGGAACGTTCGCCGGAAAAATCGCTTGTATCGGAGCAGTCACCAGAAAGTCACCGGAAAAGTTCGTCAGACAGTCACCGAAAAGTTGTCAGAAAGTTCACCGAAAAGTCGCCGGATCGGTCGTCGGAAAGTTCGTCGGAGTAGGGCGGTGATCGGAACGGTCGCCGGAGCGGTAGGGGTGGTAAAGGTGGGATGGGTTAATTATATTGTATTAGAATTAAATATTTAATAATAAATTAATTTAATAATTTATTATTTCATAAATAAAAATTTAAAATTTTTTAATAAAAATCTGATTTTGAAAATTCCAAACTTATTTTCTTATTTTTGAAATAGGTTAAACTTATTCTCTTGAATATGTAATCTTCCCATTCCGGCGTCGATTTTTTCGACGACTGCTCCGATTCCGGAAATTGTTCCAACTCCGGCGAATATTTCATCGACAACTCAGCTATATTTTTTTGTATGGTTGACATTTTTTTTTACGGTCACAACCCATGTC
Organism: Fraxinus americana; assembly: GCA_035079005.1. Classification (NCBI taxonomy): domain Eukaryota; kingdom Viridiplantae; phylum Streptophyta; class Magnoliopsida; order Lamiales; family Oleaceae; genus Fraxinus; species Fraxinus americana. The sequence continues at coordinate 20,915,313 of CM068706.1, forward strand.
ACAAGTCACAGTCCATGTCATAAGTTACAACTCAGGTCACAAGTCACAAATCAAGAGTCACAGCCCAGGTCACAAGTCACAAATCAAGTCACAAGTCAGGTCACAGGTCACAACTAAACACCACAGCCCCACCACCGATCCCGATCCACCACCGATCTTAGTCACAAATCACCACTAAACAACCCCAATCCCTATCCACCACCATTGGTCACAAATCGATCAAATAAATGTGAAACTTCCAACCCCAATCCTCCATTGCACCAACCGAAAGCAGCTCCACCTCACCACTACCATCACTGGTGCCACCTCCAACAAACTACCATTTTCAATTTCAAAACCATCGCCACCAACAAGCAACCAACAAGATCCAATATTTCGAGTTCAAATACCAGATCGCAGGCACACCAATCACTGCCCAAAAATCAGAAATATCGTTGCCCAAAAACCAACAAACCATCGTACCTTTGCCACCAACAAGATCCAACAAAATCGCAGCCCAAAAAGCACCAACAAATCAGATTGACAAACGCTGTCACCTCGCCATCACCAGAACCAGAATGCCGCTGGTTATGTGCGATCGTGCTCAGATCAGATCGCGCCTTTATCAGTGAACTCATTAGTGATCTTCCCACTGGGTCCACCAATCGTAGCTTTAGATGGCATCGATAGAGCTTTTTGTGACCTATTCCGGTGGTGTACTGAGCAATGCGGTGGAGGAAGTGGCCGGCGAGGGAGGCGCGAGGCCTGGGTTTGGAATTAAGGGGGTGGGTGCGCCGGGTGTGGTGCAGCCCTGGTGGGTTTAAGGGGGTGGGTGCGCCGGGCGTCGGTGAGATCGAGGAGAGAGAGGGAGATGGAGAGAAGATGAGTGATTAGAGTTTGGAATTTGGAATGATTTTTATATTTTAGGGGTTTGACGGTGATAGATGTGTGTAAAAATATTAATTAAAATAAAAAATATCTGATTTTGGAAATGTGAAACTTCCAACCTGATTTTGGAAATGTGAATACCTAAACTATGGTTTTGTGTAATTTCCTCTTTTTCTAATTTGTAGTCTAGGTTTGGTCATAAGTTTAGTTCCTTTTAATTTATTTATTATTTTACGAAAATTATGAATAAATATCGTTAAAATAATATGTCGCTTACATTATTTTAGGAACCGCTTGGTTTAATAGTTATCATTCATGCATTTGAAAAAATAATTTTCTAACGTCTCTAAAAAAAATTACCGTGAAAATTAAATGAAATTATTTAATAATTGACATTTAACAGGAAATTAAATGAAAAGAGGGCATATTTAAAATTACAGGATTTAAAGGTCGTAGTTGTATTATTGTCGTAATTGGTCTACATGTATATTAAGTCCCTGTTTGTTTATCATTTTTTCAAAACTCTTTTATTTTAAAATCATTTTTAATAATACATTCTCACAATAAAATATTTTGTCCGTAAATCCAAAATTTTTTCTCTATTTTTCAACCACACTTCCTAAAAAAATTCACAATTCAAAAACTCATTTTCTCTTAACAATAGTAGACAAACAGGGCTAACATTACAAGTCATCATTATTTGCTCAATTTATTATACATGATATTTTAATTTTTCAGAACAATGACTCTTAATCCCTTATCTTTATTCTTGAACAAAGACAACTTGGTGAAAATTATGTTGACTGAAAATGCAATTTAGTGATTGTTCTCACTGCAGAGAAACACAAATTCATGCTGGACAATACATACCCTGATGTACCGACATATCCACCCCTGAGGATAATGCTGCAATGTCAAGCTCATCCCGCTCCAGATTAGGAGCCATCTTTCGAGCCAACTACTGACCAGGTTGCTCTTCTTCGACAGATTCTAGCGACTCGGTTAGAAAATAGGAGGAGAAATTCGGCAATGCAGCAAGGGATTGCTTCTATGAGGGTTGAGCAGCAGTGTAAGGGTGGAGTGGCGATCCATGTCTCACACTATAAGCCAGATGAGACTAAATATGGAAGATATTATAAGGATATGTGATAGGTTCCCATATCAGCTGGATGATTTTACACACACACAGTTGAGAAATAGAGATAGTGAATTGCCCATGTGGGGTGACTTGACTCATAAGTTATTAAAATGAATTGGAATGAGTGGTTTGAATATAATTCAAACCCCATAACTTCCCTCAACTCCCATCTATTTCCATAATCTTGAAATAATTCTCGTCACTTAGAATTGAATGATGAGAGAGAAAATATGACAATAAAATTAGGCATTCAACAAGCCGAGCCGGTTCACGAGCCAAGTCTCGAATCTCGGGCTTGACTCGAATAAAAATGGTTCGAGCTTTTTTTGGTCCAAGCCGAACTTTTGGTTGACCAAAAAATCTAGACTTGACCCAAACTTTCTGCTCAAGCCTTAATGAGCTGAGTCAGCTCACTTTTTTTTTTTTTCGCCTCTTGAGGCAGCTATTGCTACCTGCAATCAGCAATCAAGGTAGCTACTGCCACCCAAACACAGATGCCTTAAATAACGAGCAGATGTATTGTACAGCTGCCTTAACAAGGCAAATTTTTATTTTTATTTTAAGTTTTGCAAATTTTAAGTTTTTAAAATTTTTTTGTACAGCTACCTTGTTGAGCCACGCGGGCTAGCTCGGGCTTAAGCCAACACCCTTAAATGGGGCTCGGCCTGAGCCATGGGCCGCCCGAGCTGGCGAGCTAAATTTACACCTCTAAATAAAATATTTGAAATTCGTATGGAAAATCACTCAAAATTAGAAAAATGCCATAACCACATATATGGCATATAAACTCACAAAATTAGGCATTTAGATTATAAATAGGAATCTCATTCCATTGTGATCGGGATTGGTACAATTGCAGAACAAGAAAATGCAGATTTTAGAGCTTTGAAATGCACTGTGATTCAATATACAGAGATCTTGGAATCCATTCTTTCAAGTGACGATTCTTAATTGTAATTCATGTTCAAGTATGCTCTGCATTCCTACTTTGGTATAACAGCCAGTTGAATTCCTTGTTGTAATACATGTTTAAGTATTCCATTACATGATTCAATTGAGTTGTGAATCTTGTAGCTAAAATTTTGAAACCTTATGTGGTCTTTAATAGTATCCTTTGATATACATGTCTAAAATTAATAAAATTTGGAATTATGTATATAATATGCTTTAAAATTTACTTGCAAAATTTCATCAATTTTCATTATTGCATTTGTGAGAAAATTGAAACCCCACTCAATTTTGCAAAAACTTTAAAAATTTACCGCATTTTATTTGTTGATATTCATGCAGCAATATTAGTATGGTTAGAAAGATATTTCAATTATCTTTCCAATCATATAAAGATCTTAAATATTGGACTTAAACGGAGAAGTTATGGTATTTTAAAGTTTGGATGAAAATCTGATTTTTTGTATGAAAATTGATAAAACCTGAAATTTCATGATAACTTCTTCTACACCGTGTTTCATGCTTCCCATTTGATGTGGTTGGACAGATCTTCTGAAAACATTTCTAGCAATATAAAGATCATTAATTTAAGCCATAAAGTTCATTAATTTTAGCCTTGAAATGAAGAACTTATGGCCTTTCAAAACTTGATCGAAAATCTAAAAATTTTGCATGATTTTTTTGTCATTTCCACTTTCAGACAGATCTGTTGATGTCCCAAACCCGGCCTAAAACATTGATTATGTAAAATCTAACCACACAGATGAACTCAAAACGTCAAAATAAGTCAGGATTACTAATGGGAATTTTTTTTTTTTTCCGATACGGCTAGCATGTGTTGTGTCTACACTTGGAAGCGTGTCATTTTTTTAATTAATTTTTTACAAAAATTATAGGTTGGTCCCACGCATGAAGGCACGTGTGGGGTCCAATTGCAATTCTAAAAAAAAGTTGGCCCCTAAATTATTCTTGATTTTCAGTATGATTAAATTAATTTTTAGATAGTTAGATTTTACTTATTTATTTATTTTTGTATTCAATGCTTAAAATAAATTTGTAAAAGTATTAAAAATCTTTTTTTTTTTTAAACAATTGAATAAATTCTAATTTTTTTTTTAAATAAAATCAGGAATATTTATCTAGTGGTATTTGGCTAGTGTAGGTTATTTTTTGAAGTAGTCTCATTTTTTTTTTTTTTTGAAAACAAAAAATACTTTTGAGGATATTTTGAGACATTTTTTTTGTAATAAGCAGAATATAAGAATTCTGATGTCGCTTCTCATTTGTTGAGATTATGTTGCAACAGATATTAAAATGAGATTGAAAATCTGTATAATAAAACATAAATGATGTGAGTTTTATTCTTCGATTATAATTGTATTACTTTCTGAAAGAATTAATTTGTGATATGATGATATATATGTCATAATTGGATATACGTGTATATTTATACTTTTATTGCAGATTATAGAATTACCTTATTGAATTACATGATGTGTATTAATTCTTAAATTGTTATGAGTGTTAAGATCAGAAGAATTAGTGAGGTTCTTACTCAGACCTATTGATTGTCAGTTACCAATTGAGTGGGAGTTCTCAAGTTGAAAGAATTAACATAATTCTCACTTAGAACCTATGGAATTTTGCGTCATGAAATTAAGTTTATGATAGCAAAACAATAGGATTGCGGACAATGATGGAGAACATAGTGAACTTTTGACGTTGAATTATCATATACATGAATTTGCATTAATGCAAATTGTACAAGTGCATAAATGGGTTTTTATTGAGAATAAAAATATATCTAAAATCTAATAAATCATGACATCAAAATCTATAGTTATTGACCTTAATGAAAGTGATAAGCCAAATGCGATAACATTTGGCATAATATGATTTTGAGTGTACTAGAAGAATATATGTTTTAGAAAGCACCAACCATGTAATATAAGACTTGATGCTTACTCTGAAACTCTTCGTTTATACCATAGTGATATTTTTTTGTTTCTCTCTTCATCTAGGTCAGACTACTCTAGAAAATAAAGATCAATAATTTTGTCAAGTAAATTATTAAATTCTATTATAGATGATCGTTTTCTTGAATGTGACATAACTGAGATAGTTAACATAGTGTTGACATTTTTGTTGGTCACATTTTTTTAAATGAGTAGTAAGTTCAAACTAATCTCTTCTCAATATATAGAAACTTTAAAGGTCATTGTGACTTAAAAATTGAAGAGTCAGTTTTCTCTATTGACATTATCTAATTTGTGAGTTAAAAAACGTGAGACTTGATATTACTAAATCTCAAGTTCATACTTGTGTAGCAATGTTCTAGTTCGCATAAGACTTCAAATCTTAACTTTTAAATGAGGTAAAACAAATGTGGGATAGATGAGGAGACAAAAAAAAGGGACCAAGAAGTACATATCAGATAGAAGTACATGAAGTTGGTTTTGGTAGATGACCAATATGCTAAAGGTTTACGTGTTTCAATCATACAGTTTGAATCTTTTAGCTCGAAAGGAGTTAAGTTAAAAGATATTGCACTTGAATATGTTCCTTTTAGTATTTTTTATGTGTCAACACTATACATATTGGATCTTATCTTATGTGCATAGTGAATTCAAGAGTTAGAAACCCACTTTATATCAGATTAAGAAGTATCTTTAGTCTATTGTCGAGTCTTTAACTTGATATAAAATAGATATATACAAATAATGAAGATGGAGTTGAGGTTTATATAACTGGTACATACAATATACTATTGCAAAGTGGATATACTGGCCTCTTATTTGATATTAGGATAATATCAAAGACTCCACTAAACTTGATCTCAATTGCTGTTCTTATAAGAATGATCTCCAACTTGAATTTATATGTGGTAATTTTGTTCGTACTCACAGTGGTATTATGATTTTAGATATTTGTGTAATAGTGTGAGGTTTTGAGTTTAGAAAATCATTCAAAACTGTAAGAGTTAAACTTTAATAAAGTAAATCCATCCGAATTTCTTTGAGGGATGGAGATGAAATTTCATATTTTCATTTCATTTATAAATGGATTCACGAATTTCAGTTGTGCCTATGATTTTCATAAATTGGAGATATTTTATTGATTTAGACTTTATTGAAAGGGAATAGAAACTCAGATTATGGAAGTGAATTTTGAGAACTGTTTGAAAGCGTGAATCTCTATCATGGGAGATCAATGATCTACGTAATGAAAAAGAAATTCTTATTAGATTACTATTCCTTGCTTATCAATAATTATAGGGAAAATTGCAACCATGGTACCAAACATTTTATTTAGTTGCAGATTTTGTCCAAACCTTTCATTTGTGCCAACCACGGTACCAAACCTTTCAAAAATCGTAGTCAAAGTCCAATTTAACAGAAACTGTTAGTTTAACCGTTAGTTGATCGAAGAATTGACCTTGACCATAATTTTGACCAATTTTACAAAGCTAAAATGGTAAATCTCACCAGTGTCTTCTGTAATAATCCCTAAAATTCATTCTCCTGAAGATAAAGATACTGGATACTCCCATTTGGCAACTTTGGAACTGTGCCCATGAGCTTGTTGTTGGTGAGGTTAAAGGAAACTAAGCTCTCCACAACTAGAAAGTGAATGCCCAACATCGCCGAAGAATTTTTTGGAAGATAAGTCCAGGTGTTGCAATTTCAAGCAGTCATCTATCCGTGGGAAATCAGAGGAAAAATTATTCGTTGAAAGATCCAAATACATCGAATTCTTGAAATTCAACTTAGGCAAACTCCCTGCCACTTTATTGCCCTTCAAAGATAGGTGTTGAAGCTCAGCAAATTCATTTAATAAAAGCCAAGAAACCACGTTTTGACCCGAAATATTATTGTACGATATATCAAGAACATGTAATGATGATAATCCCGCGGGGAAGCCTCTGGTAGTTTCCTCGACAAAAGAGTCCATGAAATTCTCGGAGAGATTAAGAAACACCAAACCAGAGCAAACTCCAAGGCTTGAAATATCAGTAACAGGCCTTGAAATGCCATTTTTCGCTAATTCTATATAATTTAAGAAACCAATGCATGTTAATTTCAGCACATGGGACTCCAAAATCTGGATGCCCAACAAAAAATTGGCCACCGAGGAGGAATCCATATTGAGAGGTGAGCCCGACAGGTCTATAGAGGAGACTCTGTAATTTTTATAGAAGACACCAATGAAATTGCAAGGACTGATTGTGGACACCCAATCTCGAAGTCTTCATCCAGCCATAGCAGAAAATCACAGTTGTAGGTTTGGGTGGGGTGGGAATGCGTGATTTGGGTTTTATTGATTTAATTATTTAATTATGGAAAATGTAAATTTACCATTTTAACCTTGAAAAATTGGTCGAAAATATGGTCAATGTCAATTCTTCGGTCAACTAACAACCAAACTGACAGTTTCTGCTAAATTGGATTTCCACTGCGATTTTTGAAAGATTTGGTACCATAATTGGCATAAATGAAAGATTTAGACAAAGTCTGCAACTAAATGAAAGGTTTGGTACCAAGGCTACAATTTTCCCATAATTATATGGTCTATTGGGAAAAAAGAACGGAATATTACTAAATGTGGTGAGACGGGAGATAATGCAGTTTAATTTACGTATTTTCTGTCTAGAAGAATATCAGTTAGCTATAATGTGCACTTAATGGAGTTTTCTCAATGTTAGTAACTTCAGAATATACAAGGTTTGGACATATGGATAACAAAATCTGGATTGTCATAGACTCATAATCGATTATGTAAGTTCTTGTTAATAAGTTTGGGAATATGAGTCTATTAAAAAAGAGATATATATATCTATGAGATACACATGACAGTCCAATGTATTTGTTCATAAGTGAAATTTTTGGTGGATATCAAGAAATAAGATGTGATATTTGACTTTTTTCCTAGTAAGGGAAAAAGCTTTGGAGAATTATATTGCAATTAAATAATGTGGAATAATGAATCAGTTTTGACTACAAATGAGTTGTTTTAACCTTCTGATTCAAGGGGGAGTAATGTGTCTTCAAGTGAGAGAAATATATTTTCAATAATTCAAACATTTACTTATATGAGTACAAAGAGAATATTGAGAAAAGTAATGGAAGTATATGTATGGAGTAAGGAATTCCAACCTAATTTGAGATGTGATGGAAGTTCTAATTAGACATTATGTTTATTGAGAACATTCTAGTTCTTAAAAACTTAGTGGAAAACTAATGAGTTTATGATAAATAAAGTTCAGTTTTTTAGAGAAAGGTTATACTCAATATGAGAATATTTAGAGTTAGACAAACGTTTTTCTTAGCAATGAAAATCACTTCTATATGTCGATACTAGCCATGATAGTGTATTTAAGTTTAGATTACACCAAATAGACTTAGACACTATTTTTGTATTCTCAATTGAGAATTGATTGAAGAGATCTGTATGAATCGATTTGTAGGTTTCATGCTGAAGGCTTTTATAGTATTGTGGTAATTTTATAGTTACACTTGCAGCCTAATGCATTCATCCTGACAATGTCACTAGAGTTTTAACAGGGTTTAAATCTCGTACAAAATCTCATCGTGTGGATGAAGATCACTGTATTTATGTAAAGGTTTAATGGTACATTGTAATTTTAATTTTGATATTGATGACGTTATATTTAGGGGTGTCCAAAAGTTCCGAACCAAATTGGACTGAACCGAACTCGAACCCGAATCGAACCGAGCGGTTCTTCATAAGTTAAATACTCGAACGAGTACCCGAATCAAAAACCAATGGGTTTTGGTCGGGTCTGGGATCTAGACCAAGAACCGAAACTAAATTTTTTTTTATTTTTTATATTGAATTAATTAAATTATTTTATTTTTTTCTAAACAAATTAGCAAATTAATTAAATATATATTCTAGACTCTTGAAAATTTCCCAAGATGGAATTTGCATTGAAGAAACAGAATTCTATAAGGGCATTGAGAAAGGTAATAAATATATATTATATTTTTTTTATTAAAACTTATCAGTTGAATAATTTTTAGTTTATTTGCGTTTGTTAATTGTATCTTTTCAATTATGCTAGTAAAGTTTCTTACCATGACAAGTCAATCAATTGATGATTAAATCAAATATTTTGTAAGTTTTACCAATACTTAAAAATATTTTATTTTTATAACTTTTAATTTATATTTCATTTTCTTTATGCAAGCAGGCTGTTTGAAGCAAATGAATTTACTTTATGTAGTGTTGCTATAATATTAATATCTACTTTTGATATTTGTATGCATTGAATCAATCTTATTGGACAACTAGTTATTTATATGTTTTTGAATTGGGCTACGTTAATTTGTAAAAGTTACGAATGAAATGTCATTAGTTGTATTTATATAGTGTTGCTGTAAATATTAAAAAAATTAATTATGGTACGGAACCGAACCGAACCGAAAGGAACCGAATCCGAACGGTTCCATTTCTTAAATACCCGAAATTTTTGGGTCGGTTCGGTTCTCTTCAGAACCGAACCGAACCAACTCACGGACAGCCCTAATTATATTAGCTAAGCATGAGAATGAATGTATTGAAACCATTTTGAAATAATTGTCCTTAATCTTTGAGACAAAGGGCATGTGTTTAACAAATTGTATATTTTGTGTTAAAAAATATCATTCTAATCTTTTTACTCTGTCACAAGAGTTTTATACTATAAAGATTCTAGAATGTTTATAACTGTAGAATTGCTACCATGATGATACTCTTAAATCGGAAGGTGGATGTGAGTCTTCATATATGCTCAAGGACTCCATAAGTGCATAAAGAAATATCCAGAGAATTATATCTAGTACGATTAGCAATAAAAGTATGCGATGATATATACTTGTCCCAACATTTATTATGCCATGGATTTAGTCAGTAGGTATCGACATTATCCCTAGAAAGGATATTGTGATACCTGAAGGGTATTGTAGTCGGTTATTCTATTTTATTGTTGAGGGAATAACTTGTTATTAGAATAGATATGCAAATGTCAACTAAAATGAGAGTTAGTCGAGCACAGATAGTCATAGACTTGTGCACTATTAGTATATATCTTCGCAGTTGAAAAAATTATTTGGTATAGATGTATTGGACATCTAATGATACTAGTTGAAAATGTGAGATCCATGATAATTATACAATTATCTCATGTGTTGAAGATCTCAAGTATCACGATTCAACCAAACACATGGTGGTATTTTTGTAAGAGATATTTGCAAAGAAAGTGTCTTTGCGATATATCTATATAAATGATGATATGTAATCATCATAATCTGAAAATTTTTAGAGATATATAATACTTGTTGGTAATGTCAAATCTCTAGAATTGCTTAGAATTTGGTACTTAGTGTATCAGAAAACTTTTGATTGAGTTTTGTGTGCTCATAGATGAACAATTTTGATTTAATGTGTAATCTATCATTAGGATTACTAGAAAATGATTTGTATGCACATATAAAGTATGTCGAACATGTTGAGATTGGTTTTCTCACATGAATAATCTCCTCAGACACTTTGGGGTGTGTTCAGATGAGACAAAGTGATTATGTTGTATACATAATCCGATCACCTTGATAAGATATCAAAATGAGATTACAAGTAATCGAAATTGATTTTTCTATCCATTAAACCTGTTTACTAGCTAGATCAAATTCTTGATTTAAGATTGCTTTGAAGAATGAAAATAAGGAGAACTCAAATTGGGTATCGAGGAATACTTGAACTAGGATCTGCATGATGTTATTTATTTATAAAGAATATGACGTATACCCTAAGAAAGGCAGAAGATATCATAGCACATGTTTCATACCACGTGTACCTTTACAATCAATATTGGGTAAATGAGTGAATAGATCCTCGCTCCTCATTATTTGAGACTTTGAGGTTTATGTAGCTTCATATATAGTCTTATCAACATGCATAGATAAGTCTTATCTAGTTTAGATAGTATTTTATCTAATTACTATTTTTTTTTAAAAACAAATTAGCAATAAAAGCTATCTACACAAAAGTTTTTACCCAATTTCACATGGTGATTTTTTTAATATTACACGTCTCAGCACCTAAACTCTCAATTCTGCACTCAATTAGAATACTTTGTGTCTTGCACTAAATTTTGAAAACCTCCTATATCTATCGTTTACTTGAATATTATGACGGAATTTGCTTGTATGTCTTGTAACATAATAATTTTTTTTCCTCCATTAAAATTTAGTTGGACACAATTTGTGTAGAAAAATTAATCTATAAGTAAGTGTTTGAATGCATATTCCATTGTATTTCTTAGCATCTCATTATACACGTCAATTGTTAAAAGTAATGCTTTATAGTATAATTTTAATTGCATATTAAATTAAAGTAAACATTATCCTATGATTATGTGATGGAACTAATGATGTAAATTATTATCTTTTTAAGAAAAAAAACACGTGATTATTTTTATGGTATTGATATAGATAATTTGTTATTGTCGTATCAAAACGTGATTAAATATATTTTTTTCAAGTTCGTTTATAAACTTGAAATTGATCATGTTGTTGCTCCTGAAGAAGTACAACTCTTCAAATAATAAATATTCTACTATAAAATGTCCTCTTAAAGAGTTAATATTTTTAAATAATAGTTTGTTTGTATTCTTGAAGTAGCACAACATTGTTGATATTCTAAGAGAATATTAATTGTTCCACAAGAGCGTGATATTACAATTTCAATATTTCAGAAAAACATTGATCGATTTTAGGGTAAAGACATGAATTATAATTTTCAATATTTTAGAAGAGTATTAATATATTGATATTGAACAAGAAAACATATGACTCCTAAAGTGCTAATGTTTCAAAATAATAGTTCGTTGTTGTCCTTGAAGTTCTACAACATTATAGTTAATATTCCAAAAGAATATTACTTGCTCCTAAAGAGTATAAATTACAATTTTCAATATTTCAGAGAAATATTGATATATTACTCTTGAAAAAGTAATATTAAAATATAATGTACTCTCGAAGTAGCATAATGTACTTTCGAAGTAGCATATTACAAGTCCTATTAATATTCTTGTTAGATTTTACTTGTTCTCGAAGAACATAATAATATAAAATCTAATATAAATTATATATGTATTTACTCCTAAAGAGTAAATCCTTACATATTTATTATTCTAAACAATAATATGTTATTAGTCTTGAAGAACATAATATTATTGTTATTCTCGAATGAATTACAATTCAAACATTTGAATATTTTAGAAGAATATTGTAAAATTGTTTAAATCAATTAATACAAATCCATATGCTTAAAGAATATTATGAGGTTATTTTTTAAGAATCACAATTTTGAAATTTCAATGTACGACTCTTTACCTAAAAGTGTATAATTATACAAAATTAAAATAGAAAAAGTAAAGTCGTAATATGAAATGTATGACTCTTTACAAAATGAATTTTGCGAAAACTTACGAAAATAGATAAATTCAAGTGATGGATGTAATCATAAGTCTTTATTTTATCAGTCTATGCATTAAATTTGATTATAGCAAACTTATCTTGTATGGTTTTAATACTATCATTGAAGGATTTTATGCATGAAGCATATAATTCTAGTGCTATTATAATGAAGGGGAGAATACGCATTGTACTATTTTTCCCTTGACCAGGATTTTGTCTCATTGGATTTTCCTGACAAGGTTTTTAATGAGGCAACTTTTTTAGCGTATTCAAAAGAGTAATGTAGTCTTTTTCCTTCATTATTATTGTTCCCACATGGTTTTTCCTAATAAGATTTCAATTAGGCATGTTCTTTGTGTGATAAATGTCCATAACATACAAGATATTTACCCACAAAATAATACTCTGATACGTATGAAAGTTCTGAAGAGATTAACAAGAGCTATTTTTTGAATAATCATGTTACTACAGTCATCAAGTTTTATACTACTGGATTTTCTTGAAGACATTGACGCACAAGACATGAAGACATTGACATGCAATAAATGAATCGATTGATTCAAAAATTAAAATCAAGGGAAGTAGTTGTACTCTTTTTCTTTCGATCAAGTTTTATCCTGTTGGGTTTTCTTGACGAGATTTTAACGAGACAGTAGTTTATTACTCGAAATTTTTTGTATTTTTTTTTCATTTTTTTGGTATTTTTTCCCATTGTGTTTTTGCCAAACAAGGTTTCAATGAGATAATAATTATACAAATAATAATTAAATGGGGAGTGTTGTAAAACTATAAGATAAAGATTGATGATTATGGCGTCTTATCAACTTGCATAGATAAGTCTTATCTAGTTTATTTCATTCCAATTGTTACTCTCATTTTAAACCCTATAAATAAGAGTCTTGATTCTCAATAAAACACACTTTAATTTTGACTTTCTACTTTTCTCTATATCTATTCTTTATATTTCTCTTTTGTTCATTTATTTTTATAACAAAAAGATTAATTTAAGGAATTATTGACAAATGGAAAAGAAAAGGATTTTTTTTAATTTCATATTGAATAAATGTTATTAATTAATTAATAACAAAACTAAAATAAAATAAGGGTATAATGGGTATATCTAAATATGTAAGGAATTAATGTTATTAATTAATTATTAACAAAACTAAAATTTAATAAGAGTATATTAGGTATATAGCTAATTATGTAAGGGTAAATTGGGTATTCAAAAATTTCTCCTCAATCCCCCCTTTTAATATATTGTAGATAGATAGATAATAAAAAAAAAATTTAATTTTAAAATTAATAAAATATTTCAAATATATAATTATACATATATATATACACCTCTAACAAATTTTTTTTACTGCCCTTACAATATTGAGGCCATATGAGATCGCTTAATTCACGTACCCTCAAAGCCAACTCTGCCAATGACTGTCATACACATTATCGGTGCTTAACATAAAATGAATATTGATCCTCATTAGATCATTTCTTTGTACGTGTGTATATATATATATAATTTGTTTATTCACAAGTCCTAAAGTCAAGAGTTTTAATATAAAAGAATTTCCATTGGCTTGGGTCTTTATCAAAAAGTGAAGATATATTATGACAATAAACAAAACGTCACCATAAACCACCAACAAGTTAAAGTCGCAAAATTTTGGTTGTGAACCAACTCCTTTATGTTTTCATAAGATCAAATCCTAATTAGATTTGGTTTAAGAATATAAAATAATTTGATAATTATCATAACCATCCTTTTAAGGAAACCAAAACTGTTAATCGAAAGCTTTCCTGAATACAATGGATCATATCCTTTAATTAATAGTTTATCGTGGATTTCATTGTACTTCTAAATCTCAAGCCTAACTTGACAAAATTAATTTCTTCACGAATGGTTTACATATAATTAATTATGCACTTCGAAGTGAGCGATGACATGCTAATCTTGGTTCCTTCATTAATTAATTCCCCAAAATTAATTTTCACTTTGGTCCGTCAATTGTCTAAACTACAATTTGTACTCTTTCGACCAATAAGATATTCAAAAGATTCTAGTAAACTATCTTGCAAAACTAAGTGAGCTTATTCTAACTTGTACAATAATTGGACACGGCAATTTATCGAATGTCTAACTTAAAATTATATTCATGAATCGCAGCCTTGTCGCACAGGAATCCCCCAAACAGTCATAATTCCAGGCGGGAAAGGCTTTGTAAAGTTTCTATTGAAGAATAAATGAAAAGAAGAAGAAAACGGAAGAGATGAAATAGAAATTGAATTCAATTGTATTACTATCTCATAGTGCAAAAATTACAGAGAGTTGTGTATAAATACAAAATACAATCAGCTAACAAACTAACTACTTCTAACTAACCAGCTTTACAAGCCAATATAAAATGTACACGTGTATATGATGAACTAATCTAACTAACTAACTGATAGTTAGCCCCATTGCCGTCTTCTTCCTTCGGTTAGCTGCTTAACTCAGCTCACAGCTTAGCTTCCTAGCTCCCAGTTTATGTTATGTGACTCCTCCTCAAGATGGAGCGTGAGGATTGATCACACCCATCTTGGATAGTAGTGGAAACATCAAAGATGCCGGTATAGCCTTTGTAAAAATGTCAGCTAATTGGTGGGTAGAACGAACTGGTAATAACTTGACAGAATCATCAATCACTTTATCTCAAACAAAGTGGCAATAAATCTTTATGTTCTTAGTCCGTTCATGAAAAATAGGATTTGAAGCAATGTGAATTGCCAAAAAATCGATGCTGGATCTTTGTTAAAAATCTGGAAGTCATGAAGCAACTGAGTTAGCCAAATCAGCTCACTAGTAGTGGCAGCTAGAGCACGGTATTCAACATGAGCTGAAGATCTGGATATTGTGGTCTATTTCTTGGCTTTCCAAGAAATTAAAGAACCTCCAAGAAAAACACAAAAGTTGGTAACTTATTTCCTTGAATCCAGACAAGCCACCCCAATCCGCATCTGCAAAAGCCTTTAACTAAAAAGAAGAAGTTGCAGAAAATAAAATTCCTTGTCCTGGACTGGCTTTAATATACTGTAACAAGTGATGAACTGCATCAAGATGTTGCTTCCTGGATTGTGACACATACTGGCTTACTTTGTGGACTGCAAATGTAATATCATGTCTAGATATGGTTAAATAAAGAAGTCAACCAATAAGTCTTATGTACACGGATATATTTGTAAGCAGATCTCTTTCATCTCAACGAAGTTATAGTTTAGGATCCATATGTAACACAACCAGTTTACATGCCAGGAATCCAGTATCCTCAAACAATTGCAGAGCATATTGTCTTTGTAACATGAAGATTCCTTTGTGTGATCTTGCAATCTCTAGACCAAGAAAATACCTTAGCTTCCCAAGATCTTTCAACTTAAACTGATTATGCAAGAAGCCTTTCAAGGAAGTAAATTCATGATGATTAGAACTACCAATAAGGATGTCATCTACATATACCAATAGAGTAATAAATGTGCTCCCAGCTTCCTTTGTAAATAATGAATAATCAGATTTGGACTGCTTAAAACCATGATCAACAAGAGTATTGGAGAACTTTGTAAACCATTATCTCGATGCTTGCTTAAGCCCGTAAATCGACTTGTGGAGTTTACAAACCAAATTCTCCCCTTGAACTCTAGAACCAGCATACTCTTTATATCCTAATGGTAAGTCCATGTATATTTCTTTGAATAAATCTCCATTAAGAAAAGTATAGTTAACATCAAGTTGGATGATATGCCAATTGTTCATTGCTGCAATTGCCAAAAGGTTCTTAACTGTAACAAGTTTGGTAACTGGTGAAAAAGTCTCATTGAAGTCCAAGCTTTCCTGCTGAGTATATCCCTTAGCTACTAAGTGTGCCTTGTACCTTTCTATGCCACCATTTGAGTTGTACTTTTTTAAAGACCCATCTACATCCAATAGAATGTTTTCCAT
Source organism: Fraxinus americana (assembly GCA_035079005.1). Lineage (NCBI taxonomy): Eukaryota > Viridiplantae > Streptophyta > Magnoliopsida > Lamiales > Oleaceae > Fraxinus > Fraxinus americana. Next base: position 20,931,718 of record CM068706.1, read on the forward strand.
CATGTAATGTTGTAATGTTAGTCATTTCCATTGCATCTAATTCAGCTGCCATGGCAGCTCTCCAATGATTGTAATTGATAACTTGATGATAGTATTCTGGATCAAAATTTGATGACACATTCAACAAGTAATGGCGATGGGATGGAGAAAAGACCTTATAAGAGATATACCTGGACAGTGGATATGGAAAAGGGTCATGTTGTTGATTATTGGTTATGAGATTACAATGAAAGTTCCTAAGATATGAAGGAGGTCTGTTGAGTCTTGATGATTTTCTGAGAGTATCTGATGGATGATCATTGATAGGAGGTGAGTTTGTATGCAAATCATTGTCATTATTTGCAACTTGAATGGGCATAGATGGGATTCTAGACTGAGATGTAGATAGAGGTACATGATAATTAACTTCAGAAGTGGAAATAGGCAATACATGATTAGGAAAAGGATCAATCATATCAAAATGATCAGGAATAGTTTTGTTAGGTATTTAATGTAATTGGCAAATATGTGAACAAAATGGACTTAAATCTGGTGGTTTTGAGCAATCGACTTTTCAACTGAGGTATTAACACAGATAGGATTTCTTGATACTGATTTGGAGTGATAGTAAGCTGTGAAAGAGAATTCAATATTCCTGATGCATCACTGCTAGATATTTGGCCTTGATGAGCTTTCCAACAACATTAACCACTGGAGGTTTTCCTTTGTTAACTCTCTGATTATGAGGATATCCAGGCATACCACATTGACTACATATTGGTCTCTCTCTTTTCTGATTAGGATTAGCAAAATTGAATCTCTAATTGAACGATTTATGCACAGCTTTACCTACAAAAGCAGCAGCATCATGTGTTGCTTGTTTAATGTTCGCTGAAAATCTATGCCGCAAGCGCACGGGTCGAGAACAAGTAGTAAAAGTGGACTTTTAGAGTCCAAGTCGATCCCTCAGAGAGTGTTGAATTCAATTCTAAGTTTATCCGTCTTAATTTAACGAAAAGTACACACACATTTAAAAAACTGAATTTTAAAATCATAAAAATTGCAATTTAGATTAAAACTGATAAAATGACAGATAAAAAATAAAGAGATTTGGATTTTGAAAAGATGTTGGAATTTATGATTTCGCTTAACCTATACTTCATTAATGTCAATTCAATCACGCACAGATGCAAATTATCAAAATAAGTAGTCAGACCCGATTTTCCTATTTTAGTTAATACCCCCTCTCGAGGTCATATTAACCCTAATCAGCGTATCCATACCACATATCTCTATGCCAACAGCATGAATTTTTATGAAAATACTCAACGGGTCACCTAGAGTAGGTGTATATCTCTATATCACCTAAACGCGCAAAAGATATACTAATGCAAATCCAAGGTATTAATCATTTCGGTCTAGCAAATGTAATTATTTGTCAACAATCACATAAACACCTAATTACCACATCTATTGACGTCTAATAAATGAAGCAATTTTCAACATGATGATTAATACACTACTATTTTGATAACCAATGCATAACAAAATCAAAATAAACATATCATTGACATTAATGAAATATTAGGTTAAGCTACTCCATAAATTTCAACAAAAACAATTTAGCTCATCATCATATTAATACAATAACAAAGGAGATTTTTGTTACAAAATATTACAAACATGATAGAATAAATGGAAGAAATGCAAAGGTATAGATACAACCCTTTTTATGTAGCTTTGAATCCTTCCAACTCTTTCACCACCTTTCTTTAATGCTATCTCCTAATTGCTATTGATTTTTGCATCCAAATTGAGCCAAGTTTTAACAAACAAAACCAACAAAATAAAAGAAAGAAAAAAAAAAGAAAAAAAAACGTGTGAAGTGAAGAGAGAAAAAGGTGAATTAGATATCATGATTAAGAAGAGTACTGAGTAGGATATTTTTACAGCAGTTTCCACAACAGCTCTTCAACAGCCTTTTAACAGCCTTCACAACCCCCCCTCTCTCTTTGGTATCAGAGCGTGTGTTCCGATTTTGGAATTTTAAGTTGCAGCTCCACAGATTACGCTACAAAGGTATAATTTTAGTATTTTATGATTTTTAGAATATTACTTGTTAATCTAGAAAAAATATTCTATAGTTTTAGTTTTTATCAAGAAATAGAAGACATTTTAGATTACGGAATAGAATTTATTTCTATTGAAAAAAGTAAATCTATAGATTATTTATTTGCTAGTTTACAAGTAACTAAAAATTTACCTTTAGAATTAAGAGAAAACATTATATATAGATCTTTAATTACAGAATTTAGAGAAGAATATTTTATAAATAAATTTGATCAGATATTCTGTTCAGATTTATCAATAAGAATTGAATTTGAATATTTAGATAATAATTATTTATCAGATCATACAGATTTCAAATTTTAGAATCTTATTATTATACAGATTGAATTCATTAAGCTGGACATATTAACAAGAGAAGTTAATAAGATATCTGCAGAATTAAGTAATTTATGTAAAAGAATTATTAATATTGAAAAAGATATTTTAAAAATAAAAGAAAATTTAGATTTTATTAAAGAACAGAATTTAAATATTTTTAAATAGAGTTATTAAAGTAGAGGATAAAGAAAAGTTTCTAGATCTTAGAACTACAGAAGCAATAGAAAATATAAATAAAAAATTAACTAATATAGAGAATAAACCAATTCAAGATTTAGAAAATATTACAAATAAGTTAAATAAATTAAGTTTGAAAAATACGGGACAAGAAACAATAACTAGAAAAATATCTACAACATTTTATAAGATATGAATAATTTTCCAGGCAGATCAAGAACAATTGGAGAACAAGGATCATCTTCAGAGATTTTTGATAGAAGTAGACATAGTACTTCTAGTATAAGTACAAACATAATAGAAAGAATTTTAATTAGACAAATTTCAAGATAATCATAATATAGAAGAAATTATAGATCCTGAACAAGATTATAATAGATTTCAAACTCATGGTTTACAATTACTTAATCCAGAAAATTTATATAATAGAGGTATTTTTGAATCAAGAACTCAATTTTTTAGACATACTAGGGAAATTTCAATTCAGTGTTTAGATGGCCAAGTAAGACAATTATCATTAATTTCGAAGAATCGAAAAAGAATTAAGAAAGAAGCATTACAAGATTTATGCATTTAGAATTAATAGTTATAGGAATTAAAGGATTAATGAGAAAAAATTTAGGTAATAAAGTTTTATTAACTATTTATGATGAAAGAATTCAAAATATAGAAAAAAGTATGATAGCTAGTACGGAGATAAATATGAATAATAATCATGGAATTATATATTGTAATCCAGATTTTTTATTAACAATAAAAGATTTTTCAGAAAAAATTAAAATTGGTATTCAGACACATGGATATGAAGATGTAACTTCAGATAAAATTTATTAATTAGCATAGGATTTTTGGGAAGATGTAGTAATAATTCTCAAACAAGATATAAAGTTTATATAGATAAAGTTGTAAATTTAATGAGTAGTAAAGGAATAAAAATGATTAAACCTAAAATCTATGATTCGTAAATTTTAGCAGGATTAGAATGGGATTTAGATAAGTTTTTAGAAACTCAAGAAAAGGTTTTAACTCCTCAAGAAGCTATAACATATAAAGATTTGTACGGAAGGACTAGTCTAAGATTTGGTAATTACAAGACTATAAATAGAAATGATAATTTTGATACGTAATCTAATACTACTAATGAAGAAAAACAAGAACAAGAACCTTTTCTTAATACAAGAGAAACAGAGATAGATGATAAAATTTTATATCCTAAAGAATTAGGAATGATTTTATCTCCTACGGAACTTTTAAGATTAGAAGATCATTTGTTTTTAAATAAACAAATAGGAGAACAAGAATATTTATATTATGATAATTATCAAAATATAAGAGTAGGAATTAATATAGAGGAAATTGAAAATAAGTCAGAAATTTCAGAAATAAGTAATTATAAAGAATTGGCAGATGAAGTTATGCAAGTTAAACCAGAAACTTATCAATACACAAATTTGGTTATCCTCCTAGAATTGCTTTTACAGATTATAATCATAATGAAAGAAATTATACAACTAGAGGAAAAGTTAGACCTTTAGAACCTAAAATAGAATTTCGCAAGACATAAACCACAAATATTAAATATTACAAGACATGACCCTCGGACTTGTGATAATATAATAGAAGTATGGAAAAATACAATAATAGGTCATTATATTAGATTAGCAGATAATATGGAACCATTAGAAATGTATAGATATCTAGAAACATTTTTAGGAGAAAGTGCTCAAGCTACATGGGAAGCTTTTAAGAAAGATAAACAGACGTAAATTTGAATCATTGGTTGCATTAGGAAACAATCCTTATAATTTTGTTAGTAAAATACATGAATTATTAACAGAGCAGATCCTAATACAGACGCTTATTAATCCAACATAAGGCTATAAGAAATTTAGAACAACTTAGTTTAAATAGATGGACTAAAGGTAAAGAAGTAAAACAATTTTTAAATGAATATCATTATTTAGTATCTATCTCAGAAATACTTTTAAGCAAGAATTAGGTAATAAATTATTTCATAAATTACCAGGCCCTTTAGGATTAGAAATAACAAAAGATGGAATGAAAATAAAAATGTTGTAGAAAGACAATATCAATTATGGATTAAAGAAAATAGAATTCAATTAATAATTCAATGATTAGAAAATAAATGTGTTGAATTGCAAATTCGTAATCAATTAAAAAAGACAAAGTTTATAAATTTTGCAAAGATATCTTTACACCACAAACTTATGGAAATAATTTTAGAGAAAAAAGTAAAAGAAAATATGATAGGAAAAATTTTGATAGGCCTATTAGGAAAAAATATTATTTAAGAAAGTCTAATAGAAGAAAACCATATTTAGATGAAAACAGACATGTTAGAAAATTCAAACCAGAAAGGAATTATCCTAATAAGTTAAATTGTTATGTCTGTGGAGGAATAGATCATTTAGCCAGAACTTGTCCTAAAAAGATAAATAATAATGATAAAAGAAGTACTCTTATAGAATGCACAAATGAAGATTTGTTAGAAATTGATGAGTATATTTCAGATAAAGAATCAGTTTACAGTATTGTCTCAATAGAAGATTTTAATAATAATAATAATCCAGAAGAACAATCAGATTATGAAAATTTTATACAAGAATTTTCAAATTTAAAAAACTTATCGATTCGGATGAAGAATTAGAATTAATGGATATAGAATGTAAACATAATTGGTTAACAAACAGTTTAGACAACATACCATGTTATATATGTAAATGGTATCCTAGTAAGAAATTAAGAGTAAAATGTAAAGATTGTTTTTTAGAGGCATGTAAAAAATGTTTATTACAAGAAAATTTAATACAATTGGAAGAAGATAAGCAAATTAATTCGATTCAGATAGAATTGTCAGAAATTAAAATATTAAGAAAAAGAATAGAAAATTTAGAAGATATGCAAAGGTATATTTTACAAAAATTAGAATTAATGGAATCCTCTAAAAAAGGAGAAAACTCAGAATTAATTCCCGAACTGTAATTGGTTCAAGTTTTTTGTAATTCAGAAAAATTAAAAAGTATTAAAGTAAAATGTTATATTAGAATAGAAAATTATGAAATAATGTGTTTAGGTTTGATAGATTCAAGTTGTAGTCATTGTATAATTAATAAAAGAATCATACCGTAAAAATATATAATAAAATCAAAAGAACCTATAGAAGCTCAACAAATGGATGGGAATTTTTATAGTTATCAAGATATTTTAAAACCAAAGAAGAATTAGTTTTGAGACTAATTGCGGTAGAAGTACATAATATAGTTTACCTAAAGACTCAGTTTGGATAAGAGAATTATCTTTAAATACAGATCTAATTTTAGGATTACGTTTTTTATTAAAAGATAATGGAAGTATAATGATTAGTAAAGATTTTATGCAATTACAAAAATTTACAATTTTCGCACCTACTTATACTAAGATTATTCCATCAGAGTTTGCTGAGAAGCGTGGTGGGATTAAAGAAGAAAAAGAATGTGAATGTAGCAGAGAAAGAGAATGTCAATTAGTAGAAGAAGAAGAGTTTTTAATAGAAGAAGAATATTATTTTAAAGATTTTAAGGAAGAAGGAGAAATATGTTTAGAATTTGTAGAAATTGAAAAAATATATGATTTATTAGTAATGAACAAGATATAGAAAATATGATAAATAAATTAGAAAAATTAGAAATTTTATGAGAAAATGTTTTAAAATACTTCTAGAAAGATAAAATTTTATGTGAATTAAAAATAAAAAATCCTGAATATATAATTAAAACTAAAAGTATTGAAGCTACAAATCAAGATGCTGAAGATTTTAAGATGCATATTAAAGATCTTTTAAAATTAGGAGTTATAAGAAAATCGAGATAGTCCACATAGATCGCCAGCTTTTATAGTTAGAAAACATTCGTAAATAATTAGAGGAAAAAGTAGAATGGTTATAAATTATAAAGGACTTAATGATAATACAATAGATGATGCATATACTATTCCGAGATAAGACTGCTTTAATAAATAAAATCCAAGACCTGTAATATTTTTAGCAAGTTTGATTTAAAATCAGATTTTGGCAAGTAAAAATGCATCCAGATTCTATACAATGGAATGACTTTTACTTCTCCGTATAGGTCATTATGAATGGTTAGTTATGCCTTTTGGATTAAAGAATGCTCCTAGTATATTTCAAAGAAAAATGGAAAATATTTTTAATAAACATAGTAAATTTATTATAGTATATATTGATGATATTTTAGTATTTAGTAAAAATAAAAGAGAACACAGAGGTCATTTACAAATTCTTTTTCGTAATTTATAAAACATGGTTTAATTGTAAATAAGAAAAAAATGATGTTATTTAAAGAATACATAGAATTTTTAGGAGTTAATATAGGAAAAGGTAAGATTGAATTACAACCTCATATAGCTCAGAAAGCTTTAGAATTCCCAGATAAGCTTGAAGACCTTAAACAATTACAGAAATTTTTAGGATTAGTAAATTATGCTAGACCTTTTATTAAGGATTTAGGAAAGATGGCAGGCCATTATATTGAAAAACATCTCCTAAAGGACAAAGATATTTTAATATAGAAGATATTAAATTAGTACAAAAAATAAAAGAAAAATTAAAAAATTTACCTAAATTAGATATGCCATTAGATACAGATTATCTGATTATAGAAACAGATGGAAGTATAACAGGATGGGGAGCAATTTTAATTGCAAAACCCAATAAGTATGCAGGTAAAGATCTTGAAAAAATTGTTAGATACAATAGTGGAAATTATAAAGAAAAAGGTAATATAAGTAGCATAGATTTAGAATTACTTGCGCTAATTATGCATTAGATTCTTTTGAATTATTTATTATTTTTAAAAGAAATTACTTTAAGAACAGATTGTGAGGCAATTGTAAGTTTTGTTAATAAAATGAAATTAGAAAATAAAAGAAGTAATCGAAGAAGATGGTTAAATTTTATAGATAGAATTACTAATACTGGATTAATAATCAATTTTGAACATATTAAAGGTATCAATAATCGGATAGCGTATATTTTAAGTAGAATAATTAAAAATAAAGATTATGATCGATTGTTTGCGGATACGAGAGACCCGGAGGACCAAGACCAGGATTGCCAATTGTTGGCGCTCAAGTTCTCGCACAAACATAATACGTACTCATGATAAGTTAAGGTTTGGTAGTATAGAATTACTCTGTTTTCCAAATAGTAATATTAGTTTTAAGACACTTCCTCATATTTCGGTTACAAAATCGTAAAAATGTATTTTAGACAATTTATGGATTTCTTATAATAAGAATCCAAAAGATCAAAAATATTTTTTAGCATGTTTAAATGCACTTTCGTAACATTTTAGTCAAGATCATAAAAAATTTAAGTGTTATGTTGTTTTACAAGGTAGACTTCAGGAGTTTATCATACTTGGCTAGAAGTTTCAGATTGTATTAAAAATTTTCCAAATCCTCTTTATAAAGGATTTTATTCAATTTCAGTAGCATTAGAAGAATGTAGAAAATTTTTAGGAATAAATTATTTTGTTGCACCGTCCTTAAAGAATGTTTCAGATCAACCTTTAGATTATGTTTCAAAATTTTGTGAGCATTGTGAATGTATGACAAAAAATTTTAAAATTTTAAATGAATCTAATCAAGTTTTACAACAAGAAAAATTAGCTTTACAAAAGAAAATTTCTGAATTAGAACAAGAAATTATTAATTTAAAGATTTTAAATCCAATTGTTCAGACACAATCAGGTACTATAGAGCCCAAGAAGTCTATAGCTAGTCCAGTTCAAACGGAAGCTGGTAAAGACATATCAAATCCGTTCATGGTTCTGGGCTTACCAAAAGCTCAACAGACTCAGGAGACTGTTGATTCTCCTACTTTCCAATTTAATCAGACTCAACAGGCTGAAAATCCTGTTACAGAAAATAAGATTTTTGAAGATCAGACACAGCAAAATGATAATCCTGCTGCTAGACTTATTAGTCCAACAGATCTTAAACAGAAACAGCCAGTAAATTTCTAATCCTGCTAAAATTTCTGAATCATAGATTTTAGGTTTAATCATTTTTATTCCTTTACTACTCATTAAATTTACAACTTTATCTATATAAACTTTATATCTTGTTTGAGAATTATTACTACATCTTCCCAAAAATCCTATGCTTATTAATAAATTTTCTCCTGAAGTTACATCTTCATATCCATGTGTCTGAATACCAATTTTAATTTTTTCTGAAAAATCTTTTATTGTTAATAAAAAATCTGGATTACAATATATAATTCCATGATTATTAAAAGGCTGTTGAAGAGTTGTTGTGGAAACTGCTGTAAAAATATCCTACTCAGTACTCTTCTTAATCATGATATCTAATTCTTTTGATGAAATAATATCCCATTTTTACTTTTTTTTTTTTTTTTTTTTTTTTTTTTTAAAACTCGTCAAAAGAAAAAATGCCATCTGAGATATATGAACTTTGGCCTAACTCCACTCTTGTAAGGACACCACTGGCACTCCCTTAACAAGAATTCTTAAAAAAGAGATCCCTTTCCCTCTTCTATGCATCTTCTAGCCTCTTCACTGGGCTTTATGCTTTGAGAGGTCACTCAGAACTTATTTTAAAAACAGTTTAAATTTAACTTGGAGTTAAGACATGCTCTTATCATATACTCAGCATGAAGCATAAAACTTTTTTACAAAATCATAAAAATTTATAAACATAAATTGTTCTTAAAAGATCTGGAACTAATATAAATTATTAGCACCATATCTTAGAACTATAAAACATACCTACTGGAATGATCCGTCAGTAGTTTAACAAAATTTAAAACAACATATTTTTGTGGGATATTATAATATCTAAGAATAAGAATGATTAAGAATTTCCCTTTCGGGAGGAAAAGGAAATTAGAACATTTTGTAAGAACAAAAGCTTGTATATTTTTTTTTTCTGTGTTGTGTGTTTACAAATGAAGAAATGGTCTCCTTATATAGGAGAAAACGCGTTTGTCAATAGCAAGGAATCTTTGCTTTTTCAAAACGTCAAAAAGAAAACAGTAAAAAGAAAACTAATCAAATCTTACTTTATCAAATAGTAAGATTCGTTACAAATTTTTCAAAAAGAAAACAGTAAAACTTCTTCAAAAAATCTTCGAGTAATTGAGTCTTGTCTTGTCAATCACCAAAAATTTGCCAAGTGTCTTCCTTTGCATCAATATCTGGAAAATTCTTATCTTGTTTCATAATTATGTCTGCCAATGCTGTCCAAAGAGTCTCCTCCGTCAAGCATACTATCCTGGATTATCATTCTCTTCTGAAAAATTATCTTTGAAGTCTTCCAAACCTTTTTCTTTTTCAACTTTCTTTTTGCCTTATTTTTCTTTTTAAACTGTATCTTCTTTTTCTTTGTAGTACTTTGTTTAACTTGTTGCTGCAATTCTTCAATCTTATCAAACATTTCTTGAATTCGTCTAATATCTGTCTGAGAAATTTGTTCTGGATCTTGAGACGATTGAAATGAGTCTGAGAAATTTACCGTTGTTTCGTTTAAGATCCGTTGGACTAATAAGTCTAGCAAGCAGGATTATCATTTTGCCGTGTTCGATCTTCAAAAATCTTATTTTCTCGTAACAGATTTTCACTGTTGAGTCCGATTAAATTGAAAGTAGGAGAATCAACAGCTTCCCGAGTCTGTTGAGCTTTTGGTAAGCCTTAACCATGAACGGATTTGATATGTCTTTACCAGCCTTCCGTTTGAACTGACTAGCTATAGACTTCTTGGGCTCTATAGTACCCGATTGTGTCTGAACAATTGGATTTAAAATCTTTAAATTAATAATTTCTTGTTCTAATTCAGAAATTTTCTTTTGTAAAGCTAATTTTTCTTGTTGTAAAACTTGATTAGATTCATTTAAAATTTTAAAATTTTTTGTCATACATTCACAATGCTCACAAAATTTTGAAACATAATCTAAAGGTTGATCTGAAACATTCTTTAAGGACGGTGCAACAAAATAATTTATTCCTAAAAATTTTCTACATTCTTCTAATGCTTCTGAAATTGAATAAAATCCTTTATAAAGAGGATTTGGAAAATTTTTAATACAATCTGAAACTTCTAGCCAAGTATGATAAACTCCTGGAAGTCTACCTTGTAAAACAACATAACACTTAAATTTTTTATGATCTTGACTAAAATGTTCTGAAAGTGCATTTAAACATGCTAAAAATTTTTTTTGATCTTTTGGATTCTTATTATAAGAAATCCATAAATTGTCTAAAATACATTTTTCTGATTTTGTAACTGAAATATGAGGAAGTGTCTTAAAACTAATATTACTATTTGGAAAACAGAGTAATTCTATACTACCAAACCTTAACTTATCATGAGTCTGTATTATGTTTGTCTGAGAACTTGAATCGCCAACAATTGGCAATCCCGGTCTTGGTCCTCTCGGGTCTCTGCATCTGCAAACAATCAGTCATAATCTTTATTTTTAATTATTCTACTTAAAATATCTGCTATCTGATTATTGATACCTTTAATATGTTCAAAATTGATTATTAATCCAGTATTAGTAATTCTATCTATAAAATTTAACCATCTTCTTCGATTACTTCTTTTATTTTCTAATTTCATTTTATTAACAAAACTTACAATTGCCTCACAATCTGATCTTAAAGTAATTTCTTTTTTAGAAATAATAAATAATTCAAAAGAATCTAATGCATAATTAACTGCAAGTAATTTTAAATCTATGCTACATATATTACATTTTTTCTTTATAATTTCCACTATTGTATCTAACAATTTTTTCAAGATCTTTACCTGCATACTTATTGGGTTTTGCAATTAAAATTGCTCCCCATCCTGTTATACTTCCATCTGTTTCTATAATCAGATAATCTGTATCTAATGGCATATCTAATTTAGGTAAATTTTTTAATCTTTCTTTTATTTTTTGTACTAATTTAATATCTTCTATATTAAAATATCTTTGTCCTTTAGGAGATGTTTTTCCATATAATGGCCCTGCCATCTTTCCTAAATCCTTAATAAAAGGTCTAGCATAATTTACTAATCCTAAAAATTTCTCAGAATTGTTTAAGGTCTTCAAGCTTATCTGGGAATTCTAAAGCTTTCTGAGCTATATGAGGTTGTAATTCAATCTTACCTTTTCCTATATTAACTCCTAAAAATTCTATGTATTCTTTAAATAACATCATTTTTTTCTTATTTACAATTAAACCATGTTTTATAAATTCTGAAAAAAGAATTTGTAAATGACCTCTATGTTCTCTTTTATTTTTACTAAATACTAAAATATCATCAATATATACTATAATAAATTTACTATGTTTATTAAAAATATTTTCCATTTTTCTTTGAAATATACTAGGAGCATTCTTTAATCCAAAAGGCATAACTAACCATTCATAATGACCTTCCGAGAAGTAAAAGTCGTCCATTGTATAGAATCTGATGCATTTTTACTTGCCAAAATCCCGATTTTAAATCAAACTTGCTAAAAATATTACGCCTTGGATTTTATTTATTAAAACAAATTTTATCTCGAATAGTATATGCATCATCTATTGTATTATCATTAAGTCCTTTATAATTTATAACCATTCTACTTTTTCCTCTAATTATTTCGAATGTTTTCTAACTATAAAAGTCACGATCTATGTGGACTATCCGATTTTCTTATAACTCCTAATTTTAAAAGATCTTTAATATGCATCTTAAAATCTTCAAGATCTTGATTTGTAGCTTCAATACTTTTAGTTTTAATTATATATTCAGGATTTTTTATTTTTAATTCACATAAAACTTTATCTTTCTCCAAGATTTTAAAACATTTTCTCCTAAAATTTCTAATTTTTCTAATTTATTTATCATATTTTCTATATCTTGTTCTCACACTAATAAATCATATATTTTTTCAATTTCTACAAATTCTAAACATATTTCTCCTTCTTCCTTAAAATCTTTAAAATAATATTCTTCTTCTATTAAAAACTCTTCTTCTTCTACTAATTGACATTCTCTTTCTCTCGCTACATTCAAATTATTTTTCTTCTTTAATCACACCACGCTTCTCAAAGAAACTCGATGGAATAATCTTAGTATAAGTAGGTGCAGAAATTGTAAATTTTTGTAATTGCATAAAATCTTTACTAATCATTATACTTCCATTATCTTTTAATAAAAAACTTAATCCTAAAATTAGATCTGTATTTAAAGATAATTCTCTTATCCAAACTGAGTCTTTAGGTAAACTATATTCTGTACTTCTACCGCAATTAGTCTCAAAACTAATTCTTGCTGGTTTTAAAATATCTTGATAACTATAAAAATTCCCATCCATTTGTTGAGCTTCTATAGGTTCTTTTGATTTTATTATATATTTTTCTGGTATGATTCTTTTATTAATTATACAATGACTACAACCTGAATCTATCAAACCTAAACACATTATTTCATAATTTTCTATTCTAATATAACATTTTACTTTAATACTTTTTAATTTTTCTGAATTACAAAAAACTTGAACCAATTCTGGTTCAGGAATTATTTCTGAGTTTTCTCCTTTTTTAGAGGATTCCATTAATTCTAATTTTTGTAAAATATACCTTTGCATATCTTCTAAATTTTCTATTCTTTTTCTTAATATTTTAATTTCTGACAATTCTATCTGAATCGAATTAATTTGCTTATCTTCTTCCAATTGTATTAAATTTTCTTGTAATAAACATTTTTTACATGCCTCTAAAAAACAATCTTTACATTTTACTCTTAATTTCTTACTAGGATACCATTTACATATATAACATGGTATGTTGTCTAAACCTCGTTTCGTTAACCAATTATGTTTACATTCTATATCCATTAATTCTAATTCTTCATCCGAATCGATAAGTTTTTTAAATTTGAAAATTCTTGTATAAAATTTTCATAATCTGATTGTTCTTCTGGATTATTATTATTATTAAAATCTTCTATTGAGACAATACTGTAAACTGATTCTTTATCTGAAATATACTCATCAATTTCTAACAAATCTTCATTTGTGCATTCTATAAGAGTACTTCTTTTATCATTATTATTTATCTTTTTAGGACAAGTTCTGGCTAAATGATCTATTCCTCCACAGACATAACAATTTAACTTATTAGGATAATTCCTTTCTGGTTTGAATTTTCTAACATGTCTGTTTTCATCTAAATATGGTTTTCTTCTATTAGACTTTCTTAAATAATATTTTTTCCTAATAGGCCTATCAAAATTTTTCCTATCATATTTTCTTTTACTTTTTTCTCTAAAATTATTTCCATAAGTTTGTGGTGTAAAGATATCTTTGCAAAATTTATAATCTGTCTTTTTTAATTGATTCTGAATTTGCAATTCAACACATTTATTTTCTAAACATTGCATTATAAATTGAATTCTATTTCCTATACTCCATAATTGATCTTGTCTTTCTACAACATTTTTATTTTCATTCCATCTTTTTGTTATTTCTAATCCTAAAGGGCCTGGTAATTTATGAAATAATTTATTACCTAATTCTTGATTAAAAGTATTTCCTGAGATAGATACTAAATAATGATATTCATTTAAAAATTGTTTTACTTCTTTACCTTTAGTCCATCTATTTAAACTAAGTTGTTCTAAATTTCTTATAGCCTTATGTTGGATTAATAACTGTCCTGTATTAGGATCTGCTCCTGTTAATAATTCATGTATTTTACTAACAAAATTATAAGGATTGTTTCCTAATGCAACCAATGATTCAAATTCTGTCTGTTTATCTTTCTTAAAAGCTTCCCATGTAGCTTTAGCACTTTCTCCTAAAAATGTTTCTAGATATCTATACATTTCTAATGGTTCCATATTATCTGCTAATCTAATATAATGACCTATTATTGTATTTTTCCATACTTCTATTATATTATCCCAAGTCTGAGGGTCATGTGCTGTAATATTTAATATTTGTGGTTTATGTACTGTCTGAAATTCTATTTTAGGTTCTAAAGGTCTAACTTTTCCTCTAGCTGTATAATTTCTTTCATTATGATTATAATCTGTAAAAGCAATTCTAGGAGGATAACCAGCTGTGTATTGATAAGTTTCTGGTTTAACTTGCATAACTTCATCTGCCAATTCTTTATAATTACTTATTTCTGAAATTTCTGACTTATTTTCAATTTCCTCTATATTAATTCCTACTCTTATATTTTGATAATTATCATAATATAAATATTCTTGTTCTCCTATTTGTTTATTTAAAAATAAATGATCTTCTAATCTTAAAAGTTCTGTAGGAGATAAAATCATTCTTAATTCTTTAGGATATAAAATTTTATCATCTATCTCTGTTTCTACTGTATTAAGAAAAGGTTCTTGTTCTTGTTTTTCTTCATTAGTAGTATTAGATTCTGTATCAAAATTATCATTTCTATTTATAGTACTGTAATTACCAAATCTTAGACTAGTCCTTCCGTACAAATCTTTATATGTTATAGCTTCTTGAGGAGTTAAAACCTTTTCTTGAGTTTCTAAAAACTTATCTAAATCCCATTCTAATCCTGCTAAAATTTCTGAATCATAGATTTTAGGTTTAATCATTTTTATTCCTTTACTACTCATTAAATTTACAACTTTATCTATATAAACTTTATATCTTGTTTGAGAATTATTACTACATCTTCCCAAAAATCCTATGCTTATTAATAAATTTTCTCCTGAAGTTACATCTTCATATCCATGTGTCTGAATACCAATTTTAATTTTTTCTGAAAAATCTTTTATTGTTAAAAAATCTGGATTACAATATATAATTCCATGATTATTATTCATATCTATCTCCGTACTAGCTATCATACTTTTTTCTATATTTTGAATTCTTTCATCATAAATAGTTAATAAAACTTTATTACCTAAATTTTTTCTCATTAATCCTTTAATTCCTATAACTATTAATCCTAAATGCATAAATCTGTAATGCTTCTTTCTTAATTCTTTTTTCGATTCTTCCGAAATTAATGATAATTGTCTTACTTGGCCATCTAAACACTGAATTGAAATTTCCCTAGTATGTCTAAAAAATTGAGTTCTTGATTCAAAAATACCTCTATTATATAAATTTTCTGGATTAAGTAATTGTAAACCATGAGTTTGAAATCTATTATAATCTTGTTCAGGATCTATAATTTCTTCTATATTCTGATTATACTGAGGCTGTCTAATTAAAATTCTTTCTATTATATTTGTACTTATACTAGAAGTACTATGTCTACTTCTATCAAAAATCTCTCAAGATGATCCTTGTTCTCCAATTGTTCTTGATCTCGCTCGAAAATTATTCATATCTTATAAAATGTTGTAGATATTTTTCTAGTTATTGTTTCTTGTCCCGTATTTTTCAAACTTAATTTATTTAACTTATTTGTAATATTTTCTAAATCTTGAATTGGTTTATTCTCTATATTAGTTAATTTTTTATTTATATTTTCTATTGCTTCTGTAGTTCTAAGATCTGGAAACTTTTCTTTATCCTCTACTTTAATAACTTTATTTAAAATATTTAAATTCTCGTTCTTTAATAAAATCTAAATTTTCTTTTATTTTTAAAATATCTTTTTCAATATTAATAATTCTTTTACATAAATTACTTAATTCTCATAGATATCTTATTAACTTCTCTTGTTAATATGTCCAAATTTTAATGAATTCAATCAGTATAATAATAAGATTCTAAGTCAAATCAGTATGATCCGATAAATAATTATTATCTAAATATTCAAATTCAATTCTTATTGATAAATCAATGTAATATCTGATCAAATTTATTTATAAAATATTCTTCTCTAAATTCTGTAATTAAAGATCTATATATAATGTTTTCTCTTAATTCTAAAGGTAAATTTTTAGTTACTTGTAAACTAGCAAATAAATAATCTATAGATTTACTTTTTTCTATAATATCTAGATATTTTGGATTATTTATACTATAGAATAGATATTTTATGACACAAGCTAAATATCCTAAAATATCTAACAATATTTTGTATTCATTACATTTAAGCCCTCCGTAAATTGCACTTCAAGTCCTTCAACTTTATATCTTGTACAATTTGGTCCTCAACTTCACCATTTTTTACGCTTTAAGTCCAATTTTCTTCCTTTTCGTCTCGTTCTCTTTCCTATGGGGGGTCTTTTTGCCTACAAAAATGAAAATTACACAATTATGAATAGGAATTTACTCAATTTCAACAATAATTAACTCCAAAAAGTGTCTAATAAGTGTGTAAAAACACACTTATCATTTAACAGCACTTATCTCCTTTTGCCTTTCATCTTGTAAAACAAGTGCAAATACCTTGTTCAACGAAGGTAATGGATCCATCAACAAAATTTGACCTCTAACACCAGCAAAGTGTTCATCTAAACCTATGAGAAACTGCATAATTTGTTCCTTTTGTTTATAAACAGTGTTATCAGTGCTTGACCTATGATTTTTCAATTCCTCCTATAGTCCTTTGAGCCTGTTAAAGTAGGAATTAACTGAGTTGTTCCCCTGAGAAATTGAAGCAATTTGTTTCTTCAATTCATAGATTCGAGAACCATTCCTCTGACTGTATCTATCACGCAGTTTGATCCAAATATCTCTAGCTGAATCTTTGTGCATCACACTTGTATAAAGTTCCGTAGGTATCGAATTGATGATCCAAGAGGAGACCATATGGTTACACCTCCTCCAAGCCGTATAAACCGGATCATCCTGAGAAGGCTTGATGATATATCCATCAACAAATCCTTCTTTATTTTTAACACTAAGCGCCATGGTTGCTGCTCGACTCCATATCGCGCAATTCTCTTCAATGAGAGTAACAGAAATCAGTTGCATTCCAGTGTTATCTTCATAGTGAAGATAATAAGGACTGCTTGGATTGCTAATCAAGCGATTAATCACAAAAATTACATCTGCTCCAACTGCATCCTCAGCTGATGATCCATTGACTGAATTCGCTTGTTCAAATTGACTTTGCACCTCCGCCTAAACACTAGAGTCTCTCGCCATCAATTACTGATGAAATTTAGAGTAAGAAGATCACAGAGTTGCATATGAAAGGAGCAATGTATGCTCTGATACCATGTAGAAATGTGAAGAATTGATCTGAATTGAGAGAAAAAATGGGGGGAAATGAAATTCATTCAATTATAGAAATGAATTCTACACTTTACAGTAAATGGAAGCCCCTATTTATACACATCCTAACTAACAAAACAGAATGAAGAATGGTAAAATGACATAAATAACCTCAAGCTATTTTAACGTATGTAGAAATCATCATATGGGATTCGAATTTCTCCTTGTCCTATTGATCATGCTCATTTCCATAGCCATATTGCGTCTTTTATCATACAGAAGCATTATGTATAGCGATGGTGTTATATTGGAGGCAATATCGAATGTGATTTAAAGATGGGGGACCATTGAACTATGACATCCTCTTCTTCCATAGCCATAGGAGTATTGTCATTAGATTCCCACTCTAAGCATGTGGTGGATCTCTCTTATATGTAAAATAAAAATAAAGTGAACGTTGGATAGCTGCAATGACTCTGGATTGGATCACTTATATGATGGTGGTCAAATTTCATAAAAAAATATAATTGTCATCACTTAGATGGGATGGTTAAAGTCACTTCCTTAGGAGAAAATTACACCAATATTCTCCAACGTATTATCTGAGTGAACCCTTTGAAAAGGATTGTCCTTCATATTTTTTAAATACCCAAAAAATAACAAAGATAAAAGTTCGATAAAATATTTGCCCCTCATTTCAAAGTACGTTAAAATAATATTTGGATAGATATTATCATTAAGTACAAGATATGCTAACTTAAGAACGAAACCAAGAAATTAAAGACATAAATGCAATAGAAAACAAAGGTTGAGAACTTGTAATATAATTAAATTTTAATGTAATAAATAAGTATTATGGTGTCAATATAATTGCTCAATCTTATGTTGAATTACTCTTTTGACGTACTTTTAACATATGTACTGCACTAATTACAAAGTTAAGAAAAGTATAATAAGTACTAGTGCATTGGATTATAAAGTAGGTAAACTTTTATTGAACTCCTCATGCCATCGTGCTTGGATTAAAGAATAGATTATGATTAATGGAGCAATGTGCAACATGTTACCATTGGCTTAGCCAAACATGCTCGTTGTAATTTTTATAAGTTTCCATGACTCGTAGTGAGGTCTAGTTGTATCTGAAAATGACATATCGCCCAAAAAGCAATGTAAAATCAAGTCTTTATAAAGTTGATGCCTACCTAGTCTTTCTCCCACCCAAATACTCATTTTTCTCTATCTCTTATTCTAGTCGTAAACGAGGTAAATTGAGATTCCATTTTCATGGGAGACTTGCATTTAAACTGAGTTAAAGAAATTGTAGCTCCTGAGTTCACCCAAACACTTCAAAGAATCATGGATACAATTCCTGCTGATAACTTCACAGTGGAATTACAGCAGCTTGATACTACATCTCGGGCCGAGAGGGCAAAATGGCTGCTGAATTCTCCTGAACCACCGAGTTTATGGCATAAAATCACCACCTTGTTAAGAGACACCGTTTCGCCACTTGGAAACATACTCTCTTCATCTGCAGACCGACCGAAAGGAGGCACTGGCACTGTTGTTTGTTTCTTGCAAGGCCTTTTTCCAATCCTTAAGTGGGGAAGGAATTACAAAGCTGCACAGTTCAAGAATGATTTTATGGCTGGCTTAACTCTTGCAAGTCTCTGCATTCCTCAGGTATGTATCAACAATTACCCAAAATCGATCTTTTTTCTTGTCTTTCAAGGTATTTTCTCTCTAAAATGTTCTAGGACTAATCTTTACAGAGTATTGGATATGCAAATCTAGCCAAACTTGATCCTCAATATGGCCTATGTAAGTACTGAAATAAGTTTAAAGATAGTCGAGGCATATTTGTTTCGGCCATTGCCCCGGTGGTACCAGGATGCAGTCATAATCTCACGTTAAAGAGTGGTGAGGTTTGAGTCCTGGGGACATCACTTTGGCAAAAGAAAGTACCCTAACAAATAGCGTCCCAACATATATTTATATGTTAAGTAACGCTATTTACTGTCGCTCACTACCATAGTTGCGACAGCAAATAGCGTTTTTCTTATATGTTTCAGGTCCAAAAAAATTTTGTGGTGACTCTGTTATGTAGACACGAGCGTAGTCCCACCTGTGATATACGCTTTAATGGGGAGTTCGAGAGAGATTGCCATAGGTCCAGTTGCTGTGGTTTCGTTGCTGCTCTCTGCAATGATTCAGAATATAATAGATCCTTCTCTTGATCCAACCAATTACAGAAGACTTGTTTTCACTGTCACCTTCTTTGCGGGTACCTTCCAAGCCATGTTCGGTATATTCAGGTGTTATTCTTTCGATCTTACCCCTGTTTGATAGCTATTATTTGGAATTTTCAATATTTTGAACAGTGAATTTTTTAAGAATGTGTTGTTAAAAAATAGAGACAGATTTTAGATTTACGTGCAAAATATTTTATTACATGAATGTGAAATTGAAAATGAATATATAGAAAATAGAGTTTTGAAATAAAGGAGGTCAAACAATGACTTAATTTTCATAAATAATTGGTGACAAGATTTGGATCAAATTGGGAAATTTCACGTGGTATTTTATCATTGAATTGTTTTAAACGCAATTAGCTTTTCCATCAAATGATCCGATCCGATGTTACCTCGAATTACGTCACTGCTCTTACAGGTTGGGTTTTCTGGTGGATTTTCTGTCTCATGCTGCGATGGTTGGGTTCATGGGAGGTGCAGCCATTGTAATTGGGCTCCAGCAGTTGAAAAGTTTACTGGGAATTAATTATTTAACGACAAAAACTGACGTCGTCTCTGTGTTGGATGCTGTGGTCAAATCGCTTCATCATCCAGTAAGCTTTTAATTAATACTACTATTTTTAGGTATTAAAATCTACAACTCTCTCATATCCAAAAGTTGGCCCGTCCGCCATAAGTCGTTATTCTCATTAAAGTTTAATATTAATAATTATAAATAAAAACTTATCCAGTAGTAAAAGAATAAAAGATGCTAAGCAAATCGAATTTCCATATTTCTAAAGTTTGCATCTCTTAGTACGAAATCTAATTCCAAATTATTCATTTTAGATGAATTGTGTCTACTACTTTTGGATTTATAAATAATGTCCATTTCTTACAAATATATCATTTTCTCTTCAAAATGATACGATAGTCTCTTTCTTCTGCACAAATATTGTACCATCTAGATAGTCTCGTCAAACTTGGCATAGTTAACGAGCATATCTAATCCATTTAGATACTCTCCCTCTCTTCCTTTTTACATGAATTTCAAATCTTCTCTTTCTCGACCGTTAACTTTTACTAGATGACTTTAAGCAAATTTAAATAGAATGACATTATAGTCATTTTGCATAACTGAATGACCATATTCAATAAAAATTTTGGCAAGAGTCAGACCTTATTTTGACCTAAAAAAGTTGAATAGTCCAAAAAAATTCCCTTAATGTTTCGAGTATTGTTATCCAATCCTGCTATTTTTAGTGAGTTTAGATGACACGTGTGATATTAAATGATATATTCATTTAAATACATGAAGATGTAGTCTACTTATTGGATTTATTATATATTGTCACCCAAACTGATACTCTAGAATCAGTAGAACTAGATGACATTATTCTAATAATTTGGAGCCACTTCTAGTTGATGGTGGGCTCTAATGGTAAGCTAGTTAGTAAAGTTTTGTCTCCCATAGGAAGGGATGTCACAATTCTTCACATCTTTTAGCTATTTTTCATGAATATTGAAATTGCTACTAAATTATAAAGCACCTTGAATATATAGATTAACAAAAGCATGGCTAGCTAAGTGTTCGCGTGAAACCCGTAAACGTACAAGATCGTCATACAAGTAATAAGATTTGTGAGTTAACAATATTATTTCCACGAAGATTAAGTTCTAATTCGTAGTTCAATAGTTTTTATTAAATTTGAAATGTAGTAACATCAAAAGAGAATTGGGTTTTATTATTTATACTAATTTCTATTTTAAGAAAGCAAGTAAATATAATATTTTATCTATGTAAATGCTTGTACTAGATTCAAGTATCCCTTCATTTCAATTCTCAATACTTAATTTATTCAATTCATGCATTTTGTTTACAACCGATAACCCAAGATACACCAACCTATTACTAACATGAGACAATCATATTCTTAGTCCGAATTCATATGAAATCATTCATTTAGTTTAGATTATTAATAAGACTGCATATGTGAGAGAGATTATTCATAATTCTAACTACACATGTTGATTTTACCACGTTTTAGTATCAATGTGAGTACTCATACACTACAACAAGCAACTAACTACTTAATTGATGATGAAGCTATATAAGTAGTGCAATGGGTATATAAAATCAATTAAACAATAACGCGTAATTCCTAAACTAAAGTCTTGAATTGAAATAAATAATAGGGTTTAAAAATTCATCCAATATAAAGGGAAAACATAGTCAATCATCCTAATTATTAAATTATACAAGAAATAATGAAAAGATATCACCCGAATCAAAAAAAATATGGAAGAAAGTGGATAAATTCAATTTCTTGGCTTAAATCTTGACTTTGGATTAAGGATCTTCAATAAACTTTAATAATTTGTCTTTGGTTGATGATTGCGCCTTCTTCTTTGCCTCCAAAATACATAGAATATGTGATTTTAGGTCTAAGGGAGGTTCTTCATGTTTTGGACGACTTATGGTATATATAAAAGAATAAAAGATCGCATACCAAAAAAGTTTCCAAAACAAAATAAGAAAACATAATTTTTTCCTCGAAACTGAACCATTTGTATGCATGGTTCATTTGGTGTGTACACAATAAACTCCAAATAGATCGGTTTTGTTACTGGTACATCAAGGTGTACATAGGCGCGTACATCACATTCACATGGGGGTGGGACTCGCTCGAATAAAAAATATTTTATACACGTGGGCCCCACCCCCATGTGAGTGTGATGTACATCATTATGTACAATTCTTGATGTACAAGTAGCATTTTTGCAAATAGATTCAGTCAACCCAAATAATGTTAGTATTGCCATTTTTGGACCAAAATGTATATTGGTCCCTGAACTTATTCAAGTGTATATTTTGGTTCTTTTCGACAATTTTTTTCATCACATTGGCTTCTCTTCTCCTCCAATTGACTCTTGACATTCTTGAATCGCCGTCTTGCGATTCAACACAACTCTTGGAATGTTGCACTTTAGTCCCCATAATTTGGATTTCATCATTTTTCTTCAATTTTCCCTTTCTTTCTTCCAATTCTTCATACAATCATTGAGTTTCACCTATTAAACATAATATAACACAAATTAGGCAATAATGCATCCAAAAAATAAAAAAATATCATCATTTAGGACCCGAATAATTGTAAAAACTACACTTGTCACGAAGTTAAAAATAAATAAAAAATTTGAAAGTACAAGTAATTTTTTAATTCACAAGTAAGAAAAAAAAAATTAAGTTGCTTTTTTACGCTTAGCCCAACGTGCTCTAATTTTCTTATAGAGTTGTAAAATTCATTACTTCCTTGACACTTCCCCTGCTCTTTTTTGATGTGTAACAGTGGAATCCTTTGAATTTTGTCCTTGGATGTTCATTCCTCATCTTCATCCTAGTCACAAGATTTATCGTAAGTATGCACGTCACTACAATAAATTTTACTTTTAATGGCAAAAATTTGTCGAAAAAAATAATTTTAGTTTCGTCGAATCTGCAGGGCAGAAGGAAAAGAAAACTTTTCTGGTTACAAGCCACGGCTCCTCTTTTCTCAGTAATATTATCCACTTTAATCGTTTACTTGACGAAAGCAGATAAGCACGGCATCAAAATAGTAGAACACTTGAAAGGAGGCCTCAATCCAAGTTCAGTTCATCAATTGCAGTTTGGATCTCCACATGTTGGAGAAGCTGCAAAAATTGGATTAATCTGTGCCATTATTGCTCTCACCGTTAGTACATACTCCTTGAACATCTTTTCTAGTCGATACTATGTCGTATTATCTCAACTAAAAACTTAAATAAGTGTGGCCGACTGTTTTAGGAAGCCATTGCAGTTGGACGATCTTTTGCATCACTTAAAGGCTACCAATTGGATGGTAACAAGGAAATGGTAGCCATGGGCTTCATGAACATTGTGGGATCTTTAACATCATGCTATGCTGCAACTGGTGAGCCAATATTTATTCAGTTCAATTCCCATCTTAACTCAGTACGACCCATTTGGCATGGCTTTTGAAAAGCTATTGAGATTTAAAAACTATTTTTGGATTCGTTTAACTAATTTTGTGAAAGTTCTTTTACTTTAAAGAGCTTTTAGAGAAAATTGGTCCAATGTGACTTTCTCTAAAAGTACTTTCGAAATAGAAAACAAAAATTAAAGTAACTTCTTCTAAAAGTTATTCTACAGAATAAAAAAACTATACCAAACGGAACCTACCTCTTTGTCGAAAAATGCTATCAAGTAACTTTTCAAGAGAAATATTTTAATCGGTGAAATTTCTTGTAGTGATATTAGCGTAAGTTGTTTTTCCAGGTTCCTTCTCGCGTACTGCTGTGAATTTCAGCGCGGGTTGCGAAACAGTGGTATCAAATATAGTTATGGCAATTACAGTGCTTATATCCCTACTATTTTTGACAAAGCTATTGTACTACACTCCAATTGCTATCCTGGCTTCAATAATCTTGTCTGCTCTTCCTGGACTTATTGACTTGAAAGAAGCTTATAATATATGGAAGTTGGACAAGCTGGATTTTCTTGTCTGCATTGGTGCCTTCTTTGGTGTCTTGTTCGGCTCGGTTGAGATCGGTCTTCTTGTTGCGGTAACGTTATTTATATCAGTTTCATTATTTTTTAGTGATTTTAGCAGTATAGTTTATCAAGCACATCGGACGGTATGTATGATATAATGACCTCTTTAAATTTTTGCTTGCTTAAAATGGAAAATTAACACCATCCCGACCAAGGACGGACCTTAGATAGATTTTGGAACATACTAAAAAAGTTAAGAGTAGGTTTGAACATCGACTTTTGAGATGGGCTGAATCTATTTTGGGATAAAATTTTATGAAGTAAAAATAAAAATAGAATTTTTTTTTTTTTTTGAAGAAAAAACATTCGACTACACGTAGGTCGACTCCTGTTGTCGATGATCTAGTTTATTAGAACCTTTGTTTCTCTTATCTTGTTTTCCTGTATATTCGTGTAAACACAATCGAGCACAAACTGGTATCACCGTAAATATTACGTAGAATTCCCTACCGAATAATAGAAAAACATAAGTTGGCCCACATATGGGCATCTTGTGACTATAAGTCGACTTTCGAATATATAAATTGGAGCATTAGCGAGTAATCAATCATGTGCATTGTGGGTTCCATAAATAGCATAATTTAGATGATAGTGTTGACACAAAGCATACCTCTTCATTTTTTGGATTCCAAAATAGCTTAGGTCAACTTTGTAATTTGTAACTCTCATTGCCTCACATTGCTTATCTTCTAGTGAATCTAGGCTTTACTCTGCATTGCGATTCGGAACAGCGGTGTCATTTCAGACGTAAAAATCACGCTGAATGTGAATATTAATTTCCTTTATCTTCCTTAATAATTGACGAATAAGCATTGAGTAATGCTCCTAACCCCCACTCGAGTTGCGTAACACAATTACATGACATTAAATTATAGATTCATTTAAATACAAAGTCATATGACTAATTTAATTAAGTATATCATTTAATGCCATGTAATTGACATATTGACTGGAGCTCAACCCCAGTAAAGATGAATAGCATTAGGCTCAAAGACATTTGAATTTATAAAAATCCCCGGGTTCAAAGGCTCCCCAAAAGATTTTTGGAATTTTATTTTTCATTTAAAAAAAAAAAAAATCCCTTTCCAAATTCTTATTTCTCTCTTCTGCGATCGTGTCCTCTCAAACACCAAATGAAATAAGTGAAAATGTCATATTTACGAATACGTGGTGGGGACACCTCTAATTTGCAACTTCAACCCCTTATTTTTTTTTATCTATTTATTTACTTACCCTTTTAGTTTTTAAAATTGCAACTTAATTTATTTTGTTATTTCAATCTCACAGCTTTATTTCTTTATTATTTTTAAATCCTAAATCGCAAAAAGCGCATCACACTTAGCCTTATTAATAATGAATTTGACATGTAGATAACATCTATAATAGGTGCACGTCATTGTCTCAAGTCCACTAGAATTACACGACTGGTCAGGTCAGCTAGTATGATAGCATAGTAATAGAATCAATAGGCTTGTGTCACTTATAACAAGTTTGAACTCCTCTTATTTTATCTCTCGGTAAAAATAAATTATCCAACATATTGACGTGAGCGATATTAACTGGAGTGGAAAATTAAAACTAGGCCAGTTTAAGTAGTACGAAATGAAGCTTATAATCACAAATTTCTTAAGTTAGGAAAACAAAATTCATTAGCTTGTGCAACTTAGGATTCCCAAAAAAACCTTTTCATAATACCACTTTTTAAACTTAGTGTTAATAATTACCAATATTTTCATCTTTGTCGTGTTATTTCAGAAAAAGTGTGACACTTAATTTGTGCCCCCATCATACCAAACACGACATTACCTAAATTGACTCAATTTTTAATATTACTCATAACACAATTAGTCCAACATCATGCTGGTTTTTAGCATATCAATATTTTTGTTTATTATTCTAAATGAATCACTTCATGTTAATGGCAGAAGTAAAACATAATATGAAATCGAAAAAGAGCTTTTTAGCATATTGATATGGCTTAGAAGTATTGACGGTTCGATCTCTGTCGGGATATATTACAGGTTATCATCTCATTTGCTAAGATAATTCTGAATTCTATCCGACCTAGTACAGAAGAACAAGGGAGACTTCCAGCAACAGATATCTTTTGCGACATCACCCAATTTCCGATGGCCACTAAAACATCCGGCATGTTAATAATTCGTGTTGATTCGGGAACACTTTGTTTTGCAAATGCTAATTTTATCAAAGAAAGGTACTATATTTTCGTCCCACGGAATCCCATTTAAAGTTTTTTTAAGATAATAACATGCTATGATTTTGATACGGTTCAAGATCTTGAGAAGAGTAATAGATGAGAATGAAGAAAATACAAAAGAGCGAGTTGGTGTGTCTGTCCTAGACTTGTCGAGTAAGTTATGTTACACTGTGTACATCGATATGTGCAAATGAACACACTTTTAATATATTTGATACGATTAATTTAGTATAGTAAAATCTTATTTATTGTTCAGGTCGAGTTCAGTTTATATCCAATGCTACTCCGATCATAACTTTTTCATTTGTTTAACTGATACTGATCTCAACATTGGCAGATGTAATGAATATTGACACTTCCGGGATTCTAGCTCTAGAAGAACTGCAAAAGAAACTGACTTCACAAGCCATCGAAGTAAGATTGTTATCCTTGTACTATTTGACTCGGTAAATTTCATCTCCAGTCCTTGAGCTTACAGAAAAAAATTAATTTGGACACTAAATTTGTAAGAATTCGCAGCATGCCTAATCATAAATTACGGGTTAAGAATCCTTACTTGAAATAATGAATTCCAAAATCTTTGTGTATGTGAATAGCCTTGCATCTCAAAACTCTAAAATCTGCATTTACTTGTTGTTCAATGGTCTCAATCTCGATCACGATGAAAGTAAATTATTATCCACAATTTAAGTGCCTTATTTTGTGACTTTTCATGACAGAATAATGATTGTAGAGCATTTCCAATTTTGGTTTATTTTCATTTGCAAATTTCACCATTTTTTCTTGCCATCTTTTTCCTCTTTTTTCTTAGGCAATAATAATTAGAGGTTGTATGAGAATTAAGTGTGATTATAGAAAGTTGTAGATTTAAATTTCAAATTCAATAAAAACTTTCAACATAAAACCTACAAATCGATTCATGTAGAACACTTCAATCAATTCTCAATTGAAAATAAAAATACATTCTCTAGATCTACTTAGTAGAATTCTAAATTTAAACATACTATTACGGCTAACATCATCGTACAAGAGTGAATCCCACTATCATGAAAAAAAATTATCTAATTCAATACACTTATATGGAGTATAACCTTTCTCTAAAAAATGAGTTTTACCATCATAAACTCATTAGTCTTCCACTTGGTTTTAAAAAACAAAAACCTGAATGTTCTCAATAAACTTAATGACTAATTAAAACTTCCACCATATCCTAGATTAGGTTGGAATTCTATACTCCAAATCTATACTTCCATCACTTTACTTAATATTCATCTTTGTACTCACATATGCATGGGATTGAATTATTGAAAATGGATTGCTCCCACTCGGATACAGATTACTACGACTTGAATCAAAAGTTTAAAACAATTCATTTGTAGTCAAAACTAATTCATCAATACACATAATATTAATTTCAATAATATGCGTCTTCTTCCTTACTAGAAACAAATATCAAATGTCACATCTTGTGACCCAATATCCATCCAAAATCTCACTTAAGTACTTTTTTGGACTGTCATATGTATTTCAGAAAGATACATCTTGTTCTTAATAGACTTGTGTTCCTAAACTCATTATCAAGAGCTTAGATAGTCAATAATGAGTCCAAAACAACCCATATTTGATTAATTTCTCTTTTATTACATAGATCATTGATCTCTCGCAATAGAGATTCACTCTCTCAAACAGTTCTCAAAGTCTACACCTCCATAATCTGATTTTCTACTCCCTTTCAATAAAGTCTAAATGAATACAATATCTTTAATTTATGAAAATCAGAGGCACAACTGAAATACATGAATCCATCTATAAATGTAATGAAAATATGAAATTACATCTCTATCTCGCAAAGAATTCGGATGAATTTACATTATGAAAGTTACAACCACAATAAACACCGCAACTGTGAGTACAAACAGAATTACTACGTATAAGTTCAAGTTAGAGACCACTCTTAGAAGAACAGCAATTGAGATCAAGTTTAGTTGAGTCTTTAATACTATCTTAATATCGAATATGAGGTCACTTTCTCTACTTTGCAACACTAAGATGCATGAATCAGTCACATAATTCTCCACTCCATCTTATTATTGGTATATATATAGTTTGTACCAAGTTAGAGACTTGACAATGGACTAAAGACACATCTTGATCTCATAGACTGGGTTTTTAACTCTTAAATTCACTATCTACACAAGATAAGATACAATATGTATAGCGTTGACACGTAAACAACATTAAAAGGATTATATTCAAGTGCAATGTCCTTAACTAACCACTTTCGATCTAAGAGATTCAAAACGTATAGTTGTAGTACTTGAACCTTTATAAATATTGATCTTCTGCAAAGAACTCTTTCAAACATTTACTATTCGATATGTTCTTCTTGGTCTATTTTTTAGTCTCCTCATCCATCCCGCATTTATTCTAACTCATTTAATTCTTAAGGTTTGAAATCTTATACGAACTAGAACATTGCTACACAAGTATGTCCTCGATACTTAATAACATCAAGTCACACCTTTTTTAACTCACATAGTGGGTAGTGTCAATAGAGAAAATTGACACTTCGATTTATAAGTCACATTGACCTTCAAAGTTCCCATATATTGAAAAAAAAGACTAGTTTGCACTTACTACTAATCTAAAAAAATGTGACCAACAAAAAATATCGACATTATGCTAACCATCTCGGTTAAGTTACATTCGGGAAAAATGATTATCTATAATAGAACTTAACAATTCAAATGCTCAAGCACTAGAATCTATCTTTTTACGTACTTGACAAAGTTTTGATCTTTATTCTCTAGAGTAGTATGACCCACATCAAGTCTTCTATTGTATGGATGATATTCTCTAAAGCATCATGTTCTTCTAGTACATTCAAAATATTATCATACCACATGTTATCGCATTTAGCTTATCACTTTTATTAAGGTCAACGACTATAGAGTTGGATGCCATGATCTATCATATTTTAGTCACATTTTTATTCTCAATTAATGCTCGTTTATGCACATATACAATTTTGCATTGATGCAAATTAATATACGATAGGTCAACATTAAGCACAGAGTCAAAAGTTCAATATGTTCCCAATCATCGTCCGCAATCCTATTGTTTCATTATCATAAAATTAATTTCATAGTGCAAAGTTCTATTAGTTCTAAGCGAGAATTACATTGATTCATCCAGTTTGAGAACTCCCGCTCAGTTAGTGAATCAAATATTTTAAGAGATATTTTCTCTAAATCTTTCAATCACCGAACAATCACTCAACTGAGAATTAATAGGTCTCAGCAAGAATCTCGCTAATTTTACTGACCTTAGTATTCATAACAATTCACGAATCAACAAATATCATATAATTCAATAATGTAAAATCTGTAATATGCAATAAAATATAAATATGTATATTTATCAATTATGACATGTATCATGATATTACAAATTAATTCTTTCGGAAAATAATTCTTGTTATAATCAAAGAATAAAACTCAGTTCATTTAAATTTTATTATACAGATTTTCAATCTCACTTTAATTTCTATTGCAACATAATCTCAACAAATGGAAAGTGAGATCATAATTTTTAGATTCTGCTTATCACAAAAAAATGTCCCAAGACATTCAAGTATTCCACTAGGTTATGTTCCAAATTTATTTATTAATTTCTATAAGCGAGGCTTTTCAACAAGTTCTATAGCCCACGCTTCTCTAGCCTCCCCTCTAAGGATGCTAAAAATATACATTGATCTAGCCATAACTAATCAAGCACAAAAAATTGAAAACAAGTCACAATGAATCACATAATTAATCAAGATCCACACAATTCATGAACATATATAAAATGTGGTTTATTAAATACTTTCGGAGTATTTTTTATTTTAAAAAAATGAAAGCATCTCAAAAATTCACTCCCACTAGACAAATGCCACTTAACAAATATTCTTGATTTTTTTTTCAAAAAAAAAAATTCAGAATTTAATCATATTAAAAATATTTTAGATGCTTTTTACAAATTCATTTTAAGCATTAAATACAATAAAAATATTTTTAAATATCCAAAAATCAATTTAATTGCACCGAAAGATCAAGAATAATTCAAGGCCAATTTGCAATTTTTTAGAATTGCAATTGGATCTCGCACGTGACCTCAAGTGTGGGATCAATCTACAATTTTTTTTAAAAAAAAATGACATGCCTCCAAGCGTAGACAAAGCACATGTCACGTCGTCCTCGAAAAAAATTCATTGGT
Organism: Fraxinus americana; assembly: GCA_035079005.1. Taxonomy (NCBI): domain Eukaryota; kingdom Viridiplantae; phylum Streptophyta; class Magnoliopsida; order Lamiales; family Oleaceae; genus Fraxinus; species Fraxinus americana. The sequence goes on from CM068706.1 coordinate 20,962,797, forward strand.
CATCCCGACTAATTTCGACGTTTTGAATTCATTTTTGTGGTTCGATTATACAAAATCAATGTTTATGGTCGCATTTGAGACATCAACAAATCTGTTTGAGAGTGGAAATGACAAAAAATTCATGCAAAATTTTATGATTTTGACCGAACCTCGAGGGATCATAACTTTTTTTCATATCAAGGCCAAAATTAATTATTTTTATATTGTTGGAAAAGTCTGAGAAGATCTAACCAACCATATCAAATGGGAAGCATGAAACGTAGTGTAGAAGAAGTTATCATATGATGAAGTTTCAAATTTTATCAATTTTCATGCAAAAAATAATAAAATTTAAACATGTATATCAAAAGATACCATTAAAGACCACGAAAGGTTTCAAAATTTTACATAATAGATTCATAACTCAAATAAATCTTGTAATTACATATTTAAGCATGTATTACAGTAAGGAATTCAACATTATGGCTCTAATACCAATGTAGAAATTCGCAATATGCATAATCATGAATTACGGGTAAAGAATCCTTAATTGAAATAATGAATTCCAAGATTTGTTTTGTGGTTGAATCACCTTGCATCTCAAAATTCCAAAATTTGTATTTTCTTATTCTCCAATGGTCCCAATCCCGATCAAAATGGAAGGGGATTATTATTCACAATATGAATGCCTTATTTTGTGAGTTTTTATGCCAAAATAGTGATTTCAGAGCCTTTCGAATTTTAGTGTATTTTCACATACAAATTTTACCATTTTTTATTGTCATCTTTTTTCTCTGTTTTTCTTAGGCAATAATTATTGGAGATTGTATGAGAGTTAAGAGTGGTCATAAAGAGTTGTATGTTGTTATTTCAAGTTCAAACCACTATCTTCAACCCTTTTAATGTCTTGAGTCTGGTAACACCACATGGACGACTTACAACCCATATTTTCTAACTAAACTTCAATTTGTTTCAATTATGTCACTGGTCTTCAATTCAATTTCCAATGTCATCAATATGTCATATTTTGTTACCTGTCATTTCCCAAACTGATTAAAGCTTAGCTGATATTCATATCATAATAGATCTTTCATGTACTCTTTCTGGCACTCTGGAAACAGAAATGGTAAAATTAAAATTGTGGCAATGTCCATGACATTCTAGAAACGAAAATGGTAATTTGAAAGTTCTGGAGTGTCATTAGATTAAAAGGTTAAAAGATGTTCATTTAACATTTTTCTTACGTGGAGTAGTGTGTTGAGTAGTCATATTACTAGGAATGTGTCCAAGATTTGTTGTGAAGTAGCTTCTAACTAAGCAAGTTCCACCAATTTAGGGGACAAAACGTGACAAAGTAGTTAAATTTGAAACTAAATTGAACTTGAGTTACCTAATTGAGACAAATTAAATCAGTGAAACTTCAGTTACCACCACTGAAATTTAACTCAATTGGACATGTGAAATTTGACATCTTTGTAACTCTAAAGCCCCATTTGATACTGATTAAAATCTATCAATATCAATATCTATTGAAAATCTAATTTTAATCGTCATCAAATAGGGGCTATGTCATAATCTTTCATTGTTTTCCCACAGTTAGCAGTGGCCAATCCAAGGTGGTCCGTCATTAACAAATTAAAGTCGGCCAAATTTATCGATAAAATTGGAGCAGGTCGGGTCTTCCTCACCGTAGATGACGCTGTGGATGCTTTCCGTCACCTCAGAATGACTGCTCTCAGCAGCTGCTGATAGCTTTTCAACATTTCCTACAATTCCAATTGCACATTTCTGTACAAAGAAGGGCAATATATAGCTCAGCTGGGTGGCCTGGAATAACCAAAAATAATGCACTTTCTGAACAGCATTGTGTGGATTGCATCTATATTGTTTTTGTTTATGGTGTGAGAATGTAATTATAGAATGTTCTCCCTTTCTATGGATGGAACATGTATAATTTTACTGTATAGCTCGAGATCAAACCGAGCTTATTTTCATTATTAATAAATATGCATGTGTGCAGCAAAGCGATGCTTTACCAAAGTACTTGCTTATTTTAGGCATACGAACATTACGATTTTTTAATTTCTTAAGAGTAGTTGTTTTCAAATAATTGTTAGATTGGTTCCATGTCATTGGGTTCCGTTAACTTTCTGTTGTCACTAAATATTTTAGCATAAATAGAAAGGTAAATTGCACTCGGGTTTGAACCATGGGAAGGTTGTGATGATGAGTCCTGAACCTTTGATTTATAGCGCTCGAAGTTCCAAATCTTTCACATGTTTGTGACATAGGTCCTTTTTGGAAGGAAATGCAAGATTGAAAAGTTATGGAATACGCGTGTTAAAAATAAAAGATTCAGTACCCTTCATCATAACCTTAAAAAGTTCGAGACGCCAGGTGCAATTTATCCTAAATAGAATTATTCTTTTTTTGAATAACGTACAACATCTAAAATTATACGCGTTGAGAAGTTGTGATAGAAACCTAACAAAGATTTACCCAAATTCTATGCCCCCGTTTGACACCCATTTTTTTTCACATTTTCATTCTCATTTTTCTACAGTATTCATTTCTAACCACACATTTTTCAAATAAAATAATATTACACATAAACCCAAAAATTCTTCTTACTTTTTAACCACACATTCTTTACATCAATCACTATTCAAAAACTCATTTTTCAAAAAAATGGATGCCAAACACCCTCTATGTGATGAGGACATCATTTTTCCATTAGGGATTTTTTTTATTATTTATATTTTTATTATTGTGCTTGTATTATTGGGTTGGTCCAAGCTCATCACTAGTAGGGTTATGTTTTACTATTTATATGATTTTCACATTATAATTTAGACAGCTGATAATTGAATAAAAATAATTGTGGTTGTAGCCAAAGTTTCTTCCTTTTAACCTAGTCTTCTTTCCCTTCTTCTATTGTGTTCTTCTTCTGCCATTCCTACATCTAATTTTCTCTTCTTTATTGATTTATTTCTCATTCTCCATTAATTATTTTATTTTGTCCTGCATCAAATTTGGTATCAGAGCCAAAAGCTTGGGAAGTACTTAAATTACAATCTAGAAATTTCCCGTCTTTTTCTCTCAAAACCCGCACCTCCGCCATGTCCATCATTGGGAATAATTGATCAATTTCTCCAAAATCTTGGACAGCACAAAAGAAAGAATTTGTTGAGGCAGCAATTTTTATTTCTCAAGTTTTTCTTCCTTAGTAAAAAAAAAATGATATTTTTTTTAAGAGTCCTATTGTTAGCTGCTCCTCAACTTTTGTTATCTGCTGTTCTACAAGGTTGTTCATTTTATCTAGATAAAATTCCCATCCATTCTTCATGTATATCTCACAATCCTACATCAACCCAAATACCCACAAAACTAAGCAGTCCATTTAACCCAAACTCTTCCCCAGCCCACTTATTTTTAGCCCATTACACAAATAACACCCAAACCTACTAGGGGTACTTACAAAAATATCCTTAAAATTGAGAGTATTTTGAAAAATCATGTGAAAGGTTTTTAGGAAGTAAAAAATACTGTGTAAAATAAAAAAGTGACACAATGTCAGTGACACAAACTCAAAAAAAGTGACACAAACACACTCAAAAAGTGATACAAAATTCAAAAAAGTGACAAATACTTAAAAAGGTAACAAAACACCAATCAAAACATATGTTTGTCGTAAAAAAAGTAAGAAATTTTTAAAAAGTAACAAACAATAAAAAGTGAAAAAAAAAATTCAGAAAAGTGGCAGGAAAAATGTTACAAACACACAAAAAAGTGATAAAATTGTCACTATTTTTAAAAAAGTGACAATATCACTTTTAAAAGTTTTGTGTCATCTTTTTATTAAATACATACAATTTATCTTTTATTAAAAATGATGTTTGTTATTAAAAAAGTGATAGAAATTTCAAGAAGGCGACTGAAAAAAGGTGACAAAAAAAAAGTGACAAATACTAAAAATGTGACAAACATTCAAAAAAGTGACATAAATTTAAAAAGGTGACTAATTTGAAAAAATAACACATTAAAAAAGTTGCACACGTTAAAAAAAAAAAAAGTGAAACACTTGACAAAATTCCAAAAAAAAAAGTTACACAAACTAAAAAAAAGTGACAATCCCGCTCGCAACCTAGCCTTGGTAAAATTCTCATTCCCCCATCACTCAATAACACCACATCATCTGCTCATCGCCAATATTCAAGTCCTTCTCCCAGGCTTTTATCACAAACTCATCATCAACAGAAATGTGCGCAATTGTATCCATCCCCTTTGCCTTTAACTCTCAAGCTTTCTCGATGAACCTTGGGAGATTTTTCTGGGAACAAGTGGGAGTAAACATTCTTGGAATCGCAAAGAGAATAGCTTTTATCGGAAATCAGCTCGGACACAGAGATTGTTTTAATCTCGTTGGAAGAGTTGAAAAAGGAGACGATATGGGTCGTAAAACTTTGGTCGATGGCTGAAAAGTTCGGAACCATCGACATTTTGCAATTTCTCTATGATTTTGGATGAATTTTGCGAGAAGTTGAGGGTTTTAGGTGGATGAAATGGTGCTTGCTGTTTACAGTGGGGGTCGTGGATAAGATATATGGATTTTTTTTATAGGTTTTGGATTTTATAACGTATTAATTACTGTCCTTAAGTGATTTAATTAGTTATTAAAGCATTTATCAAATTGGTTCGTTTTTAGGCTTCAACCTCAATATCTCAGTTGGAACTCGGTGTTTCCTTATCGGCGCCAATGGATCTGGTTCATTTTTTTTACTGAGAAATTTAGGGGGTGTTTGACACCCATTTTTGTGAAAGAATGTATTTTTAAATAGTGATTGATGGAAGAATGTGTGGTTAAAAAGTAAGGAGAATTTTTAGGTTTATGTGTAATATTATTTTATTGATAGAATGTGTGGTTGAAATGAAGAAAGAGAAAAAAATGAGAATGAGAATGAGAAAAAAATGGGTACCAAACGGGGGCTTAATTGTTTTATTTTTTTCATTTTTTTGATTGAACACGGAAAACGACTTTGATGAGGATATTGGCAGGGAAGCATATGATGGGTAGGAAGGGAGATATGGTCATAGTGCAGAATTTGTCAGCTTTTTACTACGTATCTTGTTTACAATGGGTCTTGGTGCACTTGGGAGAATCTTGGAGTAAAGGGAATGGAGAATGGAATGAGGATTATGAAGTTGGTTTGATTTGAAAAGATTTACGTTGGAATATTTGGTAAAAAACCGTATCCAGTGATAAAATTTAAGTTTGGAAGGATTTTTCAAAATTTTGATGAAATAGAAGTACATGGCCTAATTTTCCCAACCTATTATCTCCACCCAGACCCAAACTATTAAACCCAATTAATCTCAACCCCTAAGCCCAATTCATTTAATGGTGGCAAAAAAGTTCACTGGCTCAGACGGCTCGGGCTTGGCCCGAAAAAAGCCCGAACCGGGCCGAGCCCCATTTTAGGAGGTCGGCCCGAGCCTGCCCGGCCCGTGATTAATAAAAAAAATTTTAAAAAATAAAAAAAAATTTTAAAGCTAAAATAGCTGAAAAAAATTTAAAAAAAATAAAAAATCGAGCCGGCTCGGCCCGCTAAGGCTCGGGCCGAGCCTTATTTTTTTTGGTCGGACTCGGCTCAAGCCGAAAAAAGCTCGAGCTCGGCTCGTTGACACCACTAAATTCATTTCATCACCCCCATCTGCTCCAAGCCCATATAACAATCTCTCGCCTACTTACTTTTCATCTCCAAGCCCGATTCCCTCCCCAACCTCCGGCAGCCTCCTCATCCCGGCACCTTCGACAACTTCATCTCCTTCCCGTCGCCTGCAACCACAACCCAATTGAGTCACCAACAACCACAACCCAAAACCCGATTCAACCTGTCGCATTCATCTCCTCACTCGCTGACAGCTGCAAATCTCAAATCGCCGACGCCCAGTGCCACGTCGGCAATCCCAAATTGCATGCATCACACTCAATCAACACCACCCTTTACCGTAACACCTCTCAACTGTAGCCATCGACATCACTACTCTACTCACAGGTGGCCCCTAAATCGATGACATAAGCTGTTAACTTTTTTCTCCTCCCAGCACACCATCACACATTCACTAACCCTCCAGCCACAAACCACAAATTCAAGTTCACCTCACATCATCACTCATAACCCACTTTCGGCAACTTTCTCTAGCCGGTGACCATAGATACTAACTTGATCTTGGAAGTGAAATTTACTAAATCAACAAGAAGATGGAGTCCCAAGAAGTACAGTTCCTCGCAAGGTTCACCTGTAGCACTTTCCAGATTTCACAGTGCACCATTAATACTAGGAAATTATAAAACTACTGCACGATCAAGTCACCCATTGAGTTACTCCACAAGTTCTATTTCAACATCCGTTCCAAGTCTATATGCACTTGGAGTGAATTCTGAACCTGGAGCTACTTGACAGAGGGATATGACACAAGCATACATGAGGTCAACTAAACAACAGGGAGTCGTTGTTCTCTTTTTATCATTGGTTGATATTACTGTTTCATTTTAAATGTGTATCATTTTGATTCTCTGTGTTGTTGTGACCTAAAAAAAACTGTAGCCTTAAACCCAACTTAACTGGATTCATTGCTTGATTAATTCCCACCTTTTACCCTATTTATCCTGCTTACTAAAGATTTTTATCAGATTTTTATCAGTTACTCCCCACAACTTTCTTTATTATTTTACATTTATTAGCATTTGTAGCTTTTCGTACCCGGATTTACTTAATCATAAATTTTAAAAAAATTAAAATTAAAATTTCAAATTGCCATTTTTAGTTGTTGCCACTTATTGTTTATTGATCTTTCCATTACACTTTATTTAGCTGGTGTCGTATTGTATGCAATTTGTAGTGGTCGTGTATCACCTCTAGTTCCAGTACCCTGACCATGGACCCTGCCCAATTTAATGCTCTCACCCGACAATTAGCACAACATACCACTAACCAACAGCAGTTACAGACTCAATTAGCGGTTGTCTTAATTGAGATTACTATTACTCGTGAAGAGAATAGAGATCTAGCTGCTAGGTTGAGCACCAATGAGAAAACCCCACATTCGACTGAAGCTGAAAACTCTAAAGCGTCCAGTAATAGGTATTATCGTCATCCACAAGGTGGCCAACAACATGTTAGACATGACCGTAGGGATGGACATCAAGTTCGTGAATGGGAGAGAGAACATCACCGTCACGATACTCAATCACATCCTCGCCACGATGAGCATTTCTTTAGAAACATTAAATTGGATGCCCCAACCTTTGATGGTTGCTTTGACCCTAGGGTATTTACTCAATGGGTTGGAGATATGGATTGTTTATTTGCCTAGTATGGGGTCCCAGAAGACCAGAGAGTTCAATTGGCTAGTCTAAAATTAACTGGCACCGCTCAACTCTTTTGGGAAAGTGTTGAAGATCTCCTTGAGAGGAGTCGTGCTCCCCCTGTTGGGAGTTGGGATGAAATGAAGCACCAACTTCAAGAGAAGTACTTACCCCAATCTTATAAGGGTAATTTTTTGGATCAATGGAATTCTTTAACGTAAGGAAATCAACCAGTGACAGAGTATTCCACTCAGTTTGATGAATTTCGAATGATATGTCAAGTCGTTGAGGATGAAGCCATGACTTTAAATAGGTTTAGGCAAGGCCTAAGAGATTATATTAAATGCGAACTTGTCCTTTGGGGTGTTACTACTCTTGACCATGCTTATTCTTTCGTTCAAGACTACAAATTAGTTACTAGGATTCCATATAGAAGTCCGGTTGATAATCGTGCTCCCATCTTTTCAGCGCCCACCTCTTCTCCAAGTCTATCCTAGGGCCTCGCCCGTCTAAGATTCCTCTTGTAGGGAAAAATAAAGATAAATGTCCTGTAGTTTCAAGAACGACCTCCCGCTTGCAATGCTTTAACTATAAGGGTTTTGGTTACATTTCCTCTAAATGTCCTAGTCGAGCCCTAGTTGTAGAGGAACATGAAGGTGTAGTGGATCAAGTTTATGAGCCTAAACTTGAAGAGTGTGAGGACTTGGATGATAATAATGATACCTTCTTAGGTTGTATTCAGACTCTACCTATGGATCTAGGGTCAGAACCCCTTATTCTCGATACGTCTCGATTAAGTGTTGTACGTTGTACCCTTACCCAACCCAAACATACCAATGATTGGCATCATCATGCCATTTTCCGCACTTACATCAAGATCAACAATAAGGTTTGTAAAGTTATTGTGGATAGTGGTAGTTGCATAAATGCGCTTTTGATGGCTATTGTATCTCGTCTTGGGCTGAAATCAATTCCTCACCCTCAGCCATATAAGGTCTCTTAGGTTGATATTTATTCGATAGTCTTAAAAAAAAGGTTGTTTAGTACCTATCCAGTTTCTAGAGTATAAGGAACATATATGGTGTGACGTCATTTCAATGAATGTCGGTCACGTCATTCTTGGTCAACCTTGGTTGTTCAATTTAGATGTAACAATTATGGTCGATCCAATTCATGTTCCTTTGTGTTCAATGAAAAGAAGATTCACCTTAACCCACTACCCCCAATATTTTTTGGTTCGCATGACACAAAAGGAATGAAACCACATATCATTAACCCTATGGAGTTTGAGCGTACACTTGTGAGCGATTCTCATGTATTTGTCGTGGTTGTTATGGAGGTTCCATCGAACTCCCCAATAGTACCTCTTGCAGAAGCCCAAGTGATCATTTAAGAGTTTTAGGATGTCTTCCCTAAGGATCTTCCCGACCATTACCTCATTTACGGGACATGCAACATGCCATAGATTTCGTCCCGAGAACATCTCTTCCAAACTTACCTCATTATAGGATGAATCCTACAGAGCACGCTGAACTTCAAAGGCAAGTAGATGAACTCCTTCACAAAGGATTCATCAGTGAGAGTTTAAGTCCTTGTGTAGTCCTCGCTTATTGATTCCTAAGAAAGATGGCTCTTGGAGAATGTGCATAGATAGTCGTACCATCAATAGGATCACAGTGAAGTATCGATTTCCCACTCCTAGGCTTGACGATATATTAGATATGATAGTTGGTGCTACAATATTTTCTAAGATCGATTTGAAGAGTGGGTATTACCAGATTAGGATTTGCCCAGATGATGAGTGGAAAATCACTTTTAAAACAAAAGATGGTCTTTATGAGTGGCTAGTTATACCTTTTGGACTAACCAACGCCCCGAGCATTTTTATGCGAGAAATGACACAAACTCTCCATCCTTTCATGGGTAAGTTCCTCGTCATCTACTTTGACGACATTCTCGTCTATAGTAAAACGAAGGAACAACACCGAAATAACCTCAAGCAGGTTCGTTCTGCCCTTCGGGCAACAAAATTATATGCTAACGTCAAGAAATGTTATCTCTTTACCAATAGAGTTGTTTTTCTGGGATTCATTGTATCCTCTACAGGGGTATCTGCTGGTCTTGCCAAGATTCAGGCAATTGTTGATTGGCTAGAACCTAAAACTATGCATGACGTCAAAAGTTTTCATGGCCTAGCTACCTTTTACCATCGCTTCATCAAAGGGTTTAGCACAATCAGGGCTCATATTACAGAGTGCATAAAGAAGGGGGAGTTTCATTGGATACAAAAAGTGACTAAGGCTTTTAAGTTAGTCAAGGAGCGAATGACGAAAGCTTCTATCATGCGCCTTCTGGACTTCTCCAAAGTTTTTGAGGATGAGTGTGATGCCTTCAGGGTAGGGACATGTGGAGTCCTTAGTCGAAACGCCACCATGTAGCTTATTCCAGTAAAAAGTTAAATGATGCCAAACAACGATACCCGACTTTTGATAAGGAATTGATGCAGTTGTACGAGCTTTTCGTTATTGGTGCCATTATTTATTGCCCCAAGAGTTTGTTCTTTATTCGGACCATGAGGCCCTCTGTCATCTCAACTCCCAGAAAATGTTGAATTCTAGGCATGGTCGTTGGATTGAGTATTTGCAGGCCTATTCTTTTGTTTTGAAACATAAGAAGGGTATTGAGAACCAAATGGGTGATGCATTAAGTAATCGTATCTCCCTTCTGTTGATCATGAACGTTAAGGTCATAAGTTTTGAAAGACTTAAGGAAGAGTACAAAACATGTCCTGATTTTAAGGATATCTTTCTCAATTTTCAAGATAGATGGTTGACTACTGGGGATGGGTTTCGCCTCTAGGAGGGTTACCTTTTTGGAGCCAATAAATTGTGCAATCCTCGAATGTCAGTACAGGACTTCATAGTATGGAAAATTCATGCAGGCTGCTTAGCCGATCACTTTGGACGAGATAAGACCATAGAAGAGATTGAACGTCAATTCTATTGGCCAAAATTGAAGAAAGATGTAGCTAAGATAGTTAGTACATGTAACACTTATCAATTGGCCAAACAAAAGAGGCAATACACTAGACTGTACACACTCTTCCCGTTCCTGATTGCCCTTAGCAAGATGAAAGTATGGATTTTGTGCTAGGACTTCTTCGTACCCATAAGAAGCATGATTCTATTTCTGTGGTTGTGGAGTCGTTTCTCGAAAATGGCTCATTTTATCCCTTGTAGCAAAACTTCACATGCGTCCAAGGTTGCCATATTGTACTTTGATGAAATTATTAAATTGTATGGTCTTCCTAAAACATTGTGTCAAATAGGGATATTCATTTCACTATTCAATGTTGGAGAACTTTATGGCATAAGGTTGGTACTAAATTGAAATTTTCTACTGCCTATGACCTTCAGACTGACGGTCAAACTGAAGTGATTAACCGTAGTCTTGGTAATTTATTAAGATATCTAGTTCAAGAAAATCTTAGAAATTGGGATTTAATTCTTCATGTAGCTCAAATTGTATATAATAGTTCCATGAATCGATTGTTAGGTAAGAGTCCTTTTGAAGTTGTTCATGGTTTTAATGGGAAGTTCTTAGATCTCATTCCTATGCCTCCACATGCTAAAGTGTCTATGCCAGTTGAAGCATTTGCACAACATCCTCATGACTTGCATATTGAGATCAATAAACAACTTGAAACTAATAATGCATCATATAAACTTCGAGCTGATTTGCATAAAAGACATGTTGAGTTTAATATTAGGGATCATGTTATGATCTGAATTAGACCGGAGCGGCGTCTACCTGGATCAGCTTCCAAATTGCAAGTTCGTAGTGCTGGTCTTTTTAAAATTTTAAAGCAAGTTAGCCCAAATGTATATGTTATTGATCTTCCACCACATCTTGGTTACCACATACTTTTAATGTTGAGGATTTACTTGCTTATAAAGACCATTTCGACCCCTTTGATGATCCTCTTATACCCCCATCTGTGGACCTTGACCCGAATTCTCTTGCCACTTCTAACCCAATACCACATTTTCCAGCACGCAGAGATAAAAGTGATGCTATTTTAGATAAACAGATTATGTTGGCTAATGATGGAGAGGTTCAACGCTTCCTTGTTCGTTGGGTTGATCGACATGAGTCTGGCTATACATGGATTACTATAGAGACACTCCAAAAGCGTGACCTAGATTTATTGGATCTCTATCGGAGTCAAGAATATCTTCCTTTGCCCAGATCTCCTTTCACCCATTCAGGAGAAATTGGTGGAGACACCAAATTCAGACCTCCATTAACATGCTTTTATGGACGTCAGAAGAAGTTTGTACAACCTCTTAGTTTTTGGTTGGACGATTGATTGCAACCTCTTGTGATTTATCCATTCCACAAGGTCGAGTCTTCTCCCACCCCCAGAGAGTTGATGCGGACATCATTTTTCTATTAGGGATTTTTTTTCATTATTTATATTTTTATTATTGGGCTTATATTATTAGGTTAGCCCCAAGCCCATCACTAGTGGGGTTATGTTTTACTCTTTATATAGTTCTCACATTGTAATTTAGACAGTTGATAATTGAATAAAAATAATTGTTGTTGTGGTCAAAGTTTTTTCATTTTCCCTTGGTCTTATTTCCCTTCTTCTGTTGTGTTCTTCTTCTACCATTCCTAACTCTAATTTCCTCTTCTCTATTAATTTATTTCTCATTCTCCATTAATTATTTTATTTTGTCTTGCATCACTATATATTTTTCAAAAATTAAAAGATAATAAGAAGTGGTTGTGATAATTCGGAAAACTCTACTTGTGCCTAAACGAGGGTTTGGCATGTGTTGATCTGCAAAAAGGTTATATAAGCATTACCAAAAAAATGGTCGTGTAAACTTACAATATCAAGTTGTGTGGTAGCCTCTTGTGCTTCAAAGTTCTTCGCTTAATTAAGATGAAACAGCGTGGCCCCTGATACCCCACCCTCTCTAAGGTTTTTCACATAAAAGAAAAATATAATTTAGCTTTGCCTTGTCATCAAACTTTACATGACACTGGGATCTATCAAGCAAACCCGAAGAGCTCTGCCTGACAATGGGGCTATTGGCGAAGCACGTAATCGGTCTATGTTTCACAGTAATGCCAATTGGCGCGTATCTCAAGTGGATCTATTTTAAAAGGAAACTACATAATCAACTCCTAAACATCCGCAAAGAACTTTTGGAGATCAAAAAATATTTGAAAGAATAGTCTCTATAAGGAAGTTTGGTCAAGAAGAAAACAACTTGATACAATGAAATAATCCATCGGCCATTGAGGGAAGCTACAAGTGCAATGACCTTGTTTTTATTTTCTTGTTTCAAAAATTAACTTGACTGCGGAGTACCAAGTGTCCATGTAACATATAGAGACGGACGTGATAAAATTCCCAAAAATAACAATGAGTGCTAACAAAAACATAACCAGAAACGACTCCCATAATACTATGCTCTGATAAGTGTGTAAAAACACACTTATTTGGCACTTTTCTAGAATTAATTAGAATTGAAATTGAGCATATTTCTATGCATAATTATGTAAATTTCACTTTTGTAGGCTAAAACCCCGATTGGACGAAGAACGAAGCGAAAAAAGATGAAAAATGACTACAATGCACAAAATTGTGAAGTTGGGGACCAAAGTGCACGTGTCAAAGATGAAGGACCTAGTGCGCAAATTTTAGAGGACTTAGGTGCAAAATGACAGAAAATTCTTAACTTTCTGCAAGATACAGCTGCAGCACCGCCTTTGTTGAAAAATTTGGTTTAGGGACCATTTTGCTCACTTCCAAAAGTTTGGGGACCTTAGTTGCAATTTTCCCTAGATATTTTGGATAACTTAATGGCTAAGCAAGGAAAATATCTTTCCCATATAAATCAGGCTTGGGACGTTTTTTTTGGAGGATATGATATAGGTTAGTTTTTAATTTTTTTTTTCTACAACTTAGTTTTAGGTTTAGGATAGTTTTCTTTCTAGCTTTCTCCCTTTTCTTTTCTTTTCTTTTTCTTTTCTTTTCTTTGTTGTTTTTGGCTTGTTTTGGGGATAAAGAATTGCTAGCAAGGAGATTAATTATCAAGGAAAACTTGGAGATCCATTGGAGGGGTTCAACTACACTAAAAAAGAGTTTTATCTTTACTTTTGAATTCCTTCATTATTTTCCAAGTTTGTAATATATTATACTATGAATCTCCTTTGTTATCATATTTATAAAATGAGCTAAGTTTAATGTGTTGGAATTTTTGGTTTGAACTTAACCTAATTGTTTCATTGATTACCGATATATCTACATGTTTAGTGAAAAATGCAGTTGTTATCAAAATAATAGTGTATTGATTATCATGTTTAAAATGATTTCATTTAATTGATCACTAGATGGAATTGTTAGGTAGTTTATGTGATTGTTGCAAAATAGTTGCATTTAATAGACCGAAATAATCGATACCATGGGTTTGCTTAGTGTTCTAGGCGCGTCTAGGTGATATAGAAATATACACCTACCTCATGTGATCCATTGAGCTATTTTCACAAAAATTCATGCAATTGATTAAATTTGTATCAACATAGAAATATGTGGTATGAATTAATTAATTAGGGTTAATATCACTCGAAAGAGGGTATTAATTTAAAATAGGAAAATCGGGTCTAACTATCGTATTTTGGTAATTTGCATCGAAGCATAATCGGTTTGATATTAATGAAACAATAGGTTAAGCGACATTGTAAATTCTAACCACGTTCTTCCCTCCGAAATTTCCCAAGACATTTTATTTTCTTATTTTGTAGATTGTTAATTTATTTATCGCATTTCAAATTATGTTTTTAATTGTGTGTGTTTCCTTTTGTCGTTAGAATTAAAATCAATTAGAGTGCGAAATTTAAAGTATACATTCTTCGTGGGATCGACAATCCGGACTCTTGAGGTTCACTTTATTACTTGAACGCGACCCATGCGCTTGTGGTATGATTTTCAGCGAACAAGTTTTTGACGCCGTTGCCGGGGAATGTTTTTACTTTGATTACCACTTTAGTTAATTTTAGTTTTAACACTTTTTTTTTTATTTATTTTTATCTGCTTTTGTTTTTGGTTTATTTTGGCTAACCCCCGTACTACTAATCTCTCTTATGTTTGTATTGTCTTACTGTACTTTTCAGATATTTACTTGATTCTAACTTGGTACTGTCACAAAATGTTTGCATTAACAAGTCTCTACAGTGACTATAGAAATATGTTTGAAGGTCCTAGATGCGACATTTGTCAAGCGATGCATTGTACAGGACTATGCTTGTATTCGTGTACTGAGGCTTCAATGTCTGAACTTCTTCAGTTTAGATATTATTTGAAATGTCGGAAACAAGCCATAGACAATTCTGATGAAAGTTACATGCTCGCGAGAGATTGGGTATCCAATGACTGGAATGAGGACATCACATTTACTGGTGATGGTCCAACGCATTTGAATGAACGTGTACTTGCAAAATACTTCACTGAACTTGCCAAGTTGGATGAAGATGACATGCTTGTAGGAGATTACAAATACTGGGATGGATTCCAGAAATGGGGGTATATTCCACTCGATGGGTTTAATAGAAAAGACTTGCCATTGCCCGTGGAGTTCGATGAAGGACTGATCATTCAATCCAAGGAGACATCAACTACTGATGAAGAACTTGAAGAGAATATCATATCAATCACAAATGAACCAAGCAACAGTGTAGCAGACAATGAAGATGAGAGTACTGCGCAGGCTTTTGACTTCCTTGATTGCCCTAAAGTTCAGTTTGTGATTAGGCCCGATGAAGGGATAGAAATCTTCATAGTTGAGTTCGAATTGGATGGAATGGGGAAGTCCTATCACATTACAAAGGGCAATGATGAGTTTTGGCGATCAAATGAAGAGTGGACTAAAGCCAACAGGAGGAAAACGGGCAAAGCATGCCAAGCTTTCTATAGGAGCCCATGATCCATTTGCTACAGTCGAGCTAAAGACTAAAAAAGCGCTTGTTGGGAGGCAACTCAACTTTTCTAACTTTTCTGCATTTATTTACTTTTCTGTATCTTTTATGTTTTTAGTTTAATTGTCTTTTATTTTGTGTTGTAGGTTACTTTTTGAGTCCCATATTTCATGGTTCCTCACAAGTCTGAGGGTGCAATGGTGTACAAGGAGGTCGTTTGTCAAAGCTATTCAAAGAGCACTACAAGTCCAACGTCGATGCATGAGTACCTCTTCACAACCATCCATTCAGGGAAGTTTCATTATTTCTTTAGCTTGTTCTTTTTCACATTGAGGACACTGTAAGCTTTAAGTTTGGGGGTATTGAGCCTTGCCGGCTATTGATGTTGAATTGAGTACAATTGTCATGATTGATTGTTATCTGGATGTGGTAATGATTGTTTGATGGGGAAAATTTTTGAATTGGTAGAACTTAGGTTGTGAGTTACTGTTGAAAAATTATATCAACCTATATCCATTTCTCTTTCACGTTACCGTGTTGTAAGGTAAGTTTGGGGGTGGTCGAGCCGGTAAATGATTTTATTGAGAAGTGTGTTGATTCCATGCATATTGAAAGAAAAACAAATGTTGTGTGGAGTGTCTTTTGCCAAGTATAAGCTAGGTATTGACCATATGCTAGGAATCTACGCCCTAATTGTTGCTTAAAAAGAACATTGCACTTTGTTAAATATTATGTCTCGCTTCGTAGCCTTTTTTACTCTAGTTATTAAGTCCGTTGGGGTATCTCAAAATCCGGTACCCCTTGGTCTAAACAACCGGGGAGTTACCGACCCAAAACTCGTTACAAGGGTCAAGAAGAAAGGTTAAGGGAGTGAAGTCAATTTTGAGCTTTTATTGAAAAATTTGATTTGGTGAAATTGTAATTGATCTTGGGCTTAGATAACTAGTAGGTTTGACTTACTTGGTATAAACTTGATTGTGAAAGCACTCATTAGTGGAGAATCATCACATTTCTAGATGTTGAAAATGCTGGCTAGATCCAACCGAACTAGTGCGGAAAAAGAAAAGAGTGATTGGAGAGCGACCTTTAGATTTACGCTTTGGGAGTAAATAAAAGAAATATCTATTTGAAAGTGTGAATCTCAAGAGCGGGAAAGGATATACTTGACTACTGAGGGTCGGGTTGAAGCTAATTTAAGATTTTTTCCATCTTGATGATTGTTTCCTAGTTTAGATGATGATTGAAAGTGACTGTGCACCCACACACACCGATCGAGCATTGGATAAGTTTGATTTATTTTTGGTAGCATCATTTGGAGCATGGTTGTGAATTGAAATACAATTTTATAACTCTGTGATATTTTTGGCAAGCTGTCTAATATGTTGATATTCATTACATTTGCATGATTATGATAAAAGTAATCTTGCCCGAGACGAGCAAGAACTCAAGTTTGGGAGTATGATAAGTGTGTAAAAACACACTTATTTGGCACTTTTCTAGAATTAATTAGAATTGAAATTGAGTATATTTCTATGCGTAATTATGTAAATTTCACTTTTGTAGGCTAAAACCCCGATTGAACGAAGAACGGAGCGAAAAAAGATGAAAAATGACTACAAATGCACAAAATTGTGAAGTTGGGGACCAAAGTGCACGTGTCAAAGATGAAGGACCTAGTGCGCAAATTTTAGAGGACTTAGGTGCAAAATGACAGAAAATTCTTAACTTTCTGCAAGATACAGCTGCAGCACCGCCTTTGTTGAAAAATTTGGTTTAGGGACCATTTTGCTCACTTCCAAAAGTTTGGGGACCTTAGTTGCAATTTTCCCTAGATATTTTGGATAACTTAATGGCTAAGCAAGGAAAATATCTTTCCCATATAAATCAGGCCTGGGACGTTTTTTTTGGAGGATATGATATAGGTTAGTTTTTAATTTTTTTTTTTCTACAACTTAGTTTTAGTTTTAGGATAGTTTTCTCTCTAGCTTTCTCCCTTTTCTTTTCTTTTTCTTTTCTTTTCTTTGTTGTTCTTGGCTTGTTTTGGGGATAAAGAATTGCTAGCAAGGATATTAATCATCAAGGAAAACTTGGAGATCCATTGGAGGGGTTCAACTACACTAAAAAAGAGTTTTATCTTTACTTTTGAATTCCTTTATTATTTTCCAAGTTTGTAATGTATTATGCTATGAATCTCCTTTGTTATCATCTTTATAAAATGAACTAAGTTTATTGTGTTGGAATTTTTGGTTTGAACTTAACCTAGTTGTTTCGTTGATTATCGATATATCTACATGTTTAGTGAAAAATGCAGCTGTTATCAAAATAATAGTGTATTGATTATCATGTTTAAAATGATTTCATTTAATTGATCACTAGATGGAATTGTTAGGTAGTTTATGTAATTGTTGCAAAATAGTTGCATTTAATAGACTGAAATAATCGATGCCATGGGTTTGCTTAGTGTTTTAGACGCGTCTAGGTGATATAGAAATATACACCTACCTCATGTGATCAATTGAGCTATTTTCACAAAAATTCATGCAATTGATTAAGTTTGTATCACCATAGAAATATGTGGTATGAATTAATTAATTAGGGTTAATATCACTCGAAAGAGGGTATTAATTTAAAATAGGAAAATCGGGTCTAACTATCGTATTTTGGTAATTTGCATCGAAGCATAATCGGTTTGATATTAATGAAACAATAGGCTAAGCGATATCGTAAATTCCAACCACGTTCTTCCCTCCGAAATTTCCCAAGACATTTTATTTTCTTATTTTGTAGATTGTTAGTTTATTTATCGCATTTCAAATTATGTTTTTAATTGTGTGTGTTTCCTTTTGTCGTTAGAATTAAAATCAATTAGAGTGCAAAATTTAAAGTATACATTCTTCGTGGGATCGACAATCCGGACTCTTAAGGTCCACTTTATTACTTAAACGCGACCCGTGCGCTTGCGGTATGATTTTCAGCGAACATGCTCCATTAGGAAATAATGGTCCTCATTATAGAATTATATCATAGGTATAGAATTATATCATAGGTAGAAGGAAAAAGAACCATCGAAAGAGCAATTTGATACATTGTTTGAAGATAAATGTAGGTGTCGGTGTTAAGTAAAACTGCGAGTTTTATGGGATTGGATATTGTGTGCAAGGACTATATTAGGAAGGTAGTTTCTCTTCGAATGTTTGTGTTTGCATCTCCCAATTCATCATCGAATGTTTAC
Organism: Fraxinus americana; assembly: GCA_035079005.1. Taxonomy (NCBI): domain Eukaryota; kingdom Viridiplantae; phylum Streptophyta; class Magnoliopsida; order Lamiales; family Oleaceae; genus Fraxinus; species Fraxinus americana. The sequence continues at coordinate 20,981,366 of CM068706.1, forward strand.
AATGGTAGAAGGCAACAAATTTTTTGTCAAGCAAAACATGGATGTATTAGCTGTGGAATCAAATTGCAGCAATACACTGTAAGTTGTCAAACACCCTAGTATAAATGCATATGAAGCTGATATTATCTAATAAATTTTGAAATTGATGTCCTTCACAATCTATATTGAGAATTTAATTATACATGCACAATGAAATTTAAAAATAATTTCAATTCCCTTCAACGATTGTCTTTGTGTTTAGATAGAAATCGTGATTAGAATTATGCATTTAGCAAATTCTTCAAACTTTGAGAATCTTGATCACGAACAATCACAATCTTTCCACATGTTTGTGAATCACGGTATTTTTACAATACAACTATCCAATTGTCCAACATCTAATGGTATTCTACATAAGAGAACAAGAATGATATATTAGAGTTTCTTTTTCTTCTGTTAGCAAGATTATAATATTGTGTTGTGAGCTTTTGATGTGTTGTTATGTTATTGTAATAATGAAAAATTCAAACCCCAATTGTTTATTTATAGATGTTTTAGTGGATTTGACTCATCTACTAAACATAAGCCGGCCTATTAGTTAATTAATTCAATTAATTAAATTTGTCCATAACTTAAGTCTATTAATAAATATTTCAACTAATTAATTCTACAAATATAAATTATTTTTTTATATCATTCTTCTAGTTCTCTATTTTGTGTGTGACTCATTAATTTCCCGATCGCAATATCACACGACATAAATAATTATTTTGATTTAATCAAAATAAGATAAATTAAAACTCTCTTTTAATTTATCGTTAATCCACCTAGGTTAATTAATTCACATTCATTATCCCCGATTGACATCTAGCAATTTGTTATTTACAGGAAATGTAATGTAGTATGACAAAATCAAAATTTTTCGTTTATTGTTAAACTATAATTCTTTGGTCAATGTAATCTGATCAATTTCAAGAAATAAAAGTGTGTCAACATCGTTTATCGATTATATCTTTTATCATACTCTTATGTCAATAATAGTCTAACCTCTTTTCGTACGTACGTTGGACAAGAATTTCAATAACAAATTAATCAAATGAAACGTTAATCATAATCTCTTAGTATCTAAAAATGACAAATCATCTATTGATCATTCACAACCTTCATATAATTTTTGAAACATCTTAATGATGTCGTATTAATGACTCTTGCCAAGGCAACATTCAATATCACCAAAGTGTGACGTCTTCATATAAGTATTATGATGATTTCAAATCAAAAAATCAATTCCACTATCAAATGTTAGAGAATAAGCACTAACACTTAAATAGTTATTCATGTGGAACTTTGTTGTAATTCTCCAATGCTTTTTTCTCTTAAAAAAATCAATGCGTCCATTTAAATGTCACTACATTTTAGTTTGTGAGATCAATTACTCCACAAGAGATAAATGTCACACGTGTTGATCTATTATCCGTAATAACGATATACATATCTTGTAATTACTTACAACCACAAATAATTTAAGATTCAATCATTTGTAATTTGTATCTCACAATCACAACTCCTTATGATTAACAAGTTATCAAGACTTGAATCTATAAACTCTATTAGTTTAATTTATTCGAACAATAATTTAATTAAATTATAGATCTGTCATAAATAAAATATATTAAACATATTAAAAGTCTTCACATCCAAAATTGATTGGACTTAGGACATAACACTTACATCTCACACATTCACTTGTTGGTCAAGAAGTGAATGTCGTGGCACACATTCCAACTATGGTATTACGCTCGTTGAATCTCATGACTAGGGAGATGGAAACGTCCATAACTATGATGTAGAGCTACATGCACGATAGAGTGAATGTTTCAATTTAATGTTTTATTTAGACATCGTGCGGAATTAACCAATTAAAAGCAACAAATCACTTATTAATTATTTTTAGATGATTAAGTCAATTAATCCAATTTCACACTACATTTGAATACTACAATAAATTAAAAGTAGTAAATAAATAAGAACACCACAGATGATTACGAAAAAAATTCCTTAGTGAAGGATCAAAAAACTTTGTGCCCAAACCAATAAAATCCATTATAGACAAATTGACTTACAGTAAGACCCAGACTCGACTAACTCTTAGTACTCTATTACCTACTTCATGTAATCACCGAGGCCCTCCTAGACTACTTGCTCTTGCACCAGTTCCCGACTTTAGAATTGTTATCTTCTATGGATCACCAAAAACTCCTAGTTCTTGTCTTATCAAAACTCTATTTCATTCCTCGATCTTCAGAACTCTAATAGATTATACGAAAGTGGGTAGTTTGGTATTTGATAGTTAAATCTTTCTGTGTTTTGATCTTGGGTTGAATATAGAACGTTATGGCTCGATCAATAAACTATGTATTGGATGAATTTATGAATCCACAAAAGGGGTTGAATCAAGATAACTTTGAATGTGCTGTTTGATCTTCAATAATATGATCTCTATAATGAAAGAATGAATAAACACCCCTTTGGGATGATCCAGGGCATTCATATTTGTAATGGGAAGTGTTTAGGGGTGAAATATGACTCAAAAATCACAAAATAGGGTTTCGCCACATAACAGGGTCACTCGAACGCTAAGCCAAAGCCGATATTGATTTTGGCACTCGAGCCCCAAGCTAGTGGCACTTGAGCAATCATCAGTATTTTTAACATAATTTTCTCTCCCAATGTCGGATTGAGGTGACTAAAAGTAACGTTGGAAAGATAATTCAAAGGACTACTCTAAAAATAGCTTGTCCAAAATCCAATGTTTTCTATGTGAAAAATGCATCACAACTCGTGGATGAGAATTTGGAGCATGATTTATATAACACTTGTACTCTTCTTTAACTTTTAATTGTATTACAATGATCATATGTGATCTTTTTGGTCACTTTGACTCCTTCAAGACCTACACTACCAATCCCAACTCTTTTGACTTTGACAAACCTAGATTTTAGATACAGATAAAGTCAATTACAATTAGGACCCTAACAAACTTCCTTTTTGGCATTCTGTAACAAAATTTACTCCTAACAACAAACTACCCAACGACTCAAATCCCAAGATTATTTCAACATCTTGTCAACCTATTTATTGAAACACGTGAAAACAAAAATACCTATGAAAAGCAGAAAGAACAGACAACAAATAAAATCATATAACTAAGTTATATAAAACAACATAAGTAAAACATGTGTAACACAAAAGCATGCAATACTATGTGATTTACTAGCTAAGAAATAAAGTAGAATGTTAATAACAATATTGACAAAACACAAAATCAATAATAAAATTCAAACAAAATTAACCATATGACTTCCCATAAATCAATAACAATCAAAATTTCAAAATTTAATTAAAATCCTCCCCTAACTCATATATTTAATTCCCTGAAATAAATATTAATCTCTCTCTTTTAAGACAACTGTTTCTATTTTTCGTGAATTTTTAAATGTATATCATGAACAGTTATTTGCATACTAATATAAGTATAATTCACAGATAATAAACTGTTCTCACAAAAATTATTTTAAACCTGGATGGAGTAAATTGTATATGCTACACATATGTGAAAAGTGTCATTAAACTCATTTAAGCAACTCTCAAAATCTTAAATTAATGAGAAAGGACATGCAAAAACACACTGGCGAATGAATATACTCCTCAAAGTATGAAGTCAAACATAGTCCTACTAGGACATTTTTAAATGAAAAGCTCATAACAAATTTTCTTTGTGCAACTTTTTTCTCTCTCCCATCAATAAGTACACATATATATTTTTTTCTCATTTTTTCATATCTTATTTGTATACTTATCTCTATTAAGTAACTTAATGACCCCTGTAACGAGTTTTAAGGTGGTAACTCCAAGTCAGATGACCATAGGGCATCATGTTTTAAGATACCCCATCAGCTCAATTGCTCAAGTCAAGAAAGCTACGAAAACAATTACAAGATGTATCTCACTTTTTTATATATTTCAAATTTTGAATCACTAACATCTTTTTCTTTTATGAGGAATATACAAGAGTTTATGTGAATCTAATTCAAGGTCATTTCATATTCAAAGTCAATCCACCATACAGATGACCGACATCTCAAATCTCAAATACGCGATCAAAATCTACTCATAAGAGTTTGATGTGTGCAGTGCATAAGATACATGTAATATCATATACCAAGTACTCCAAACAAGTAAATTTATGAAAATTTAATTTATCATACATGAACTTTACTAGTACTTGATAACAAAATAACACGTGAAATAAAAAATTCTTTTTTTTTTAAGTTAATAAGAGGAAAATATGAAACTTCCTAATTTATAAAGAACATATGTGCATGCACAAATATATAAAAATATGAATAATGCAGATGTATGCACCAAAATAGCTACTCATTGAGGTATACCAACACTCTTACCTTTAAGAGTTGGGTGATCAGATTCATAATCTCTCATTTCACTCTTCTTAACATAAACTTTTCTAGAAGTAGAATTAATCCTAGTCAATTGTGTTAACATCTTGGTCAAGTGACTAAGCTGATTAGTAAGGAAGTCAACCCGACTGGATATATTCTGACTTTTATTCATATTCAAAAGTTTGTGACGCCTAAGCCTTGTGTGTCCAAATTCAATACAATTGTGACACGTAGGGATAAACCTAAGTCCAAATCTACATAGTTGCTGACATTGATTGGTGCGTTGGTTGGTCCTACGATGTCTAGTAGACCTCTGTTCTAAGATACCGTGGTTCTTGAAAGTACTAGCAACACGAGGATTAGAGTTATCATAGCCTAGAACTCCCCTATTCCCAGAAGTCTTGTTCAACACTAAAAGATTATCAAGTTTTCGAGATCCACTCAAGAGGAAATGGAATTGAGTGTTGGACTTCTCAAGATCGCTCATAAGGGTCTTAGCCTTAGTCTCCAAGGATTCATTTGCGACATTTAACTCACTAAAGCTTCTAGTGGACTTCTCAAGATCACTCATAAGGGTTTTAACCTTAGTCTCTAAATTCTCATTGACTAGTCTTAACTCACTAAGGCTTTTAGTAGACTCCTGAAGGTTAAATATAAGTCCCTCTCTCTAGCTCCAGTTCAATAACCTTCCTAAGGACAAATCTATTGATCTTTTTCACCTTAAGACTCTTGGGGAATAGTTGATCATAAGCCTCACAGATATCTTCCTCATCTTCAGATTATTCCTCAGAGCACTCACTACATTCTATGTCCTCAATCTTCTCACTAACCTTATCAGATTCACTCATAACCCTAAAAGCAAAAGTCGTAAAGTTATGATCCTCAAAATTGGACTTATCACTTTGATTGTCCGAGTTAGTCTCATTATCAGTGAGAGTAGCATTCATAGCTTTACCCATGATTTTTTATTGTTAGGGCATTCATTTCTAAAGTAGCCAAAATCTTGACACTAATGACATCTAATAGCCTGAGATTTCTTTCTAAACATCCTAGTATTTGTCTTCTCATGATCGTCATCTCTAAATTCACTAGGGCTATTTCTATAACTCTCTTGAGGTTTCTTTTTATTCATAAAGATTTTTCAAAATGCATTAACGAAATAAGCTATCTCCTCATCATTAAGGATCTTGGTATTAGTAGAGTTATATTATTATTCACAACAGTGTTCGGCCTAAGGAGTCGTCTTTCTTAGACTGAGGTAGGTTAAATTTATATTTTTGGAGAGATCCTATGAGTTCTTTAATCTTAATTGCATCTAGGTCCTTCCTTTCTTCAATAGCGATCACCTTAAATCTATATCTTTCGGGATAGATATCTCATAATTTTTCTCACAATTTAGCTTAGGGGATTCGCTCACCTAACTTAAAACTAGAGTTGACTATATCATATAGGTCAACATAGAAATCACCAAAAGACTCATCATCTTTCATCCTCATTTCCTCAAATTTAGTAGTCAACATCTACAACTTAGAGTTTTTAACAGTTTTGGTTCCCTCGTGTGTGGTTTCTAATTTATCATAAGCCTCTTTTGCATTCTCACACATGAACACTCATCTAAACTTCTCAGAGGATAAAATCATAAAAAAAATGCATGTATACCTCTACTATTTCAATTATATTCATCTAGCTCATTTTTAGACCAAGTGGAAACATATATAGGGGTAACTACACTTGCAACGATGGTAGAGGGGAAGTCCAATCTTTTTGTACACTAATCCAAACTCGTTCATCCATAGCCTTAAGAAAATATCTCATCCTAACATTTCAATAGGCATAATTCCCACCATTAAAATATGGGGGAATGGAAAGTGGTTGACTCATCTAGACAAATAACGTTATAATCGACTTTAAAAGCTCCAATAACAATTGAAAGTTTCAAATTAATGTTTTATTTAGACTCATATACAGAATTAACGAATTAAAAGTAATAAGTTACTTATTAATTATTTCTAGATGATTGAGTCAATTAATCCAATTTCACCATATGCTTGAATACCAAAATAAATCAAAAGAAGTAAATTAAAAAAATAATAAAAATGATTATGGAAAAAAGCCTTCGCAAATGATTAAAAATATTTAAGCATAAACAGTAAAATCCACTATAGACAAATTGACTTACAGTACGATCTAGATTCGACTAACCCGTAGTACTCTCTAACCTACTTCATGTAATCACAAATGTCCTCCTAGACTGCGTGCTCCTGCACTAGCTACAAATTTTATGGAATTATCTATCTCCCGTGGATAACAAAGAACTCCTCATTCTTGACCTATTGAAACTCATATTTCCTTCTTCAATCTTCAGGACTCTAATAGATTATACGAAAGTTGATCGTTTGGTATTTGATCATTAAATCTTTCTGTATTTTGATTTTGAGTTGAATATAAAATGTTATGGCTCGATCAACAAACTATGTGTTAGATGAATTTATAAATCAACAAAGAAGCGGTTGAATCAAGAGAGAACTTCGAATGTGTTGTTTAATCAATATGATCTCTATAATGGAAGAATAATTCAACACCCCTTTGGGATTGTAACGCCCCAAATTCTCGGAACTCGAAGCATTAAAAGAAATATTCATCTTCTTTGTTCGAACCCTTAAATGTTAACCAAAATAAGTTTTAAATGATAAAAGTTTTGAAATCTGAAACATATAGGAAGATGAAATTGAAATTTTTGTTCATATAGATTTGGACAATTTGGTGAAATTTTATTTTGGAAAACATTTGGAGGAAATTCAGCAAAATACCAGTTGCGCAGCAGCGGAAAGGAAAATATGTTTGACCTAGAAAACATTGTCAAAAATTTGTGTAATTTTAACAGAGACTATAACATTCATATATGTACAACATATAAAAATTTGGGGTCTGGACGAAAATGTTTGAAGCACGAAAATACTGCACAACTACGCTGGACAGAAAATTCGAAACAGTCCCAACACAGTTTACTAAAACAGGCATAAATTTTTCTCTAATATTATTTTAAGGCAATTCGAAAGATCACTATTAGAAGACTCATAGGCCTTTCACACGCCACTAATTTCACTCTAAAACATGCATTATAGCCCAAGTTATACCATTTTCAAATTTAATGGCAGAATCTGAAATTCAAAACAGCAGTAGATAAAATTCATGCATTGTCAATTCAACATTTGTAAAATATAGTTGACATGGAAAGTACATGAAACTGGACGAGATAAACATTAAAAACATTGTTAAGAGTGTCATCCAAATTTTCATAAAAAGGATTACAGAACCGGAAATTTTTACTAGAAAATTGAAAGCAATTTCAAATTTGCCGAGCACTCGCCATCATGCCAAACTACTGCCATGCCTCGATTTAACCTGTGAAATTTTAATAGGGGTGAGTATCATAAATAATACTCAATAGGAAGATACTTAAGTAATTGGTAAAAATAAATGTATTTTCAGAAATGCAAATTTTGGTTATTTGTGTCACCGTCACTCTCTAGCAAACCGGTGATCAGTCAATCCGCTTATTCTCGAGTTTTGATAACTCGTTCTCGAGTTTGATAACTCGTTTCATAATCTCTTTATCTCTTGTTCGAACCACCCAAAGGGTGCTTCCATCATCAGTAATACAATAACACGTTAATGCAAATCGAAAACAAATCATTTTATTCTACTTTACAAAAGTGTCGTAAAACACCCCTACCTTGAATGCTTGGAGTTTGAATAACCTTTGACGACCAATTTGTAAAGAAAAATGCAACGTGCTCCTTAGCTTATCCTTCAAATATTTTCCAGATTCAAAAGTGATTTACAATTGTGATTTGAGAAATGTTAGCTACAGATTTTTTTTAAAAGAGATAATGTCATTAATTGGAATGATAGTGGAAGGTTTTCTAGTAGTTGAAAGGATAGGAGTTAAAATTGTAAATGGGGATTGGAAGTGTACTTAGTGGGATTAAAACTAATTAAGACTAATTAAAATGCTTAAAGTGGAGTGAAGAATCCCATTTGACAATTTTTAAATTGCTGAAAATTTGAGCCAAATATAGGAAAAATATACTATGTTTTAAGGGTTGTTTGACATTCAAAATAAATGTATCAAATCTTGATTTTTTTTTTTATTTTTTTTTTTAAGGACTTGACATAAGTGGTAATCAATATAGAATGTGTCATAAAGAAAAAATAAAATTATGACACCTTACAAAATTTTAAGGCAAGTGTACACAACCTTACTATCGTGACCAAAACTTCCATTTAGACTATTAGGAATGGTCGTAGCAACGTCATAGAATAATTCAAATTATTTTCGAGTTATACAAGAAAATTTTATTTGAAAACGGCATAATATTTTTTTTTTCGGTCGCTACAAGGATGATCTAAGGCATGCATATTTATAATGGGAAGTGTTTCGGGGTAAAATATGGCTTAAAAATCATGAAATAAGATTTCACCACGTAACATGGCCGTTCTAGCACCATGGGTATGCCAAGCAAGGGCCAAGGTATTGTTTTTGGCGCTCAAGCTCCAAGCTAGAGATGGTTGAACAGTCGTGAGTATTTTTTATCACAACTTTCTCTCATGATATCGACTTGAAGTGATTCAAAGTGCGTTGAAAAGATAATTTAAAGGACTACAATTTTTTTAAGATAGCATTGTCTAAATTCCAATATTGTCTATGTGAAAAATGCATCACAACTTGCTTAAGAATTTGGAGCATGATTTATGCAACACTTCTATACTTCTTTGACTTTTAATTGCATTTCAATGATCATATGTGATCTTCTTAGCCATCATCGAAATCTTTGACTCCTTCAAAACCTATACTACCAATCCCAAGTCTTTTGACTTCAATATCAACTCAACTAACCTAAATTTGGAACACAAATAAAGTCAATTACAATTAAGACTCTAACATAGAGGACTGTTGGAAAGAGAACATCGGGTATGGTAGTTACTAAAAGGGAATAAGGAAACTCAATGTCAATATAGCTACAAGAGAAGGATATAGATTCTTTGGGGTTGAAGCCATTTGTAGAAATAATAGGGCTGAAATGGTTGCGACCTTTAGAAAACCTGTTAACGAAAATATAGATCCTCTAGATATTGAATATTTGGCGATAATGGAAAGACTCAAAATTGCATGTAATTGACAATTGACTATATCCATGGTAGAATCAGATTGTGGCAATGCAATAATAGCGATTCATAATCTCAACTTCCATGTTCAGGAGGGAACATGTATTTGGGAGTTGAAAGCATTGTTCCAAGACTTGGCATTTGCTCCTATTAGCAAAGATGCCAATCGAGCAGCCTACATGTTTGCACGACAAGCCTTATCGAGTTTCATTCTAATGTTTAGGTGGACCAGTCACAGCTAAACGTGCATTGCACGTTATTTTGAAATACTTTATAAATGCTGTAAAAATGATATTTGAAAATCAGTGAATATAAAAAATAGTTAAAAAAAAACTGTTTATATGAAATAAACTTTTTATACAATTTAATTATTTATTTACGTGTATGATAATAATTAACATTAATTTATATATATCCTACTATAATTCAATCAATTAATTCTTCAAATCCATGCATGTAAACTATATATATTTTGAGGGTTGTTCAATTTCTCTAGAAATACTAAAATTCAATTATTTATATATATGCATGTATATTAATTAACATTTACTTATGGATATATTAAATATAACATTAAATTATCAAGTTCATGTACACGTGCTTTGGAAGCTATTCAATTATTTTATGAGTAAATAAATTATTCAAGTTCATGAACACGTATTTATTTTCAAAATTAATCATAATATCATAAATTATTCTATGAGTATATAAATTATTAAATATCATATAATTTGGGAGTTATTTAATTATTATAGGAGTAGATAAATTATTCAAGTTCATGTACACTTATTTAATTTCAATATTATTCACTTAATCTATGATATAATGTCATTTGTCTAAATGTATATAAATTATTATTTTTCTATATGTATTAATTCAAATTAATTAAATTTCATGTTGGTTCACTCACACCACATTTGTTTAAATGTATATACATTATTTTTTTTCTATATTCATTGATTCAAATTAATTAAATTTTATATTCTTGAATCAATTTTATCGTTCTCATACAATTCAATTATTTATTTACGTGCATGTTTAATAATTAACATTCAATTAAATATATATTGAAAAAAATTAAGATACTATTGAAATAATTAAATTGTAGTAGGACTAAAATAGTCCAGAAAATGATTCTCACTTGATGTGATATTATTATTATTATTATTATTATTATTATTATTATTATTATTATTATTATTATTATTATTATTATTATTATTATCCCTTCCCATAGGGTGCGTTTGATTGTAAGGGTGGAAAGAAAATGTTTTACAGGGACAAGGTTTGCCTAGAAAATGTTTTGCAGGGAAAACGATTTCAAGTGTGTTTGATTGGTATAATTTTCCACGTGGAAAATTTTTGAATTTTCTATTCGTTTGACTTTGTTTTACATGTAAATTGTCCATTAAAATGATATTTTTTTTTCCACGATTAGTTATAAAATTTGTTTCCATTGCCAAAAAGTAAAAAAAAAAAAAAAAAAAAAAAGGAAAAAAAATTATTTCCTAAAAAATCATTTTTTTAATCAAAATTTAGTGTTCGTTTGATTTTGTTTTACATGAAAATTGTCCATTAAAGTGAAAATTTTTTTTACCATTAGCTACGAAATTTGTTTCCATTGCAAAAAAAAAAAAAAAAATTTCCAGTCAGGCTGGAAAATTTTTTCTCACCAAAAAGGCGGGAAAAGTTTTTCATCAAAAAGTCGGAAAATGCACACGTGTGGGCTAAACCCGAAAAATATTTTCCGTGAAAAGTGGAAAATATTTTCCTAGTTGCCTGGAAAATAAAGCGTATCAAACACGCCCTTATTGTAAACATAGTTGAATGTGATTTGAATGGATAAAATAGTTCTTATCCAAGAAAAAAAGAGGAAAAAAAAGTGGAAATTACACCCTCCCCTACTTTTGAAAATCCAAATTCCAAAATCAGATTTCGTCTTTTTTTTTTTTTTTCAAAAGTCAGATGTTTTTAATATAGATACATGTTTTTAATATTTAATTAAATTTTAATAATAATATTATAAAAACTAAATTATATACACCCCAACCCACCCCACCCAACCTAACCTGAAATTTAATCCCTAATTTCCCATTTCGCGTTCAGATCTCCCCCCTTCCCTATCTCTCTCTCCCTCTCGGCGGCGTGGAAGGGCCGCCTCCACCACTGCGCCGCCACCTTCTAAGAAAGTTGGAACCGTATTTCGTGCGGCGTCGTCCACCAGCTTCAATGTCCTCCACTACCGACGCCTCGCCGCTGCAAATCTTCGCCCTCTCACGCCGATCTCTCTCTCACTGTCCCTTCTCCTCCCCCTCCCCTTCCCCTTCTCCCCCTCCTCCGGCGGCGTCGCGACGCTGCTGCCGGCAGCGTCGCTGCTGCCCTTATTTTCAACAGCGTCGGCGTCGCAGCAGAGTCGCGACGCTGCTGCGATTTAGGGCAGCAGCACTTATTTTCAGCAGCGTCGCGACGCTGCTGCCGACGTCACAGCAGCGTCGCGATCCATCTGTTCTCCGGCGCCACCCTCTGAAGATCGATGCTGTGTAATTTGGCACTTATTGCAAATAATGGAACTGCCCTAGTCGTTTGTGTGTGAATTTCATTTCCCCTATGTGAATTTTGTAATTTTAATGGTGTTTGCGTGGTGGTACGGTAGTTGGTGGTGGTTTGTAAATGGGGGCGGTTCGACGGTGAGGTGGTGCCAACTTGCTGGCAGCTGAGGCGGTTTTTTTTTTTATAATGGTTGTGGTGCGATGCAGGCAATGGTTCGGTGGTTTGGTGAGTTGTGACCTGGGTTGTGACCTGTGACCTGAGTTGTGACCTGGACTGTGACTTGTGACTTGAGTTGTGACCTGGACTGTGACTTGTGAACTGGACTGTAACCTGAGTTGTGACCTGGACTGTGACTTGTGACTCGAGTCGTCAGAATCGGAGCAGTTGCCGGAATGGTCACCGAAATCGGAGCAGTCGCCGAAAAGGTAGCCGGAGCAGTCGTCGGTGCCGGAGAGGTCACCGGAGAAGTCGCCGAAATAGTCATCGGAGCTGTCGCCGGAGCGGGGGGTGGTGGAGATGGGGGTGGGTTAATTATATATATATTTATTTATTTATTTATATTTTTTTAATATTTATATATATAAATAAATATTTATATATGTGCGTATGTATAGGTCAAAATTTCTGATTTTTGAAATGTGAAAGTTGTTTTGTTATTTTTGAAATAGGGTAAAGATAAAGTAGGAAAACTGAATTTTTCCAAAAAAAAAAAATTGAAGTGAATCCAACAAATAACCCTTTTACAATATTGGGTCCTTCTCAGCCATTTCTTGGTTCCACCCCAATACGTGAATGACACGTACCACCAAAGTAAACCCTAAAATAAAACGCACCCAAATCACCAGGGTTTTGCCTCCCGTCCTCTCCCCCCTTCTCCTCGTACTCTGCTGCAGCCGCGGCACTTGGGATCTCCACCAAAATGGTGTATGCCGGCAAGAAGACGGTAAAACTACCCATATTCTTCTCTTACAAATCGTACACATATACTGAATCGCATAAATTTTGTTCTATGTTTTATTAGCATTTTTTTTTATCATAATAACATTTTTTTGTAAAAAATTGGAAAAAAACTGCAGAAAAAGAGTCATGAGAGCATAAACAACAGGTTGGCTCTTGTGATGAAGAGTGGTAAATACACTCTTGGTTGCAAGACTGTCCTAAAATCCCTCAGGAACTGTAAAGGTACATTTGCACTATTTTTTTATATAATAAAAATTACATTTGGGATTTTATGTAATAATGGTTTAGGGGCTGTTCTCTTTGTGTTTTAGTTTTGTGTTTTGAGTTTTGAATTCGTTTTGTATTTTGTGTTTTGAGTGTCTGTTTTGAAATTTCTGAAAACGCGTTTTTTTTGTCATTCTGAAAAACTGTTTCCGAAAACATAAAAATGGAAATGCGTTTACTTTGAAATTTTGAGAATTTTTTTAATTAATATTTTATTCAAAAAATCTGATTATTCAATAAATTTTAATGGTTTAATGTTAATATAGTATTAACTAACATATAAATGTTGAAATTGGTGAAATGTCAATTTTTTTTTCAAGATATTAAAAACACAACCTAAATTACATTTGATGAAATAGTTCAATCGATACGATTAGAAGTTTACGTGTCATGACAAAATAAGCAGATATTGAACAACATACAAAATAAATCCACGGAGTCATGTGCCTTTTGTTTTATTTTAGTTTTAAGTTTTACAATATTTAAAGTTGAAATAAATTAAGTCCATGATCATTATTAGAAAACTTTTTTTTTCTTCACTCATTTTGACGTTTCTTTTGACGTTGGGCATTTTGACGTTCAATGAGCAACATTATTTGTCATCACTTCTCCAAGCTAGATTCTGTATTAATACAATCCTTTTGCCGACGAATATTCACCATGGCCACTTTGACATGCTCAGCCAATTCACTAGTTTACTGATTACTTGTTCCATAACCAAAGTATATACTCCATTTTGTAAAGAAGAATGCAAAAATAATCAAAATAGGAGACATGTCAGATTTTGAAGCATAAATTTGCATTGCATTTGTTCAGTTACATCTCTTGTATTGCTAGCAAAAGTTAAAACGAGTTAAATATATGATATAGGCACACGCGGCTTCAAATTTCTACCACTAGCTCAATTCAATCAGCTTTCTTCTATAACCCGATTTTTCAATTTTCCGGTCTTCTTCCTCAAAGTCCATTCCTCAGAACAGTCGTCATCCTCCAAGGCTATACTCTCCGGAACTTTTTCATCACCGGCAGAGCTACCCACTCAATCCTTTCCTCTGCAAGATTCAATAATTCCTCGTTGGCATCCTTATACCGCACCAAATGCTTCCCCAAAATGTTATCAAACGATTTCACCCGACCCTCGCACCAAGATTTATCCAAAGGACGATAAATTTTGATACTTTTGTCAACGTCTTGCTCATACAATTCCTTCCCTGCCACTTCCACCACCACAACCACCACCTCTGCCTCCACCGCTGCGTCCCCCTCAATCTCCTTGGTATCCACCACCACCTCCTAAAATCATAGCAACAAATCTCGAATTAAGAACAATTAATCACGAAAATATAATTATACAAGGCCAAATCCGAAAATTTAAATCCAATCCCAAATTCACCACCACTGCAATCAACCAATCACCACCACTGCAATCACCGCCAGTCACCACCACCACAGCCTACCATCACAACCACCAGTCATCAACACCACCATCTCCTTAGCTCAATTTGGAGATTCACGTGTGATGCTAGAAAATAGCATCAACACCACCATCTCCTTAGCTCAACACCCCCACCTTCACCAGCAGACTCCACCCATTTCACCATCACGAAAACCGAGACCAAGCTGCAGCCTAAACCACCTCAAACTACCTACTGCAAAAGACCACCAAGCTGCAAAAATGAGACCTCAACCTCAAAACCTAACTGCTACACACACTCGAGCCTCAGCTTCCATCCCCAACTTACCAAACCAACAACCAGCAGCTTACACCATCACTAACAACACTACCTCCAGCTTACGAGACCAACAACACCACACGGCCATCGACCCAGAACCACCAAACCGAAGCTCACCTCAACCTAGACACTGCACTAAGCCAAAACCCCAAGCTACAGCCTCCAACACAGCTGCCACAGTCACAAATTCGAACTCCAAAACCACCACCATCTTCACCTCCAAAATCGACAACCACCTGCAACACCTCCACAAGTTCACCTCACCAACATCACACAATCAACCACAAAACCAAGAAAACACGAAAACCCATGGACTTACCTCACTTCGCCACCCATTTGCAGCTCGAACACTACCAGAAAAACCCAAGAATCCGAGCCAAGAAACCCAAAAGCTCGAACCCATAACACCTCGGTTTAGCCTTCAATCCGCGCCAAATTTACTGCACCGGCGCCACCACTACCATAAGTGGTGGCGCTGCCACCTACCGCTGTCGGCGATGGTGGTGGAATCAGAGAAAGGGGGCGAAGCCCCTTCCCTCCCGTCGCTCTCTCTCTCTCTCTCCGTGGAAAATGAGAGAGAAATGAAGAGGCTTTTTCATTTGTAACTTGTTTCCCGTGTTTTTGAACGTTTTCGAGTTTTCAACAGAAAATGCCCAAAACGACATTTTCCCCGTTTTCTGTTTTCTTCAGTATTTTTTTTTGTGTTTTCGAAAATACGTTTTCGAAAACGGGAAAGAGAACACGTTTTCACCGTTTTGAAAAATCGAAAACAGAAAACGGCTTGAAAACAGTAAAGAGAACAGGGCCTTAATATTTTTGCGAAATGAAAATAACAGGAAAATTGATATTGATATCAAATAACTGCCCGCCGTTGAGAAAGTCGGAGATTGAATACTACGCCATGCTTGCTAAAGTTGGTGTTCATCATTACAATGGAAGTACGTTTTTCCTGCTTAAACTAATTTTTTTTTTTTTTACCTGCTTAGATATACTCAGCAATTTTATTTTATAAGAATGAATGGATGGATTTTCAGTACACGAGATTAATGACCATATGCTTTCAACGTTTCAATGCTTGCTCGTTAGTATGGAATTTCTATAGCAAACATCAATTTATTCTTGGATAACATAGCTGAAGTATTAGAGGACAGTCCGTTCTTTTTTTTTTTGATTTTGAGAATATACAAATTGGAACTTGAATGGAATCATTGGAAAAATAGAAAGCATTACATAAGAAAACAAAAAATACATTGAATGCAGTGTCAATTTAACTCATAAAATCATACCTTCTCGTGCAGGTGCGTGGGTAATGGATTCACAATTTTACATGAATCACTTGATTAATTGTTTTAGGTCTTTCTTGGGATTGAGATTATGATTCTACATTGGTTTGCATAACCTGTAATCTTTTGAGGTTTTCTCTTTTGTTTTTGACAAATATTCCTTCCATTTGTGAGAGTATGTTTGGGATTTGGCTTCAAAATGTAGGAATCAGGCAAAAACTAGCAATAATTAGATCGGGCAAAGGACATTTGATAAAGTAGATTGACTTTTTTTTTCTTATGTTGAGTTATTGGCTTGGTAATTAGCCCCTTTTTGTCTCACATTCTTTCAAAACTCTTTTTTTACCTAGTCATTTTGCACTACACGAATACAAAATAAAATATTTTAGACGGAAAGCCAAAATTGGTCCCTACATTTTAACCACACATTCTCCAAAGATTTACTATTCAAAGTGATGTTTTCCCAAAAAAATGGCTACCAAACAGGGGTTTAATAGAAGTAGGAATCACTGAAGGTTAATGTATGGACACATTGGTGCACATGCAAGTCCTGCTTGTTCTCTTGCTTAGTATCCTTGAAGTTTTTATCAGTTGTGGTTTCAGGCTCTCGAGCCCTAATACATCGAAACTCCTTGACTGATTTTGTGTTTCCTGGTATTGTTGTCTGACTACTACTTTCTAGAGAGTTTCTGAACTCTCAGTCTCACCTAAATGTCATTCTCTTATTCTTCCTGCCTATATGTATATGTAGACAATGTTGATCTGGGAACAGGATGTGGAAAGTATTTCCGTGTATCATGCCTCAGCGTCGTTGACCCTGGTATTACACCATTTTCTTAACCCTTCAAAGTCGTAACATTTTTTCTCGTCCAAATAATTAACGTGGCTGACTAGTGTTCCATATTTTCAGGTGATTCTGATATTATCAAGTCTCTGCATGGAGATCAGTAGATTGCCATGTTAGAAAAAGTAGAACCATATTTTCTTGGGTTATGAAGAAATCTTTTGTCCACCCAAAAAATTTGTGTTTTGGAAATTATTGTTTTCAATGGCGCTCGAGGAATATTCAAAGGTCTCCTAGTTCTGAATGTTTATCTTTTGACTTAATTTTGAGAGGATATTGTTTTTGGGCCCTTGATTGATTGAAGACTAAGAAGCACAAATTCAAATACTATACAATATAAATATATGCTGATACAACTTTTTTTAAAAAACTTAGGATATGTGGACACCTTTTCTTGGTATATTTTCATTAATATGCCTATGTTTGAAACCCTTGGTATAAAAATATTAATACGTTTTCTAAAATTCTTAATTGCTTCAAATTCATTTTGTTCAATATCACCAAAATTAGCTTTTCATTATCATTAAAATAATACTCTAGCAACCTTGCAGTCTAACACTTTCAATGATATCAATTGAATTTTTATCATTGTTCTACATTTTTTATTCTTCTTTTAAATATAGATTTAATTTTTTTAATTTAGCTCTTGTTTGATATCTTTTATTTCAAATTTTTTTTATATACTTACTTTCAACTAAACATTCACATAACAAAATATTTTGTACGTAAATTTAAAAAAAATTTCTTACTATTTCGGGCTTGGGTCTAAAAGAATGATTGTGATGACAAACCTTCATATCGTTCATGCTTTGGATACCCTATAACAATCGAAGGCTGTTGAAGTGACTAATTCTTGTAAATTAGGGCAAATTTTGGGATTTTAGTCATAGGCTGCATCCCTTCTTAGTTTTGAGTTTTCTAAACCATTTTGTTTTGGTTCATTCTCCACATTTTTATTGGGCTGCGAGAATTGAAACTGCATCGTTAACTTGGAAGGCTAGGGATTATAATCGACGTCGATTCGACATTTTGAACATCTCTAATTCAAAAAAACGAACATGAAACTTCGATTTCATTCGGCTCCTTTATAGAAGTTTTAACCACACATTGTTCAAAAATTCATTATTCGAAACATAGAAAATTTCAAATAATGGACATCAAATAGGGACTCATAATTTATTAATACAATTTTACATTTATTAAATCACTATTTATTTCAATAATAAAATTATATTTGTCAACCATAGTTTTATATGTATTAAAAGATTTAATCATTGTGTATTTTAAATTTGAAAAAAAAAACAAAAAACCTCTAATTGTCAATTAATTTAAAATTATAGTTGTATATTTTCAATAAATATTATTTATTTTCAATAAGTTATTGATAACTATTAAGTTAAAAAAAGTTGTCAATCTATGACCAATAATAATGAGTTTTAAATGAATTTCAAATCAATAAAACTCTTCTTCCCATATCTAACGTATCGAATATGTATAGAAAATAATTAAAAAATACGATAAGTATCAAAAATTTAAAAAAATAAAAAACAAAAAAAATAATAATTAAAAAACGCGTAAAAGAGTATCCAAGCTTGGATACATATAGTATATGAATATGTAATGAATTTGCAATGATATGTGCTTCTTAAATTGAAGATGTTTGAATCTTTTTCTAGTTTCAAGTTTGTTTTGGCAAGTGTGACACATTGGTTTGTGTTGTAAACAACTATCGATGCCCTTTGACAGACAAGGCTATCACTGTCAATCAAGATCGTGAGTCTCATTTCATTTCGTCTTTCCAACTCGGTCTTGCTCAATTTCTTCGATGTATTAATATCACAATTTGAAGTTTTACTTCTCGAATCCCATCTATTACGAACTTGGGGTGATTAATGGGGGTTTTCTTTATGATATTATCGAGGGTAAATTTATTTTCCATGAAAATGTGATTTTTCATCTAATTTTTTACTTTTATGCTATTTAATTGACAATTTTTTTCACGAAAAATATTCTTCTACTTTTGATCAAGTGGCAATATTTACCTTGAAAACAAGGAAAATATTTTATTTAGGTAGATATGATTTTTACTGTCTAGGTAATTCGTTTTCTCTTTCTCTCTCATCTATCTCATCTAATCACCAATAAAAAATGGACAAGTATAATACTTTTTAGATTGAAAAATAAATTAATAAAACACATTTAATAAATAATTTTCATACGAATAAATTTTAGACAATTGAATTGTCTGGAATTTATTTTCTTTCCATGCAAATTTTATGCTCCCAGCCAAATGCACCCTTAGTTCCCAACCCTTTCGTTGGGTAGCAATTTCATTTTCATTCAAGTTCCTTTTATCCCTCGTGTTCCTGACATTTCGTTAATTATTACGAATTTTTAATACTAATAATTTCATTTTTACTGTTAAGGTCCTGTAAAAAGACAATTTCACTCTTTTAACTCTAAAGGAAACTAAAAAGAGAGAAAAAGTAACAAAAACAAACAAAATTAAATTAATGGAAAATAGAAAAAAGTTGGGATCTATTATTTTCATTCAATATTCTTGTATATTTATTTCGCTCTAAATTTATATTAAAAATTATAAAATTATAAAAAATATATTATATTCATTCACGTTACATTTCAACATTATCCTTATTAAATTCATTTATTATATTTACACTACTTTTATATATATTTCATGATCATGAGAGTTTTGGAAAAGGAAAATGAGGTTGTCTACTACAATTTCAAGCAAAATACAACAAAATTACACAGTCCTTGGTCAATGTAAAGCAGCTCAAACTCCAGGTAGAAACTTGAAGGAAGAAGTCAAAAGGTAAGGGATACAACACTCAAAAGGTTTGAATAAAATTAGGTACATATTTGAGCCTTTTTTTTTTTTTTTGTGTACAATACATTTTGAAAGGGTTAATTTCTCAAACGGTCACTGAAGTTACGTCAAAATTTCAAAACGGTCACTGAAGTTTAAAAGTTGCACTAACGGTCACTGAAGTTACGTCCAGTTTCACAAATGGTCACTGAAGGACCTTTTCATTCTAATTGAAACTCAATGAACCAAAATAATTGAAGCTTGCACCTTGAGGACCTAAATAAAAAATTTGACAATAAAACAAATTGACTAACCTGAAACAACAGCACCGCCTTATTAATTCAGCCCACCACCACAAATTTTATTCTTTCCCTCCCAGCACCACCACGCCTTATTAATTCAGCCCCAACTTCCTCAATCCATCTGCTCTTATCTTATCATTTACCATTTTCTCTTCCTTTGCAATCAAAACCTGAAACAACTTGAACTAATGGTATTGATTCGTGTTTATCAGAAAAAAATTGGGTTCGATTTACTGATTTTTTTTTTTTCGGTAGTTTTAAAAATGGTTTTTTCTTCGAATTTATTGGCAATGGAACCACCATGGGGGACGTTCTGTCAATCGTTTGCTGAAACAGAAGCACTAACAAAAGTCTTGCAGAATTCGTTTGCAAATCCATCAATTGAGAATAATTCCAGGCATGAAATTTCGACGGATACGGTTTGAGTCTTTTCTTGTTAGTCCCGAATTGATGCCTGTGCAGACACCCACTGTGGCGAGAGGTTTAGGAAGTGGAGTTCCGGTTTCGAAACGTCGGATTGATGCGCCGACGGGAAAGATAAATAAGCGAAAGTCGCGGGCGGCGATGACGACGTTCATCACAGCAGATCCGGCGAATTTCCTACAGATGATGAAGCAGGTGACTGGGGTGAGATTCGGCGGTTTGAAGGGTCAGTTTGCGGCAGCACAATTGGTGAAGCTGGCGCCCCAAAGACCCAAAATTTTTTGGAGGTTTTAAGGATTTTACGGGGAGGGAGGTGTAATAGTGATGGAAGAGATGCATTTGTTTTATTGTCAAATTTTTTATTTAGGTCCTCAAGGTGCAAGTTTCAATTATTTTGGTTCATTAAGTTTCAATTAGAATGAAAAGGTCCTTCAGTGACCATTTGTGAAACTGGACGTAACTTCAGTGACCGTTAGTGCAACTTTTAAACTTCAGTGACCGTTTTGAAATTTTGACGTAACTTCAGTGACCGTTTGTGAAATTAACCCCATTTTGAAATAGTAAATTGTTGGAGAACGTGTGATTAAAAATTAAGAAAAAAAATTGGGGTTGCACGCAATATTATTTTATTGAATAATATGTGGTTAAAAAGAAAATACAGGAAAATATATTTTTTAAAAATGGGGATCAAATAAGGTCTAAAAAGCACTCGAGTCCTTGTTTGTTCTCAATTATTTTTAAAATACATTTTTTCTCTCTTATTTTCAATCACATTTTTCAATAAAATAATATTATACGTAAATCCAAAAATCTTCCTTATTTTTAACCACACATTTTCCATCAAATCACTATTTCAAAATGCATTTTTGGGCTCAAACATGCTCTGAACTTTGTAGAAAGAAACGGAAAAGGCACGAGGTTTTGAAGATGAATAGGAAATATTAGTGGATAAAATTAGAGTGATAGATTTTATATGGTTTCAACTTTTTCTATTTAAGTTTATTTATATAAGGTTAAAAAAAAAAAAATAGATGAAAATAGCAGCTCTCAAAAAGTTTTCTTCTATTCTAAACCCCAACATCATTCCCTTGGAGGCGGCTACCACCAACCAAGAAGTGTAATTCAGAATGCTATCTTCTTTCCTCTACTAGACTTAAGGCTTATTATACCCCTTATCTAGAATCAAGAATATGTTGGATCTTTAATTCCATAGATTGATAAACAACCCCAGATTCTATTTATCATCATGCCAAAGGGTCCCATGTCAAATTATCAAGAATTCAATAGAAGAGAAAACATACCTGAATCCATGATGATAAATCAATTGGAGGTATAAGGTCTTCCAAATGCGAATCATGGTACTCAATTGATTCTTTCTCATATATGGGAAATGAGGAGATATATAATCGTGAATGATTAGCCTTAGGGACGATAACCCTTGAGGTCTAGATTTTAATTAGAGTCCCATTAACTTTAATCATTCTACTAAGGGAAAAAATCATATTTAAGGTGTTTTCTTTACCTCAATTCAAAAATAAGGTAAATAGTTTAAAAATTCAAAAATCAGGTATTTATTTAATTAATTAAAAATATTTATTAAATAAAGATAATAAAGTCACATTTTGTGATTAATGGTCACATATTCATAATTTTAAGTTACAGATTTATTTACTGGTCACATATCGTCAAATTTTTTGATCGCAAATTATTTCGAGGTCACATATCAAAAAATTTGTAGGTCACAAATTATTTCGAGGTCACAGATTTTTAAATTAGTTGGTCACATATTATTTCGAGGTCACAGATTATTAAAATTTTAGGTCACATTTGAGTAATTGGTCACAGATTGACAAAATTTTGGTCACAGATTGCCGATACTTGGTCACAGGTCACAGATCGACCAACACAGACTACCCAGCCACAAAACACACGACTGAACCCCAACATCGATTGATCCACCACCACCAAAAGCCAACCACAACCACCACCGCCAGCCAACAACAATAGATCCACCAACCCCAACAAAAATAGACCAACAGCCAACCACCACCACCAGCCAACAATAGATCCACCACCACCAACGGCCAACCACAACCACCACCGCCGGCCAACAACAATAGATCCACCAACCCCAACAACAATAGACCAACCCCAGCTGCTCCACCGTAAACCACCACCCACAGCAGCGTCGTGACGCCAACGCTACCGTGGGGTCGCAGCAGTGCGTCGATGCGCAAGAAGACGTCGCCGCTTCGCGCCAGGTCGCTGCCGCTTCGCAGCAAAGACGTCTCTCGTGCGAAGGCGAGCGGTCGCCGCTAGCGACCAGCTGCTGCGGGATCGCAGCCGCCGTCGCAGCTGCCGCGATTCGCAGCAAAAAGGGGGTGGGGAGGGGGAGGTAGAGCCGTGGAGGGGGAGGGAAGAGAGAGGCGAGGGGAGGGAGAAAGAGAGGGGGAGGCGAGGGGAGGGAGAAAGAGAGGGGAAGGGGAAGGGAATGAATTAGGGTTAAACAGCTTTTATACCACCTGATTTTTGAATAATAAAATTTGGTCCCTGAATTTTGAATTCCAATCTTTAAACACCTGAATTATTATAATTTCTCTTCTACTAATAGGTAACTACACGTTGCAAAGTCCATACCTAATAGATGCTTATGGAGTCCAATAACTGGATCACTTAAACAAACCCTACTTAATTAGATAGCCCATGTAACAATTGTTAATTAAACATATAAGCCCATCAAAAAAAGGAAATAACATCCAAGAATCTACAATTTGTATTACATATCTTTTCTTAAGACAATTATATTTCACGACCTTAAGTACACACTAAATTTGTTATTTGTCTTGAAACATCTCCTAAGTTACAATCTGGTCAATCTCCTACACGAGATCAAATCAACCTTTTTTACACTTGTTTTGTAACTAGATCCATCAATGATCACTATATTATATATTTAATGACATAGATCATGTATGGATGTGCAGCAGAAAATTACATGCAATGTGATCTCAAACATGTCTATTTTTAACAGTTTTTTTTTTTTAGATCAATCTTAGTCTTTTCAACCTCATCTTTAAACCATAAACAAAAAGACTATATTCAAAGTTGTTGGAATCTGAACTCCGACCTCAATAAAATAAGAGCTCCTTATCCGATGTGAGCTCATCATTTTATGATAACGCAATATGGACGACATCATAATGACCCGATAGTATCCAACCTCAACAGGCAATTAGAAATAAGATCACGGGAATACCTCGCAAGCTCGACACTATAGCTGATTTGATTGACAGACTTGAGTTGTCCAATAAGGATCTCATTCTCCCTATAAATAAGGAGAAATGGTCCCCTCCAAATGGGGGCTCGACTTACCTCACGACTCAGTATAATAAACTCTTACTTTTCTACAAATCTCTTTGTAAAATGGTTATGTACTTGGTTTTCGAGGCAATTATCAGTAAATACAAATTTAAACCATTTACTTTATTTTGCAGAAAACCAAATGTGTATATAAATATCACAAATATTAGTCTAATCAAAAGAATATCCATCGAACACAAACTTCCACTAAATCAGCATATTATCAAATAAAACTACACATATGAGGGGTATACTCATGAAAGACTTTAGGTGGAAAACCCTTAGTGAGCGAATCCGCAATCATGGAGTTTGTTTCTATATATTTTATAGACACTATATTGCTCTGAAATCTCTCCTTAACAATTAGAAACATAATGTCTATATGCTTAGACTTCGAAAAACTTATGTTGTTATTTGAATATAGCACTGTAGGTTTATTGTCACAAAAAATCTTAAGCGATCTTTCAACACTATCAATAATTCGTAACTCAGTGACAAAATTTCGTAGTCACATCACCTAATTTGTTACCTCATAACAAGCTATGAATTCAGCTGCCATTGTGGAAGGAACTATGAGTGACTGCTTAGCACTCTTCCAGGTAATAGCACCTGTCTACCTCGAAGTGGATTTCATAGTGTCTTGGCAACCTGCAAAATGGAAATATCCAATGATCTCCAAATGATCTGACTTCGATATGTGAGCGTGTAGTTTTTTGTTCTTTATAAATACCTCATAACCCGTTTGACTGCTTTCAAATGATCAATTCCAAGGTTACTCATATATCTGCCTAACATTCTTACTATGAAGGCTAGATCCGAATGCGTACATACTTGAGCATACATAAGACTCCCTATAGCCGACGCAAAAGGAAACTTTTGCATCTCTTTCCTTTCCATCTCATTCTTGAGACATTGATTGAGATTAAACTTGTCACTATTGGCAATGGGAGTATCTCCTTTTACACAATCTTTCATGCTACATCTAGCAAGAACTATTTCAATATAGCTTTTTTATGATAACTCAAGGATACTCCGAGAATGATCTCAATGTATCTTAATTCCTAATACAAAAGAGGTGTCCCCAAGATCTTTCATTTAAAAATTCTTAGTTAGAAATCTCATGTTTTCGTGCAATAAGCCTATATTTCTCCTGGTTAATAATATATCATCGACAAAAAACACTAGTGATAAGTGTAGTTTCTACACTTATTCGAGGTCCTAAATGATGATATTTACTGTTCTTTAGATAAAATACTACCTAATTTGTGTTATATTTCATTTCGTAGGTAAAACTCAATATTTGATGAAAAATTGGAGAAAAGAATGCAAAAATAGCGAAAAATGGCTCCATTGTATCAAATAAAAGTTTGGGGACTAAATCACGACATGCTTATAGATGATTCGGACTTAGTATCGATGATTGGAGAGATGTTGGAGTCAATTAGATGAAGTTAGAAGATGGAGGATCAAGAAAATACAAAGAAATAACCAAAATATATAAGGAATGAAATTCGGGGACCAAAGTGCAACAATTGAAAGATTTTATGCATGCGCGCTCACAGGCTTAGTTTTTATCTACCGAGAGCAAACCAATTGAATGGTGCGCGAGCAAGGAATAACACAGTGGGCGCGCACCGGCTAATTCTGGGCATGAACGATCCAATTTTTTGGTTTTATCCAAATTCCTATAAAAACAAAATTTAACCTACTTTCTAGAGTGGGTGAACGACGTGAACGATTCAGACCATATCAAATCCAAATTTTCACCACAATAAAGAGTCTAACACATCAATTCAAGGCGAATCATATAAGAATTTTGAAGATTCATAGCCCAATTTAAAATTTTGAGTCAAGAATGCTGATTTTTCCTACTTCTTCCATCTTTCTTATTTTCAAGTGATGTTTTTTCCAATTATTCATGTATAATTTAATTATAAGAATGTTAGGCTAGTTTTTCATTGTATTGGATGAATGATGATCCATATTGCTCATTTATTTTAATTCGAGACAATTAATTTAGTACTTCTTGATTTTTCTTGATTGGTTTTTCATTCTCATTACTTGATCACTAATTAGATAGTAAGTTATTTGTTGTAGTGTAGAAATACTCACAATAAGTCTAGAATGCGTCCTTATTTATAGGGAGAATGTGATCCTTATTGGACGACTCAAGTCTGTCAATCAAATCAGCTACAGTGCCGAGCTTGCAAGGCATACCAGTGATCTTGTTTCTAGTTGCCTGTTGAGGTTGGCTACTATCGGTCATTATGATGTCGTCCATATTGCGTTATTAGAAAATGATGAGCTCACATCGGATAAGGAGCTCTTATTTTATTGAGGTCGGAGTTCAAATTCCAATAACTTTGAATATAGTATTTTGTTTATGGTTTAAAGATGAGGTTGAAAAGACTAAGATTGGATGAATGATGATTCCTATTGCTTATTTATTTTAATTCGAGACAATTAATTTTGTACTTCTTGATTTTTCTTGATTGGTTTTACATTCCCATTGAACTATTTGATTGTTTGATCACCAATTAGATAGTAAGTTGCTTGTTGTAGTGTAGGAATACTCACAATAAATCTAGAATGCGACAAAATCAACACATGGACAATAGGTATTATGAATAATTTCTATGACATGTCCAATCATGTGCAATAAATCATGTGAATCAATGCATGTTTTTATATGAATTCGGACTAGGAATATGATCGGGTCGTGTTAAATATAGGTTTAATATATCTTGAAAAAGAATATTGAATAACAGTGGATTATCAATTGTCTTGAATACACAAATTTACTAGATTAAGATTAAGAATTGAACTAAACAGCAGTATGGGGATTCATGATTTCAATACAAACATTCACATATTAGATATACACTTTATTTGCATTGTTAGTTTATGATTAATATAGATTACATACAAATAATCTCTTTTTGATATTACCACACGTCAAATTTAATAGTAGCTATTGAACTACAAATTAGACCTTATTCCTCGTGGGAACGATACTCTTAACTCACAAATCTTATTACTTGTACAACGATCCCGTACGCTTGCGAATTTCACGCGAACAAGTTTTTGGTCCCGTTGTCGGAGAATAACGGATTTAATTTTAGTTTAGTAGTTTATATTAAATTCGATTTTTTTTTATTCTTTTTATATTTTTTTTTATTGATTTTGGCTACCCACCTTGATTTCTCGTACTTGATATTCTATCCAGGTGTCGTTCAGCAATGCATCTAAGATTCTAACACGGCATGGTGAAAAGATTTTTGCAACAAATAACCTTGAAATGGACGACGAGGAAGAAGATATATATTGTGAATTATGTTATGGGGTGCATTATACTGGCTACTGCGTGAGTACATACACTGAACTTTTTCAGCTCAAGCTCATGCGGTTTAAACAATATTTAAGATGTCGAAAACTAGCAATTGACACATCTTTTGAAGCATATATGCCTGTGGGTGAGTGTATCTCTTCCGACACATTTGTGGAATTTGGTCCTTCCATGTTGAACGAGGATGCATTTGCAAAATACTACACTGATCTCACCAAGTAAGATGAAAACAAACAGTGTATTGGAGATGGCATATTCTGGTATGAATTTAAAAGGTGGGGATACAATCCACTCGAAACGTTTGAAAGAAAGAAGTTTACATTGCCCGTGGATTTAAATTGTGAATCGGTCATTCAACCAGATGAGATATCAATTATGGAAGACGAGAACAAAGACGATGAAAGATCAATTACAAATGAACAAAACGAAGAGGTGCCAATTAATGAAGAAAGATTTAACCAACATTCTGTCGACTTCATTAATTGCCCTATCATTGAATTTGTAATTAAGCCCAAAAGGAAGGAAGAAGTCTACGTATTCAAATCGGAAGAGATAGACATATCATATCACATTGTAGAAGGCAGTGTTAAAACTTGTAGAAGCAATGAAGAGTAGAGTAAAGTCAAAAGAGGCAAACTGAGCAAGGCATCAAAAACGTTCTTCAGAATTTTATGATACCGAAACAACAAAGTCAAGTTAAAGACTTTAAACAAAGCGCTCATTGGGAGGCCACCCAATACTTCTATCCCTTTTATTTATTCTGCTTTTTAGATTTAGAATAATTTAGATTATATTGTTTATTATTCAATTTTAGGGACTCATCATCCATACCTTGTTTTCCCTTTAGTTTTCGATATGTTAGTTGGTTTATTAGATGTTAGAGCTAAGTAACACGTGTTCCAAATTTTTGAGCCTTAACGCTTTATTCGATCGCATTGTGTAGAAATATGATATCGCAGAATATTTAAACCAATATTGACCAATGAGCCAACGAAAGCAATATGAAGTTAGACATTTGATTATGAGTCATATCAGGGGAGTCTTTTCTTCATTTTCTTCCCCACCCCCTTTATATGCGGATTTAGAATTTAAGATATTGAGAACAATCTCTAATTTAAGTTTGGGGGTGGAAAAGATGAGTTTTCATTTTTCATTTTCATTTTTTTATGTATTAGTGTCATTCTTATATTTATGTATTTTTGTGTGATTTTATTGCAATAGTTTAGATAAAAAAAAATTTTAAAATTTTAAAAATTTTAAAAATATTTTCTTTTTGTGTGCTTGTGTGAGTTAGTTGGTTTGGCTGGTAATTAAAAAAATATATTGAATCGTTAATTGATCTATGAATGATGAATAAATTGATTTGTACTTTTTCATGTGCAATTTCATATATATTGAGCACATGAATTAAGTTAAGTATTGTGTATGAATGAATTGATTTTATAATTGGATATGTTGAAATAGTGGACCATAGACGCTAAATTCAAAGACACTAAATTTTACATCCTTAGACCAAATTTATAATAGTTTAGGGGATTTCACTGTTGTAGGAAGATGTTGAGATAAATAGGGATTTCATGTGTAAAATTAAAAATTTTGTTTGATTGTCTAAGGTAAATATGATGAAATTGGGTGAAAATCTCAAGTTAGAAATCATTTTACTTGAATAAGTGTTTGATGAGGAATATTGCACTAATCAAAACATAAAAAAACACAATTTATTTGAAAATTTCTCTTTATAGCCTTTATGACTCGAGTTATTAAACATGTAAGAGTGTTAAAACCTGTTAACCTAAAGTCAAGTGACTGGAAGCCATCGGCCTAAAGTTTGTTACATGGGTTGTTTAGAAAGGTTAAGGGAGAGAATGCTGCAAATAAAAAAAAGTGTTGAAAAAAAAATTAATTCTAAAAAAAAAAGTGCATGAAACAGACGCACCAAATACCTTGATATGTCTCAAACACTTGTTTAAGAAAATTTGACTTTTGATAAGAGATTGTTAGCTTAATTAAGTCCTAGAAATTGAAACAATCAAATTTAATAGAGAATCCTTATTTATTGAGATATTGACTGGCAATTAGTGAGATTTACCTAAATTAGAGATGTGGGGATAGTATAGAATTCAACCTTAGATCACACACTTGAAAATAGCGAAAAGAATAAGTTTGGGGGTGTGTGAATCTTACGAATGATGAACGAATATATTTGACAATTGAGGGTTGGGAATTGAAATGACTCATGAATTCATAATACTATATTTAATTCTTCACACACACATCGATTTTACATTGGAAAAGTAAATTTTCATTTCAGTAATATGATTTTGAAGTTATGTATAGATCTGATATTATGATTTCAATGATTGATAAGTGTGCAAAAACACACTTATTCGGCACTTTTCTGGATTTAATTAGAAATAATATTGAGTATATTTCTGTGCATAATTATGTAATTTTCACTTTTGTAGGCTAAAACCCCGTCAAGAAGAAGAATGGCGCAAAAAGGAGAAGAAAGAGACTAAAAATGTGAAGTTGGGGACCAAATTGCACATGCCAGAAACTTGGAGGACTTGAGATGCAATGTATAAAGGGCCTAGCTGAACTGAAGGTCAAAATTCAAGGGCCAAATTGTACTAAATCAAAGTTGAGGGACTATTTTGCCACTTTTCGAAAGTTCAAGGACTTGGTTGCAATTTTTTGCTAGGATATTTTGAATTACTTAAAGACTAAGCAAAGCAAAAATATCCCATTTTTTTAC
Organism: Fraxinus americana; assembly: GCA_035079005.1. Taxonomy (NCBI): domain Eukaryota; kingdom Viridiplantae; phylum Streptophyta; class Magnoliopsida; order Lamiales; family Oleaceae; genus Fraxinus; species Fraxinus americana. The sequence goes on from CM068706.1 coordinate 21,011,624, forward strand.
AAGTGGCTGGGACAGTTTTAGTAGAATAGAAATAGGATAGATTAGTTTTTATTTTTATTAGTTTTAGTTTAGTTTCTCTTTTTTTTTTTTTCTCTCTTCTTCTTCTTCCTTTTCTTTTCTTTTTCTTTCCTTTTCTTTTGTGTTCTTGGCTCATGGAAGAGAGGAAATCATAGAGCAAAAGGGAGATTACTACAAAGGACTTGGCAAAGAATTGGGGAAGATCAATACCAAGCTAAAAAATGGTTTATCTATACTTTGATTTCTCTATTTATTTGCCAAACTTGTAATGAATATGTTTATATATCTCCTTTGTTATTATATCTATACAATGAGCTGGTTTGTTGTGTTGGAATTTATGAATTGAATTTAACCTAATTGTTTCATTGATTATCGATATATCTACATGTTTAGTAATAAATGCAGTTGTTATCAAAATCATAGTGTATCAATCATCATGTTTAAGATGATTTCATTTTTGTGACGACAAGATGAAATTATTAGGTTTTACATCATTTTTGGTGACGCTTAAATGACTGTAATTAATTTTAATGTGATTGTTGTAAGATAGTTGCATTTAATAGACCAAAGTGTTCTATTCATCTAATTGACAACTAGATGAAATTATTAGGTAATTATTTGTGACTGTTGAACAATGATTGCATTAATTAGACCGAAATGATTGATACCTCGGATTTGTATTAGTATATCTTTTGCGCGTTTAGGTGATATAGAAATATACACCTACTCTGAGTGACCCATTGAGCTATTTTCACAGATATTCATGCAATTGGTCAACTTTGTATCGACATAGAAATATGTGGTATGAACTGACTAATTAGGGTTAATATTCGCTCGAAAGAGGGTATTAGCTAAAACAGGAGAATCGGGTCTAACTATCGCATTTTGATAATATGCATCGGCACATAATTGGTTCGAGATCAATGAAACAATAGGTTAAGCGACGTTGTAAATTCCAACCACACTTTTTCCTCCGAAATTTGCCAAGACACCTTTATTTTCTTATTTTGTAGATTGTTAGTTTTAAATCTTATTTTTAAATGTGTGTGTTTATTTTTGTCGTTAGAATTAAAATCGATTAAAGTTGTGTAATCCAAAGTATACATTCCTCGTGGGATCGACAATCCGGACTCTTAAGGTCCACTTTATTACTTGAACGCGACCCGTGCGCTTGCGGTACGATTTTCAGCGAACAATGATGAAATAAAAAATCAAGTTAGATAGCTAAAATTTTTGCTTTATTTGATTGACTGGCCACCAATTAGGTAATCACCATTGTGTGTTTGTGTGTTTGATAGGTTTTAGTTTTGTTTGAGGACAAACAAAAAATCAAGTTTGGGGGTGTGATAAGTGTAGTTTCTACACTTATTCGAGATCCTAAATGATGATATTTTACTGTTATTTGGATAAAATACTATCTAATATACTTTTACTAGGGAACCTATGAGCATTCATTCATCCAATCCCACATGTCCAGCATGATCCCGTTCTAATATAAAATTTTGTAAGGGTGTGTATTTTAAATGAAACGCTCAGTAAGATACGTACAAAATTCGTATTTAACATAATATAAATGAAACATTCTATACCCAGTATTCTTAGATTTAGAGCAATTGATCGCGATAACACATCCCGAATGATTTAACATAATTAGACTTGATGGTCTATCCCGAATGATTCAACATAAAGTCTACCCAAAGGTCTTAATGCATTAAATGAAATTATAATATAAATATCATGGAGAAATAAGAATTTTAACCACTACAATTTATATATCTTACCTTAAATGAAAATCTGAAAGTGCTAAGCAATTTGAAAAATGATTATTGTGATTCAAATTTCTTCCGAACGCTTTGACTTGGTGAAGAGAAAAATATATATGAAGGTGCTTCCAAATGACCATGTGTTTCGAGTATATATAGAAGATAAATATGGCTAAGAAGCGGATGAATGAAGTGGAATAATGGTTGAGAAAAAGAAACACACACTCCCCTAAATCCCATAATGCATACCCACTTGCAAGTATAAAATGATAAGTTAGTTGTTTTCTATAACACGTCAAACCCCACATCTATTCAACCAATCAATGCAAAATAATTATAAAATAAAATAATATTAGATGAAAACATTAGTCTCGTTCAAAATAAATATTTCTCGTGCCCAATTTACGTAATTTAACAGGAGCTACAAAATGAGATACATATTAATATATTTTTATCAACTTTTATTATACTTAATTATTTGGCTACATAATACTTACGGGAAAAAATTAAAATCACAATTAAAAAAAATAAATCTTATTATTTATTTCCTTTTTAAAAGAAATACATAGATGGTATTATTATTTTAATTTATGGACTTTAGTGGGATGACAAGGTTAGACATGGACCACTTAATTTCTTAATAACCAAAATATTAACAAAACTTAAGCCTTACGTAAAAAGTAAATAAATATTGGGGTGCTACAATCCTTTCCCCTCGAGATAATATTTTCCTCAAAATTACCACATTTAGTCAAAAAGCTCTAAATTCTTGTCTTTTATCTCCTCTTCTTTCTCCCAAGTAGCTTCTTCGACTCCATAATTTCTCCATTGAATTTTAATCAAGGTAACTTCCTTGTTTCTCAAAGCATGCACTTTTCTCTCAATAATTTCCATGGAAGCCTCTTCATAAGTTAGATCTTGCTGCACTTCTAGGGAGTCAAAGCTTAAAACATGCTTGGAATCTTGTGCATACTTCCTAAACATTGATACGTGAAATACACTATGCCGGTCGATAGCCCAGGCAGCAATTCTAGACAGTATGCCACATTCACAATTTTTTTCTAGAATTTCAAAAGGACCTATAAATCGAGGTTTCGACTTTCTCTTCTTACCAAATCTCAAAACCCCTTATATTGGTGCAACTTTCAGAAATATTTACTCACCGACTTCAAACTCGGTTGATTTTGTTTTTTGATCTGCATAGCTTTCTATCTATCTTGAGCTGACTTTATTCTCTCTAATCTTATAAACTGCTTGCACTGTCTTTGTAATAATTTCTTGAACTAAAATTCTATTTTCTCCAATTTCATCCCAATGAACGAATGATCTACACCTTTTACCAAGAGGGGTATAAGGATATATGCCAATGGTAGACTGGAAGCTATTATTTTACACAAACTCTACTAATGGTAGGAATCACTCCCTACTACATCACAAATCTAAGACACATGCCTAAAGTATATCTTCTAAGGTCTGAATAGTCCTTTATGACTGTCTTCTAGTTGAGGATGATAGGCAGTAATGAAGTTTAACTTTGTCCCCATAGCTCTTTGTAGGCTCTTCCAAAATTGGAAGTGAACATTGGATCTCGATTTGAGACGATGGAGGTCGGAACTCCATGCAACCGATAAGTTCCTTAACATATAACTTGGCAAATTGATCTATATTGTAGTTCATTCTTATTGGAATAAAATGAGTCAAATTTGTCGATCTATCTACAATTACCCAGATAGCATAGTGCCTCTTGCTTGTCTTCAAAAAACCCACAACAAAATCCATAGCTATCTTCTCTCACTTCCACTCTAAAATTTTCCAATAGGTTTAAGGGTCCGGATGATCTCTGATATTTTGCCTTAACTTGCTGACATATCATACACTTTTAACAGAGAGGTCAATCTCTTTTTTCACATTTTCCACCAAAATGTATCGCGAAAGTCTTGATACATTTTTGTACCACCTAGATGTGCAACGTATGGGATAGAGTGAGCTTCTTCTAATATCTATTTTCTTATTCCTTCGTCCTTCGGTACATATAATCTTTCCTTAAACATCAAAGTATTATCATCTGCTATGGCAAAATCCTTCATTTACTTGTACCAACGTTTGCCTTAATCTTTCTCAAGAAAGGGTCATTGTCTTAGGCATCTTTGATTTGATCCCTAAGTGTATGTTGGATTTTTAATTTCATAATCTTTGTAGTAACACAAGCTAGTGGGATGACAACTTCTAATTTCAATTTCTCAAATTCATTTACCAACTATCCTTGAGTTGTGGTAGAGATGCGAACTGTTCCACTATCTTCTTAGTAAGGGCATCGACGACTACACTAGCCTTACCCAGATGGTAGTAGATAGTTCAGTCATAATCCTTAATCAAGTCCAACCACCATCTCTATCTCATATTCAACTTTTTCTAAGTGGAGAACTATTTCAGGCTCTTATGATCCGTATAGATGTCGTACTTTCTCTAGTAGACATAGTGACGACATATCTTTAGAGCATGTACCAGCTTCATCGATTCTAAATCGTGTGTGGGGTAGTTTTGCTCATGTTGTTTTAACTTTCTTGAGGCATAAGCCGTCATCTTTCCATTTTGAATCAATACACACGCCAAACCCAATTTGATGCATCATTATATATAAGAAATCTATCTGAACCCTCTGGTACAGCTAACAATGGAGCTGTAACCAATTTCTCTTTGAGATTTTGAAAACTCTTCTCACACTTCTCAATCCACTGAGATTTCACCAATTTTTTGATTAGTTGGTTCATTAGCCCAACTATTTTAGAAAATCCTTCGATAATAACTACCCAATTCCAAAAGGCTACAGACTTCACCTATATTCAACAGTTTAAACCATTTGGTTACCGCCTTAACTTTAGTAGGGTCTACTCTAATCCCTTGCACATAACTACATGACCCAGAAAACCTATACGATCCAGCCAAATTCAAGAAGTGTGAATTTGGCATATAATTTCTCCTTAATGTTTCCTATACTATGTTAAGTTGTTCTTCATGTTGCTTATTGTTCCTTGAATACACCAAAATATCATTGATGAAGACGATGATATATTGATCTAGATACTGATGAAATACCATATTCATCAAATTCATGAACATTGTGGAATCATTCGTCAATCCAAAAGGAATCACAGTGAACTATAATGACCATAGCAAGTTCTAAATGTCATCTTTGAAATGTCATTTGCCTTCACTTTCTGCTGGTGATAACCTAACCTCGAGTCAATCTTGAAAAATACCGTTGTATCCTTAAACTGATTAAAAAGGTCTTCAATTCGAGAAATGTAATATCTGTTTTTAATAGTCAACTGATTTAGCTCACGATATTCAATCCATATCCCCATCAAATCATCTTTCATTTTTACAAACAATATTTGTGTACCCCAAGAAGATATACTTGGTCGGATGTAACCTTTGTCCAATAATTCCTATAGCTATATCTTCGACTCTTGTAATTCATTTGACACTATCCAATATTGAGATTTAGGCATTGGCACCACTCCATGAGATCAATTGTAGACTCCACTTGTCTAATCTGGTGGAGTGTCAGGTAGGTCATCTAGGAATACATCAATAAAATCTCGTACAATTGGTACCACACTGGTAGGAAGCTCTATTTGCTGAGTTCCAAATATATTCACTAAAAATCCAAAGCAAGATTTCTGTTTAAACATCTTCTCTGCCTTCACGACCAACGTGGTTGCTCCTCAACCAATCCATTCCCAAAAGGGATAATTGTAGCAGCGATACCAAACCATTCATTTAGAAGCAGACTTTACCTAAAGATTTCATTTGTGCCACTCACGGTACCAACCTTTTAGAAATTCTCACCTAGAGTCTAAATGGATGGTTTCAGTTAGTTTGACCGTTAGATGATCAGAATAATAAAATTTAACTTAATTTAACCAATTTTTAAAAGGGTAACATTGTAAATTTATAATTTACAAAAAAAAACTTAAATAAAAAATTAAAAAACAAAAAAAAAAACAAAACCACACCCACCTACCCTCATCTCCTTCTTCCCCAACCCCCTCATTCAAAAACCAAAACCAGCCTCACTCAGCCGTCAGCCGCCATTGTCTCAACTTTCAGCCCTAACATCGCTTCAAAACTAGAACACGACATGTTGACCTTATGCTTCAGCAATCATAACAATTCCAAAAACCCCAATTTTAAAATGTTAAGAAGCCATATCTCTCCCCAATCCCCTCATGAGGAAGGTACAAGAATTGGAGCGCATGGTACATTGGCAGCAGTAGAATTGAAGTGTTTTGAGTTTTATTTCATTACTTACTAATGCTCTAAGACTGATTGATGTATAATGAAGAGAAAGTGGGATGTTTCCACTACCCAGACGCTCGGAAAGGGCATGGTACTGTGAGTCCTCCTCTTTGTACTAAAGAAGGGTTTCCTAGAAGAACATGTCTTCATCGAACTCCTCTTCTTCCACGGATGTGAGTTGCTTCTATTGGGGTGACGGTGTCAGAATATGAGGTGTTGGGTATTTCAGGTGTTGTCATTGGTGCACATGGGTTGTGGTGGTAAGGGGTTTTGGTAGGGAAATGTGAATGGTGGGTTGGATGGCGGTGACAGTCGACGACCTAGGTAGTGGTGATTTTGGGACAAGGGAAGGGGATTGTATGGAGATGGGAAAGATGGAGATGATTTGGATCGGTGGGTTTTTTTATTTTTTTATTTAATTATTTTAATTTATATGAAAAATGTAAATTTACCCATTTACCCTCTAAACATTAGTCAAAATTTGGTTAGACCATGGACTTTTGGTCAACTAATGGTCAAATTAATGGAAACCGTCCATTTGGACTCCACGTAAAAATTTCTAAAAGGCTTGGTACCATGGGTAACACAAATGAAAGGTTTGGATAAAGTATGCTACTAAATGAAAGGTTTGGTATTGTGGCTCCAATTTTTCCTTCTCAATATAACATCAATGCCTTTCATGTCTTGGAGATATATAAATTTTTAATTCATTTCCATCAATTTCTAGTTTTACTGCCCTAGCTATCTGATAGGTCAAAGTTCTACCTGATGGGATAATAACTTCTAGAATGAAATCTGATTTCTCATATATTATACATGATTTAGTAATAAATGCGTAGAGATAAATGAATGAGTAGCTCCTGAGTCTATAAGAACATGTACAAGTAGTTCAGATATTGATAAAATACCTGCTATTACGTTCGGATCCTCTGTTGCCTCTTCCTGGGAAAGTAAAGACTTAAACCTTTCTCTTCTTGCCCTGCTCATAGTCTTTATTAGGTATGTATGTCTTGCAGTCGAGGGCAAAATGCATTTCTCGCCACATCGATAGCACACATTCTTTTCAAACCAACATTATCCCCATTGGCCTTATTGCATTTTGGGGGGTTTTTGCAAATTTATTTTTAATCACATTCTCTCAATAAAATAATTTTACATTTAAACCTAATTTTTTTCTATTTTTAACACAAATTATCCAAATAAACACTTTTTAAAAAATTTGTTCTAAAAATGCGTGGCTCAAATATGGACAAAATGATTAACCCCATTTCAAAAATTGTCAGCGCCACACATCTTAATCGCAATCCCATTTTGGGCAAAAAAAACAGAAAAACAAAAAAGATGACAAAAACCTACAACGTCAAAGTAGAGGATAAGTAATCAAGCAGGTACGTATGACCAATACATTTTAAGCGAAAATAAAAGTGAAAAAACAATGCAGTTCAATTCCAAAAAATTAAACGAATAAATCACAACATTCGATACTTAAAATCAATCTTTGTTATTGTTCATTTCGAATAACAAATAGAGAAAACTCACACAAATTAAAGAAAACCAACATGCATAGCAATACTGAAACGTCTCAGGACAAAATTTGCTCAATAGTAAGTGAGAAGAATAATGCCATTCAGGTAGAGTGATGCTCATTAGTTTATGCGACAACGAGACAATTGTAGCATTGTCCCATAAAGTTGGAACATACATTTTTATTGAAGAATATAACAATGTCCTCTCTATATAAATCGATGATGATCATAACTCTAAATGGATATCATTGCTCAGGTGAGGAAGGGTTTATAAAAGAGATGGAGGTAGAGGACGTTAGAAGATAGATACAACTCTGTGTGTGTGTGTGTGTGAGAGAGAGAGAGAGAGAGAAAGAGAGAGAGAGGAGTGGGTGCGGGGACAGACAAATTGTGTTTTTGTAAGGATGTGTGTGTGTGCGCGTGAGAGAGAAGGTTGGACTAACTAATTTTAATTCAGCCCCTATTTGTCATCCATTTTATCAAACATTATTTCCTACAGTAAACAATCTCCACCATATATTCACTAAATAAAATATTCTACACACAAATCAACAAAATTATTTTACTTTTCAACCACATATTCTCCAAAAAATGCTATTCAAAACTCTATTTCTTCTAGTCGAAGTGATATATCACCTTAGTCGAGGAGCTATGCAGAAGCTAACCTTCCATGACAGAGACGAGGTGCCACGGCCACTACAATGCAATTTTGATACGACTAGCCTCTTAGCATACGTAGACATCTTGTTTTGTCTCATTCAAGAGATCTTTCTTACATGGTCTTCTACAATGGATTGATGTGTAACGCCCGAAATTTTTAGAATGAAAAAAAATTAGTTGTTTTATGTATTATTATTTTGAAAGTTGAGGGATTAAAGTGAAATATGTTTTAAATTCTTATGTTTTTGGATCAAATATTTGGATTTTGATAGAGTGATGATAAGTATATCAATATTGGGCTCGTTGAATAGATCGTAATAAATTGTGAGAAAATTACCTCAAAACCTACATTTAAAGATTACATTTCAAAAAACAAGGGATTAAGTTTTATTTTCACAAATCAGGTGATAAACAGGATTATTAATTCTAATTAATAAAAATTTAATCAATCATTCATCCCCAAACCCGATTCATTCTCTTCCTTCTCTCTCTCTCTCTCTCTCTCTCTCTCTCTCTCTCTCTCTCTTATTCTCTCTCTACCCCACCCAATTTCCGGCACCGCTGCTCGTGGCGGAGCAATCTCAAACCCGATTCATTTTCTTCCTTCTCTATATCCTCTCTTTCTTTACCACTCACTCCTCCCCCAGTGTATACCATCACTTCCGGCACCGCTACGTGTGGCGGCTCTGCTCCGTTGCTAGCAGCGACACAACAAGGCCCCATACTGCCATCGACCGACGTTTCCAACTGGAGCATTGATTATTCCAGATCAACTGAAGACGAGGATGAGGAGGAGGCTGTTAGATCTGCTGCTATTAACCAGGAAATAAAGTGTGCTTTTGAAGGTTGCTGGTGAATGGATCTGAGTCATGGATCTTGAATGAAGAATGCAAATAGATCGAGACTGGTTAAAAGGAAAACGTGAGGTGCTGCTGCCTTTATAACATCTCCTTCAAAAATGTATACCGTGGAAGAATTACTATGGTTATTTTGTTATTTTCTCCTAATGCTAAGGGGAAAAGAGGAGAAGATCTGGCTGGGAATGCAGTTTTCATTACCACATATGTGTAGATTATTGACAAGATTATGAAAGCAAAATCCTGATGCAGAAGAGACTATGGTGATTACTTCAAGTGCATTTAGATGTCTAAAAGCAAAGAAACCTCGTCTAGTAATGAGGAATTTTGTGGGCTTTGAGGTTATTGTCTTGTTGAGGACTGTTCTTGAATCTGTTCTTTAGGTCACACTGAACATTAATTTGAAAACAGTTAGTCACATTAATTTGAACATTAATCTGTTCTTTAGGTCACACTGAACATTAATCTGTTCGAAAGGGAGAATATTGTGACCTTTCGTGACCATTTGTAACCGTTTGTCACCGACCAAGACCGTCTGTGACTAATTATTTGTGACTTGTTGTGACCAACTGTGACCAATTATGACCGATTGTAACTTGAAATTCTGGAAATTTTTTGGAAGTTGGGAATTGGTGGATGGGGTGGGTAGGTTGATCGGAGCATAGTTTGCCAAAGGGATCGTGAATAGCAGCCGGAGAGATCCCCAGAACTTTTGCCGGAGCGGCAGCCGGAGTTGATGGCCGCCTCCGATGGAGAAAAGGGGTAGGAGAGGACCGCCGGAGCAGTCGCCGGACGTCACCTGAGCGGGGCCGGAGATGGAGGGAAGATGGTATAATGGGGTGGGTGATGTGTCATGGGTAAACTGTAAATAATTAATATATATTATATTTAATTTAATATTTAATAAATCTATTTTTTATCAAAAAAAAATAAAAATAAATCTATTTACCACCTAATTTTTGAAATAATTAGACAAATTTGTTAGTTTTGAAAAGTAATTCTTAAATGTAGGTTTTGTGTATTGTTCCCATAAATTGTGCATATTAGGCTCAAGAAAAAGTTATTTCGGATAAGTTAGGCCCAAGTTATTGAAGATCAAATAAGTTACCTCTAATGATAATTAATTAAAGTTGGTTCCATGATTTCACGTGTATGATAAATATTTTTGTTAAATATAAATTTTTTTATTAGGATAAATGATAATTGTTAATAATAATCTTTTGATATAGTTTAATATTAATCCTAATTTCTCTACGTTAAAACTAGTTCTTATCCAAATGACTCTTCAAATTTTTATGGCATCAAAACTCTTATTGTTATTCATTGGAATTAAAATGATAATCTCCACTTTCATTAGAAAATACCGTATTGATTATCTCCAAATTTAGTTTTTAGCCAATTGAATGATTAGGATATATTTAAGCATAATTATATTTAAACGTTTTGGCTTATCAAAAAATTTAGATCAACCCATCAGCCTGCGTGTATGTTTTTGTACAGAGATAAATTCAAATTTCATTACATGATTGGTTGGTTGACTTGTATTGAAAACCATTCATATTCAAAGCCTACTTTAAACCAAACTCTTTCAATACACGGTTTCCAACTTTACATGCAACTTCTAGGTCATAATTACCTATATATATAGGCATGATGGTGAAGCTTTTACACACACAATTACATATATAAAGGATGAGTCGTATCTTTGACGACTCCCACCTGCTCTGCCCTGAGTTTTGGTGAAAGAAGTAAATCGCAAGTTATGCCTCTAACGGTATACGGTGGAAAGTTGCTTGTACACTTGCACTTACCCAAAAGCCAAATCCATATTTCAGGATTCGAACCCTTAACACGGCAGCCTCAAATAAAGTTGGAGTTTTTTTACCTTCTCCTTCTACCACTTTGAGATGTGCCCTGGGGCACACAATTACATATATACACATACGGTGGGGGAGAGAGAGAGTAATGTTGAAAATTAGAAAGTTTACATACATCAAATATTATTGTCAACACTTTCACAGAAGCAGAGATTTCGAGAAAAGAATTTGGGCACGTGCTTTCATATTTCGTTCAATAATTCATTTAACGAGATAGAATACTATGTGCAAGTTGACATGTCCTTACAATATTATAATTTTTTTTACGTAATTTATTTCATGAAATGCTTATTGACCTTCGGGCTTAATGAAATAAAATGTCAGATTTCCTACGGATTTTCTCAAATGATTGCACATAAATGTCTTAGAGCATTCAATTGGTCTCCAACTTCTCTTGATGAAATGGTGGTGTGGAATGTCATAAATTTATGTTTAAAAAAATTTATTATATTATCTGGGACTTACGTATCCTACTGGGCTAAAAATACTAATTCCTTCAAAAATTTAACTTTTCAGGTGAGATCGATTTAACGTGGATGGTGAATAAATGGCGCACGGGTTGCCAAGTAAAACATTTTCAAGAAAATCATCAGTAATTAGTTTTCTTTTCGTTTAGAGATTTAGTATTTCTTAGATTTCCAATGAATGCTTTAAGTTCCGTGATTTAACGTTTTTGGTATGATTTAATTCGATATTATGAAATTTTAAATTTATTAAAGTTTAAATTTTCAATTAAATATTTCTGCTTCATGTATGATTATGAAATGATATCAGTAACACCTCAAAATTTAAGTCAATAAAATTTGGGGTGTTACATAATGTGATCTCTCTACAGCTAGGGATGGCAAAAAAGATCGTCTGCTCGGGCGGCTCGGGCTCGATTACACCGAGCTGAGGCTCGGCCGGCCCGAGCTAGGCTGCCATTTTTTAAAAAAAATTAATTTTTTTAAAGGAGCTGCCTGCAAATTTTAGCTACTCGCAATAAATAGCCTTGCGGCAAAGAAAAGTCGTTGTTGCTTTGCAGTGCCTATTTTTAGCCGCTCGCAAAAGCAAAAAAGGTCGCCCATCGAACCTTTTAAAAAAAAATCAATAATCAAAAAACCCGAGCCGCTTGGCCCGGGCTCGACTCTGCCCGCTAAGGCTCGGGTTGAAAGCTCGGGTCGAGCCTCATTTTTTTTGGTCGGACTCTGCTCGGGCCCAAAAAAGCTCGAGCTGAGCCCGAGTTTTTTTTCGGCTCAGTTGGCTCGTTGACATAGCTATCTATAGCTGGTCACACTTAACTAACATGCTAGTCTACTTTTTAGATATCAACCTAAACTATATGTCGATAATTTTTCAGAATCATCAAATACCCTTTAAACCTAGTACTGCATAAGTGACACCTAAAAAAAGACGCATCAACCGCTAAGCTGGGATCGAGTGTCTTTCATCCAAAGGTAACCACTTCACATTTTTTGCTATAAAAGCTCACACTTAGGGTCTGTCTGGGAGAAATTCTTTGAAGATTTTAAGAGTTTTATTGACCGTTGGTGTGGACAAATGGGTCAGATTTTGCAGCAACTGTTGACTTCATTATTTTATAAAAAGGACAAGAACTAATGAAATAGTTACACCTATTAAATGTTAGCATTATTTGTACACATTTCATCAGCCATCATTTTTTACTATTCTTGGAACGCGAATTTGTCAGTTGTTAACGGTAAGAAAAAAGATAAAAATTGCTTAAGAATTGCTCCCAGACAGGCTCTTAGTGTTATTTGAAAGTAATGCAATTTTACACTTTCAATCTAGTAACTATACACATACTTGCAGTTCACGTCTTCCGTTCATCCTACATTCAAATATATAAGTTGATTACCTTGAGTGTCATAGTATTTGAGGTCGTCTCCTTACCATTGAAGAATGCCACGTGCTTTTAACAATTTGTCTAAGTGTGCAGGAGCTTTACTCGTGAACATGAGCAAAATCGGGATTTGTTGGCTACGTCATTGAGATCAATACAATCTTTGGTCCTTTGTAGAGTAGATCAAAATTATTATTTAAATCGGTAAATCAAGAGTAGCCAAAATCTAAATTCTTATCATTGGAGTTATGATGTGGGTCGGTTCTATCCCTTTGGTGGCTTCTAACTAAAAGAGGTACAAATATGTATTATATAATTTTTTGATGACTACATAAAATTGTTTCACAAGTTGGAGAGAGGAAATGAGAATAAGAGCCTGTTTGATTCTCATTATTGTAGAATGAGAATGAAAATATAACCGTTATTAGCCACACACAAGAAATAGAAATTCAAATTGATGGCTTGATGTGATAGATAATGGTCAAATTTTTCATTTTTATGGATGAAAAATTAGAAACAAACGGAGGCTAAGACAGAGTCCAAGTGCTATCATATCATACATCTAAAGGGCAATAGCCACCACAAGCAAAAATAAAAAATCTGGCGAGAGGCTAACGAATTAAAAATATTTGGATTTCTAGCTTTCTATCAAGACTAGAGAGTCGCGACAAAATTTCCATTTCTTCTATGGATAACACTTTCCAAGACCTTAGAAGTAGGTCTTCTATATTTGTTATTTATCGAAACAACTAAATTCTCATTTAGAATGTATTTGATGGATATTATTGAGAAAATAATGTATTTTAAATAGTGATATGATGATAAATATGTGATTAAAAAGTAAGAAAATGTTATTGATGTGATGAAAAATATGATTATATTGAAAAATGTGTGATTGAAAATGAGTTTTGAAAGAATATATTTTTAAAGAATATGTGTCAAACAGGGGTTTAGGAAAGTCATCATGAATAGGGTAAAATAGAATACAGTTAGCCCAACTAATTAAATTAGCTAATAAAGTACACAGCTTGAGTTCATGGTCCACCCTATTCCCATTTTTGAGAATAAAAACAACATGGACCACAACTCCCATTCCTAAATGAGGACTCTGAGCTACACGTAATGAATATCATTTTGCAGTCACAATCTCGAGCCCATTTTCACAAGCAAACCAGAGTTTCTCTCTTAATGCAACGGCTTCCACATCTTCTGGTTTAGAAGAACCCAACCACTCTTTTCATATTAGTCTCAACCACACACCCCAAATAATCCACCACCATAGCCTCAACGCCAACACTCCCTCAAGCTTTCTCATTGCAATATGGATTTATAACTCAAGTTGTGCCACATGAAGGAGGTGATCAATGGTGCTGCACAAACCCACTATTTACACCTTTTGCACTCGCTCTCCCCCCTCTCCCTTCACCAAAAGTTCCCCCACCCAACCTAGACCTAGCAACGCCATCATGTAGTCCCCAAGTTTGCTCTCCTCTTAACACCCAAAATATACAAAATATCCTTGCCCCGTACCCACTAAAACCTCCACAACTTACCTTCCCATAGTGTGTCCATCAAAGTTCACAATTAAGTCGATAAAAGAGCTACCACTTCGTACGTTTTGAAATTCTCTGCAGTTGTAATTTCCCTCACACTTTTTTCATGCACTAGTGAAAATATTTTTCACACTTCACGAAACTCAGGTCTATGATAGTTTTCTCATTAGAAAAAAAATTGCTTCTTTTTTAGTATTGGCAATTCAGTGGTTTTCGACAAGATTGTCCCAACAATCATGGTTTCTATATACCCTGATTCCGTGTCAGATGCTCCCATTCTACTCCTGCTTGCAGTTAGTGCCTATATATATATCCTCTCCACCTAGTCGATTTATTCCGAGTCCATTCACTATCTACCATGCTTGAAATTCCCGTACATATGAAATAGAATCAATAACAATTTCATTTATTGTTCGTCCTTTCTAATTTCCAAACACAAAATTGTCCTAATTCATTCAACAGTTTCACACCTTAAGGCCCCGTTTGTCTCTCATTATTCCAAAACATTGTTTGTTATAGTAAGATTTTTCACCACACATTCACCCAATAAAATATTGATTTAATAGCACAAAACATCCATATGTTTCATTTTTTTTGCATTTTCGACCTAATTTCTACGTTTCATTGCACAAAACGTCATTTTCATTGTTTTTAGTATAAAATGACCAATATACTCTTCTATATAAATAAAACAAAAAAAGGAAAATAAAAATAAAAAAATAAATTGTAATTATACTCCCAAACTTTTTAAAAAGTGCAAGTGAGTCCAAAAGCCTTATTAAAAAGCTTAAGCACAAAACGTCCATACGTTTGACACTTATTGCAGAAAACGTCCTTACGTTTCAAACTTTTTGTACTTGACTCAATAGCACAAAATGTCCATTTGTTTGACACCTAATGTGTAAAACGTCCTTACGTTTCATTTCTTTTACATTTACGTCCTTATTTCAACATTTTATTGCGGAAAACGTCAATTTCACTATTTTTGAATGTAAAATGATCAATATACCATCATATTAAATAAAATAAAAAAATGAAAAAATGAATAAATTTAATGGTGGTGGGGTCTAGTGGTTTAGGTAGTGGAGGGAGGAGAATGCGGAGGGAGGAGGGGAATGCTGATAGTTTGAATGTTTTAATAAGGTTTTTGAACTCATTTGCACTTTTTGAAAATTTTGGAAGCATAATTGTAATTCTTTTTTCATTTTTTTGTTTTATTTAAATATGAGGGTATATTGGTAATTTTACATTCAAAAAAATAGTGAAAATGATTTTTTCGCAATGAAACGTTGAAATAAGGACGAAAATGTAAAAGAAATGAAACATAAGGACGTTTTACGCAATAAGTGTCAAACATAGGGACGTTTTGTACCATTGAACCAAATACAAAAAGTTTGAAATGTAAAGACGTTTTCCACAATAAGTGTCAGATGTAAAGACGTTTTATGTTTAAGCCTTTTAATAAAGTTTTTGGACTCACTTGCACTTTATAAAAAGTTTGAGAGTATAATTTCAATTTATTTTTTTATTTTTATTTTTTGTTTTGTTTATATAGAAGGGTATATTGGTCATTTTACACAAAAAAATAGTGAAAATGACGTCTTCCGCAATAAAACGTTGAAATAAGAATGAAAATGCAAAAAAAATGAAATGTATGGACGTTTTGCACATTACATGCCAAACGTAGGGACGTTTTGTGCTATTAAGCCATAAATATATTCTACAGATAGATCAATAAAATTACTTTAATTTTCAACTACATATTTTTCAAAAAATACTATTCATTACTTCATTTCTTCTACAATAATGAGAGATAAACACACACTAAAGAGAAGCCGTTCCATTCCATTTATAAACAAGGTCTACCGTATTTACTTTTTTCTTAAAAAAAAAATGCTTCTTTTTTATATTCAATTGACACTTTTAGAGATTTTGGAGACTTTTTAAAGTGGATGACTTTTGGAGATTTTGTGAACTTTCAAGTGATTTAGATGGATTTGGCAAGATTGTAGTAAAAGTTTTCCATAAACTTTTGGAGACTTTCACTAAAGACTTTTGGAGACTTTTAAAAAAATATTTCTAACTTTGAAATACCATATATAATTAGTTTGAATTTATTCAAATGAGTTTAATCTTGAACTTTGATAGATTTACATTGGTTTTAGCTTGGAAATTTGACGGCAAAATCTTTTTTTTTTTTTTATCCTTACGTTAATATTGTTAACAATTGATTGTTAAATTTTGTGAAAATTAATATTGATCTCTTTGATTTCGTGGTTGTTTAAAATCATTTTGTCGTATTATATTCATTGATTACTTCTACAATTAGATCTGGTAAATTATTCAACCAATAAAATTTTACTTCTTTGGTGTGTATATGAATAAATTACTTTTCTAATGAGAA
The DNA here is from genome assembly GCA_035079005.1 of Fraxinus americana. Lineage (NCBI taxonomy): Eukaryota > Viridiplantae > Streptophyta > Magnoliopsida > Lamiales > Oleaceae > Fraxinus > Fraxinus americana. Next base: position 21,028,427 of record CM068706.1, read on the forward strand.
CCAAATTCTGAAAGCCCATATTGTTAATAGAATGAGTGCTTAAAATTACTTCAATGAAATTGCTATTCAAAAAAAAAAAATGGCGGCGAGAAGTAAACTGATGAAACACAATAATAATTCTGGAGAGAGAGAGAGGATTTCAATGTTATCAAAAGCAAGATTCATTGAATTTCTAGAGAAAGCAAAAAATAAGGCTGTTTGACAAAATATTTCTGCTCTTTTTCTAATGCAAAACAAGGCTCTTTTAATAGTTGGGAAATTATTGAAAATACCCTAAATTCAACCATATCTTTTCCAAAATACCCCTTTTTACTATTCAACCTTAAAACTATCTAAAATACCGTTAACATAAAAGGTTTCAAAACAAGTCATTTTAGTCCTTCAAACTTTAATTCTAATTTTGGATTCGACAAATTGTTTGCCCCTTGCAATAAAAAATTAACTTTTCTTCACCAACAACTCTTTCCACCTATTTTGAGCCAAAAAATTTGATATTGATTAATAATTTTAATTGTATTTTTGCATTTTTAGGACCCCCACTCAAAATTGGTATCAGAGCCCTATATTCTGAGAATTTAAAGCTATAAGAAAATGGAAGATAATAAAGAAATTTGCATAGGATGGTACGTTAACAATTCTACTGAATATTTAGATACTGATAGTTATATTCAACATCTTGTTAATAAATCAAGAAATTTGATTGAAAAAATAAAAGATTCGGATAGTCTTAAAATAAAGAAAAAATTTGAAAAGAAAATTACTTTTCTTTTAATAGATTTTGATGAAGTTTTAGACGAAAACATATGATATCTTGTTAAAATACCTATTCTTATAGAAATATAAACTTTAAAAAGAATTCAAAGAGTTCTTAATAATGAAATTAGGAGATTTGAAGAATTAGAAACCTAAATATCATGGAAATTGAAAATTCAGAAAATATAGAAACTGAAGTATACGAAGGAGTAGAGGGATATGCCTTAAAAGGAAAATTTGATTGGGAAAAATTTAGAAAAATTAATAGAGCAGAATTAAGTCTAAAACCACCAGGAGAAAATAAATTATTTAATATTTTAGGATCAGCTTTTAGAAGAAAGAAGTTAGTTATTAATGAATATCATGAAATAGAAAAAGCCATAGATATTAAACATACACAAGGAAAAATAAAATTAAATCTTATAACAAAAAGAAATATTAATGAATTCCTAGGAAAATTAAAACAAGAAAAACGAGATAAAATATCTTATGTTTACCTTGCTGGAATACAAATAATAATAAGATCATGTTTTAAAGAAGGAATTAATAGTCCTATAATACTTAATCTACAAGATGAAAGATGTATAACCGCAGAAAATGAAAATTTAGGAATAGTAAAATGAAACTTAGCCTATAAAAAATTAAAGTTTACTTGTTATCCAAGATATTGTGTGCATATAAATGATAAAAATTTAGATGATTGTCTTAGTCTACATTTTAAGATGACTAATAAAATATTAAAAGATGATAATAAAGTCTTTACTATATTATATCAAGGATTATATTGTTATACAAATAGTAATTATGGAAATATATATAAAGAAAAACCTTTTATAGAAATTGACGAAGAATTTAGGGATATAGAAGAAGCAATCTTACCTAGAGAACAAGACATAGAAGAAATAGAAAATTTTGAGATAGGACATGATGATGCTATAAGTATTGATCAACCTATAATACCAAAACAAATAACATATAAAGAAAATAAAATAATTATTGGAAATAATACAGTAAGACATAGTATTTCAAAAATAATACAAAATAAAAATAATAGTGTTTATGAAATCAAAGGAAAGTTTTTTAATGGAAATAAATGGAAAAATGAAATTAAAATACTTATTGATACGGGAGTAAGTCAGAATCATATTTGCTCTCTTATTGATGAAGGAATTAAAAAGAAAAAAGTTGAACCTTATAGTTATAGAGATTTTGAAGGAAAAATAAACTCTTGTGATATCATAGGACAAGTACAAATTAAATTAGGAAATTTATTATTAAGCATAGAATGTTATATTGATAATAATATGAATTTTGATGAACATCCAATATTATTAGGAAATTCATTTTTAAATAGTCTTGATAATTATAAAATAGACAAGGAAGGAATTCTTATTATATATCAAGGAATAACTACGTATTGTCTTAAAGAAAAATGAGTAGAGAAATAAAATTCCCAATAAGTATATATATACAAATAACTGTATTTGAATAAAAAATAACTACCTGTGCTCTAATTGATACAAGAAATTTGAGATAAGCATCTTTAAAGAATTTTTATTACCAAAATGGATTGAAAATAAACAACAATTAACACTACAAGAAATAACTGGAGTAAGAGAATCTTTAAAATATAAAAATGAAAATATAGAAGTTATAATAGGATCTAAAATAGTAACCATAAAAAATGTTTACCAATATAATATTAATGATTGTGATATCATTCTAGGAAATGACTTTCTACAACAGTTTAGTCAATATAGTCAAAATATTTATACTATTCAATTAAAAATACCATGTGGACATTTACTAAAAATTGCTAGAGAATTTAAACCATTCAGAGTTCAGTCAGCTCAGCGTGGTGAGAAAATAGAATTTATACCAAAACTACTCAATTATTCAATCAAAACAATTACTCTTGATCAAATAAAAGATCTTTTAGCTAAAAATTATTATGAAAACCCACTTGAAAAATGGGAAAAATAAAAAACAACAGCTAAAATAGAACTATTAGAACCAACAATCATTATTAGAGTCAAACCTATGCTCTATAATCAAGAAGATAAAGAAGAATTTCAAATACAAATTCAAGAACTTCTTAATCAAAAACTTATAAGGAGAAGTAATAGCCCTCATAGTAGCCCAACTTTTATGGTTAGAAACCATTCAGAGATAAAAAGAGGAAAACCTAGGATGGTAGTAAACTATAAAGAACTTAATAAAAACACTAAATTTGATGGATATTATCTACCAAATAAAGAAGTATTAATAAATATTGCCAAAAACAAAAAATATTATTCAAAATTTGATTGTAAATCTGGATTTTGGCAAATAAAACTAGAAGAAAATAGTATACCATTAACAGCATTTAGTACCCCTCAAGGACATTATGAATGGATAGTTATGCCATTTGGATTAAAAAATGCACCACAAATTTATCAAAGAAGAATGGATGAAGTTTTTAAAACCTATAATTTTCTTATTGTTTATGTTGATGATATACTTGTTTGCTCAGAAACATATGAAGATCATCTTAAACATCTTAGAATTTTTGCTACACTTTGCTCAAAAGAAGGTATAATACTTAGTCAGAAAAAAGCAGAAGTAGCAAAACATGAAATTGAATTTTTAGGAATGATAATAAATAGTGAAGGAATAAAATTACAACCTCATATTTCTGAGAAGATAATTTTATTTCCTGATAAATTAGAAAATAAGCAACAAATTCAAAAGTTTTTAGGTTGTCTTAATTATGCTGAAGGATTCATAGAAAAACTTGCAGAAAAAAGAAATAAACTCCAGAAACTATTAAGAAAATCAAATAAATTAGGTTGGAATGAAGAACATACTCTTTGTGTTAAAAATTTAAAAGAAAATTGTAAAAATTTATCTAAACTTAGACTTCCTGATGAAAAATATATATTAATAGTTCAAACCGATGCTTCTGATTTATATTGGAGTGCTTTATTAAAAACTAATTTAAATGAAATTTGCAGATATACTAGTGGAACATTTAATAATGTTGAAGTAAATTATTCAACCAATGAAAAAGAATTATTGGCAGTTGTTAAAGGAATAAATAAATTCAAAATGTTCTTACTACCTAAGGAATTTATTGTTCAAACTGATAATACTCAATTTAACGGACTAGTAAATAATAAATTACCAAATTCACCTCAAGATAGAAGATTACATAGATGGCAAGTGCTATTATCTTTTTATAATTTTAAATTTGAATATATTAAAGGAAAAGATAACTTATTTGCCGATTTCTTGAGCAGGAATCATGATTTTGGACAAGGTTGAAGCATTTACCAAAGAATTGCAAGACCTTCTAACAGATTTTAATGCAGATTATCTTGCTATTCAAGAGGATCATCTTGATATCAGACAAACTTTGTGCGATTTATCAAACAAAGTTGTTGAAAGTGGAAAAAAGATTGATAAACTAAATGATAATAAAGAAAAAATAGCTGAAAAATTGACAGAATGTTTAGACTTTTTTGTAAGTTGCAGCTAGGAGTACCCTCCTTTGGAAAAAGGTGAATACAGCCAAAAGGCGAGTCATATCCCATTTCGGGAGATTAATACATCCACTTCAAGTGGAGATTCGATTTAAGAGAAATGACCCTCTTACCTTGCAAGAGGAAAAGGTCATAACAAAATGTCCACAACAATTACCCGTCAGTATTGACAAATTGTTGGAAAAATTTACAAGTGGAAAAGGAGCCTCTGAGTCCAGTACTCAAACATCCTTATCAAAAGGCCCATTGGAACAGCCTACTATTATCAGTGAATTCCAAGAAAATAAAAAAGTACCGATTGGTGACCTCAAATCACCAAAGGGAATAATCACAACTCATCATGTTCGAACTAATCTACATCCTATGGAGAAGGAGTATTATGAATTTTCTGAATGGGTATATAATTTCAAAGAAGGAAGTTCTCTATATTTGACAGCCCTTCCAACGGCGATTTATCCAAGGATCAGTGCAGTTCAAGGAGCATATCCTAATATTGTTCGAAAATTGGCAGCATTTGGATTTTTAGATCGACTCTTCCCAGGGATAGATCTAAAAGAAATTGAACAGTTTGACAAAGAATTTGTTAATTGTGTTAAAAAATTCAGCGATAAACAACCGATTGAACTGAGATTTTACACGATTAGTCCTGAATATAAAGAATCAGAGTGGTATGGAGAACATCATCTCATCACAATTCGGAAAAATAATGGAAATCCTTTCAAGGAGATTCAGATTTTTAAAGAATTACCCACTATTAATAGAAAATGGATGATTTACAGACGAACTCTCGGAATAAAATCAGTCTGCTCAACAGTGCAGTTCTTTTATGGAGAAAGATACATGGTCTATGGTATGAGCAATAATTGGATCCTTATCTGTAGAGGAGATAAAGAATCAAAAAATCTTGAAGAAAAAATCTGTGGAATTATGAATGATCAATTTTTTGGAAGTGAAGAATGCATTAAAGAAGCCCGCCGACTTATGGGACACATCCACAAATAAAGGACGATCAAGAAAAACGTGACCGACAGTACCATGTGAACTTTGAAGATAAGAAGACAGCTGTCTAGTTGGAATCAAAAGAAATTGCCGACACTGGAATAAAGACAACCGACAAGCACTTAAATATTTTCAACCACATTTGAAATTATTGTACTTTTTACTTTTGTGTTGTAAAAATATGATTGGCCAGAAGCTTCTCGGTGAAGTGCGAGCCTTTCTATAAATTGAGACTCTTCTCATTAGAAAAGATCATCGAAAATTAGCCATCTGAAATCTCATCCTGAACTACCATCTCAAACTTTCAACAATGATCTTTGTAATCATTCTCGTTAGAGAGTAGAAACCACTCTTCGGAGTATCAATCTTTGTAAAAATCCTTGTATAATAGCTTTCAAGCTATCTTCAGATCAATAAAATCTTTGAGTTTAAAATAAATCTTTTATTACGCTTTGAGTGTTGTTCTACACTGTGAGTCTGTTTGAGAGTTTTGAGTGCCTTTGTGTCCATTTTGCTGTGATGCTGTCGGACTTTGGCCAACTCTTGTGACGAAGGTGACCAGGAACATATAACATTCTTGCTATTTGGCGAAACGTGGTAAGGCCCTTATTTTAAGCTACAAGAAAATTTATTGTCTGAAAATTTGCATGAAAATTATTATATAAGAATTTTTATGAGATTGTTTACTTTGAAGAACTTTTATCATGGAAAGTTACGAGTTTTATTATAGAACTGTACCTTTTAGATATACTAATAGTATTGATTATAGTCACATGATAGAAATTCCAGAAACTTATGATAGTTATACTAGAGGAATAAATTTCATAAAAAGAGATAGTAGATATTATGAAAAATGTCTTACAATTGTATCATTTGGATTAAAAGAAAGATTGCCTAAAGAAATAATAAAAATGATTATATTTTTCTGGTTAGATAGTGAAAATAGTGAGAGAACTTTTGAAACTATAGAACAGCATGTAAGTTATAATGAAGTTTCTGAATTATATGATTTTGATCTTAGTTTTGACGATATAGAATAAGAATATGCCTGGAATAACTAGAAAATTTTGTGATAATAAAATAAAAATTTTAGAAGAACAAATAATAACTGACAATAATCGTAGAGAAATAGAAAAAGAAATTTCTAATTGAAATAAAATTAAAAGAGAATTATTAAGGAATGAAATTACAAGAGAATTAAGAAGAGAAGAATAATTTAGAAGAGAAATAAGACAAATGATAAATAATATAATAATTAATTCCTTAAACTTACTAGATTAATATGAGTTTACCAACAAAAATAAGATTTGATAAACAAGAAATAGAAAATATTAGATTACCAATAGGAAGCTATCAAACTAAAAAATGGAATACAACTCTGTTTCAACCTTTAAGCTCATGGGGAAATACAGATGAATTGTTAAATATGACTACAAACTGGACTAATGCGTTTTTATGGCAACAATTATGACAATTAAAATCTAAAGATATAGAAGCTATAGACGAGATAAATAATATAGATCCAAAAGATGAAATAGCTAAAGAAAGATTAGAAGTTTTAAGCAAAAATATGTCTAAACAATTTAATAAAATAAAAGAACAAATTAATAATTTAGAAATACTTGATGAAGCTAAACTTGAAAAAATTCAAAATCAAATATCAAAAATTGCACAGAAAAATAGTATTAATAAAATAGCAACTTTAGAAGAAAAGATAGATATTATTAATTATAAACTTGATATTCTATTAAATAAATTAGGATTTGAAATTGAAAAACCATCTTATAAAAAACCTAAAGTATGAGTATGAATGATAAAATCAATTTAATTGAGAAAAATATAAAAGCAATTGATGATGAATGATAAAATCAATTTAATTGAGAAAAATATAAAAGCAATTGATGAAAAAATAATTAGAATTGAAATAGACTACGAAGAAGAAAAAGAAAAACTACAAAATAACTTTTTAAGAATAGAAAATCTTTTAAATAGAATAATAGAAAATCTAAATAAAGAAAAACCATTTAAACCAGATTATGCCAAAGAACTTAAGGAAGTTAGAAAGAAAATTGAAAAATATGAAGAATTAATAAAACTTAATGGAGGATTAAAAGAAGATATAGAAAGATTATTGATTGATCTTAGAAAGCAAGAGGAAAATCTTATAGAAAAAGAAGAAGGAAAATTAGTTATAGAAGAATAATGAACGAAGATATGGAAAATTTAATATTTGATTTAGAAGATTTAAAAATTTGTGAAGAAATAACTAAAAATCATATAGTCGGAAAAACGGGAGGACCACGAGCAGTTAAACAAGAAGAATATGGAGAAACTAGCACAGCTAGATATGAAGTAGAAATAGACCCAAGAAGATATGTTAATACAAAAGTAGATTTTAAAACTACCAAAGAAAGAATGTATAGAGACCAATTTAAACCAGTATTAAGAGAATCAAACCCAATGAAAATTGCAGGATCATATTTAAATTTAGATTGTGAATTAGATGCTAGAAGAGCTATAAATGAATGGAGTACTAATATGATAGCACACTTTAATTATAATCGCAGTAATACCGATAATAAAAATAGAACTGAATATTTATTAGCAACATTTAAAGGAAATGTATTTAATTGGTATAGAGGATTAGAAGAAACAACAAAAAGTATTTGGAAAGATAATATTGAAGCATGATTTGGAATTAGTATAATAGAAGGAATAAATAGAGTCGTTACAAGAATTTATAGAGAATTTGCTGGAGAAGACTGAGTAAATGAAAGTACTAAATCTAGATTAGAAGAAATAGAAGATGCTAAAAACAGAATGGAACATTTACAAATTTGTAACATGTGTTACCTTAACGAATATTGTTGTGAATATAGTAAATATTATTATATGATGTTTGGAAGTGGAGCTGATAATAATTATTATAAAGAAGTTTTTATTAGGAAATTACCACCACCATGGAATAATTATTTTCAAAATAAGATTAAAGAAAAACAATTAGGAAGAAATGAAGAAGGTTATACATTAGGATTTATTATAAGAACTATAAAAGATGAAATAAGTATTATGTGTAGTAATCAAATGATTTATAAACAATCAGGATTTATACAAGATAGGATTTGTTGTAGAGATACCGAAGTACCAGGAAATTGGGGATGTTATGATTATAAAAGAAAAAGAAAAATAAGACCCAAAAAATATAAAAAATATAATAAGTTTAAAAAGAAATATTTTAAACCAAAAAGAAAATATTTTAGAAGAAAATATAAACCTTATAATAAAAAACTATTAGATAAAAAACGATGTAAATGTTGGAATTGCAATGAAAAAGGTCATATTAGCACTGAATGCCCAAAAAAGAAAGTTAGAATATTAATTACGGATTTTGAACAAATTAGAGATGAATGTGAAGAAATTGATATTGAAGAAATAGAAGTAAATGAAGAAATATTTGAAGAAAAATCAGATTTTGAAGAAACGTCTAGTGATGATGAATAAAAACAAGAATAAAACTAATTTCGAAAAAATTATAAAAATTGAGGACTTGATCTGCAATATATGACCCATTTCATTAAGGGTAAAACTGACTTTTTAACAAAAATCTTAAAAAGTCACTATTCACAGGCTATTTTGGAAAATCCCCCTTAATAGTTGAGGAAGGAGAAAATCGTAGAATGACTTTTTTTTTTGTGGGATGGGTGGGGTGGGGTGGGGTGGGATGGGGTGACAAATCTCTCGTAGGAGGAGAGATTTGTTTTGAGAATTCTCCTTTGTATTTTCTAACAAAAGTCTCCAGAAGTTTTAATAAATTATAAAGTCTCCAAAAGTCAATCTGAATTGAATACCCCGTAACTTATGGAGACTTCCAAAAAGTTTCAATTGAATACCCGATGACTTCTAGAGATTTTTTAAAAGTCTCTAAAAGTCTCAATTGAATACACCCAAACTGTTGGAGAGTCTCCAAAAGTCTCAATTGAATACACCTAAACTTTTTAAGTCTCCAAAAGTCTCTAAAAGTCCCAATTGAATACACCCCCCTAAGTACGACCAAATAATTGTCTGAAAATCACACACACACGGTCAGGTGGGGAAATCTTTCCTAGGCCTTGTATGGGAGGGATTAAAATCGGATTAAAATTGAAAATATAGCCGTTATTGTTGACTTTTATTAGACGGGTGAGACCCAATAACGACCATATTTTCAATTTTAATTGAATTTTAATCACTCCCAAACAGGGCCATATAAGCGCATGGGACGGGGGACCAAAAGTGTTTAAAAAGTGGAGAGACATCCTTCCCTCCTCTGCTCTAGTTTCAAAACTCACCTCCCGCCATTGAAAGAAACCCTTATATAACTGGTCATTACTGATTACTGAGAGATTGGTCAATTGTTGGGCAGATTTCATTCAGACACTAAAAGCCCAAAAAGAAAAGTAAAAGATTAGGGTTCTAGGAGGCGGCACTCAGGAAAAATGGGATCTGCTGCTCTGTCAGAGTCGATGGATTCCGATGCCGGTAATTTTTTTCGTCTCTCTTTTGCTTATGTATGCGTTAATTAGATGTTAATGTGTGTGCGTGGCTTACCTGAAATCAAATTGAAAATGACGATTGCATTCTTTTACATCGATCTGACGTTGTACCTTGATAACAATCTGTTTGACATGTATCTTGATGAATTTACTGTTGTTGCAATATGTTTGTTTGCTTGATATAGATATCTAGGATATGTAGCCACAGTAATTTCTGTCTGCATTTTGAAGCAGGGGCGGAGCTGCCTCCTGAGTATTTTTTTTGTTTTTAAAAGAATTCATAAATTTTTTTGTCATCATTTCAAGATTTACATGCTAGTATTCCAGATCTTCCCACGTTTCAGCCTTTTTCTCTTCCCTTAAATCTGAAATCTCATTCCGTAATTGGCAAAATCCCAAAATCAAATCTTTTGGCCCTTCAATCTCTCTCCAACTGATTCTCTACTCTCTCACATTCTCCTTCTTCAGTTTGGGTCTGTCGCTTCCTTCCAAATCCATTTGGCTGCTCACCAGTGACTTGCTAGGGTTAATACTTGTTTGCCAGTTTCCTTTCTATTTTCTGATTTTGTTAATAGTTTAATTTATTTTACGGTTGACCTAAACTGATTATGATTTGTTTGACTCTAAATTCTGTAAAGCTATTGATAATTCATGTCTTGACTTTTAATTTTATAGTAGATCACTTATGCAATTAATTATGTCTGCTGTCGTAAGGTAATTATTGAACTTTCTTATTAAACTAAAACAATCTAGAACAAATAGTAACTAAAAGCAGTTTTTGTGTGCAATTATTAATGAATCTTGGGTTACTTCTTACCACTGCCTTTGTTTGCACGCGCTGTCTGAAAAGAAAGACCATCAAAAAGTAGCTTTTTTAGACCACGTAGTACTGACAAATGGTGAAGCATATGTACATGCAAGCATATATTGGTTGTATGGCTGACTTCGAAAGCCTCGCATGAATTAAATAAAACTGTGCTTGTAGGTATCCTGTGCTCATGTCCAGTTCATTAAATACTTATGGCACCTTAGAACTTGATCGTGTGGTCGAAATATTAACTCTGCCAATATTAAATGTCAAGTAATGTTGGACAAACTTTTAACGCTATTAGTTGGTGTTATACGCATTATCCACTTACAAACGTCCTAAATTTAAAAGTTTACTTGTACACAAAATGGTTGATTAGAAATCAATTAACGAGATTTACTGTATTCACAAGATAACATAATTATAGCTACAATTATTGTTACTGTTGTAATGATTCCTTCGTAGGTACATGAACTAACCATCTTCATGCAACAAAGATTAATTATTGACTTAATAAGCTTACTTTGAAGGATTTTACTGTTGTCTATGAAAAATTTTCTTGAGCAGAGATCGCTTACGAGATCAAGTTCACTATGGCTAAGGTGCCCCTATATTGCCACCTGAAAATTCTAGGACTTGGTCCTAGGATGAAGCATGCTGACTTGCTAACTGTGGGTTCTTTTAAACAATTTCAATTAGTGGGATGATAGATGTTTCATATAGCACATGCTATGGATAAGCCCATGTAAATTATAAGTAGGTCTCAAATTTAGGTATTATATTTGTGCAAGTGCTTCTTTCGTCCTTGCATTTTATGGAATTTTGTGACAAACAACTATTATGATCAATGTTTTAGTGTTTCCCTGTCCTAAATTTGATGTTACTTCTAGAATGAAAGGGTTTCTGGTTGCCTGACTTTTCATTAAAGCCTGTGTTACCAATATGATCAATCTAGGAGCTGTTTAGATGCTTGATGCTGGTCTTTTTCTCAAGTAACATTGTTTTGTCGACATTGTGATATTTTTTATTTTTATTGTTTATCAATATTCAATAATCTAGTCACGTTTGTTGTCATTTAAATGGACTGTTAACCATTGCCATTATTACCATTTAGCAGTTGTGCTTCAGACATTTCATTAACCTGAAAGTAAAGTCTGTGTGCGTCACTTATTTTCTAAGTTGGTTATGTTTTGTGACACAATTGTTTCGCATGGTAGAATTACAATTAATTTTTTTCCTTTTCTTTTCAAATGTTCTTAATTTGTCACTATTTCCTCTCAATTCCATAGATTGATCATTAGTCACCTAATGTAATGTAACATATGGTATTTGTTGCTAATCTTTTCGAGCGCTCATTTTCCCTGAATTTCCCTGACTTTGATCTCTTTTTATAGGGATGAAAAAGGAAAGAAAGATAGATTCTGTGTTGGTGAAGGAAGAGGCAGCTGAACAAAAAAAAAGAAAGAGACTTGCTCCTCAAACTGACGAGGAGCCCAGTGTCTCGCGTAAAATGCCAAAACGCTCTGCTGCCTGTTTAGACTTTAAGGAGAAACCTCTTCGTATATCCAAAAAAGACTCAGTTATTGAGACAAATAGAGACTGGAGTGTACAGGAAGAAGCTGTTGCTGTTCGTCTGACAGCTGGAAAAGAAAATGGCCGCCCATGTAGAAGACTTGTCGATTTCATTTTTCACAATAAAGACGGAATCTCACAGCCTTTTGAAATGCTAGAAGTCGATGACATTTTTATCTCTGGTCACATCTTACCACTTGAAGAATGTGCTGACATAGAAAAACCAAAGGGTGTCAAATGTGAAGGCTTTGGACGTATAGAAGAATGGGCCATCTCTGGTTATGAAGATGGATCACCAGTTATATGGGTGTCAACGGTTATTGCGGACTATGATTGTATCAAACCATCAAGTAGTTACAAGAAGTTCTATGATCATTTCTATGCAAAGGCTAGTGCGTGTGTAGAGGTTTACAAGAAACTCTCAAGATCTTATGGAGGAAATCCTGATATAACCTTTGATGAATTGCTTGCTGGGGTTGTCCGTGTAATGAGTGGTATGAAGTTCTTCTCCCGTGGTGTATCTATCAGGGATTTCATTGTTTCTCAGGGTGAGTTCATCTATAACCAACTTATAGGTTTGGATGAGACATCAAAGAAGAATGATAAGTTATTTATTGAGCTACCTGTTCTTGGTGCCTTAAGGGATGAGAGCAGCAATCTAGTAGATCTTGCTCAAGCTTGGACTGAGTCTTCACATGGGAGTCTGAGAATTGGTCAAAAATCTGGAGATCAAGAAAATAAAATGAAAAAATCTGCTACATCTTGTCCAGACGAAGAAAACGATGATTTAAAATTGGCTAGGCTATTACAGGAAGAAGAGCGCTGGCACTCAATGAAGCAGAAGAAAAACCATGGTTCAGCACCATCTAGCAAATACTACATTAAGATCAATGAGGACGAAATCGCAAATGACTACCCGCTACCTGCATATTACAAGACATCCAGTGAAGAGACAGATGAGTATATGGTCTTTGACCATGGCGTTGGCTATGTTGATGAATTGCCAAGAAGCATGCTCCACAACTGGGCTTTGTACAACTCAGACTCTAGACTGATTTCACTAGAGCTCCTCCCCATGAAACCATGTGCTGAAATTGATGTGACAATATTTGGGTCAGGGGTTGTGACTGCTGATGATGGTTCTGGATACAATTTTGATGGCGAGTCCACTCACTCTCTTTCAAGTGGATCTGGGACTTCTGAAATTGATGGTATTCCAGTTTATTTGAGTGCAATTAAGGAGTGGATGATTGAGTTTGGATCCTCGATGGTTTTTATTTCGATACGGACTGATATGGCCTGGTATACCTTTTACTCCCCACTTCCTGTTCAACAAAATAAAAACCTCTAGCTCCTCTGCTCTTTTTTTTCTTCAGACGTGCATGGTTAGATTCTTTTAAAACTAAGAAAGCATTTATTAGAAGCATTTTTAGGTCTTGTTTTGATATATTACTTGAAATATTGCATGAAGTGTACCTCCTACACCTATAAAGAGTTTAATTCTGAAACTTGTTTGCACAGAGGAAGTGTCTTGGTTATAGCATAGTGAATTTGTCAACTTGTTTAGCAGAAGTTAAGATTATAGTAAGTAGGTTGAGAACAGATATCAATTTTTTGGGTCATCTAAGTGCATTATAATGCTTTTTTCATGAATGACGAGAGTTATTTTCCTTCAATTTCTTAAGGTATAGACTTGGAAAACCTTCAAAACAATATGAGTCTTGGTATAAACCAGTTCTCAAAACTGCAAGGCTTGCAATTTGTATAATTTCTCTGTTAAAGGATCAGTCCCGGGTAGCAAGGCTTTCTTTCTTGGATGTCATCAAGAAGGTGTCAGATTTTGACAAAGATCACCCGGCTTATGTATCATCTAATCCAGGTGTTGTAGAAAGATATGTGGTTGTACATGGACAGATTATTCTGCAACAGTTTTTAGAATATCCTGATCAAAATATTAAGAAGTGTGCATTTGTGATTGGCTTAACCAAGAAAATGGAAGAGAGGCACCATACCAAATGGCTTGTCAAGAAGAAGAAGCTTTTGCAGAGGGATGAGTCAAACCTGAATCCCAGAGGTGGAATGGCACGTGCCATTTCTAAGAGGAAGTCTATGCAGGCAACAACAACCAGGCTAATCAGCAGAATCTGGGGGGAATACTATTCAAATTACTTACCGGATGAATTGAATGAGGGAATAAATTGTGAGGTTAAAGAGGAGGATGATGTTGAAGAGCAAGAGGAAAAGGAAGATGATGATGTTCCGGAGGAGAACATGGTAGTTCCAGAAAAAAATCAGAAACCTTGCTCTGCACCTAAACGGACTAAGTCATGTTCAAGTAACAAGGAAACAAAATGGGATGGGGAATCTTTTGGCAAAAGAGCTACAGGTGAAGCTTTATATAAACAGGCCATCGTCCAGGGAGATGTGGTAACTGTTGGGGGGGCAGTTTTGATACAAGTTGACGAATCTGATGATCTTCCAGCCATCAGGTTTGTGGAGTACATGTTTAAAAGATTGGACGGGAGTAAAATGTTTCATGGAAGAATGATGCAGAGAAGCTGCCAAACAGTATTAGGAAACACGGGAAATGAAAGGGAAATATTTCTGACAAATGAGTGCATGGACTTTGAACTGGAAGACATACAACAAATCATAATGGTGGATATAAGATCGATGCCTTGGGGTCATGAACACAGAAAAATGAATGCCAATGCTGATAAAGTTGATAGAGAAAGGGCAGAAGAAAGGAAGAAAAAAGGATTGCCAATTGAATATTACTGTAAAAGTTTGTATTGTCCTGATAGAGGTGCTTTCTTCACTCTTCCATTTGGTTCAATGGGTCTTGGATCTGGCTTTTGTGAATCTTGCAAAATAAAGGATGCTGATGGTGATAAAGAAAGTTTTAAATTGAATGCATCAATGATCAGTTTTATATACCAAGGATCTGAATACTTTACATATGACTATGTCTATGTTAGCCCTAGTTTCTTTTCTGCTGAAAGGGAGGGTGAAATTTTCAAGGGTGGAAGAAATGTGGGATTGAAGGCATACGTTATATGTCAGCTAACTGAAATTAGTGGGCCAAAGCGATCTAAACAAGATGATGCAAGTTCTATTCATGTCAAAATCAGAAGATTTTTCAGACCAGAGGACATCTCAGTTGATAAAGCATACTGTTCAGATATTCGAGAGGTAGTAGATAGTTTACATATAAACAAACCAGGATATTTTATGCCTACATTATTCTTAGTTAAAGTCTGCACCACATGATTATCTTGATTATTGAATATGAACTTTGATAAATTACAAATTGAATTTCAGTGCGATATTTTTGATCACTTGCTGTCTTCTCTGGGTGGTTGGTCAGATCTATTATTCTGAAGAAATGCATACTGTACCAGTTGATATGATTGAAGGAAAATGTGAGGTAAGGAAAAAGCAGGACCTGCCTCAAGATGTCCCTGCAATCTTTGAACATGTTTTCTTCTGTGAATATCTGTATGATCCTTCCAAAGGATCCATCAATCAGGTAATGTCCATCCTTTTCCAGTAATACATTCTGACTAGAATGATTTTTACTCTCATTCTATATTCCAGCTTGTTGGCTATTTCTCAGTTCCTTTCAAATTCCAATTTCTTATATTCTGGTTAATGTTCCAATGCTGTCCACTAGCAGTTGCCATCTCACATTAAACTACAGTACTTGTCTGGGAAGTCAAATGATGATGCTATGTCTCGGAAGAAAAAGGGTAAAGGTAAAGAAGGAGAGAATGATTTGGAAGAAGGGAAACTGAAAGAAGTATCTCTAGAGGACCGCTTAGCTACTCTAGATATATTTGCTGGTTGTGGTGGCTTATCTGAGGGGCTGAAGCAATCAGGTAACCTTCAGTCTTTCAGTGCTTGTTGCATTAAATAAAATGTATCAATTCATTGTGAGTAGTCTCTTAGTTGGTTATTATGCCTCTAATCGTCAGGTGCATCTGTTACAAAATGGGCTATTGAGTACGAAGAGACTGCTGGAATTGCATTTAAACTCAACCATCCAGAGTCAACAGTGTTTGTGAACAATTGCAATGTCATCCTGAGGTTAGACTTTCAATGTTTACAATATTAAACACACGTACACAGAAAACACAATGTATCAGTGTACCAAGATTAGATATTGGAAATGGAAAAACAACAGTTTATGATGCAGGGCGATCATGCAGAAGTGTGGGGACGTAGATGACTGCATTTCAACCTCCGAGGCCACTGAATTGGCTGCATCTCTGGGCCAGGAGGAGATTGATAATCTGCCGCTGCCAGGAGAAGTGGATTTTATCAATGGCGGGCCTCCTTGTCAGGTTTGATTGAGCAATGTGGTCCATAGATCCTAACAAATAGATGACTATTGACTATTGTTACTACAGAAGATATGATTCGTCTTGCAGGGTTTTTCTGGAATGAATAGATTCAATCAGAGCACTTGGAGCAAAGTTCAATGTGAGATGATTTTAGCATTTCTATCGTTTGCTGACTACTATCGTCCAAAGTTTTTTCTCCTTGAGAATGTGAGGAACTTTGTGTCTTTCAACCAAGGACAGACATTTCGCTTAACTTTAGCGTCTCTTCTTGAGATGGGATACCAGGTATAATACTCTTGTACTCATGATAACCAAATTCTGAAATTAATGCCAAAAAATATATGCATTTATTTTTTTCTTCTCATGGACAGGTGAGATTCGGTATCCTTGAAGCTGGTGCATATGGAGTTCCTCAGTCTAGGAAGCGAGCATTCATATGGGCAGCCTCTCCAGAAGAGGTTCTTCCTGAGTGGCCAGAACCAATGCATGTCTTTGCTGCACCAGAGCTGAAAATAACATTATCAGGAAATTCCCAATATTCTGCTGTTAAGAGTACCACAAGAGGTGCTCCATTTCGTTCTCTTACAGTCAGAGATACTATTGCAGATCTCCCACCTGTGGACAATGGTGCATCAGAGATGACTTTGCAGGTACTATTTTGTTTGCACCATGCAAGATAGATTAATGAAAAGTGAGCAACTGAACTATACAACTTATTCTGGGTTGATATGCAAATGCTGATACTGGGAGAGGACCTCTAGTAGACTTCAGATGAATATGAATTTTCACTCTTGCTTTTTGATGTTTGGCAGTATAAAGGTGAACCTATTTCTTGGTTCCAGAAGAAAATTCGAGGTAACATGGAGATACTAAAAGATCACATAGCAAAAGAAATGAATGAGCTTAATCTAATCAGGTGTCAAAGAATCCCCAAGCGCCCAGGTGCCGATTGGCGTGACCTTCCAGATGAGAAGGTATCAACATATTACTAAATAGGCCATTAACCGGAGTCCTGGGAGCTCCATTCTTATGGTCTTACTTCTATCTTACTGAAGATATATATTTTGCTCTCATACTATTGAACTCGATATGTTTCAATTTGCAGGTCAAATTATCTACTGGCCAAATGGTTGATCTGATACCTTGGTGCTTACCAAATACAGCCAAGAGGCACAATCAATGGAAGGGGCTTTTTGGAAGGTTAGATTGGGAGGGAAATTTTCCAACTTCCATAACGGATCCCCAACCAATGGGTAAAGTGGGAATGTGCTTCCATCCTGAGCAAGACAGGATCGTCACGGTTCGAGAGTGTGCACGCTCTCAAGTAAGTATACTTGTCTGATTTGTTCAATAATATGCAAAGTGATAGACGGGATATATTATTGGGCTTGGTTTCGTATCAAGCTGCTGGAAACTTTGCTGCAGTATTTCTTTCAATTGCTTGAAATTCTTGTTACGAAATGAAACTTTATCTATCGATGCAGGGTTTCCCAGACAGTTATCAATTTTCTGGTACTGTTCTACACAAGCACCGGCAGATTGGAAATGCTGTTCCTCCTCCTCTGGCATATGCACTGGGGAGAACACTAAAGGAAGCAATTGAGAGTAAAAGGTCTATGTAGCATGTCTGCTAGTGTCTTTCTTAAAGAGATTTATAGATAATTCTTCATCCCTCACAATGTCAATCTTATATCATATTACAATTTTTTGTTTTGATGTAAAAACTTGAGCTAACGATGTCTGTTGTCCAAGTTACAATTTTTGCAAATAAATTTTTTATTTTTATTTTTTGAATGACGTGTGTGAATTGGAGCTATTTGAACTTAACTTGTTCGGCTCAGTTACCGTTACAGTTGATCTGATTTTTTATTCTAATTTGGTTTCAAGAAATTTTTTTTATAATCTCTAGATTAAATTATAATTTGTATGCATTAACATATAATTAGAATAATCAACAGTTTTGTTGCTTGAAATAAAAAGCATAAAAGCACAAAATTTTATACTTTACAGTTTATTATTGAAGCATTAAAGTAATTAATTGGTCCAGTTTTCTAGCTCATAGAATTAGAATTTGAGTGGAAAAAAAATAAATTATAAGGAATTGAATTGCTTAAAATTTGTTTTTTGGGAATTGTAATTAATTTTGTTTGATTTGTATAATTTTTCATCTAAAAAAAGTTGAAAGTTTTGTGTCCGTTTGACTTTTCTTTTATGGAAATTGTTCATTAAAGTAATAAATTTTTTTTTATCATTGGGTCTAGAATTTGTTCTCATTACAAAAAAATTAAAATTTTTTTTTAAAAGTTACTATATCGAATATCATTCGTTTGACTTTGTTTTGTATGGAAATTGTCAATAAAAGTGAATTTTTTTATCATTGTGTCTAGAATTTTTTTTAATTGCCAAAAAAATAAAAAAAATAAAAAATCACCTAAAAGGTGGGAAAATCAATTCATCAAAAACCAGGAAAATCAGTCACAGCAAAGCAAGAAAATGATTTCCATGAAAAAAAGAGCCATCAAACAAACTAAAAGTAGGAAATGGAATTTGAATTCCATTTTCCATGAAAAAAATTGGCCAATCAAACATTGCGTAATGGTTCTATTTACACAATTCTTAATAGGAATTAAGTGGAAATTACGTCGCATACATTGTTCTATTAAATGTCTTTTAAACGAAAAATATTGCATTTTTTACTAAACCAAAAATATTGCATTTTATGCAGTAAAAATACCAAATACAAAAAAAAAAAAAAAAAAAAAAAAAAAAAAATTGTATCTCTCATCAACTAATTGATTCCATGGCTGTAATCACTCCACCAAACACATCTCAATACTCTCGGTTATAGCGCCAAAAAATTCCCAAATCGTAGTCTTACTCTTTGGATGAAGAATAAAAAAATTACCATTGATTTGAAGAATTTCCCCATTCTCAATCACATTCACAAATCCACATCCAAATCTAGGTTTTATTTCGCATTTACCCGATTTCTCTACTGTTTACGAAATCCCTAATAGCCATGAATAAATTTTACAGTGCAGCCTGAAAACCATATAGATCCGAGCTTTGTTCTTTTATCATCTGAAGATTATATCACAAAATTCGAGATTCATACTAAGATTTCGTCGATTGGGAATTTTTTAGTCTGTATATAAACCCTAATAGTAGTTTAGACATTTCCACACAATCCCGTTTGAAAACGAGTAAATATCCAACCTAATTTCGAAGTATGGAAACATCAAATCGCCGTTCAACATAGCGCTCACTCGGAGGTGCACCAAATTGACTAAGCTGGCATGCGTAACTTTTTATTTACATACAGTTTGTACTTATCAAATATAATGCAATACTCTTCTTCATCAAGTTCTTATCCCGAAAAATCTTATTCACAGTAACACATTCATCATCAGTTGTTGATACAGTACCATGGTTTTTTTTTTCAACTTCTTCTTGTAGCAAATGTGATATCTGCATCCTTGAGGCAAACTCGTGTATCGTTGGAATTGTGAAAGATGACTGCGTCAAAACTTCAAAGATTCCCGCAGGTTCCAAATTAGGAGCCAACGATGAATATGACCTGTCCAAACGTAGGTCACATTCAGCAGCGAATTATTCATCAGCAGCATTACAGTTCAACAATTCTTCAATTTCAACGCATAGTGCATAAGCCGTTAAATGGGGATCCTTCCTCTTTAGCTCAATGTAGAAAAAAAGAGTGGTCATTTGTAATCCTAACTTGGGATAGGTTTCCAGCCACTGCGTATTCTATTTTCAACCCGACATTGTTGCTATAAAACTTCATCTATACTGAGATCATCTGAACTAGATGCACATACTTGCAACCGCAAGGTATGAGCAATCCGAAAGTCCTTGATTTGCAAGTTACGAAGACATTCACAGAGTCCATTATTGCAATAGGACAAAAATAGAAATTATAAGAACATTTGAATTGACAAGATACATTTTTTTTATAACCGTGGATGTTCGGGCCAGTTTGCGAGCACCTCGATTAATTCCACGGGGCTCTGAAGTTTATGGTTGGGTACTCATCTAAGTGACCTTGAGGACACTCGAACTAGTGACCATTGTGGAACAAACTCAAAGCCTGACCAATTGAGCAACCCCTCAATGTTAAATTGACCAGATACATAGCTACAACGAAAATATTACTATCTGATGCATCGAATGGTATCCTCGAACCTACTATGTTTGTTACTACTATTACGGTATTATCTACCTCAATTAATCGGAGATATCTAACATTTTTTTAGTAAACAATTTGTGTTTTTGTATCACCATTATCAATACATTCCACATAGCTCAACAACTTATTCATCCTAATTACAAATTATTGCAAACACATTAAAATATATCACATAAGGTTAATGGTGTTATACGCGTGGAAGAGTAAAAATCAAACAATATAACAACTACATATTCATCAAAAGTGTTGGAAATATGTAATAAAATCAGGAAAAAACTAATGAACTCCAAGACATGAAAAACGTTATCTTTTAAGAGATGTTTCTCCCCTTTCCAAAAAAGTCACGACCGGAGTATGATAGAAAATCTCTCTCAGGATACAATGGAAGCGTTTGATTCAAATTTTGACTATTTGATCAAACCAAGAAAACAATTTATAACGAAACTGATGATGCCAAGAGAAAAAAGAGAAGAATATAAAATAACGAATTTTTAAATGTGTCTTGCAAATGAGAATTCGCCCAAAATATATAGAAATGGAGGCAACCTTTTGAATAGGTATGTCCTTTGAAATGAATGGACGCATCTATTGAAGAAACATACCTATTAAAGTCTTCTGAAAATAAAATTATCTTTCGGGAGCGTTGCCCCCGAGCTCCCACGGGGGTCGCTGCCCCCTCGACCCCCGCGACCTGACCGGGCAGGTCGATCCCCGTTGCGTAGCGGCAAACACTAGTCAGGGTGGCAAAACATTCACAAAACAAAAGATAACACATGCAAAATGATGAAAAATATCTAACAAAAAGTTAACCAAAATTTCACATCAACATATGTAACAAGCTATGACTGATTAACTTCCCAGTGCTTCAGAGACGCTGTAAGTGAGATGGTGATATGCATAAATCATTTACATTTCAAATGGCGATATGTGTATATGTTAAATTACAGTAATTAAAGAAAACAACTCGTAAACATTCCATTGCTACTAGTCAAGAATCATATTCAATTCCAAATGACCCAAAAAATTGGACTTCAAAAACAGAGATACTATGGAATATCTAAAGTTGCAGGAATCTTGGTTAAAAATTAGATATGCACATATTACATTTAATCATTTTGTAAAAAAAATAAAAATTCTTGAAGATAATTCAGCAGGATCACTCATCGAACGTCACACACGATGAGTATCTCATTGATATCAATCCGCCACGATCGCTGATGGCCAGTAATCTCAATTCATCTGTTAATAGTATTTGTAGCAAGCAACTTCATTTTGAATTTGAATCTCCATATATGATCAGCCTTTGAATTTTAATTCCACTCGTTTTCTCTGCCTTAGAAAATTTTTAGTTATATATCCAAAAATGAAAGTTTATTGTACAGTACGTTTGGGATTCTAATGGGGTTATGTAGTATTTTCGGTAATTAATTGGATTTAATATTATAAAATGAATTATTATATATTAATCAGGTATATATGATTTTTTTCCCTCAAGAAACTTGGATTGAACCTCTTTGGTTACTCGTATTTTAATTTAATAGAAGATGGTTGTTGATAGAATATACAAGACAAAGAGGAGGGAAAGTGTTCAAAGACATTCACTAAAAATGATGGAACACGGCTTATACATATAGCCATACATTTTGGTACAATTCAAAATGATTTCCAACAACTATTCTACCTAACACCACTCTTCCATTCTTGGGCCGCACAAATGACAGCCGATTATAAAGACCTAACTTGCTTGAATTATAATACATAACTTAAGCAAATATAAGTTAAAAAATATATATCAAACAAATGATAACAAAAACATATTGGTTGACAACAAAAGTGTCACACGGTTCATCACTCCTCATCGACACTTTTGTTGGAAACACCGAGACATCCTCTTAGTGTTTCAAACCTCTCCTTAGGCAACGCTTTAGTGAAGATATCAGCAACCTGATCTTCTGAACTGTAATACCTCAATTCCACTGCTTTCCTTTCTTGTGCTTCCCTTATAAAATGATACTTGATGTTTATGTGTTTTGTTTTTCCATAGAACATAGGATTTTTCACAATTGCTACAACATATTGATTGTCACAAAGAATGGTAGTTGCTTCAGTTTGTTGGTGCCTCAGATCCTTCGGAATTTTCCTTAACCATATTGCCTGATTGGTTACCTCTGTTGTTGTTATATACTCTGCTTCAGCAGTGGATTGTGCCACCATTTTTTGTTTGATTGAATTTCAGCAGACAATGCTTGAACCAGCATAAAAGGCATAGCCTGAAGTACACTTCATGTCATCAGCAGAACCGGCGTAATCACTGAGTTTTTGACTTTCCAAAACTTATTCCAAAGTTCTTTGTTCCTCTAATGTACCTCAGCACCCTTTTTGCAGCTTAGAGTTGAATTTCACTTGGCTCTTGCCTGAATCTAGACAGCAGGTTAACAGCAACATAAGATCTGGTCTTGTGGCTGTTAAGCAGAGCAAACATCCAACCAAGCTCCTATAGATTTTCTCATCTGTTTTCTTTGCACCATCATCATTCATCAACTTTGAATTCTGAACTAAAGGAGTGTAAACTGATTTGGATTTCTCCATATTGAACTTGTTTAACAGTTCTTTAGCGTACCTCTTTTGGGAAACAAAAATACCATCTTTTGTTTGATCTATTTCCATTCTAAGAAAGTATTTCATTTCTCCTAAGTCTGTTATCCCAAAATCCTTCTTCAATTCATTCTTTACCTCTTCAATTAAGGTTGCATTACTTCCTGTGATTAGAAGCTCAGCTACATACATTGAAATAATAAGCAAATCCTCCTCCACTGATTTGATGTAGAGAGTTTGTTCATTAACATTTTTGCTGAAACCAAGGCTGCACATATGATTATCTATTCTGCTACACCAACTTTTTGGCACTTGCTTCAAGCCATATAAGACTTTCCTTAATAGATACACCTTATCCTTTTTTCCTTCTTTGATGAAGCCTTCAGGTTGTTCAATGAAAATCTCTTCATTTAGATGCCCATTCAAGAAGACAGATTTAACATCCAGCTGGTATATCTTCCATTCTGATTGAGTAGCTATTGTAAATAACAACTTTATTGTTTCAAGTCTGACAACAGGAGAAAATTATCTGATGCTACCAAAAATTCATGCCTGGATTGACTCGAACCAGATGATTGAACTCTGCACACTCTGATCTTCAATCCCTGAAACAAAGGCGTCGAAGTGTGTCATCATCGCTCCTCCGATGCTTAAGTCAGAGAGAGGAATTACAAAATATTGTATGCTGGAATATTATTGAATAACGTAGCTGAATGATGAGGCTAGGTCTTGTATTTATACAGAGTGGGGGTTGAGTCCTAAAAGACTCAACTAACTCTGGTACTTATCCCTGTTATAAAAGGTGTTTGGGTTATAATTGAATTTGTAATAAGTTGGGGTTTTGTATTCAGATAGGATTAGCGTTCTTAGATTATGTACGATAAGAACAAGAGACGGGTGAGTTAGGGCTGATATCCGACCTAGTCTACTAGACCCGATCTCAACCCGAGACCCGGCCTTGCTACCTGCCCAATAATGATGGGCCAAGGTCAGGCCCACAAGATCGAGTTCGGGCATAACATCTTCTACACCCATCATAGGCCTCTGTGCATCTAGGTCGCAGCTGAAGTTGTGGTCCTCGAGTTACGAGATGAGATGCAAAAAGAGGGAACAGCCCGAGAAAGACCTGGTATGTGCGTAACAGTTGTGTTTGACACGTGTCACACGTGTGGTGAGTAGTTGAAGATAGACCTTGGATGGCTGATACTGGCTTAATCCACGGTCCAGGATTGTGAGACCTTTGACCCCTATAAATACCCCCATTTTTCACTTTTTCACTCTTAACTCTCAGTAAAAGCAATTCGAGGTCAGGGATGTAGAGGTTTGTGATCGACCACTTTAAGAGGTAAGCGTTCGAGCTTATAAGTTATTTATTTTGAGTAGTATTTTGTCTAGTAGTAGTAGTGAGGAGTCGAGCAGTAGTAGTAGCCAGTCCTCAGGAGCTCGACCACCATGAGCCCCGAGGACATGGGTGTAGCCCTCATCCCTATAGCAGTCTCTTTAAGCTCGCACCCAGAGGTCGAGACTAGTCTGACTTACCCTAGAGAGTTGACCAAATGTAAAGAACACGTGGTTATAAAGGTTGCTAGAGAGTTCTAGGTTATGCTGCGATGTGAGGACCCCCAAGCCTAATGACTCTGTGATAGATGCTCGGGATAGGGAGATGACCTTTCTTAGAGATGCCCTTAAGGCAGGGCTCAGATGGCCTCTTCACCCTTTCTTCGTTCACTTCCTTAATTTTTACCTAATGTGCCCGGGTCAGTTGGTCCCGAGACAGTGGAGAGTTTGTTGGTCTATTTTTTCATTTTGTGTAGGTGCCTTGAGATCAAGCCAAGACTCGAGCTTTTGAGGGCAGTGTTTGACCTTAAGTTCGCACCTGGGTATAATTGTTTCACTTACTTGTCGACCAAAGGGGGGTTTTGAACTCCTGAAACCCCGAGCTCTCTTCGAGGATGGAAAGGGCGATTCTTTTTTGTGAAACCTTAAACCCCTGACCATGTGTTCAACCGATGTGGGAAATCCCGAATAAGGATCGGTTTAACGAGAGGCAAGAATACGTCGAGGTTTTAGAGAGGGATAGGTTGAGGTTTGTGAATCACGATCCCCTTGCAGATAAGAACGATTACCCCCTCAAGGATGACACCCTCGACCTTGCCAACGTAAGAGGGCTCGAGGGTATGCTCATCTCTTCCTTTGTTTTTTATTAATCTCGACCTACAACTCGATCTAATGCCTTGTGATATCTGTGCAGATTTGGAGACGTCTTTCAACCCAGTTGCACTCCTTGCCAACGTTAACCAGAAAGCTAAGGGCCCGAAGCCCAAGGTTCCCGTCATCGCACCCCAGCCTTTACCCCATCCTTCATCCCGTACCTCCACACCTCAGGCATGCCAAAGATTGTGGATCTCCAGGAGGACGCCCCCCTTCTACAGATGATGCTGAAAGAGAACGCTCGGTGCCCATTGATCTCGAGCTTAGTGGCCAAGTACCAGGATGAGGTCGATCCTGGTGAGGGCACTAAATCTCATTACCCTGAAGGTATGTCATCGACTTCAAGCTGAGCTTTCTTTCTTTCCTCCTTATTTTTTACTCGATTTGATAAACTTGACCTAGATTATTTTAGGCCCCGAGCATGGCCTGAGGTTTGGCCATGAAGAGCTTGGGCTCTTTGAGCAGGGTGGCCGAGCTTGAGGCTCAGAAACAGGAGAAAGAGAAACGCATCCGAGAGCTCGAGGTGGAGTGCGACCTTGTCTATATCGAGATCAGGAAAGCTCGAGACCAGATAAGAGAAATCGAGGGGGTCATGAGGCCAATCTCGAGCTGATTTAGGCTAAGAAATAGTTCGAGGCCTAGTTGGTAAATGCTAGAGCTCAAGCTGTTGAAGAGTTCAAAAACTCGAAGGACTTTGAGATGCGGATCTAGTAGTATGGATCGGGCTCCTACCTATATGCCTTGAGGCGGGCCCGTTCATTCCTGAGGATAAAGCTCCCTGAGGACCTAAAACTAGTCGTTAAGGAACTTAAGTCGGTCAACGTAGTTGGCTGGCCGAGCGCAAAACCGTCACTCTCAAAGGTCG